>JAVMKO010000008.1:57792687-58998074 GCA_032164245.1 Sternotherus odoratus
GATCCAATTTAAGAGAAAAAAATTAATTAAAAAAACTCCAGAATTCTAATATAATTGTCATAGAAGAGATACATCTCCCTAAACCAGAATATGAAAAACTGAGAAAGGAATGGATGTGAGAGGGATTTGCTGCTCTGTGTAAATCTAAGTGACAGGAATAATGATTTTAATAAGAAAAAGCTTACCTTATTAGGCAATAAAGTTTATTCTCAATAAAGAAGGAGGATGGATTGTGATACCAAGTTCAGTAAATGGTATGACTATAGTCCTAACCAATATTGATGCTCTCAGAAAAAGAACTAAAAACTACATCAGCAACAGGACTGTACAAAAATAAAAAAGGTGTAGTTTGCAGAATTTGATATGACAGTGGGTGGCATGATTTGGCAGTCATCAGTTTCCTCCAAAGTTATTTCAATGAAATGACAAGGTTTCACTAAAACCATGCAAAACCACAAATTTTCAAATTTTCAATGCACAGACCTCCTTGTTCAAAAATATATCAATTTTCAAAACAGGATGAGCTTTTTTGGCAAAAAAGACAGAAAGATACAATTTTTGAATAATTTTGCATTGTGTTCTCACAATTTTGCACAACTTTAATGAATGATCTAATGCTGACATTGGTATCTTTTGCCATAAAGAAAGCATTGCTTCCTGGTTTTGATGAAGGTAAAAACTCATGACTCCAGCTGTAGTCCATGGAGTCTTCAGATGCTTACCATCACTGACAATAAGACTTTAGGGGTGCCAATCTGGGCATAAGTAACAAAGAGTCATGTGGCACCTTAAACACTAACTAAACCTTTCACTTATTATGGCGCGGTGTGCTGTTGCTGGTGAGAATCTGCTTAAGGTTGGCGGGTTGTTTGTGGGCCAGGACTGGCCTGCCTCCCAAGGCCTGTGAAAGTGAGGAATTATTGTCCAGGATGGGTTGTAGATCACTGATGATGCATTGGAGAGGTTTTAACTGAGGACTGTAGGTGATGGCCAGTGATGTTCTGTTGTTTTCTTTCTTGGGCTTGTCGTGCAGCATCAGGCTTCTGGGTACACGTCTGGCTCTGTTGATCTGTGTCATTTCCTTGTGCGGGTATTGTAGTTTTGAGAAAGCTTGGTGAAGATCTTGTAGGTGTTGGTCTCTGTCTGAGGGGTTGGAGCAAATATGATTGTACCTCAGTGCTTGGCACACAATGAATTGTGTGGTATGTCCGGGATGGAAGCTGGTGGCATGAAGGAAGGCATAGTTGTCGGTAGGTTTTCGGTATAGGGTGTTGATGTGGCCGTCATTAATTTGCACCGTGGTATCTAGGAAGTGGACTTCCTGTGTAGACTGGTCCAGGCTGAGGTGGATGGTGGGGTGGAAGCTGTTGAAATCATGGTGGAATTCTTCCAGAGTTTCTTTCCCATGGGTCCAGATGATGAAGATGTCATCAATGTAGCGTAGATAGAGAAGGGGTGTGAGTGGACGAGAGTTGAGGAAGCGTTGTTCCAGGTCAGCCATAAAGATGTTGGTATACTGTGGGGCCATGCGGGTGCCCATAGCAGTGCCACTGGTCTGGAGGTATTTGAAATAATTGTGTGTGAGGATAAAGTCACAGAGCTCAGCAACCACTTGTGCTGTGGCATCATCAGGGATACTATTCCTGACAGCTTGTATTTCATCTTTGTGTGGGATGTTTGTGTAGAGAGCCTCTACATCCATGGTGGCTAGGATGGGCACCAATGCATTGTAGTTTTCTCAGGAAGTCAGTGGTGTCACGGAGATAGCTGGGAGTGGTGGTGGCATAGGGTCTGAGTAGAGAGTCCATATATCCAGACAGTCCTTCAGTGAGAGTGCCAATGCCTGAGATGATGGGGCGTCCAGGATTTCCAGGTTTGTGGATCTTAGGTAGTAGATAGAAACCCTGGTCGGGGCTCTAAGGGTATGTTAATTTGTTCCTGTGTTAGTGCAGGGAGTGTCCTGAATAGATGGTGCAGTTTCTTAGTATATTCCTCAGTGGGAATAATAACTCCAACTCAGGAACCAATCCATGCGACAAACCTCGAGGCCAACTCTGCCCACATATCTACACCAGCAACACCATCACAGGACCTAACCAGATCAGCCACACCATCACTGGTTCATTCACCTGCACATCTACCAATGTAATATATGCCATTATGTGCCAGCCATGTCCCTCTGCTACGTACATCGACCAAACTGGACAGTCCCTACGAAAAAGGATAAATGGACAGAAATCAGACATCAGGAATGGCAATATACAAAAACCTGTAAGAGAATACTTCAGTCTCCCTGCACACACAATTAAAGATTTAAAGGTCAGTATCTTGCAGCAAAAAAACTTCAAGATCAGACTGCAAAGAGAAATTGCAGAGCTGCAATTCATTTGCAAATTTAATACCATCAATCTGGGATTGAACAAAGATTTTGAATGGGTTGCTAATTACAAAAGCAGCTTCTCCTCTCTCGGAGTTCACACCTCCAGTTCAGTTGCTAGAGGAATACCTCACCCTCCCTGATTTGAGATAACAAGCTGGTTCAGCCTGATTGGACTAACCTTGTTATCTCCTACTTGGTTCTTGCCTACTTATCTATACCTGCCCCTGGACACTTCCACTGCTTGCATCCGACGAAGTGGGTATTAGCCACGAAAGCTTATGTTTCAATACTTTAGTTAGTCTTTAAGGTGCCACAGGACTCTTTGTTACTTCTGCTATTCCAGACTAACACGGCTACCTCTCTGATTCTTGACAATCTGGGCATACAAAATGAGGAGTCACCTTTGAAAACACTGTTCTTAGTGCATTAGATGGGAATTAAATGTGATACTAGGAAAGCAGGCTGACTGTCAAATACAACTCATGAAGACTGGACTCAGTTTCTGAATACACAAGAAGCTGTGCTATATCTGGTTATTTGGTCCAAATCCAGTAAAACCTTTTATACAGATTTTACTCTACTCCTGCGAAAGTAGTCTCCCTGAGAAGGTGCACTAGAAGCAGTGCATTGGGGAAGGCATGTTAGAACATATGATCTGTTTCTGCCCTTGAATAGGTCAGTTCTGAAAACAAAATTATATAAGGTGATGGCAGAAAACTAAACTTCCAGTGGTAAAATTAGCTACAGAAAATATTCTCCTAGAATCACTTGACAATGACTTAAAGAATAAGTCTATGAAAAAAATATATGTTTTTGACAGCCTCAGAGCTTTCCAGCCTTTTATAAGGGGTTAAATATTTATGGTTTATAGTAGACATAGAGAGACTTACAATAGTTATATAATTTTAAAAGACACACAATTTTTTTTCTACATATGGAGAATACATATTACCCACACACCTCCTGGGTATGGTGTTCTGTCTCATCTAGTGGCACTGAGACCACATAGAGAAGGATTCATGAATCTGCTCTACAGCCACAGCTAAGGGCCATGTGGCTTTTATCTCATGTAGTAGAGGTTCATGCACTAAGCTTTGGAGCAGGGGTCTCAAAATCCTGGTCTGCGGACCATCTACGGACTGCGAACCTCCCCACTGTGGCCCGCAGAGAAGAGATGCATGCAACCATGCTGCTGTCTGTCTGCTGCAGGCACCCGATAGCAGCCCGCCCACAGGTCCCATTGGCTGGGGGAGAGGGACAGAGATACCATCACTAGTCGCCGGCCAGAGGCAGCCATGGAGGCAGCATCACTTTTTTCCACAGTGAATATAAACAAGTCAAAATACTGAACACAACTATCTGATGCTCACCTTGCTGCAATCCTGAAGGTTTCCCCTGCTCAGTCACTGAAGCCAAACATCAACAAACTGACAGAACTGAAGCGTTGCCCAGGTGTCTGGCAAATGCTAAAAACTTTCTGGCAGGTGAAGAATTGTATAAAGTTGTATGACAGTTTTATTATGTCTAAGAAATTTGAAATAATACAATATAAATGTTTTCTTTTCTGAACACCATCTTCAGTGACATTATTGGCCTGCTGTGAGGATTTGAGAACTGGCACTGGCTATAAGGTAAATTGAGTCTGAGACCCCTACTCCAGAGGTCCAATTCTGCCTACTGACAACTGGTGCTACAAGGTGGGACACCCAAGGGGTGACTATACTTTTATTATTCCAGGTCCAGAGAATATGGGCCCAATTCTTCTCTAAGTTCAACTGAAACTTGGGCTAAGTTCTGCATTAAATTACCGTGACAGAAATCCAGAATAACTCTGCTGAAGTCAATAGAGCTTATTTGTTGTAGCAACACTGTAACTGAGATAAGAACTTGACTTAGTGAAGTATGAAGCAGTGTGGATTTTGCAAACTGTAGAAGGCAAACTTAAGGTTTGGTGGATGGGGTAAACTGGGTGGAGTCAGAGGGGTGACAAAGGATTATATGGTGGCAGGGAAATGTCTGGATCCCTTAATGATTTCATATTTAGACTTTCTAACACTTGAGTTTTTAAAGGGTGTAGATTTTTTGCAAACAAAACTTAATATTGTTTTCTGAGTGTTAACTGGACTCCAATGAAACACACACAAATCTCAACCATTTTTAAAAACTGATTTTTTGGAAATAAATCAAAAAATAAAACCATGTGTTATTTACAATGAATGCTATTGGAACTGCTGTCTGGTATGTGAAAGACCTCAACAAAACTTTGTGATGTATAAAGAAATGAAAATATAAGCAAATGAAACAAACTGCTTCATTTGTTGCTAGGTTGTTTCTGATTAACATATCTGTGATTTTTCTGATCCAGTTGACAAAATAATCTTTTCTGTTAAAATATAACTGGTGGGGAATGCTCTTGCGACACTTATCTCTTCCACCTTTGTGTTTAGACAAGATATTGTTTGCCATTTCCCGTTCATGGGATTCCCCTATGGTTGTCACTTTTAATACTCAAATTTGAAATTTCAGAACTATTAAATATGGTTTGTAACCTGTCCCTTAAATCAGCTTCTGTACCCAATGACTGAAAGATAGCTAATGTAACACCAATATTTAAAAAGGGTCACAGAAGTGATCCCGGCAATTACAGACCAGTAAGTCTATCGTCAGTACCAGGCAAATTAGTTGAAACAATAGTAAAGAATAAAATTGTCGCACACCCATAAATTGTTGGGCAAAAGTCAGCATGGTTTTTGTAAAGGGAAATCATGTCTTACTAATCTATTAGAGTTCTTTGAGTGGGTCAGCAAACATGTGGACAAGGGGGAACCAGTGGACATAGTGTGTTTAGATTTACAGAAAGCCTCTGACAAGGTCCCTCACAAAGGCCCTTGTGTAAATTACGTTGTCATGGGATAAGAGGGAAGATCCTTTCATGGATTGAGAACTGGTTAAAAGACAGGGAACAAAGGGTAGGAATAAATGGTAAATTTTCAGAATGAAAAGGGGTAACTAGTGGTGTTCCCCAAGGGTCAGTCCTAGGACCAATCCTATTCAACTTATTCATAAATGATCTGGAGAAAGGGGTAAACAACGAGGTGGCAAAGTTTGCAGATGATGTGCTAAACTGCTCAAGATAGTTAAAGCAGACTGTTAAGAACTTCAAAAAGATCTCACAAAACTAAAGGACTGGGCAACAAAATGGCAAATGAAATTTAATGTGGATAAATGTAAAGTAATCTACATTGGAAAAAATAACCCCATCCCAATCTATGCATACAATATGATGGGGGCTAATTTAGCTATAACTAATCAGAAAAAAGATCTTGGAGTCATCGTGGATAGTTCTCTGAAGACATTAACGCAGTGTGCAGCAGCAATAAAAAAAAAAGCTAACAGGATTTAGGAATCATTAAAAAAAGGGATAGAGAATAAGACAGAATATCTTATTGCCCTTATATAAATCCATGGTGTGCCCACATCTTGAATACTGCACACAGATGTGGTCTCCTCATTTCAAAAAAGATAACTGGCATTAGAAAAGGTTCAGAGAAGGGCAACTAAAATGTTTAGTGGTTTGGAACGGGTCTCATATGAGGAGAGATTAAAGAGGCCAGGACTTTTCAGTTTGGAAAAGAGGAGACTGGGGGGGGGGGGGAGGATATGATAGAGGTATATAAAATTATGAGTGGTGTGGAGAAAGTGAATAAGGAAAAGTTATTTACTTGTTCCCAAATATAAGACTAGGGGCCACCAAATGAAATTAATGGGCAGCAGTTTTAAAACAAATAAAAGGAAGTTCTTCTTCACACAGCACATAGTCAACCTGTGGAACTCCTTGCCCGAGGAGGTTGTGAAGGCTAGGACTATAACAGGGTTTAAAAGAGAACTAGATAAATTCAAGGAGGTTAAGTCCATTAATGGCTAATGGTCAGGATGGGTAAGGCATAGTGTCCCTAGCCCCTGTTTATCGGAGGGTGGAGCTGGATGGCAAGAGAGAGATCACTTGATCATTGCCTGTTAGGTTCACTCCCTCTTGGGCACCTGGCATTGGCCACTGTCAGCAGACAGGATACCGAGCTGGAAGGACTTTGGTCTGATTCAGTATGGCCATTCTTATATTCTTAATATACTATATTCCACTGCAAACAACATTTTAAGATGTCTTGGTCACATAATTTTACAGGAATGATAGAAAAAAAGCAAACATTTTGTTTTTCTGGGGAATGAATGTACATTTCAATGCAATGTTCTATGCATATTAAGATCAGGTCTCTTGATTGTTAATCCTGCTGTAAAATCTCAGTTCAGTTGATTTGCACATGACATAATGCATACTTTGTAGTACAGATAGAGGGAAAATGCAATCCAAAGACCTTCTTATTCCTTCTGATAATATTAGTTTCATGTTTTAAAGCAAATGTATCTCTAAAACACACAGCATTTCAAATTGGTATATGACCTCTGTTTAGCTACCCCCCACTCTAATCTTACCTGCTTCATGCACTCTATGGGGAATAGTGTACTCAAGTGTAGATAAATTATTACATTTATATGATTTATGATTATTATTATTACAGTAATACCCAGAAGCCTAATCTAGGCCACACTGTGCTAGGCACTATACAAATACATTTTAAAAAGAAAATCAGTCTCTGCTCTAAAAAAACTGACACAAGAAATGTGACTGTGCAATTCAAATATTTAAAATTCAAACAAATATGGCACTATAAGGATGGGAGATTCAGGGGAAGTGATATAGGGCACAGAGAAGGTTTGATGAGCTAAAAGGTTAACAATGTGACGTTCTACTCTGAAAAGTGATTATATGAAAATGGCGACCTGGATTTCCATGTTTATTGTCTCCCTTTAATTCCCATATCAAAACATACCAGTTTATAAGTGAAAAAGATTTTTTGTAAGTGTCAGAAAGTCAAGCTTGCATAATTACCAGTAATGTGGACACAGCTCATGTGTTTTATGTGTGTAATTAGGTCCCAATTAAGCCAAGCACTTAAGCATGTGCTTAGCTTTAACCACAAGATTAGTAATACATACATAGGCTCTGCTTTAGCATAGCACTTCAGCACGTACTTACCTTTTAATGTGGGATTTAAGTATATGCTTGAAGTTAAGCATGTGTTGAAGTGCTTTGCTGAATGAGATGAACTAGAAAAACATGCTTAAATTTAAACATATGCTTAAGTGTTTTGATGGATTTGTGTCTTAAAGTATACAGCTCAGGGTAAAGATTCCATAATGGAAGCCTACTTAATAATTTGCAACAAGATGTGCAAACCAGAAGGTCAACTGACTCTCCTGAAGTTGTATGGGTTCTGCAATATTAACAGAAGTAAAAAAAGGGTAATAAAACTTAATTTTAGCACTAACACAAATCTAATTCAGAACCCTCAACAACAGATCCTCTGTGTCAGAAGATGCCATTGTTGTATGTGGGAGTAACGTTCCTGACCATAACTCAACTCTACAAAAGATGTTAGTCTTCTGATTTACACCACATTTGCTATCATTCTATGTTTGATCATTCAAATGAATAAAATGGTCATTGCAAATAAGCTAGATGCTTTATTGAGGGAGAAGGGCTGGAATATCCCTATTCCATTTATTCTGAACATCAGTGAGAATGGTGCTGCATTCTGAATCAGGGTATGAAACAGAGAAAGAACTTAACATTTTTCTTGCATTAGAATTTCATTTTAGCCACACTTGTAAGCTCTACATTTATAGCAATACCGTGAGATTTTATTTCAATTATTTTTAAACAAAATCTTGTCTTGTCATACCTTAAATGAGCCCGTCAAAGTAAATTTTGACACATCAAACACAGGGTAGCTTTGATGATATTGCAAAACAACCAGAATCCTTTCACAAACATGTCACTGATATTAACATACAAAAATGTGGCCTTATGATTAATTTAGGGTGCAAAATGCACTTGTCCCTAATAATAGGGCCCACTGAGGGTTGGGTTTGACTGACTTTTTATGCTCCAATTCCGTACACCCACCTATTTCTGAGACCATATTTTATACTATATGACCCATATTTCATACTATATGACCCCATTTTGAGGGCTCAACAATTGCTGTAGGCATTTGCACAGATAGAAGGTTCTGTATACAGTGCAGTTAAGGAAGTTTACATAGTTTATCACACGATATATATTGCTTAATCAGACCTTAGGTTACTTTCTAATGCTAACTTTTATTAGGCCTAATGTGGCCTTATGCTAACTATTACTTCCACTATGCATCAAGCTGAGTATTAGGCTTCAGACTCACTGAAAGAGCTTATCTTTAAATGTATTGTGCTTATTCCTACTTGCATCATAGCTTTAGTTCAATTTGCATTAATTTATCAAGCATCTTAACTTTCTAAGATATAAATAAACTCAGGTCATGGGTTCATAGGTCAACAAAAGTAGGTGGTCTCCTGTTGCACAATACAAGACTACTAAAATCAAAGAGATTCAGAAATTAATTCCTATTTAGATTAATCTTTTTATTTTGTTCACTAAAATACGTGGCTGGATTAATTTCTTTGCAGGGGGGCAAAGGGGAGAAGGAAGCACTCCTCTGCCTTAATTCCTCACTTCTTTATTTTGGAGCCAATATTTTTGTATTTCTACTTTGAAGTTCTTCCATCTTCTCCCTAAGAGTATCAACTGTTGCTCCTATGGCAACCTTTCATCCTTTAACTAGAAGGGCAGGCTGCTACTGCTGTCAATACTGATCACAGTTCAGCCAGCGGGAAATACTTTAACAGCTGTAAAAATTTCCTTGCCTCTCCCTTGTATCACCTTCAAAATGTGACCACTCGACTCTCCCAGGGACTGGAAATCTTCAGGTTGTTCCTTGACCTGGTTTTTATGCTCCACCCACTTCCCCAGTGGGCCCTCTAGTTAATCTTTCAGGGCCTAAAACTTGCTACTGCTTCATGTAATTTATTCTGGACTTTTCAATTAATAATTGGAACTTGTTTTATGGACAGGATTTTGAATTTTTTTTATTTTTAACTCTCTTAGTATTCTGATCATACCTGAAAAATATTCATACTCTGCCTTTGTTAAGACTTATCACATTCCATTATCCACATTATCTACGGAGGGCAATCTCCTGTCTGCACAAGATTAAAGCAAGTCAAAGCCCACCTTCAGGTGACCATGGTGGATCAAGTTGCTGTATGGCAATTTCATACGCAGAATAATGATTCCTATTCCAGTTTCAATCGAAATCAGTTCTTCTGTACAATAGAATTTTCATGCAACTCATATTTTTCTTCTATTGATTTCCAGTACTAGCATCCTGTTTTATTGAAACTATCCTCCCCACCAATCTCAAAATGTCAGCACAGTTTACAAAATATTGCATCCTCTTCATCACTGAATTCTATTCAATTAAATGCATTATACCAGCAAACTTTAAAACTGCAGAGCTTCCAGAGAAAAGTAATACAGAATAGGAGGTTTCAATTGTTTTAACTGAGTTTCATTCAAATTAGGTAGATTAAGATGGTTATTACTAAGAGGCAGCTTTTCTACAGTTGACAAGAACTGTGGTGCTGCTGAGTATCATTCATTTTTGATCAAGTCCATTGTAGATAATTATTTAGTCAAAATTTTTGATCCAACAGTTTGTGTCACTTCCCTGAAATGTTGTAGCTACAAACAGAATAGTTTTTGAACACTTTCTATTTGGGGATCTATTTGTTATGTCATTTCCTGAAAGAATCATCTGAGACCCAAATTCTGCTGTCTTCCACATGTTGAGTAATAACTTACTCCACAAGTAATCTCATTCTTCTCAGGAGTCTGCACAAAGAATAAGGTATTGCTCAATGCGAGTGAAGATAGCAGAATTGGGCCCTAAGTATTACTTGAGCCAAATTCATTTCTAAGTTAAAAGGGCTCTATTAAAAATGTGTCTTGAAATTTCTCTCTGCAAGAAAGATACAGTAAGAAACCAGTAGGTCATCAGATGCTTATCAAAAACACATTTTCTTCCACCTGTAAGCTGATCAGGTGGCTGGATAGTGGAGAGCTCATACAAATGAGTTGTCCTACTCCCACAGCACCTAATGCAATGGAATTTTGCGTCTGGGGCACTTGACTTTGTAGAACAAAATAGCAACTTTGTCAGGAGTGAAATTGCAAAAAAACCCTCTAAACTGCATAAATATCATGATGTTCGCTGCATTGATTGCATCATGTTGTTGTATCATCCTTTCACTATGTTGTCACATCACATGACACTTCAAGACAAACACTGCAATGCAACACTAGGAGGATAGTGCCCCAGGACTATTTTTTGTAGCTGTATTATTTCTAGATACACAGTAGGCTAGATTGACTAGTCCATTGAGATTGCTTTGTGCCACTCCAGCACACAAAGCAGCTTTGAAGACAGCTTAACTGGTCAATGGAGGATTCATCTGCTGGCCATACACAACTGTCTTCCTAGCTCTTAGCTTAGGGGATGTGTCTGGGGAAAGGATGCATGAATTATCTCTGCTTGCTGGGACTGTCTATTGGGGCCACAAGAAGCTGGGCATAAAATTGTGTGGGCATAAAATTATCCATAGTCCCATCCTTCAGGTCTTGTGCTGAGCCCTGCTCACCTGGACTAGAGAATCTGACCTACGATCTCCTCTCATCCTTCACCTCTTCTAGGAATGGTGAGAAGGAATGGAGTGTCCCTTTCTTCTTGGCCCTGACTGCAAGGAGAAGATGAGGTTTTCTTCCTCTCTCCCTCCTCTCCCTTTGTCTGCTTGAAGGGACAAAGAAGAATCCCAGCCTCTCTGAACTATGTGCTCAGTTCTTCTTATTTGGCCTTGTCAGCTGGCAGGAAGTGCTTGAGAGTGAAGCAAAAGGAGCTGTTCTCTGAAATACACATTAACCCACAATACTGATTATGGCCTTATGGACACAAGTGAAGTATTACTTCCTGAGCTTGCTCTTCCTTTTTCTCTGACCAAGCAGTTAAAAACCCGGAGTCACTTCAAAATAGCCTGGCTTTTAAAACACAAAAGTATGTCCTTGTAGAAGTAAACATACTGGGAAGAAGGGCAGATCTTTCTTTTACTCAAAGAACTTCTATTCTAAATAGGTTCTTATACCATACTCATCATCATTGTAACTGAGTACCCCCTGGTAGTGCACTAAGCATCATTAAATCTATATGGAGTTTATTTACATTATGACCAACATTCTTAAACTTAAATGTAAGCATTAAAATCAATATTCATACAGTGGGAGCTGCAGTTGTTCAGAAACTCTGAAAATCAGGCCACCTATTTGACCCGCTGAATAATTTTTGGTGCCTAACTTTGGGAACTTTAAGTTTAATAACATTGGCTTTACCTTTGGGGCCAATGCTTCTTTAATGCTTTTTCTGGCTGGCTGACAGTGCTTTTCTGATATTAGAAAGGGAAAGCGATGTATCCAAAAGAGTATAAGGGGAATCTGAGTCAGAGTTCCCAATTCACAATGAACACAGAACACATCCTATCAGCAGCCTGTGTTGGCTCCACATACACCTATTCTGACTTAAAGGTGTTCCCTCCTAGCACAATGCCCTGCAGGAGGCTGGTGTCAACAATACTCCTCTCCTCTCTCTGGATGAATCCTTCCTAAGATGCAGGGGAGAATAGGACTGTGAACCTGCTTTGATGAGTTGGGCCCTATATATCTATTGAAAAGGATTCCATAGCCAGTGACTCAGACTCATGGATGCACTGTCAGGGCAGATCAGCACATAATAGTTTCAAAACAAGAGAAATACTTTGTCACCTGTACTTAAAAATCTAATTTAAAAGGGAGATGATTGAAACATGAAGAAAATGAGCTTGGAGTCTGTCCTAGCCCACATTTTTTCAATATTCTTCCTTTTAAATCAGTCCATTTTACCCGGTCATAAAAGCTACATAATCTTTGTGGGAGAAAATATTTTTATCTTTTCTTCCTTAGTTAGTCCAACAGCCTGACACCAGCCATGAGGTCTAATTCTGATCCTACATATTTGATTCTAATTTCAAAACAGGGCATCTATTTTGATTAAATTCGTGCATATAAAGAGACAATCCTATTGGTTACTACAAGTTTAGATAAATAAAAGTAATTTTTTATTAGCACCGGGAGTCATTTTTATTGCTCAGCACTTGATAGTGATGATAGAAACCCAGGGCTCTTGAATAAATATTAAAAGGGGTTAAGTGACTCACACATCTGGTACATTTGCAAACAGCTGTAGGATGAGGTCTCTTGGAAATGGACATGAAAAGTCACCAGGAAAGAGAGAGAGTTGCAAAACTGATTCCACTGTTTAGAACAAAATAAACTGTAAATAATTTTATAGTAACTCATTAGAGTCTCCACTATGATATTAGCCCTTCCCCCCAATAAAACAGGTTTAAGCAGGATGTAAAAGGAGTTTTTCCTTTATATAGTTATCCTTCTCTGCTCTGTTTTTCATTTTTCTTTAAAAGCTTTTGTTGTTACGTTCCCACATTATTATAATATTAACAATGACAGTGTCCTGATATTAATGGCTGGTATCATCCCTTTCCACAGCAAAACCTCTGGAATGGTGCTCCGGGGGCCTCTGTTTATGCACCCCACTCCCATAGACTAGGCCATGAGACCTGCTCTCCACAACCCTATGGATGCAAAGAGATGTCTGGGATACCAGAACTATAAGCACAGAGGTCCAGGTCTACACAACAGTTGTGTTTCCCAGAGGCTCTGTCCCTGCACCCTGGCATCTCAGCCATGATGGGGCTGTGCTACCAGATCTCTTCTAGCTGTTACTGTGAAAGGGAATAAAATAAAGCAGCCCCCATCACTTTATTTTACACCTGTCCAAAATCTGCTATTTTTGCCCCTGAGATGCAAATGAGAATTATATTTATCACAGAATGCTGACATGTAAATTTACACAATTTATGCCACTTCTGAATTTGACCAACCAAAGTATGAATGACTTCAAAATATAGTTTAAATAGGCAAATAGAATCAAATTAACTTCTGGTGAAAATTGGTGATGTTACAAGAATTTTATAAAGAAGTAAAAATGTATGTGAGCTATGTGTATAGTTAATGTACATTGAATAATCTATTAGCATATTTATTACACTATACAGTATTGTTCATGAATTTGTAGGTTCATTAAAGTTGTTGTTACACTGCAAAATGTTTCCTGACTGAAACTCCTAAAAGGCAAAATTTTACTGATTCCATAGAACAATGATAAATTTTTCCTAAGTTTATTAGCTGTCTGGTCCATAACACTTCTATGATGTCCACAGACGTTAGATAATATGTTCTATTCTCAAATTCACCTCCATGGCTTCTCCCTCTACCATTTTCGGAAATATCACAAAGGCACAGTTACGTTCTTGGTTGAACGGGTGCTTTCACCTACATCAGAGGCTCCACATATGGAACCAAGATGTGTGGCAGAGTTTTAATAGAAATTCTTTGATAGCTTCCTTAGGATAAAAAGCCCCCGAAACCAAAACACATTTTAAAGTAGTGCATACAGAAACTCCTCTTCTTTTCACAAATTGTGACGATCAAGACAGGAGAACCACCTCCACATATATTTTCAGCTCTCAGAAGCATCAAAATAAGCTCATGTGTCAGCCTTCAAACATTGCATCAGAAAAGCTTTACAGGACAATTTCTTACATTTTTCACCGACCTGAGAAAAACAACATTTCCAGTGTCACAGGGATCATTACTATAATTTTGCTCCTTGCTACATGGAATTCTTTAATTGAAAGTTGGGTCTTAAATTCCTCTTGTGCTGACAGAGAGAACCCCTGGCAGGTGCAAATAGATGGCAGAGGGAATGGGTAGCAGTGCAATAGGCATAAAGCAAATGCAACAAGGAGCAATGGTTCTGCAGCATCCATCTTTCAAAAACCCATTTAAATCTCCACAGGATAGATGAAAGCATGGTTGGGTTGGCAGAGGAGAAACTAGGAAGATGTCATATTTCTATAGCATTGTTTCCCCTTTAAGTTGCCGGTGGAGGATTTGACAGGGTTAGTTTTATTTTATGTTATTTCTTGACATTGGAATCTTCCCTGAGGTGTGGGCTGGGTGGTGGCAGTAGTGGTAGAGAGGTTCCTGAGGGACTTGGCAGATGTTTGAAGCCATGGAGCCTCCATACCAAAGCACATAAAAGTATCCCAAGATCCATTCCCTTGGTGCCCCCAAGATTGCAGGATGTTTGTGCTACGAGGGATATCTCACTGAGAGCATGCACTAAAGGAAATTTTACAAGCTGAAACTCTGATTCCTGGCCTGTACTTGAGAGTCTTTTATTGTAGTGGGTAACCTGGACTTTGAGGGAGTCACAGGTTTTGGGCCTAAAACTGAGTCAGCCACAAAGCTGTGAGGATGCTGGAGAAGAAGAGAAAGGTTACAGTCTTTTATATCAAGAATCAGGGTGGTAGCCGTGTTAGTCTGGAATAGCAGAGTTAACAAAGTCCTGTGGCACCTTAAAGACTAACTATAAAGTTTTGAAGCATGAGCTTTCGTGGGCTAATACCCACTTCGTCGGACGAAGTGGGTATTAGCCCACGAAAGCTCATGCTTCAAAACTTTATAGTTAGTCTTTAAGGTGCCACAGGACTTTGTTAACAGTCTTTTATATGATGCTTTATATAATCTAGTTTACATGCCCGCATGCTACTAAAATACATGCTAAAACACTCATAATGGCAACAATTCTGCATTGTGCTGCCCAGTTTTAGATTTCCTGCCCAGCTGCAGTAAATACCATGGGCCAGATTCTTGGCCAATGTAAATTAGCATAGCTTCTCTGAAGTCTTTGGAGCTATGCCAATTTTTACCAGCTGAGGATATTGTCATGGCGTACTGTTCTCAAAACTGGTCCTGCAAGGCTCATGGGAGCAGCCTGTTGGCAATAGCTTCCTTGAGACCCATGAAGCCCAGCCCCATTATGAGGCTTTACCCAGAGGGAATCCCAGAGCAGTTAATTGGCCTGCTGGCCCTACTTAAGCCAGCTGTAGGCATAGGAAGCTGCCTGAACAAATGAATGCCTTGATTTTCTAGCATTCTGACCTGGCTTGACTCCTGTTATCTGAGGTCAAGAATCAGAGAGGTAGCCGTGTTAGTCTGGAATAGCAAAGGAAACAAAATCTTGTGGCACCTTATCTTATGTTATCTGAGGTGTGGCTCCTGATCTCCAGTTTGTCTCCTGCTTCTGAGCTTCTGCTGATTCCTCACTCCTGTCTTGTAGCTGTGGAGGTTGACTCTGACTACCCATGACTGATGTGGCCCTAAATATAATCCTCAAACTCCCTGGAACATTAGCGTCCACATAAGATCAGCTTTACAGGTAATTGTCCTTTATCTTCCTGTGTGATTCCTCAGCAATTTCTTGAACCTTTGGATTCTTTACCAATAGTGAAATGAGCTCTCTGGTACCATTCTACAGTATGACTAGTAACATGATGCCTGACCACTTCCTTGTTTTTGGTTTCAAAGGCTATTTACCTAGGACAGTTCTCCTGAGTGGAGAAAGCACTCATCTGCTAAAACTTCTTATGTTCCTTTCATCTTGATCTCCCTAGTAAATTCATGGTGTGAATCACATTTGTATAAACAGAGGTAAATTTTAAATATCACCACAGTAGGTATTGTGCTAATTTAACCACACCCCTAAGAGGGTAGAGTTGCTTCTCAGCAGGTCATTATAAAGGGAAGCAACACCATATTCCTAAAATAACTTTCTGTAAAACACAAAGCACTCTGTATGTGAGTGATTCTAAGAAAACATCACTTTAATAAAGGTGCAACCTGCTGTGGCTTCCTCTTTATCACTGCTGCTAAGTGATAATTACTGCCTATGAACATAAAAACTTGCAGGAGCCTAAGGTCTCTGTAATCTCTTCATTTAAAGTATTTTAGGTAGTATTTTGTAGTCCTCAATTCATTCCCAGCATTTCCTGGTTTCCAAGCCATGTGTCTGTGTCAGGGATCGTGCCTTTTAATGACTCATTTCTCTTACCCTGGTCTATCACAATGGGCTCATTACTCTAACTGTATCCACTCCCACTCAGTTAAGAGGATCTTGAAAGTGACGCGCAACAGAGTTTATAGGAAACCCTGACATTTTATAACAAGAAATAATTCTTCCTGTTTAGAGACAAGCAGCGAAGTCTTGAAAATTGTGGCATCTAACACAAAAACAGCCAAACAATCGTGAAAGAAACAGGGTTCCTGGGGAAGATTGTCCATTTCAAAGCTATCAGTTTTGAAGCTTTAGAGGTTCCCTTTTTCCTTCTTTCCCTCTTACCAGGTCACATCAGCCTTGACTTCCGTTCTCTAGCCCAGCGTCTTGTCCTTCCTAGGACACTTCCGGTTTCTTTCCTTCGCCTACATTTTTAAGGACTTTCTGATATAGTCCAGAGAACAACATACTCCTTTCTGGCATGTTGTAGTGTTTGATGCAGTCCACTGTGCATAAAGCCTCAGAACACCCAATTGAGGATTAGAAGTGCCCAGGAGAAAGAAAGAAAGAAGCAGCTGAAGCCAGCAATAAGTCTTTAAAAGTATGGAGGTCTGAGGGCCCAGAACTGGGACAGGAGGCACAATGTGGTAGAGAAAGCAGAGAATTGAGAGCAGACGCCTGAGAGGAATGGAGATCGTCAACATAAGGAAGAAGCCAGGTCCTGGGATAGACAGGCAGGTTTTCTGAAACTAGACTAATAATGTCAAGAATCAGAGAGTCTTAGTCTGGAATAGCAGAAGTGACAAAGAGTCCTGTGGCACCTTAAAGACTGACTAAAGTATTGAACCATATGCTTTCGTGGGCGAATACCCACTTTGGATGCAACAGCATCTGACGAAGTGGGTATTGGCCCACAAAAGCTTATGCTTCAGTACTTTAGTTAGTCTTTAAGGTGCCACAGGACTCTGTCACAGACTAATAACTTTAAAAAAAAAAAAGAAAAGAAAAAAAGTGAAGTTTGGAAAAACTTTGTGCTGCTTTTTGTGTTAGTAAAAATGGTACATCCTGACCTGCGTCCAATAACATTTCTGAGGTAAGCTGTCAAAGAGGGTGACTTGCACATATAGTCTCTCTGTGCCTATCATTAGACCCTTTCTCCTCTCATCTATGTCTGTGCTTGTCACGGGGTCATGACTCATCGGTGCGGTGCCTTCTGCTGTCGTCCAGGGAATTAGCTCTCCAGCTATCAGAGCACCCACTGCACGCCGGTGTCTTAGTGTCTGCTGGCTCCATGTCTCCCCCCCAGATCCCAGTGCCCTTTTTACTGGGGTGCTGCCTCTAGCAATACCCCCACAATTTGCCTCAATGTCTCCCTTCCCTGGGGAACCCCTAGCCCTCTAATCACCTTGCCTCAGTCTAGGGCTACTGCCAGTAATCATCAAGCCCCCATTTCCTGGGGCAGACTGCAGTGTAACAGCCACCCATCATAGGCAAGGGTTTTTTTTGGACCAGCTGCCTTTGCTTAACCCCCAGTATCCTCATCAGGCCTCACTTCAGTCCTGCACCCTGGGGAGTTGCTAGGCTGCAGCTCCCTTGCCTATTCCCCCAACATTGTTCCACCTCAGGTACCCTGTTGCACAGGCAGCCAAGCCCTGCTCCCTCCCAGAGTGGAGAGAGACTATTTGAGCACCTGGCTCACAGCCCTTTTATAAGGGCCCTCTATGGCCTGATTGGGCCTGGCCCTAACCGTGGCCATCTTCCCAATCAGCCTTTTACCCAGCCACAGCCCTCTCCAGGGCTATTTTAACTCACTGGGGGATGGAGGGGCAGACCACCCCACTACAGTGCTTTAGGTCTCCTATCTGCAGCTAACTCATAATGGGCCCTCATCTAGTATTGTTAGTTCTCACTAGTCTTGCAATATTTGTTGTTTTCTTAAAGCCTCCCATTCCAGGAATGATGTAGGACTCTCTACTTTATTTAAAAAAAATAAGTGTCTAGATTTTGGAGAAAAGTCGAAAATTTGACCTCCAGAAGGCTCAAAAGGCCTAGTTTCAGCTACAACAGGGGTGAGCAAACTACGGCCCGTGGGCCAGATCCAGCCCCCAGGCTCCTCCTAACTGGACCCTGAGCTCTGGCTGCTCCTCCCCCATGCCCCAATGTCCCCCTCCCCCACGTAAGCAGTGCTCTGGGGGAGTGAGGCTCTGTGGAAGGGGTGGTCAGAGGACAAAGAGTGGGTGGACTTAGATAGGGGTATAGGGGCTTGGAGAGGCAGTTAAGGTGTGTGTGTGTGTGGGGGGGTCTCTGGAAAGGTGATCAGGGGACAAGGAGTGTGTGGGGGGGAGGGGGGTTGGATGGGTCAGGGGCTCTGAGGGGGTAGTCAGGGGGTGGAAAGTGAGTGGGGGGGTCAGTAGGGAGCAGCTGGGCCAGGCTGTTTGGAGAGGCACAGCCTTCCCTACCCAGCCCTCCACACAATTTTGAACCCCAATGTGACCTTCAGGCCAAAATGGTTCTCCACCCCTGAGCTAGAACAATGGGCTCCAGTCTCATGTGGGGCCTCTAGGTGCTACTCTAATACACCCATATAATAAGGACCTTGGTTACACCAAAAACAAACAGGGCCCCATCTTGCTCTCTGACTTTAAGGGACGTAGACTGGACCCTTAGAGTTATGGTAAACTATGTGTTGATTTTTGTGATAACAAATGTCCACTAAGGATATTACAATCACTTGAGAATGAAGAAAGAAATAAAAGCGTATGGAACTAATCCAGTGCATCACATAGGCTGTGGCTGTTTTTGCTCCTTCAACTATAGTTTGTAAACTTCCATGTCAATTTGTTTGTTCTTTATTTAATGTTGCTAATTTTTTTTTTTACATTCCCCTAGAATGCAAGGCCTGGGTACACTGGAGGGAGGGGAGAAGTCAATCTAAGATATGCAACTTCAGCTATGCGAATAGATTCAGCAGTAGCGTAGCTGAAGTCAGCGTATCTTAGGGCGACTTATCTGGCTGTCCACACAGCAGTGGGTCAACTGCTGCCGCTCCCCCATCGACTCTGCTTCTGCCTCCGGAGTCTACTGTAGACGTGATAAATCGATCCCCGAGAGATCGATCACTGCCCACTGATCCAGTGGGTAGTGAAGACATACCCCAAGAGAGTAAAGAATAAACCTTCTATATTAATGAGTGGGATCCCCATTCCTTTTTAATATGTTTCAATCTTTCTCTGAAATACAGACCAGACATTTTTCCAGTATGGTGTATATAGGTGATAGGTTTATTAATGAGAATTCCTTTTTTTTCTTCCCGTAGTTAGTTATATCTGAGGGTTATGGAACTGCAGTCACTTTTTTTACTCCTGACATCTTATGTTCTTTGTAGTTTTTGCAGTTATAGAGGATGTGTTTATTTCATTGTAATCCATAACTATTCAACTCATGACTTACATTGACAAATAAAATCCATTTATGTTCATTTAGGCCCAATACCACAAAATGCTAAGTCTCTTTACTGTGTTTGGAAAGGGCAGTGATTCCACTATGAGAAACTGCTAATTTTAATGATTCCATAGAAGGTTAAGGCCATCTCTGGTGAGATCATGTAACTTAACACCAGTTCACGGGCTCGCTGGTCCCCACTGGCAAGTCCTCCCTTACCAACTCTGTCTCTGTAGCTGCACAAAGGAATTCTGCAGCTTCACAGCACTGAAGGTTTCTAAACAATAGATAATGCTGCTGCAGGGATGAGCATCTATTTATTACTTCTCCAGGTGCAGCTCCCTGCACCTGAAGTAGCTGCTGACTTCCCATCTCTGTGGGAATAGGGTGGTTTGTGAATTCTCTCACACACATCTAGCTCTTTGTTGGCACCATATAAACAACTCAGTACTTCTCTTCAGGTGAGAGAATGAGTGATTACTTGCATCCTGGTGGAAGTGGTGTGTTCCTAAACTCAGAAATCCTAGTCGGCAGCAGAGATCAGGCAGTTTTGTCTCAGCTGAACTTCATCAAACACAAACAATCATGCTAGATAAGGTTGTGGGGAAGAATACTTTTTTAAAATCACATTATAGAAGCATAAATAAGTGTTAAATAATAGACAAGGAATGGAAAGTAATGTTGATTGCTCAGGTGAACATAGCAGACTCCAGTAATCCATTTGTGAATTTGAAAGTCATTTTAATGTGTTAAACATTATACTCTTATGTTCACTTTCCTTTGTGTTAAATCCATAGGTTGCATTCCCCATTATCTGGTAATTATTCCTTTCAGTCTGTAAAGGAATACTTGTTAAAGAATGGCTTAGATTGCATGCAAATCCCTGAAAATTGTGACATTCTCCTTTTATGATCTGGCACACCTTGGGTGTGATGTGTAGGCTGGCAGTGATGGTAAAACTGAGTGATTACTTTGATTTCACAGTGGTACAAATTAGGAGTAACTCACTGATGTCAGTGGAGCAATACTGGCATAAATGAGAGCAGCATGACATTACAAAATGTATGTATTTTGAAAACGGGATACATTTTGTTTACTGCGGTCACACAGCCCTGGTAGATCCCCCTGCCCTTCCAGCAGCTGAACACTCACTAGGTTGGTGTTTTTGGGTCCCAGCATTCAACACTTCTGTGCTCTTATACTTCCCTTGATCTGAGTAGTTTGCAGCACTGTCTCTTGTGCATATGTGGGCACAGTTACCTATCTGTTACCCCATTAACAGAAATCTGACTCCACCCCAGCTGTGTTAGGTTTACAGGGCTAGTTCTGACCTCTGCAGACTTCATAGTAGCTTAAGCCCACTCTTTCTCAGAACTCCATTCTTATGGGTCCTGCTTGTGTGTTTACAAGTTACCCTCTTTCAGGACACGTAATAGTAAAAGCAAACATACACTTTAAGGGTTCCAAAAATCAATTTTTTTTATTTTTGCTAGTACAAGAAAATCTCTAGAGCTAGACAAAACAATAAATGCCCGTATGCATTTCTCTACTTCAGTTTCCTCACTATTCTGGTGATGGTCTTTAGGCTTAGGTCAGAGTCCTCTAGGGAGTGCAGGATTCCCTCCTGTATATGGCTTCTTCTCCAAATCAATGAATCTCTCCCTCTTCAGAAGCCGGTTTCCTTTTCCTTGGCAGGTCCTACCTTAAAAAGAAGGACTCCGCTGTTACAAAATCATGTTCCACTCTTCCCTCTCCTGCCCTTGTGTATAGGCTGCTGCCTGCTCTACAACATGGAGTTAGTTGTGTGTTTTGTGCATGCTTGCATTCATCTTCCCCCTCTCTGCTTTTTTTCTTCCTAAAATGGGCAATGAGCAAGTTTCCTTTATAACCTCCAGACCCCTTTATCAAGTGACCTTCTCTTCAGCATCCTGTCACTCAAGTCCCTTGCTAGGCAATCTGTTGCTTAGTTCAGAGATGGGCAAACTATGGCCTGAGGGCCACATCCGGCCCACAGGTTGACCCCATAGCTCCTGGCCGGGGAGGCTAGCCTCCGGTCCCTCCCCTGCTGTCCTCTCTCCCCTGCAGCCTGAGCTCATTGTGCCGCCACTGCTCCTGCCATCAGAAGACTGGGAATGGGGGGGGGGTTAGATAGGTGTGGAAGTCTTGGGGGGGCTTGTCAGGGGGTGGGAGTGTGGATTGGGGTCAGCAGTCAGAGTGGGGGGATTGGGTGGGGTTCTGGGGGTGGTGGTAGGGACAGGGATCGGCAGGGGATAGTCAGAGGACAAGGAGCAGGGTGGTGGTGGATGGATCAAGGGTTCTGAAGGGAGCAGTTGGGATGAGAAGTGGGAGGAGGAAGATAAGGGGTTGTTTAGGGAGGCACAGCCTTCCCTACCTGGCCCTTCATACAGATTCTCAACCCTGATGTGGCTCTCAGGCCAATGTCTTTATCCACCCCTGCTCTAAATCATAATTATTCAATTGTTCCCATGATCATTCTAACAGGAATTCCTTCGCTATATCTCTTA
The DNA here is from genome assembly GCA_032164245.1 of Sternotherus odoratus. Classification (NCBI taxonomy): domain Eukaryota; kingdom Metazoa; phylum Chordata; order Testudines; family Kinosternidae; genus Sternotherus; species Sternotherus odoratus. Next base: position 57,815,031 of record JAVMKO010000008.1, read on the forward strand.
GCTAGACTCCAAGGAGAAATGGGCAACGTTTTAGGGATGCACTCAAACCAGAGCTGTTTATCTACTCTTCACCCTGAATTTTGGGGATTTCAATAAAACAGAACTTGTGTCTGAGTTTCACAAACCTAAACTCAGACTGAAGTTTTGCAAAGTCAAAACTACGGACACTTTGGCTTTGGCCAGTAGCACAGCCATTAATCTAGAGACCATGGTTCTTTATGGGTTCAGCTAAAATAAAATAAAGATCTGAATCAAAACAGACTAAGCAAGTGTGCAAGGTGTTGGAGCAACAGTGAAAAACTACCAGCAAGGAGAAGAGGCAGAGGAGGCCCATGGTGGTAGAGAAATTCATGAGACCTAGAAAGCAGGGAGAAAAAATGACCTGAAGATATGTGAAGCGGACCTGTAATGGGGAAAGCTAAGGGGAAGTTGACTGAAGAAAAGAGAGCTGGAAGGGTTCATTGTGGGGAGAGTTGATGAGGCCACAGATGTTTATGTACATAGGGATACTGGTGATTCTCACACCTCTTCTTAATGGCATGATGAGCTTAAGCAGTGCCAGCAGGTTAATTAGCTGCTCTGGGACTCCACCAATAAGAGGTCAGGAAAAGAGCCTCAAAATGGGGTTGGGCTTCATGGGTTAGTAGTTAGCAGCAAGCTGCTAAGTGGAGGGATGAAGTGTGGCTGCTGCTATGAACCCTATGAGGCCACTAAGTCATGACCCTCTGGTTTAAACAGGGGCTGTGGCTCAATCAGGAGCCTTGGAGCTCTCCTGGGCAGAGTGCATGTGGTGGGAAGCTTGTACCCTGGCTCCTGCTGTCTGTGAGGTGGACTGCGGTGGGCCCAGGATTGAGACCAATGGAACCTAACAATGGCAACTGAAAACTGAATAGTTAAATGCTGCTTAAAGGAAACCATGCTATATATTTTTTAAAAAAATACTATGCAAATCTCCATTAGAGAAGGCTGACACTAGAACATATGCACTTGGATTTCAAAACGCTCCCTTTCCACTCCAAGTTGGGGACATAGCTCTGAGATAGATTTTGGGGCCAGAAGGGACCAGCATGATGAGTTCATCTTCCTTCCTGCACATTACCAGTAATAGACTCAATCTCTGGTTGAGTAACTGAAGTCCTCAAATCATGATTTAAAGACTTCAAGTTACAGAGGATTCATCATGTGCTCTAGTTCAAAGCAGTAAGTGACCCCATTCTGCAGAGGGAGGCAAAATCACGCTAGAGGTCTCTGCAGTCTAACTGGAGGGGAAATTCCTTCCTAACTCCAAATATGGCAACTAGATCTGGAGCATATTCAGAAGACACACCAGCGAGACACCTGGGGAAAAATTCACTGTAGTAATTCATGAGTTGGGGATGGGCCAGCTGCAAAGTTAAGACCTGAACCCAAGTTTGCATATGAAGTTTTGCTTTAGGCCAATCTCTAATCTAAAAATCACACTGTCTTTAGCTCTTTTCAACACATTAAAAAAAATTCACCTTACTATTTTATTAACATATCATGGCAATGGTACTCCAGCATGTCATATATTTTGTATTTTTTAAATTTATTTTATAACCATTAAAAGGGTAATTAAAGTTTCCTTTTTTTGCAGTGGACCAGATTAAATAAAAAACCTCACTATATTCAATAAGTAAAGTAGTTGCAATTTTTCCTGTAGCTTTCATTGATCTGTGTCTATTAGTAATGGCAAGCTGTCTTAAAAAGACAAAGTGACTGAATCTGTGCTATGTAATTCCTTAGTAGACCAGTCATGCAATTTCAACCATTTTCATTAACAAGAAAAAGCCGACATTCCAGAAGTAATCTTCTCTTTCTTGGTGACTATTGCATATATATCAGAGTGGAGACGTATCTTTCAGAGGTGCGTGAATATATGAAACACCCAGAATAGAGACAGGTTCCACCCTCAGATATCCATCCCTGAAGTCAATTGTGCATGCACATCTGAAGGCAGTTTTTGTCTTGAGTAACAACTGTAAAGGTTTTAAGGAATTTCCCCAACAACAGTTGTGACATTTCTATCAATTGCAGTACAGTGCATTTTTTATTATTATATGTATCATCATAGAGCCTAGGAGCTCCAGTACTGGACCAAGGTCCCACTGTATTTGGCACTCTGTAGAACACTGAATAAAAAAAGACGATCCCTACTCCACCCTTGCAATGTAAGTTTAAGATGAGACAACAGATGGATATAGACAGATCAGTGGAGGAGTACCATGAACAAGCAGACTATATTGGTAACCATGATAGGCTGTGGTCACACACACCAGCAGCCTAACTGTTGTCAAGTTTTTGTAGGCATCACAGCAAAGAATAGTCTTGAGGGATTTGAAGGAGAACAATGAAGTGGGTTTACAGAAAGTGCCTCCCAAGCATGAGGGCCAGGCTGGTCAGCAGGGGAGAAAGCACAGGGTGCTGGTGTGAAAATTTAACTATGCAGTGGAGGCTGGCATCATGAATTGATTGGAGGCAGGAGTTGACCCTGAACAGGAGCAAATAGATGAGAGAAATATGCTGTGAAGACCCGTGAAAGTGAAGAGTTTCTCAAAGGATTTCTATGGTTGCAGATGATAGTTAAAACCAAACATCTGCAAAAGTGAATCATCGTAAGTTAACCTAAAAAAACGTTATTGTACACAAGACTCTCATGCATGAGGTCAGCTCAGCATGGGAACAAGAGTGAAACATCAGGGAGCCAATCATACCCTCTGAGCTGCATGATCCCTGACCAGCTATCTAGGGTCCCTAAAGGAAAGCACATCTGTTTGGGAATGCCAAAATGCACCACTTTCCAGCCATGCTCCTTCTCTGCCCCATCATACCCAATCCTCAATTCACCCCTTATGCTGGGGAGGTAAAGGACTTTCTATTCCCTTTGTGCCACAACAGGAACAAAGATTTTAAACAATACGCTTTTATTTGGTAACTGGGCAACTTACTTCTTCTGAAATATTAAGAGTTTTAGATGTTAAATATGTTCTTGTTTCATTTGACTGAGAACTAAGAACTGTATCAAATATTTGTTGCAGGAAGGGTTTAATTTATTTTTGTTAATGCTCTGGTATATTTTTGTCATAGCCAATACAAGTGTATATGTTTAAAGGAAAGGTAGACTAGAAAAAGAACCATGCAGCCATATAAAGATGAGGTTTCTAATTCTTTTCCCAACCCAAGTTTCCCTAAAGAAATGAGGTATTCATATCTGGGAATTTAAGGTCCAATCCTATTCCTATTAAAGTCAATGGAAGTCCTTATATTGACCTTTATGGGGGGCTGGATCAGGTCCTTTGTTTTATACAGACAAGCCCAATATTGGATCTAGATTCAGATCCAGAGTGTCCAAGACTTTGGCGGAGCTGAGTGTTTGGGACTGTTTCTAAGACCAAGATGAGACAGGCATTGAAAAGAACCACACAGAGCCATTTACACAATGATGCCACACAAGTTCAGTTAACAGTACGCTCCTCTACTTCTCAGCAGTACGCATGCATCCATAGTTGGGAACTATCAAGAATGGGCAAAAAATTAACATGCAATCACTTCATGCAAAACAAAGACCCTGATTCTGCAAACATGTCTGCAAACAGTTGTACACTACTTGATACACATGAACAGTCTGAGTGAGTCAAAGTTCAGAACCCTCATAAGCGCTTGCAGGAAAAGGTCTTAGAGTGTGTGGTTTCCCCAGAAATACTGCAGCATAGACCACACAAAGTCTTCCAGGAATCCCCATGAGTCTGCTGGCATTGAAAAGTGAGGCAGGTGCTTTGCTGGAGATGAAGTCTGCTCAACTATCCTCAATACCATTCTTTGACACACAATAGGCCATATCCTAACATGATAAGCACTGGTATCAGTGAGAGCTTCAAGTGTTCTTCTCTTCTTCAATGCTTAGCAACCTTGTGCAGTACCTCTCAATATTTGACCCAGTGGAATTACAGAAAAGGCGGAGTCTCACAATCCATTACTGAGTTAGTGCAAAAAGACACTTCCATAGTAATATGTTTTTTCTTGCATTATCTGTTCACAATATGGGCACATACACTTTCTGGAAAAGACTAATCTTTTTATCCTTCAAGAAAGCTTATCTTTGCAATCTAATTGTAATACTAAATTTAAATGGATATATACACATGCAATATAAAAGTAACTAGATTTTAGCCCAGAATTTAGACAAGTGGATGATCTTTTGTGCTGTATATTTTCAAAACATTAATAGTATCATTTGCATGCTAAAAAAATAAAACTTTGATTGTACAGAGGCCATTGAAGATTCATCTAATGATTTGGGCAGAGTTTAGATTGCCTCCCAAGAGAAGTGAAGGTTAAAAGGTACATCTTGCTAAATATTTAAAATCTTTAACCTTTTTGGTATAGAGCCAAATGATTTAGGGGAACAACAACTGCTATAACTTGCTTAAAATTTAAATGTTTCTCCTTTGTAAATCTTGAGGTATTGTATATCATTCTTTGTTGTATGTAATGCTTTATAACATTTTAAACCTGCACTTGATGCGTTTAACATACTTATCAGATTCTGTGAGATTTTATGTTATCAGGCATCAAAAAAAGACTTATTTTTAAAGAACTGCTTCACTACAGCATCTCTGCCCATTTAGCTTAACACCCATGCAAATGGAGTCACTCAATAGTTCTCCTTTTCATTCCAGCAGCTCATGGAGGAAAAATGGCTAACTTATGTATAAGTTTGTGTTTTTGAAACTTGTGTATAGATTGATTAGTTGACATCTGGTATTCCCATTGCATGCCATCAAACAGAGTCAGTCCATATGCATGAGGTTTTTGGCAGCAATGTACACTTTAAAATGCATCGACTCTCTTTTTATATTAGATGAGTTCCTCTTCCGCAATAAATGATACATTACAAGAAATTTGTCAAATATACAATAAAACTGAGTCATCTCTGTAAATACCTGCTGGCGATGTCTTCAGATCAATTGATAAAGAATCTACCATTAAAACATATGCATAAACAGGACATTATCCATTTTGTAATCATCTTGTGAAACAGGTGCAAGAGAATATTTTGATGGCTCAACAAAAATAGTGAAAGGACAACAGCCTGAAGGAAAAAAATTGCCCTGCCACAGCTGATTTATATCACACTGAGAGGTTAACATGTAATGCCTGGTGTTGATATGCATATATTCCAGGGGTTGTGCAATTTGTTCAATGAACTTCAGTTTTTTCAACAAATGTCTTTTTTTACCCTTAATGTGTCAGACTAATCCAGAAATCCCTGATTTAGATACTTCTTTTCCATTAATATGCAGATAAATAGGAGACAACTAGTGTATTTTAATCTTTCTGCACAGTTCTAAAACAATTCTAGGGCCAGATTTTGCCATCCTTACTTCTGTTGAACAGTGATTTATTCTGTAGCTATGGTCTGATCATATATTGAATTTGTTGGCAAAGCCCTATATCCCAGTTGGTTTCAGGGGAGAGGTCTGTAGAGTAAGGTATCATTTAATGTGAGTAAGGGAAACTGAATGTGTGTATTGTAATCTAGGAATATTAGACTAGTTTTCAAAGTTATTTAGGGCCACAATGATGCAGTTAGTCACCCAAGTGGATTCTCAAAAGCACCTATGCAGTTTCAGTGCCTAAACTCACATTGAAATCTACATGCCTAAATACCTCTAAAAATGAGGCACTCTGTTCTGTCTAATGACCTGAATAAGGTAAACTTGAGAATAGTCCAAATAGGAAATATGAAGTATGAGAAGATTGCCCTACATACTTTCCGTCTCAATCTTAAAGTTGATATCAACATTAAATGTTAGCCAAGACTGAAAGAAAAATCTGAAATTCACATTACTATATATTATCATATGATTCCATGAAGATAATTTCACCAAATTGTGATTCTAATTAATTTCCAGTGATGGTGTCTGTTAAAGGTAAAAAATGATGAATCATTCTTCTAATACTTCAATGTCAGAAAGATCGAAGAAGCCCTTTCCTTCTTCATAGGACCCATCAGCTTCAGGACAGCTTCATGAAAACAACTGTGATGCCTTTTAAAATCTGCCTGAAGAAATTAAGAATCAAGCCCGATAAAAATACTTCTCTTCACAAAGCTTATGAATGGATCCCTAGAAACTCCAATCATGTGGGCCAGTTTTGATAAGTGTATTAATCAAATAAATTAGAAAATCTCTTTATTTTTTCTCCTTTGATCAAGTGTCTGAAGAAAGAATCCTTGTTTGTAGAAATTATTCCTATGTATAACCGACTTTGAGAGGTCTGGAATGACCCATTGGTCATCTTGTTAAACAGCTTGAGTGTAAAAGATCTTGGAATTAAAACTCTGGATGGGGAGTCTGTTCCCCATTCTATCACAGACTTCCTCAGCAGTCTTGGGCAAGTCAAATTGAGTAAAGGTTTCAAGAATACCTAAGTGACTTAAGAGCTTAAGTCTCTTTTTCAGAAGCATGTAAGTGAAATACGAGTCTTAATCCCATTGACTTTCAATAGCACTTAGATTCCTGTCACTTTCATGATGTGCTTCTAAAATTTTACCTGGAGAAATCCTACTTGCCTATATCACATGGTTGTGATGAGGCTAAATTTATTTCCGTTGGTAGAGTGTTTTGAGATGTTTTGATGGAAAGTACTATATTATTATTCTAATAGTATGCAACCTGGCTCTTACACACACTAGAATTTACACATTAAGGATAAGAGAAACAGCATTATTCTAGATTTTTAAAAAATAAAAGCATTTTTCTCTGCAAGGAAAAACCTGAACACAATTGATCTGATTGCCAGAATTTGAGTCAGCTACAATATGTTCTACGATTACCTTGACGGAGTCCATGAGCCAGGAAATGCAGCAAACAAAATCACAAGTTGAGTCATAAAAGATGGCTGAGGTAAGTGATTTAAGAATTACATTTACTTTCCAAAAAATTAAACCTGCCTCTAATTTCCTGACTAAAGTCAAAGTGATTTGTAGCAATGTAGCAGAACTGGCTTGTAAAGTCAAAGTGATTTGTAGATGGATGGCAAAGCTGGCTTGATCTTAAATACATCAGGAATGAAATTAGGTTAGAAAAATCAATGACTACTTAAGGATACTAAAATCAAAATAAAACTTTTAGGGAATGGAGACATGAGCCAAGCTTCCTGCCACATTTAGAACTTGTGGCTTTAAGAGTTATACTGTGTAACAGCCAGATAAACGTACCTACATCTGTATTTAGCAGAAGCAACAGAAAATTTCATTAGTTATTTAGATTAACCTCAAATGTGTATTTTATTTAAAACTCATGTTCACAATCCCTTTCCACCTCCCACACCGAGATGGGTCTGATTCTCTTCTCATTTACACTGGCATCAATTAGGATTAACTCTGTTGAAGGGAGTGAAGTTATACCAGTGTAAAACCTGGTCAGATGACATTCATATATAAATGGAAAATATTTTGACAAGCCAAAGCAAAATAAAGTGACCAAAAACTTACTTCACTGGTACAAAAGATAAATCGCCATCCCATTCCAAAAAAAGATATCCAGCCATTCCAACACAGGTCTAGAATTTTCTATACAACAATCATTTTGGCCTAAATTTTCAGCAGTGACCAGTGATTATGAGTGCCTTGATTTATGAGTAGTTGATATATCTTTAGGGATCTCCATGGGCAATCATGTTGGGATTAAGATGACAGTTGGAAGACATGTCTAGATGGTTGTTAAGCTCCTGCAGCATGCAGTAGAGTAAGGGTGAGAAAAACCTCAATTTGTGTGGAAAGTGTTTATGAAAAAAGTTACTAGTGAAAGAAACCTAGGTCCAGAGGAAAGCTTTTCTACCGGGGATTTATCTATACTCAAGAATAGCCCTGATACATTTATCAGTGGCCAATAACTGATATAACATCTAGGACAAGGGACAAGCCAGAATTTCTCCCAAATGACATAAAACCATGATGAGCTCTATCAGTGTAAACCACAGCTTGCCCTTTTCTACATTTAGGAGTCCCTGTCAGTGCAGCTACAGGTTGTTCACTAACTACCTGCACATGTGCTCCAACCCCCTACTGTCAATTAGCTTCATTCCAGCATTGTTGCCTACGGAGAACCCTAAAGATCTAAACTACTCTCTTCTGACATAGAAAGACACCCAAGTGAACCCTCCCCCCCGTCCCATTTTTCCCCCACAGTTGCTATATGGTAACCCTATGCTGTACTCAGTCTGTGCAAAATTCCTGCATAGTCACATGTGGAATTAGTAGGCACTCAACCAAAAACAATAAGTCAAAATAATAAAGTGAAGTGAACGGCTGAGAACGGAAACAGTGCCTGCCATATTCTAAATACTGTAGTGCATCCAAATTTTGCATTTGAAAACACAATTAATTCCCAATGTACTTTAAAAGGAATTTATATTGGGAATGTTTCTATTAAAATACACACAAACCTCTATCATTTGTGTCAAATGCATTTCTACCTCTGTTAAAAACCACGAGGACACATGTATCCAAATGAATAAAACAAGCTCGATAATATTTAGAAAATAAATTAATATGCTGATTTCAAAAGTGTTTGGTTACAAAATGTCAATAAAGATCAAAACCTGATGCTTTTAAGAAGTAATCTTTCAACAAAAAAGGATTTATCATTCCATGAGGCACAAAATTCATCTATGACTGCACACTAGGCCTAGAAGCTGTACTTTTAATATCACTTGTTTGTGCAAAAATGTTTCTTGTACAGTTTTTGAATTCATTTGAAGGCTTATTATTGTCCACTGATGCATTTAAATAGATTTTTTTTTTAGAAAAAGCAAATATCAGAGCTGTTTGGATCTAGAGCACGGAGTTGCATCCCTGACTGCTGTGGCTAATAGACCTATTCTCCATGAACATATGCAATTCATTCTTGAATTCAGTTATTCTTTTGGCCTTTACAATATCTCCTGGCAACAAATTCCACAGGCTGCGAAGTAGTACTTCCTTGTGTTTGTTTTAAACCTGCTGTCAATTAATTACATTGGGTGGTTTTTATATTATGTGAAGGAGTAAATAACAGTTCCTTATTCCTGGCACACAGACAACCTGCCAACCTTAAACAAATTCTCACCAGCAACAGCACACTGCACCACAATAACTCCAACTCAGGAACCAATCCATGCAACAAACCTCGATGCCAACTCTGCCCACATATCTACACCAGCAACACCATCACAGGACCTAACCAGATCAACCACACCATCACTGGTTCAGTCACCTGCACATCAATCAATGTCATATATGCCATTATATGCCACCAGTGTCCCTCTGCTATGTACATCAGCCAAACTGGACAGTCCCTAAGAAAAAGGATAAATGCACACAAATCAGATATTAGGAATGGCAATATACAAAAACCTGTAGGAGAACACTTCAACCTGCCTAGACACACAATTGCAGATTTAAAAGTCACCATACTGCAGAAAAAAAACTTCAAGTCCAGACTGCAAAGGGAAACTGCAGAGCTGCAATTCATTTGCAAATTCAACACAAACAATCTCGGATTGAACAAAGACCTACAATGGCTCGCTCATTACAGAACTAGTTTCTCCTCTCTCCATGTCCACACCCCCCATTCAAATGCTAGAAGAATAACCCACCCTCCCTGATCGGAGATAACAAGCTGGTTCAGCTTAATTGGACTAACCTTTTTACCTCCCACCTGGTTCTTGCCTACTTTTCTGTACCTGCCTCTGGACACTTCCATTGCTTGCATCCGACGAAGTGGGTATTAGCCCACGAAAGCTCATGCTTCAAAACTTTATAGTTAGTCTTTAAGGTGCCACAGGACTTTGTTACCTCTGCAGTTCCTTATTCACTTTCTCTACACCATTAATGCTTTTATAGACTCTTTTCTAAGTTGAACAGTCCCAGTCTTTTTAATCTCTCATCTGAAAGCTGTCCCAGCCCCTAATCATTTTTGTTGTTCTTTACTGTCCTTTTTTTCCAAATTAATATATATATATTTGAGATAGGCTGAACAGAACTTACCCAGTGTTCAAGTTGTGAACGTACCATGAATTTACATGCTTAAAGAACCTGATTTTATGAACTTACAGAGGAGTGTAAGAGAAGTGGGATAAAGGATTAGCTAGATCATGAGAAAAAGAGAGAAAGGAATTGTCAGGAAGGCATTGACACTTAACCTGCCTAGTACAGGTGTAAAATGGAAGACAATGAAGAAACATATCAAGCAGCTATTGAAATATTATGATAGATAGTGAATCTCAGAGTGAATAAGAAAGGCAAATAACAAATGTTTCTCCTGACAGTATCTTCAACCAAAATGTAAATACAGATTTATCACAAGGCTAATCATATAGAAAAAATGTTCAGTGGTGGAATACAACATATGTCACATGATTCTGTATACTGGTTCTAAATGGTAGGGGGCTACCGTAGTCTGCAAGGTGAATCCTCCCACACTGAAAAACACGTTACCCTTTTGCTCTCATGGAAGTTTTATATCTGTTCTTTCTTGCTTTCCTTATTCTAAAAAAAAGGAAAAAAAAAACCCATCACTTAGCCTGAAGTATCTATTCCCCCCCCCATCTATTGAAAATATTGTGCCACAATACCTGTAGTCATATGTGAGTAGCATGCTCATGATTGTCCTTTGTACCAGATCGCCTTCTCGCCCCCACTCCAGACACAGGCAGGAGACTCTTCTTTGGCTCCAAACAGTGCTATTTATTTACAGTGCAGCTTGTGCAGACCCCACCACCTACTATACACAGCTCTACAGCTTAGCTCTTTACACAGCTCTACACACAGCTTAGCTCCTTCTCTCTATCTCACTCCTCCACACCACCACCCTGGGCTTCCTGCCTGGCAGGCTTTTATCCCCCCTGGGGAGGCTTCCAGGTGCAACCCATAAGGCTGATTACTCTGCAGCCCAGGTGGTTAATTAGCCCTCTCTTCAGGGAGATTTTGCAGAGGGTTTTTCTCCCTCTTAAAGGGGCAGCAGGCTGGGTCAGGCCCACCCTGCCACACCTTTTATACTATTTGTTCATTTTCCCTCTTTTCTCTATTTAATTTTGATTTTCTCTGTATGCCATGATACATAATCCATTTTTTTAACTTGGTAATATAACAGCAATAAGAAATGGCCATCCTACATAACTACATATTTTCACTTCTTCCATAAGCATTACTGGGGAGATCTTCAAAAGCACAAATGGCTGTAACATGCCCATTGAAATTCAACTCGCATTTAGCATCTACCACCATTAGCTTCTTTGAAAAGCTCCCCTGATGTAACATCTGAGATATGGTCATGCATCCCAGAGAGTTCATTTGTTTTGTATGCTGTGACAGACCGCCTTCTCACCTCCCTCAGGAACACAGGCAGGAAACCCTTTTTTGCTCCAACAGTGCCCTTTAATTTACAGTGCAGGACCCCACCACCAATATATACAGCTTAAAACAGCTCATTAATATCCAGCTTAACAGCTCATTAATACACAGCTCTATGGACTCTAGGTAGCCCAGCTAACAGTGATACAGCTCTATGGACTCTAGGTAGCCCAGCTAACAGTGATACAGCTCTATGGACTCTAGGTAGCCCAGCTAACAGTGATATAAACACACACAGTTCTTGATAGCTCATGCCACCACCACCACACTGGGCTTCATTCCTGGCAGCCTTATATCCCCCAGAGGAGGCTGCCAGGTGCAACTCATGCAGGTTGATTGGCCTGCACCTCAGGTGGCTAATTAGCCTTCCTGCCAGGGAGGTTTGCAGAGGGCTTTTCCCCCTCTTAAAGGGGCGGCAGGGCTGGCTCAAGCCCACCCTGCCACAATGCAAACCCAGCCTTGGTCTTTGATGGCCTGATATATTTCTGGTGCTCCACCAACAGAGCGGTAGACAAGCAGAAAGTCCAGCAGAAAGTCCACCTGGAGGGGAAACACTGGGATGCTCTGTCATGGACCTTGCATCAAGCCTGAACAGCCTTGAAAGTGGGGATGGGAGGAATGCAGGGAAGGAGATCTCTCAGAAAGCTGACAGTGCTCCATCCAGAATTTATAGCTTCTCCTCACCTTGTATAGTTCTACCTTCCCTCGTAAGCAACTTCAAAGTCTACCAGTGTTATCAATCATTATAATAAAATAACAAATTGCAATTTGATTAATTAATTCTATTTCTTATATATAAGAAATACTTCTATGTCTGTATTCTATATTTTCAGATTTTTTTTTTAAATGCAGGAAAGATCCAGTCACAGTGCATTGTTTCTTTACTGTTGTTGAAGGCCGTATTGTTCCAGCCTCTTGTTTTCATTCAGTTTGTTTAGTGTTTTCCATGTATTCTACAATTGCCTGTCTGCCTTCAAACACAATCAACAACCTTGCTGCATCTACTAAAAGAAGAGCACATTACCATCAATGTGAAATTTGTCCATACCAAACTCAAATCACCTTTGGAGGTGTTTTTGGTATCTTTTCCTATCTTTAATTACATCTGGAGGCTAAAGTGAAATTTGAGGTATATTAAAACACAAATCTCATATGCTGTTGAGTAACCTCCATATACCAAAGCAGTTTATTGGAGTATGATTAGCTCTGTAAACTTAAAATGCATTAAAAAACCAAACCACATGAGGGCAAGTTTGTGCATATTGAATAGGTGATGCTCTTACTTTCAGTAAAATTTAGTTAATGTTTTTATTTTTTCACAATATGTAAAAAACTAAAAATTCTCAGTAAAATGCAAATTCATTTTTCTGAGGCAAACAGATTTGTAGGATCCCTGGTGATCTATGTGAGATGATTTGATGGCCTCAGCTCAGTGTCTAGTGGGCAGATGTTCCTATCACAAGAACTATCATCTCAGTTGGCAGTGAGGCCATGGATTGAGTAGATCTGGGGTCTGAACTACCATTTACTCTCCATAACAGGGTGCTGGTCTCTCTAAAACAAAATTGGCAGGGTATTTGCATAGTCAATGCCCTGCTGAACTTTTGTATGGTCTAAATGGAGGAATTCAGTTATCAAACCAGGATCATCGGCATTAAAGCCAATAGATTCAAAACATAATCCTTGGCTGAGTGCTCTGTTCTGACTACTGCATGATATGGTTCCTGACATATAATTCTACTTAAAGTAATTGTTCAATGGGAAAAGATAGCACAAGGGAGTCTTAGAGCTACTGTTACTAGAACAGATGAGAAGGGGAATTTCTATTAATTTCAATGGAGCTAATGCACAGGCAGGGTATTCAGCCTGATTTTAAAATTGAAAGTGGTGAATCTGTTTAAAAATATAATAGCCTTATAAATTCTAACATGATCCCATGTCTGAAAAGTAAACAGGGAAAATGAAATGATCAGAAAAGGATGGTGGTATTTGTCAAATAAGTGGAACCAACTTTTCTCCATGTGAATGTCAATTTTAATTTTCTCTATCTATAGAAGCACTTGAAGAACCACTTGAAGAAAACAACCCAATCTGGTGCGGGGAATTTTGAGCTATTATAGCAAGATATCTCCATAGGAAAGAACTCATTCATTAAAACATTGTCATCACCAAGTTTTATTAAAGTGCACAGATCCCCAAAACATACAGCTATAGAGTTTTTATACTCTCTCCAAGTGTTTGAGGAAATCATCCTTCCACTTCATGCCTTACACTTTATCAGCAGTACTATGACACAGATTTTAAAGATAATTAGGTCAAATCTCATTTCTGAAATGAGATTCAGGGTTCTAAATCAGCAATGCCTAAATACCTTAAAAAATCTGGTTTGTGCACAACCTCTATAATCTTATGATTTTAATGGCAATTGGAGATTACATCAAAATAGCTCAAGGTCATGATTTTCTTTTTTCTATAGAGTACTGTAAATCTTAATAGTAACATTCTAACATCTGAAAGGGCTTTGCACTTGATTCACAACACCTCTGTTAGTACATAAGTACTGTTAACATCATTTTACAGGCAGATAAACAGGGGGAAGTACCCATAATTTTAACCAAATTATGGAGATTTTTAGTCTGTTTTAATTTGAAATTTTAAGCTGGTGAAGTAGAGTAAGTGAAAAATGTTTCTCACACCCATGTGTCTGCAGATACAGGCCTGCAAACTAAGCTCTCAGTTTAAACATATTTGGGCATTAAAACTATATTTTTTTCCTTGACACAGAAACCTGCATAAAAAGTACCACAATAATTATTTTTACAAGTATCGATTTCAACACTTACATGGGAGTACTTATTAACTATATCCTCCAATCATTCATTCTCTTTTGAATACCTATTACTCAAGAGGGACAAATCTAGAAGTCCTTAACTCAATATGTATGCAATTCCAATGCAGGCAAAACTCCCACTGGCCTCAGTAGGACATTTGCCTGAGCTATAACTAAGTAAGCCCTTCAGAATCTGGACCCTAGTGGAAATATGAGAGCTGAATTTAAAAAGAATTGCCCTGAGTACACAGAAATATAGCATACAAGAGATGAAAAAAGAGAATTCACTGGATCCTAGGTTTAAAATTATTAACTTCTATCTGAATTTATCATCTACCTTCCCGTAAAAACTTCTCTTAAATATTTTGAAGGAAATTGCCCTCATTTGTATTGGCTTGGTGTCAGACTCATACTACCCTTCCACCAAAGATGGCGGTTGATGGCTTCCCTTAGCATGGTCAGTCGAATCCATTTACTTTTTTGAAGACTGTTCAGTATCCATATAGTATACAACCACACATATGCTATACAACTAGGCCTGTGACTGACATCATTAAGGGTGGCCAATGCAAAGTCCACGGACAATGTTTCATTTTTGTGAATCAAAATTAGACTCACACACTTTCTTAATGCTAAATTTAAAAAGCCAGAATGATTACAGGCAGCTTATTCATAGAGCCAACATTTAGACTGCATAGATATCTTAACTAAACTACCTGAAGATATGTTAAGTCATTGATAAACATTACTGAGCCATATGGTAGTGCTTTGAGTTCTTCACATAGTATTTCACTTTTCATTGTTTTTTCTTTCAAAAATGGTACTTGGTATTTCATCCAAAGTAGGGCATTTGTGTGTAACCAACAAATACATGGATAGTCCACCCAAATCAAATGATCTCCCACATTATCTATTCATTGTTATTATTTTCTAGGTTTTACCAAGCCTTAGCTGTGGCCTAAATTTAACTCAAGTAGGTCCTTTTTTTCTTTTAAGCATAAAAAAATGATGATGTTAGAAACATTTCATAAGGGGCAAGAGAGTGCAGAATTGTGGAAGACATATAAAAATGCATTTTGCAGTATTGCCAGCTCTCATGATTTCATTGTAACTCTAGTAATTTGGGGTGTGTGAGTTTTTTCTACCTGTCATGAAAGGCTGCAACTCATGAATTTTCTCTTATTCAAAATAGTCACTATCTCATATTATTGTCAATGGAACTGAAGTCAGTAAGATGGCTATCATTTCCATATAGGATATTTGTGTGTGGAAGTGAGACTGTCCTTTAAGTTGACTGCTATCTCTCACTTGTCTCAATGGGATTCTAGTTCTGCTCACAGGCAAAATGGCTGCTGCTCTGATTCAGGTGTCTTGACAGGACACTGAGATTGTGAGGAGCAACAGACACAGGCCTGCACACCCTTGTGCTTGTATGCAGCCCATTGGTGATGGTGAGACTCTTGCGAGAACAAAGTATAAATTTAATTGCATGATGAGATTCATTTAATGTTTACCTGCCCTTCAGTGGGCCCATAACTGAGCAAGGGGAACCCCTTCTGTGGTTGTCAGGCCCATATGGTTCCAGCCCTCCAAATTCAGGGAAGAAATAAACTGCTGTGATGAGTCAGTTCAGCTGCTGGTGGGATCAGATCACACTTTGTGGGTCAAAGCAGCTGACTGTGTAACACCGCCAGACCCCCATCGGCAGTGGGCAGGATGGGACCTCTAGAGCTTAGTGCATGAGCCTCTACTGCAGGGGTGGGGAACCTCGGGCCCGCGGGCCTTATACGGCCCGCCAAATCATTCCGTCCGGCCCGCGGCGGGGCCGGGGCTGAGTCAGGCACTGGGGCGTGGGGAGAAGATGCGCCGCAGCCACTGGCCAGAGACGAACGCGGGCCGCCAGGCGGGGGCCGCTCCGCGCTCGGCGAAGGGGCCGGGAAGCGCCTGGGGGAGCCGCCGGCCAGGGACGCGCGTGGGCTGCCAGGTGGGGACAGCTCCGCGCTGAAGGTAGGGGCCGGGAAGTGCCTGGGGGAGCCGCCGCATGGCCACCATTAGCCAGGTGGTGAAAGGAGGAGCCGCAGGGAGCCGACAGTCAAGGGGGTGTGGGGGGGAGGCTGGGCTGGGGGGCAGGCAAGAGGGCGGTGGGGGGGGGAGGCCAGGCTGGGCAGGTGGGGAGGGGGGCAGACTAGGCTGGATGGGGTGGGCGAGGCATGGGTGCGGGAGTGAAGGAGGTTTGGTGGGGGGGAGGCTGGACTGGGCAGGTCAGGCATGGGGGGCAGGAGGCTGGGTTGGGAGTGGGAGGGGTGAGGAGGTTAGGTTCGGTGGGATGGGCCAGGCCAGGCAGGGGTGGGGGAGGAAAGGCGGTTAGATGGGGGAGGCTGGGTGGGGGTAAAGGAAGATCACCCCCTACACCTAGGCTGATAGCGGGAGCTGACTGGGGCAGGCGGCAGGACCCCGGCTGGCAAGGGGCCAGCGGGGGAAACCCCAAAGCAGTGTAGGGCTAAGCACTCCGCCTGCCACTGCTTTGGGGTTTCCCCCGCTGGCCCCTTGCCAGCTGGGGTCTCAGCTCCCGTTGCCAGCCTGGGCTTCCTGGGGGGGGAGCGGCCTGCGAATGACATTATAAATGTCCAAATGGCCCTTGGCAGAAAAAAGGTTCCCCACTCCTGCTCTACTGCATAAGCTAAAAGGCAACTGGTTCTTAGCTAATGTTGTAGAACAGACTAATTTAACTCTAAGTATGCAGTGTCCAATACATTTGCTACTAGCCACATGTGGCTAATAGGCTATTGAATTGTGGTTATGCATGTAGCTTTTTTATAATGTGGCTAATAAGAAAAATTCAAAACCACAAGTGTGGCTAGCAGTGTGGCTAGCATCAAATTTCTATTGGACACTGTTGCTCTAAGTGGTCTTTGTGCCAGAACACTACACCCAGAAGGTGTGTGGGTTATATATGCACAGTTCAGAATAGGTGTGCAAAATCAGTCGCTGACTGTAAGGTCATCCTAAATGTATATCATTATAAATCACTGAATAGGTGATTGGCACACAAAAGCTACTATACATATTCTTCAAGAAAACAAATATTACTTACACCAATAGCAGGAATTTATTGGTAAGTCCAGATAAATTAGTATAAAATACTGTAGGAATCCATTTTTTTGGCTTGGACCAGTGGAATCCTTTTTTAAATGTACATCACTCTGTTTCATCTTCCCCAGAGTATAATTCAAAGCCTAGAAAAATATCTCATTATTTTATTTAAACATTGGCACTTTATATTTCATCTCTAACAAATATGCGACACCATCCTAGCTGAAACATTTGTTTTTATTTGATTATTAACATAGCACTTCCATAGCCTTCTACTCTATATCTTGAGATAGCTGGCTTTATATATTATTCATGTCAATCAATTTAACTCTTCTTTGAACTCTAATCCAAAAGCATGTATAGTCATTTTATCTCAAGGTTTCCTTACCCCGCAACCTTCCCCCACAAATCCCAAACAGTTATTTATTGAATAGGTCCATCACAGTATAATGTATACAAATAGTATTCACTATTGCCATATTCTAAATGTAGAAATCATAAAACCAATATTCTGTACATATATAAACAGATTTATCTCATCTAGTAGGTTCAGAAGTGATCTCTTAACATTGCATCCTTCATCACAGACTTTCTATCTGGATACTTCTATGGTCCTCATCACCAGAGTACCTGAAAACTTTACAATCATTAATAGATTTTTTGGAAGTATTATCCCCATTTTAGAGGTGAGAAACTGAAGTTTGGGGAAGAGTAAACTAACTTGCTCAGATTCATACAGAAAATTTGCCTGTGAGCCTGGAATTGAACCAAGAGCTCCTGAATTTCAGTCCAATGCCCTTCCATTAGATTATCTTTTTTTTCCCTACAGAGTTCTTGAAATAGTCTTAGATATAACAGAGTGAATAATTCCTAGCAAAAAGTAATTAATCTTTCATTTTTCCTTCTGTCAATAATTTTGACTTTTTCAAAATATTCACTGAACATTTTTCGGAGTGATTCTTGGCATATAGATTATTTGTGAGCAGTTTGGTGTGACTATTCAATATTCAAAATTAGAAATGTGAGTGATTTTGATTAGACATGTAGGTCATCTGTTATTTTTCTGCTTCCTCTGAATGAGTGTAACTCTCAGAACCGGCTTCTGGCATGAATAATTGTGATTATGAACTCTAAACTCAAGTTCTGAAAATATTCTATAGTAATTTTCTGAAAACTGGCTGTTTAGGCAGGTAGTCCTGCCAACAGACTCATTTGCTAGAATAAAGCACAGGAAGTCAACACAATTTTGTCCAGTATGGGGTTGAAAACCGCCTGCATGTATTTGTTTAAAAGAATTAAGCCCAAATACTTTGTGCTGGTCAGACCCATATAATCCAGCAGAGAGAGAGAGAGAGAGAGAGAATAGGGAGCTCATCTGTAATGGGGTCTATACACCCCATACTGATCTTAGATAGAGGGGGAGGAGAACCTCTCCTGTTTACAAGCAAGCAGTTTGATTACACCTCCATGTAGTTACCAGAGCTGCTAATCATGGAGACAGGCACCCACAGATGCAACCAATAGAGGAAACAAGGCCTGCTATAAAGGAGAGAGTATTGAGAAGGCAGAAAGGCCTGGTATAGCAAAGGGGAAACATTCTTGTACCAGGCTATTTCCAGGAAAGTAAACAGAAAAAGAGACTGTAAATCCTAAAATATAAAGGACTTCAAGGCTGAATTAGAAGTGGAAACTCCAGGTATTGACTTGATTGAAGACAAGCTAAGGCAGGTGAGCCAGGAGAATGTGGGGCTCCTCAAAAGACGACACCAAGAGACTATGATGGCCTCAAATTGGTCCTCAGCCTTTGTAGTCAATGAGAGATTTGGCATTGGTCTCAATTGGACCAGGATTGGTATCTTTGCCTCCTGACTGATACATACAACAAAACTGTTGTGTTCTGGAGAGAGACTTACTGAGTTGTAACCTCTTTGCAGGTAATATGTATGTGGAAGGAAAAGAAGAAAAATTAGGGGGAACCTCTAAGGAAGTAATGGGAAAATACTTGCATTCCTGTCCAGTAATTAGTCTATATCTTTTGTTGCCTTTAGTATTTCTCTCAATCAGTTGCACTTTAAATGGTATCATTGGTTCAATATATCATATCAGAGTGCACATTAAGTAGCTATAAAAATAGCTGCTTTTCCCATACTGACTAGTTTCCCTCATTTCATATTTTATAAATAAAATATAGAAAGGAGACACATTAAGGTGAAACTATTTTTTCAGTATGAATAGCTAAGTGAAATCTCTTCCTTTGGAAAAAAAATGAATCAATTAAAAATGAATGACTATTGATCCTACATATTTCTGTGTTCAGGCATCAAAGAGAATCCATGCTGAGTTATTCATGCTGAGACTAAGCGGCAGTGGTCCTGGGAAGAGGTAGACCACTCCAGTAGTAGGTCCGCCTGATTTGAAACCAATGACATATGCAGCCTAGACTGAAGCAACTGTAGGACAGGATGTCTGTGGATGGGAAACTGTTGAGTATGGAAGCTATGCTCCCACCCTATAGCAAATACTCTCTGTTCAAGTCTCCCTCTATAGTGAGAGTTTTGAATCTTTCAGTGAAATTACCCCCTATTAAGGCTGATTCCTCAAATAATATAATGGATTTAAAAAGATGAACTTGAAACAAAATTACTGGAAAGTGATTTATTTATGCTAGAAGTCGAAATACTAAGATGAGTGAACTTGAGTGTCTGTTCTTTTATGAGGGTATTGATATAATAGACATCACAGAAATGTGGTGAAACAATCATAATCAATGGGATATGGTAATACCAGGATACAAAACATACAGGAATGACAGTAGACTGTGCTGGTGGGAGAGTGTCACTATAGGTGAAAGCATAGAGTCAAATATAGTAAAATGTCTTAAATGAATCCAAACGGCACCATAGAAATCTGTATGAATAGAAATTCCATGCTCGAATCAGAATATAGCAGTAGACTATGAAGGGTTTGGAACAACTTCCATATGGGAAAAGATTTTAAAGACTGGGACTTTTCAGTTTGGAAAAGAGCTGACTAAGGGGGGTATGATAGAAGTCTACAAAATCATGACTAGTGTGGAAAAAAAGAATAAGAAAGTGTTATTTATGTCTTCACATAACACAAAAGACAGGTCACCCCATGAAATTAATAGGCAGCAGGTTTAAAACAAACATAAAATACTTCTTAGCATAATGCAGTCAATAAGCCTCCTGAATGTGTTGCCTCAGGATTTTGTGATTGCAAAAACTATAATACAGTTAAAAATAATTTAAGTTTGTGTAAGATAGGTCCATCAATGGGAATTAACCAAGATGCTCAGAGATGCATCCCCATGATCTGGATGTCCCTAGACTCTGACTGCCAGAGCTGGTAGTGGAAGAAAAAGGGATGGATTACTCAATGATCGTCTGTTCTGTTCATTCCCTCTGAAACAACTGGCATTGGCCACTTTTGGAAGATGGGATACTGGGCTAAATGGACCATTGGTCTAATCCAGTATGGCTGTTCTTATGTTTTGTTAATATGCCTGTTACTAAACAATACAAAACTATTCCATGTGATAAGCCAAAAGTGACTGAAGTTTCTTAATGCCATGTGTACATTATGGGACAAATTAATTTCTGATGTAACTCAGTAATATAAATTGAGTTACACTGGGGATGAATTTGGCCCATGTGGTAGACCCAGGGCAGACAGCTGTCAGAAAGGCATGTAATTAGAAGGGTTACTACAGGGAAATTGGGTCCAGCTGAGCAAGGCTGCCACAGCCAGAAGCAGGGCCAGCTGAGGCCAGTTAAGGAGACTGTCAGAGCCCTTTAAAGAGACTCCTCCCCAGAGAGGGGTGTGGGAGTTTGAGGAGTGAGTTTGGTGGCAGTAGGAGTTAGAGGAGTGAGTTTGGTGAAAGCAGAGGAGTGAGTTGGAGGAAGCAGGGATGGAGAGGCTGCTGGCAAGCAGGGGAAGAGAACAAAGGGTCCCTCCCAGTGGGAACCTAGCTTTCCTAGCCTGCAGGAGCCTGACCCTGAGAGAGAGAGACAGAGAGTGGGCTGCTAAGGAGCAGTGGAAAAACGGGGTCTGGTGCAGCCTGGTCAGGGCGCCAGTGCCGTGCCAGAACCCCCCAAGGACTTGAGTCAGGGGAGCCGAGGAGCCACCTTGTCACACCCAATATAGTTAAATTCTACATCTAATAATTACACTTTTACATGTTTTAATACTTACACTTTTCTGTTGTCTACAGAAGAAGTCCTGGGGATATTTTCAAATACCATAAATCTCAGTATTGGGTTAGTTGATATCTCTCATCCATGAAATATTTTGTCACAGGCAAACTTTCATCTTCTTCCTTAGTGTATGTCCTTGTGATCTGATATTCTGACTTTCAGAGATCTAGGTATCTCATCAACATAAATTAGGCCACAAGGGCACTTAATCATGTAAACAACAAATTCAGTGTCACAGGTAATCCTTTGTCAAATGGCAGATTTTTTCCAGTGTATGTTTTGATCATGATGAAAGGAATTGCCTTTTAATAGTAATATACCTTGCACATTCAGAGCAATTAAGGATTACCTGTATGGACTGTAATGATATTTCTTTCCTCTTGATTTGTATATGCATTAGAGTCAGATTAGATTATAATGCTTCTCTGATTTGGGTTTTTTGCACATTATAAAAGAAAGAAGGTCAACTGCATCCAATAATGTTTCCTCTGTGGAAAGAATGTATCAGTATTTCTTCATTACATTAATAATCCTTTGAGATAGTGGAATGTGGATGCAAATGAATGACACCAAAAATCTTTTAATCCTGACTCTCAACTCCAGTGTTTAATAGCTCTTATCAACTGATTGGTGGTTTAGAGTGAATATCAAAATGTCCTGACTTGTATTTTGTGGTGTGGAATGGGGGTTAGCCAATAATGATTACATCTTGCCTAAATGGTTTCCTTCCTTTTATAGTAATAATTCTTCTGAATGAGAATGATCTTGTCAAGAAGACAGGCAGGCTATTGCATATTGGTGTGTAATGGGATTTGGGAGAAGATGTAGCAGTTACTCTCACAATTCCAGCTCTAGTAGCTAATCTGTATGGATTAGAGTTGGATGACATTTGGCTAGAATAATTAAGGCTTATCACAGAATAAACTGTAGAACCCAATAGTTACAATAGAATAGATAGGTGGTCAGGTTCAGTTGCTATTAAATAAAATATGTGGAGATATATTTATCAAGATATGAATTTTGGATAATACAGAGATTCTGATACTCAGGTTCAGACCCTCACCTGGTATAAATTGTCATTGCTCCTTTGATTTCAGTAGAGCTATACTTGAGGGCCCCCAGGTTTACCTGCGCAGCATCATCCCTTTCACTGTCACATACCGCGGACAGCCTATTGCCTCAATGAAGGGTCTTTTCCAATTTTAGGCCCCAAAGACTTGCAAAGCGCTGAGGACCCTCAATGTCCATTGGCTTTGGTGGGAGTGCTTAGCACCTCAAAGTCTTGAGCCCCAGTTCAGGAAAGCATTGGAGCACATAACTAAATCCTGTTCCCTTGAAGCTAAGCATGTGCTTCAGTGCTTTCCTGATTAGGAATGCTCTTAACTGAGGCCTATGGGCCTGATCCATTGTTGTAATGAAGTTCTTCCACTAGACTTTGGATATGGGACTAAGAGAAGAGGACATGAAGAAGAAATAAGTTTTCAGTAAAGACTTAAAATGACACAAAATATTGTACTAAATAATAATAATGAAAAGGGATATTCAGTGCATTTCACCTTTATCTCTTCTTCAATCTTTATTTCCCAACTTCTGTACTAAAAGACTCTAGTTTAGCATTTCCCACCTATTTAATGCCTGGATAAGTACCATTTAATCATTTGTCCCTGGCCAAATGTGTTCCCGTTAGGCAGATTTTATTCCTATGCTCTTCCAACTAAGTAGCAGACATTACTACGCACTATCATTAGGCTAAATAGAGTTCCTGGGAGAAGTCCCAATAAATGAATGGATTGATGTGCTCCAATTAAGTGCCACATATTGTATTTTGCAAATGGTACAGAAACAACCAGGTCTATCCTTTGACAAAAATACAGAGCTTTAAAATAGAATTCTTAGGAATTTGGGGATCCACTGATACTGAGCTATAGTACAGCATGTTCAATATGACCTGACACATGTTTCAGCAATTTGAGTGAGCTTATATTTGAGTTTCTCTATCTTATTGTGTCAAGGCAAATGTGATTAATGATTTCTATACCTTCATCTGAGCCCACAGCAAAAGAAATGGCACATGCTGAGCATTTTTTTTAAACGTGTGGTAATCTCGCTGTGATAGATCAATTCTAATATGCAATAATACATGTTTGATATGAAGTTGAATTTATGTCAAGAGAATTCTAATAGGTGAGCTGTGCCACTTTATAGTAAGATGCAAAGCGGATGGAGTTTGATACCTACAGTCAGGGTAAGTAAAATACAAAAGCACAGTCCTTGGGCTAAAATCAAAGGTCAGATGCTCTTGGGGTGACAGAGGAGATTTATTTGGAAAAAAAGTGTAAAAAAGGTGCAGGAAAATAAAACCAGAAATGAGCCTCAAGAGAAGCGATTACAATAATGAATAACAAAGGAAAACGGACAATGGACTTGGTCAGAGTTACAGACAGCATAGACATATTTTTTGTTGTTATAATTAACCAG
The DNA here is from genome assembly GCA_032164245.1 of Sternotherus odoratus. Classification (NCBI taxonomy): domain Eukaryota; kingdom Metazoa; phylum Chordata; order Testudines; family Kinosternidae; genus Sternotherus; species Sternotherus odoratus. Next base: position 57,839,062 of record JAVMKO010000008.1, read on the forward strand.
ACACATAAGAGAAGCCAGAAGAGTATAATGGAACTGAGTGTCCTATTAAGGGAATCTAGAAACAATAGGCAGCATCTGTAACATGCTGCTTGGCAAAGGGTCAGAGATAAAAAGGACCAACTGAGGAGAGAAGATACTCTCTTGAAGTATAAGGTTTTGTTTTTCACTGTGAGCACACAGATGGTACGTATCTATAAGCTTGATCCTGTGCCCACTGACTCCAGTGATGCAGATTTGGACACTAAAACAGTTTTTGCAGTTTAAGGCTAAATATATCATGCATATATTTTCTTTGATTTTTTAAATAAGATTTTCTCTCTTCATACGTAATCAATTTTGTTTTATTACAACCCACTTTCTTTATATTGCTTCAGCATTTCACACAGATTAGCCTGGAGAGGAGAAACAACCGTCAGCCTCTAAGAAGAAGTACTCATAATGTAAGTGAGTCTGGAGCCTCCCCTGCTCCATATGAAGTCAGATTTACCCAATGAGTCCTGTGTTGCGGGCTGAGGTGGATATTATGTATTCCAGTCATCCTGACCATGTGTAGAGAACCATGCACAACTTCAGATATTCACAAGCATATCTCCTCAACCACAGAATGCAGCCTCTGATTAGAAATGTAATAGATTTTTTGCTTAAATTAAATAGCAGAGTTTATCATATGACTGAATCTGTGACTAGCATTATCATATAGGGCCCATGTCTGAAAACATTACCCATGTGACTAGTCCCAGTCATGGGCAGGAAGCACCTGCTCTGGTAAATTCACACTAGACCAAATCTTAGAGATCCTCATTCAGTCTTTGCTCAGTCAAAAGTCCAAATGAAGCCAATGTGATTTTTTTTGCCTGAGTAAGGAGCTAAGATTTTGGCCTGTTTTGTGTTAGAATTAGTTTACTAGCCATGTTGATTTTAGTGCAGTTTGGATGTTTAACGGAAAGCTAGGAAACAAATGGAGTCTGTGCTAGTGTGTTTATTATGAATATTCTTTCATTTCCAAAAAGAAATTATTGCAAAAGGCTACATATTAACCCTTTCTTCTCACTCATCCTGATGGTTAGGCTGATTGAACAAAAAACATCAGCGTTAGAAAACCATAGTTTCAGCACCAAGCACCTAAGCCTGCACTTCATTTTTTTGTACCAATCATATTTAATAATTTCAAAAACATATAATGGAAGTGATTGTGTCCTTGATGTAAATGTAAAGGTTAATGTAAAAACAGCTACATAACACTGTTTAAGCTGCTCCTTGTCAAATCACATTTTGCTAATGACTTTTCAACTATAAGTCAGACCATTTAAATCCAGGGTCCCTCCTGCACTTATCCAGTATGAACAGGTATCTAAATATAAACACTGATGTGATGGTACTTATAGGCTGGAGGTGAAATAAATAGATTTTTCTTTTCGCTGAGACGAGGAAAAAAATATCTGGAAATGACTATCAAAATTGTAACTACTAATAAACAGAAGGAAGAATAAAAGAAGGAATACTTTAATTTGTATAGGTCAGATGTTATTCAGCAGTAGAGATTAGCTCCTTCCAAAGTTTTTAATGATATATGTAGGGAGATTTCAAAACTTGCTCCCCAGAGACTTTTTTTGCCCTTCCCTCTACCCCCAATATGTTGTCTTTAAAGCCAAGTTGGATTTATAGTGAAGCACATCATACTTTTTAGACTAATTCAAAATGGATTTTTAGTCCAAACACACAAACAAACCATATTTTTCAAATGTGTTAAAGAAGGGAATGGAACAATTCCTGCTTTTTAAAACCATAAATTTTCCAGGCAGTCGTGATGAAGAGGTTTTTAAGCAAAAAAAGTTTACACTGAGAAATTTCAGGATGTGCTTAATATGAAGCTGCTTTGGAAATCAAGGATCAATCCTCATAATTTTATTTTAGAAATATATCAGTGCCATTCTGTATTTCTATCCCCCCATACACATCTAAAAGAATAATTGCTCAAAAATACCTCTACTTAAAAAAAAAAAGTAATTATTTTCCCATTGAGGTTAAGGCTGCAGATCAAATAGGTTTAAAGGTGTTTCAGTACTTGACTGGAAATTACCTATTAACTAACAGCTTCAAAAGTAGAAAATGATTATCATTGATATCATTCAACAAGCTCTGTATTAATGATGCTATCATATGTATTTTCTTATTAGCTCAGTGTCTACTAAATAGCATATTTTTTATTTTTATTTTAAATAGTAAATAGACTGTTAAAATGTTTCAAATCAGGCAAATTGGACAGTAAGATAGAAAATTGTAAAATGACCAGTGGTTAGGAAAAAAACCTTGAAAATAAAGGTATAAAGATATACTATATTAAACCCTTAGGCTATGCACCTTATTTATACAACAAAGAACATCTACAGAATAAGCAACCAGTACAACAAACAAAGGTATGACTAATAGTTCTGTATGAACTCCTTGTTTTGTATTCCTCTCACATCTTACCTTTCCCCAAAGCAGAAAAAATGAAAGAAAACCCAACCTCCCTCAGCCATTCATCCTTCTTAGGTCTGGTACACAAAAGTTATGACTGTTTAATTTTAGCCTCAAGCAGTATTGGGTATAGAGATATAGGGTGGTAAGTGCCCCTTCTAAACTAAATCACTCACTCCTGCTTCATTTCTTCCTTTGTCTGTTCAGGAAAAGACAACAGGGAAGGTCTCCAGAGATAAGTCTCCCATTTGTTAAATGGTAACAATAATGTTTAAGAGGAAGATTTCAAAGGTGTTTGGGGCCTTGAAAGTCAATACTCAACAGGAGTGTTGTAAGGCTCAATCTTTTAGTGCTCATCAAATCCTTTGATATCCTCAGATGGAGGATGTTAAAAAAGTGCAGTGTATTATCACTATATTCCATGATTAAAATGCCCACTCATGTAGCTCACCATAAGGTACGCATAGTTGAAGTCTCTGCAATCCATTAAGAATAGTGCTGTGTCACTAAAATGCTTGAATAGGTTTTTATAATGAATGTTGGGTCTGATTCTGTGTCCTCATGCACATGCAATACTCATTGTTTTTTTGTGGGAATATATGTACATGCATAAAGTCCATAGAATTAATCCTTTCACCAATGTTATACTGAAGTCCATCTAAAACTAGGCATTTACACTTCCAGATCTAAAGGTACATTGCTGTATTCAATTAGATGTTTCCTACATAGCTGTTTTACAGTTTTAAAATGGATACTAAGCAAATACTCAAGTGTGAAATTCACCCCTGTGCAGAGAATTAGTGCAAGTCCTGTGTCCCACTCAATTTCCTCTTAAATTCTTTTTTGGTGGCTTGAGTATCATTTTTTGTACACAAAATAAGGGTTGGAGAGAGCCAATATCTTGCTAATGATTTCTCTGTATTACTTAAGCACTGCAATTCACTTTTCAGCTTTGATTATCATGTTCAACAAGCTTGTGTGTAGTATCCCTTGTTACTCAGCTTCCTCATATCAAATTGTTTCTGTCCTGTTGCTGTAATTAATAGTAATATGGTCTTGTTGTGTTGCATATCCATCAGTTGGAAATGACAGAAACATATGCCATCTCTGATGAACCTGAAAGTGAGAGTAGGTAGGAACAAATTTGCTAAAAGGTTTATTCCAGTTGACAATCTGCCCTTTGTGACGTTAATAATGCTTCAAGTATGTTGATTATAAATCAAGATATAGCCAGAAGCAAGTCAGACATCATGGAGAAATAGTAGAATCCTGTTTTAGTATCCCTGGAGCTGATGAACATGACAATTTTTATTTTAGAGGATAGCATCATTTCCTTTTGACAGGGAACTTCTAGAAGTAATAGCAGTCAGCATCTGGCTGTATATAGTGATTAAAGCCAAGAGTTTCCAGGACAAATGTCTGAACCTAATATAAAGTCTGATCCAAAATGAAAGGATGTCTGTTGGAGTCTTTTCATCGACTTCAGTGGGCTTTGGATCAGGCTCTTAGTGTGGCTTACTTGACAGGGCATGGTTATGCCTTGGGAAGCGCAAGTTACTGGGACTTCTTGGGACAAAAGTATTGGCTTGACTCAGGCAAAACACCTATTAATCTCCAGTAAATGGGTGTTTTTTAAAGAGTAAGGATTTAAGTGACTTATGCTGGTCCTCTGTGCCAGGGTGAAGTTCAGTCCTTTTGAGCACTGTGCAACTCCTCTTGCCCGGCTGGCAAGGAAGGGCAATCCCATGGGCTGCAGAGCTTGAAATGGATGCCTAACCTAGTCCCAAGATGAGGATTGCTTGCTTTACTTTTGCTTGAGTTTCTGCCTTAGAATCTAAGAGTGAAATTTCCCCTGCCCACAAAATGTTCTTTTCCTGAAATGTGGTGATGGTTTGTATTCTTTTCAGATATCAGTGCCAATAGCTTTGCCTGCTTTTCTAGTGTCTAACATAGGGAACTGTGAGCACGTGATTACTATTCTGAAAGGAGGAACTCTGCTCCCTACCCCCCCAAGAACATTTTTTCCCCTTGAAATACTGTACATGCAACAATAGATGGAAAAAATGAAAGAAAGGAGTCAAGACAGTTTTACATTTTTCTAGCAGGAGGCTGGATGCAACAGACGTACTTGGCAAATCTATATTGTTTTATTTCTTTGAACAGATAAATATGTAGTTCAATAGAGCATTTTACCAGAAATCTGGAGAGTCCTAAAATCTGCTGAATTAAGGAAATTTTGGGCCAGGATATCAAGGAGGAAACACTTGAAGCTGTTGTCTCTGGCAATGCTTATAATTCAGCTTTTCACTCATGCCCACTTTGTGTTAACTCCTTTATCAGTAACACCCACAAATCTTTCAAGTTAAATGACTTCTTGCAGAACAAGTACTGTACTGAAATCTTGAGAACAGGCAAAAAGTCTATGCACAGCCCATGTTTAGCCTTTTAAAGCAACTTTATCCAAAGCAATGAAACTTGTTACTCATACTAAGGCAGTTAATTTCCCTTCAGTGCAATTCCCTTTAAAATAAATGTGAGTTATGCATATCTAGCAACGGGAAGTGAGACCCCAAAATGTTGTTAAGCAACATGTGAATTGGGGAGACAACATGATTAGAAAGAATGCCTGGTCCAAACTTTGAGCTTCACAGAATCTTGTTATCTCCATCAGGATGTAGTTTAGGGAAAAGGAGAGATCTAGCTAAGGCAGTTGAGAAACTATTTGTTCCCGTTCCCCCTTTACTGAAAACTGTAATACAGCTCTTGAGTGTAACACAGAGGATGGCTAATACAGCTGGTTTTCTTACTAATGATAAGGACTGGTCAGACAGGCAATTATAAGTTTGACAATGTAACATAATAGAGGTGAAGGGAAATGGATACTCTTCATGTAAAAATATAGAATGAACATTTAGGAGATGTAGGTGATGCATTTTGCCATTTCTACTTTCAAACAGCTACAAATGAATTTCCAGCTATCTTCCTCTAACTCTCTTGATTAGACTTAAACATAAACAAGACCTCTTAGATAAAAAGATGGTGGTCCTCCTTCCCACAGCTTTATGGCTATAAAAAGAAATCCCATTTCTTTTCAAATGCTGTGATGATTTTGTTTTTCTGCATCTACTCTCACAATATCTTTGAGTTACATACTTCTTTCATCCATCGAGGATGGACCTAAGATTCTGAGAAGCAACTTTTATTCTCAAAAGAAATGATCTTGTTAATTTCAGGAGGACTTTTTTTTTAAAAAAATGCCAGCCTATATTTCTTCAATCTCTCTTTTCCTACTCCCCCCCATATTCAAATTAAAGAACATTCATTATTTCTGATACTTTAGGAATTACATTATTTTCTCTTTCTTGTGTGTTCTCTACTATAATTCTCTCTTTTGGTGAGGGATCCTGTAGAGATTTTGATGTTCAGTATTAGTTCTTAACTGCTCTGAACATTGTCATAATAAATACTATATTAGCTTCCTTTTTTTACACAGACAGCCTAATTTTGTAGCAATGTCATGATGAAAACTCTTGTAATTTACTTTTGGTACAGTACCTCATTAAGAGAAATGGAAAGCTGATTTTACAGTCTGAAGTGGTACTTACATAATAAAATAAGACATTTCATTGACAGAACACATTAAAACATACTTCATTGATACAACAGGATCATTTTTAATAAGCAAGAGTTCATTGTATTATTCCAAGCAATCTGGCATGTGATCAGAGTATTGACAAAGACTTTTAAAAAAACCCTGTCTGTTGGACACAGTCTCCTACATTTCTCTAGAGCACTTACAATATTTCGGACTAATTTCCTCTGTCTTCTGTAACAGGGCAATCAGACCCTTTAAGAGCCTGGGGAAATATGGGGGCCAGTGAGCGACCAACTCTGTTCCAGAGAGAAATGCAGCAGACAGGTGCCCATGCTCTGAGATGGAAAATATAAAGGAGAACTCATCTACAGGCCACTTTGGAACAAGGTGTTAAAATTGGCCCATGATATACCTTGGTCCTGCCAATTGGGAGTGGAAAATACAAAGTAGAGGATACTTGCCCAGGTCTGTTGGCCAAGTACTTTCTGAAATATCAAGGATTATTGAGCATCCTGCCCAGAATGCTAATTAGTGGGTCCTTGACCAACCCATAAGGGCCTCTTAACTCCTCTCCCACTAGTGGACACTCCTGACGGGATTGGGGTAGACCTTTCTGGACCCCTAGAACCAAGGTCAAGTGAATGTCTTAGTAATTGGAGGCAGTGGCCTTGCACCCTGCAGTCACATAGACAAGAGCATGAATCAGAGAGGTAGCTGTGTTAATGTGGAATTGCAGAAGTGACAAAGAGTCCTGTGGCACCTTAAAGACTAACTAAAGTATTGAAGCATAAGCTTTTGTGGGTTCATTCACTGGTTCATTCACCTGCACATCTACCAATGTAATATATGCCATTATATGCCAGCAATGTCCCTCTGCTATGTACATCGGCCAAACTGGACAGTCCCTACGAAAAAGGATAAATGGGCACAAATCAGATATCAGGAATGGCAATATACAAAAACCTGTAGGAGAACACTTCAGTCTCCCTGGACACAGAATTACAGATTTAAACGTCACCATATTGCAGCAAAAAAACTTCAAGACCAGACTGCAAAGGGAAACTGCAGAGCTGCAATTCATTTGCAAATTTGATACGATTAACTCAGGACTGAATAGGGATTATGAGTGGCTAGCTAACTACAAGAGCAGTTTCTCTTCTCTCGCTGATCACACAGTTCAGCTGCTAGAGGAATACCTCACCCTCCCTGATTGGAGATAACAGGCTAGTTCAGCCTGATTGGACTAACCTTGTTATCTCTAACCTGGTTCTTGTCTTCTTATTTATACCTGCCCCTGGATACTTCCACTGCATGCATCTGACAAAGTGGTTATTAGCCCATGAAAGCTTATGCTTCAATACTTTAGTTAGTCTTTAAGGTACCACAGGACTCTTTGTCACATAGACCACAGCATGTGAATTACTGAAAGTATTCTCCTAGGCAGGGATCCTGAAAGTCATTCTGACAGAACAGGGAACAGCCTCTGTGTCGCTGCTAATGCATGAGGAGGGGTCCTTTCCAACGGTCTACTTGACAAGTACCTCTGCAAACAGATGAGTTGGTAGATGGGTTTACCATATGTGAAAAGGAATGTTACAAAAATGTGTAGCTGTTGAGTTCTGGAATTGAAACAATGTGTTATTCTATCTGTTTGTGATCAGGGAAATCCCACGATCTTCTAAGGGCTTCTTGCCTTTTGCATTACTATACAGGAGGCAGCTGCGGGCTATACTAGCCCTCCTTCATGAGTTACGGCAGGAGCAAGGCACTATAACCCTTAACAGTACAATATGTCTTTAAATTAAGGGAACACCTAGATCTGGTAGGGGACTTTGCCAAGAAGAACTTGCAGGAAGCACAGAGGTCCTAAGAGCAATACAATAATAGAAAGGCCTGCTGCAGGTTTACTACTAGTGACTCCATCCTACAGACACACCTCTGAATGTGGGGTGGGAGTTGTCCTGGCTCAGGTGTTTGAGAATAGGGAGCATCCTATATTATATTTGAGCAGAAAACTCCTGCTCCATGAACAAAACTTTGCAGTGGTTGAAAAGGAATGTCTGGCAATAAAATGGGCCATTTTACTCACAGCACCCTTCAGCATCATTAATAACTAGGCCCTGCTTCAGAGGCTACATGCCAGGTAGGAATCAAATCCCAGGCAGACATTGCGGTACCTAACCCTGCAGTCATGTGCATTTATAGTTGGTCACCAGTCTGGAGCCATCTATGTGAATGCAACAAGGGCATTTGGTGGATAGAGTATTTCTGTGATGTCTCTCTTGGAGGGAGGGGGAGAGGCCCCTTTACTAGCCCGGGGGAAGGGACAGGGAGTAGCTGAACCAGCCCCAGAAAAAAGCCCAGCAGACAGGTGCTGGAAATCAGCTGACACTGTTGTTCAGTACTTCATATTGTCCCATGCTCCCAGCTGGACAATATAAAGAAGAACTCAGTTTCATGGGTGGAGGTGGAGGAAAGTCCAGGAAAAAGGATTTTCTCTCTCTGCCCATTGCTGGTTCCTCCTTTCATAGTCTCTCCCAGGCACAATAAAAATGAAGAGACATTCAGTTTTGCTTTAGTCATTCCAGCCCATGATGTTCAAGCAGATTTAAAATTAGGCATCATGATTTCAGTATTACTAACTATGCCCACAGATGGAACAGAACTAAACACTTGAGGGCTGGTTTTCAAAAACAGGGAATACACATTTGTAGATCTGGATCCTGAAAACATTACACATGTACTTAGCCTGTGTGTGTGACCAGTCTCATTAAACTCACCAGCTGAAGAGAGGACCAATTAATGTTAAATCATATTCACTGTGGCAAGATATTGATCCTTACAAAGCTAGTTGTGGTAAATAAAGTCCCTTGTGGGTTAGTTTTTCAAAGGGGTTTAATCTTACACTGCAACTGTATGAATTCAGTTTTGCTCATCCATATTTTCTGTATTTGTGTGAATTGCATATGCTTATTGAAAGTGGCTAGTTAGAAATATAAACAGAAATTCTCTGTGCCCAGAACTACTGAAAATCAGGCCTTTAGCACCGAGGGGCTGATCCGGCAACATGAATGGCTGCAAATCAACACTCCATCCTTATTCAGCAAAGCACTGAAACATGTGCTTCAATCTCTTTATGCATTGCCTTCAATGGAATTTAAGCACATACTTAATATTAAGCATGTGCTTTGCTAAACAGGGTGACCAGAAGTCCCGATTTTGTAGGGACAATCCTGATTTTGGGGGCTTTTTCTTATGTAGGCTCCTATTACCCCCCATTGCCTGTCCCGATATTTTACACTTGCTGTCTGGTCACCCTATTGCTTAAACAGGATGGACTTAAGCATGTGCTTGAAGGCTTTGCTGAATTGCGGCCTATCGGCGTGACCCTGCTCCATTGAAGTCAATGGAAGCAATGCCTTGGGATCAGGCAGTATGTGTATTAAGCATAGAAAGACTGAGCCCCTGATATGTGTACACAAATCCAGTTTACATGCACCAATCAAAATTTTGGACTGCACCTTCAATTTTAGAGGCTATTTTTGAAAATCTGTCCTTTAGACTATTATTTTACTGAACAATCTGTATCCAAACAGACACTTTGCTACATGTGTTTTATAATCCAGGATATACATGTGCCTGAATTACAGTTATAATCGTGCCTGTCCTTTTCACCTACATACCACCAAATATATGAGGCTCTCAAAACACTTTCTAACAATTAATTAAACTGTATGTTTTCCCTAAGAGGTAGCTAACTAAAGAGTACTAGAGATGGAAAATCTCCATATGTTCCTCTGCTCTAGTTGATTTGTTCCCATTAAGATTATTTCCACAGTAATATCTTCAGAAAAAAAAGATGTCTAGATAATCACTTAGGCCATCATGCGAAACAACTAATCAAATCCTACCTGCTCACACAAGCTTCAAATCTTTATTGAAGACATAGTTAATTTTTAATGATTTGTCTCAAGAACTAGCTTAGCTTTTTAAAACTAAAGGTGATATTAGCCCACGAACGAATGACATCAGTTGAAATGTACTTTTTTCTTCAAGGTGATTGATGTAATTTTCTATTAAAGTGACCTTTGCTAGAAATGTTTTGACTGTAATGATTTCCTGTCCTTTTTGCTCAGCAGTCAGAACAGCAGAACTGACATAAGCCTGTTTCAACCACTTGATATTAAAGCCTAAAGGGAAGTGAGCCATAAAGTATGTATGTATGTATATCTACATAGTGGTAGTGCATACAGGGAAGTGACGATGTTAGCGGTAGAAACTTAAAGCCTCATCCTGTGAGGCACTGAGTACCCTTGACTTCCATTTTACTGAATGGGAGTTGAGAAGGCTCAGGACTTTGGACTATTGGGACTCGGTAGAAAATACAGGGGAATTGCTATTTTAAACGGACACCATTGGATTTCTGAGCAGGAACTGTTGATCTTGGGTGGATTTTACTTCTAATATGGAAACAGAGCAACTCACACTCCTATGTCCTGAATGATCTCAGTAATGAGGCTGTGCTGAACATTTAGCTTACAGCAGATTCTTAAGTTACCTTTATAAAAATACATTTTTCTCTCTCTGAAATCTACTGGTATTTCCTTACTTGTTCAGTATCATACTGTGCTATCATAAACACAAGAAATATCAAGGGCTGAATTAAGCTTCTGGTATCTATATCATAGAATGTTACATTATGATATCAAGAATCAGAGAAGTAGCTGTGTTAGTCTGGAATTGCAGAAGTGACAAAGAGTCCTGTGGCACCTTAAAGACTTATGCTTCAATACTTTAGTCAGTCTTTAAGGTGCCACAGGACTCTTTGTCACTTCTACATTATGATACATTTTCATCAAAATAAGTACCAGTGAATTTCACTGAGAAGGAAATGAATTCTTAAAAGAAAAGTCAAAACTTTGTTCTCTACAGAATGCTAACAGCACCTAGTGTCTTAGATCTTTTAGCAAAACCTTTACCTTCATTTTCATTTTAGAGAAGAAGTTCACCTTTTAAAATGAGAGGCCATATTTATTACCATCTGTTTTTTAACAGAAGATATATTTTGTTATTGAAGTGCCTTTGTTATCAAATAAGATCTCTTTTTTTCCAGTAAATAAATGAAAAGTACAAAACAGGAGAAAAATAACAGGATTTGGTCAAAAATAAGGTTGTAATTTTAAGACCGTCTTCTACCAGGATTTATCCCATATACCATATGGCTTATCTAATTAGGAAGAACACTTTTATTTTTCATCTTTTAATCTTTTAAGCTGAATATAATTCCTTAAGTTCCATTGCACGTATTACCATACTTCTAAACTGTGCCTGATTTTGCATCACAACCCTCCCTGTCTTCTTCAATATGTTCCTGTTAAGGGCTGGGGTTAAAATAAATTATAAAATGTCTCCCTTTTGATGTTACAGCTGATCTTTCCTATAAAATGCTTCCTTTATTCCAACCCTTTTAGCTGTATAATCTTGAGGATAGTATTCCATTTTTCAGAAACTTCTCCTCACTATGGCCTTTGCCCCTAATGTATAGTTATTGTCTCCAACTTCTTACACCTGTGAGATGATGTGACTATTGCATTATTATTGTTATGTCATATATATTGAGCACAACTGGCATAATGTTAAGAATAATTATGTGTAATATTATATGCAACTTTTTAATTTTTTTCTCAATATATTTTGCTACTTTAGGAAGCCTTTTAGCTAAATGGTCTCTATAGCTAGCCAAATCCTGTTTGCTTTCCATATGCTAGTAATCACATTGGTGTCAATAGGGCTATTTAGCATGAGGAAGTTGTGCAGGATTTTTAGTTTTTTCTACTTCACAACATTTAGTGCTAGAAGGCCCCAATGCTGCAAACTGCTAGTCATGTGAAAGAATCCGATGGAAATCAACGGGAACACTCGATAGCCCTAGGCTAGTGCTAGGGCTATGGCTCATCCCCTCACCTATCTACCTACCAGCTTGCCAATTGCTCCCCTGTGCACATGCCCAGCTCTGTAGGCAAAGCCTGGTGTGGTGGGCTCCTGAAACCTCCTCCTAATGGAGTGACTCAGTGGGCCAAAGAAAGGCTCTGGACCCAGCTCAGCCCAGTGGGACAAAATGGAACTGCTGCTGCTTGGGCTAGCTCTCCAACCCCTGATTATCTATGCTCTTCAGTAACTGAAAGTTTTTTTTTTATTGTGAAAGTCACTGTCAGGCAAAGCAACCCCACCCATGCTACCTTTTTATGCATGAATTCATAACAATGTCAGACACCGTTGGAATCAACTTATTTTTTAATAACAAAAAGTCCAGCCTGTCCTCTTTGAACTACCTCTGTATAGAGGCTTATCAATAAATCATTCAAATGATCTTAGTCATCCGCTGCAAGGCTGAGAAGCTACACTTTGTCTTCACATTTCTGATTTTAAAGTTACTTATTCATGGATATGTTAATATTTATATTGATGACATATTCAGAGTTCCTTTGGCCCCAACTCCTTAAAGTAGAATTCAACTTCAATTTAAATGGAGGTCTAATTGGTATCTTGTAAATTATCTTACAGAATGATTTCTGTTTATAAACTGGTGCTTTGATTCTGGCTTTCTATATAAGAATTATCAATGTATTTGTACACCTGTTGATATTGTGGATGTCTGTGTATGATTTAAATTTAAAACAGACCATCCAAAAAATGCTGGTCTATAAGGATGTGTGTGTGGTGGGGGGGAGGAAATCAGGCCAGGCTACTCCGTACTTTAATTCCATTCACCATCAAGTAATCAATGCTTCATTTAAAGGCCTTATGAAACAGACCCATCGTGCTCCACCATATTCTGGCTTTGGTGAAGTACAAGTAGGAACAAGTTTGACAAGGTTCCCTCAGCTGCCAAACATTCTCTGCAGTTCAATTTTGGAGACAGAGTTTCACCCAGGGCAAGAAGTGGTCTTGGGGACATCATAGCCAAATATTACTTTAGTAGGAGTTAAGATATTTTTATTTTTAGGCAATATCACTATAGAACAGGTAGAAGAGGTACTGGGTCAAATTCCCAGTTAATGTAAATTTACACCACTGGGGCTATGCTGACTTACACCAGGTGAAGATCTTTCCAACAGAAAAGTTTGGTAGGTAAAGCAGAGGATGAGAATTTTGGGGTTCAAGCCCTGGCTGTGCCTGACTCACTCTGTGGCCTCTCCAGCTCCCAATCAGGGAGAAAAACATGTTGTTACAAACCTCTCACACAGGGTTTTTGGGAGGCTTAATTGATTGAATGCTTGTAAAGTACATGGAGAGCCACAGATGAATGGCAGTAAGGAGGTACAACACCCTCTGAACACTTCAAAAGCAGCATTTAAGAGGAGGTGTTCCCGGGGTGTAATTCATTGTCACCAGTATCTTAAAATTCCCAGCTCAGGGCTGTCTTCTAAAGCTGAATTTGTAAGTAAGCGTAAAACCAATTTGCCATGCTGTTGTCTGCAAGGTACTTTTCTCCCCACATGGTGAAAGGGGGAGGAAAAGAAAGGACATGGTTCTAGTTTGAAAATAGATTATATTTACAGTATCAATTTGTATAAAAGGGGATTATGTTATTTAAATAAGGTAATGTGCTATTAGAATCAAACTCAGGACTCATCATATAATTTTGCCATATTAGATATACTATTTTATTTATGTATTTGTTCCTCTCTCTCTTTATACATAGCTATTGCAGCAAAATACCTGCAAATAATGCAGTGGCTGAAATTGATGAGATTATCTGGCGTCACAGCCCCTGCTGTGTGAACTCCCTCAAAAGGAGCCTTTGTTTCCATAGGCAACAGAGCTGCTGTGGCACTATGGATCAAACGCATCCGGATTTACTTTCATGCCCCTGAGGTAAACAGTTTCCTGCTGCACTACATAAATACTGAAAGAAAAACTCTCTTGGTAAAAGACCTGACCAGCATGAACTGAGGGTAACTACAGGCTGCTCAGAAAAGCCTAACTCAAGCAGCTCCATGATAAAGGTTCCCTAGGAGAGTGCTACATTCACTGCCATTTTTGCCATTTCTGTCATTTAGTGCTGTAACTTTTTGTCTGGTATTCACTGCTTTTTATATCAGCTTAGAGACAGGATAGAAAATCATTAAAGTGATAATTTTCTCCCTCCCCCATCTTTAAAGGATGTCCATATCCTCTCCTAGGGGGAAAATGCTTGTCTTATTATAGCAAGGTTTGATAAGAGAATTAGATTCTGAAACATTTTACATGTGATCTGGGGTGACCAGACGTCCCAATTTTATAGGGACAGTTGTAATTTTGGGGGCTTTTTCTTTTATAGGTACCTATTACTCTCCACCCCATCCTGATTTTTTACACTTACTATCTGGTCACCCTAATCTGATCATAGAGATCTGAGTAAATGTTTTACTTCTTAATTGTAAGCCAGTGTTGTACCATCATTAATAGAAAGTGTTTGGCATTATGTTAGCTGTTTTATTCATGTGGAACCAGATTTTCAAAAAATAATCCGCACCTAAACAAGGGCCAGATGGTTGAGCTCTTTTGAAAATCTCACTACTTATTTTGCCTAAATGGGAACTGCGGTCTTCTGAAAATCTGACCCCAGTTGTGAATTCTGAGCCTGTCTATAAATTCAAGCCACTGCCTCAGTATTTGTGAATGGAATTTTCATCTGTAGAGTTGGTGATTAGAGAATTAGCTGTCAGCTCAAACTGCAATTACTCTGATTTGTAGACACAACTGCAGATGTTAAAAGAGAGTGTGGTTTGTGCCCACAAAGGAGAGGAGGCCTGTTTTAGAAAATACTGAACCTTTAGGCTTATTGGAAGTACCCATACCTGCTGAATCATGTCTAAAATAAAATTTAAAAGAAACTTGGTATAAATGAATGCACATGAGTTATGACCCTTAAATTAAAAAAATAAATAGTTGTACAGGAAACACGAACCCTGCAGATCAAAGAGAAATGATAACTATTGGTAAATTATAGCTGAATTTGCTGAGATTGCTTATTCATTTGATTAAAAATGTCATTCTGTACAATCTATATTTATAGTATTTTGCATTTTCTATTTATCTTGATTATGGATATTTCCTCTCCAGCTTAGATTTTCACAGGTGTCAGAGAAGCACCACATGCTCCAAGGACTCAATTTGAGAAAAGCCTAATCCCAAATTCAATACACACAATTCTTCAGCTGCTGCTATAAGAATCTGATTGATTAGTTTTTCTTTTAAAGTTGTACATTGCTATGCAATCTGGACACTTTACATCTACTAAAAATAATCCAAATACTGTATTCAGAGAATATCTGGCATGTTAATATTGAAGACACTAATAAATATACATCCCATGGCTAAAAATGTTCTGGAGCTTATTTAAACACTTGGAAAAAAAATCAGAGCGTACACTGCATCTTGAAACTTACGAAAGAGTCAGAGATACCAAGTTCCAGAGGCCTGGGCCTTCCACTAGAAAAGCTTTAATGCCTTCCTTAGGCAGTTCATCCTCAGGAATCAATTGGAATCACAAAAGGCTGTCACAGTCTTGACAGGACATGGAACAATTTTTCAAATAACTGAGTCCCATACCACACTGGTACCATCAATGATGTTTTGGACTCAGCAACACCCACCTACCACCATGAAAATTGTCTCCGTCAAAACATTGCCCCCCTGTAATCATTTTCACAGGCCTTCATTTTCTTTCTGTTTCTGCGAGACTAACTTTTCTCTTCAAAATAGCTGCTGGCAGGTGCTGTCTCTGCCTTCCTGAATCTGGAAGAGTAAGAGCGGGGTGAGATGGGAACGGATGATATCTTTGCCCCAATTATTCTCTACACAAGAGGGGCCTATGGAAGTCACCATGTCCTGAAAGTGTGTGCTAAATAACTCAGGCCCCTCTGCTTCTCAAGGCAGAAACCCATGGATAATTACTGATGCATAGATGCATAGAATTCAGAGTAGCAATTTGATGATGTTTGTATCCTAGTTTTATTCCGTTTCTTTCAGTTAATATTAAAGCTTTTCAAGGTCAGGAGTGACATACTGGTAATGATGAGCCTGAGGTAGGCTTATGTTAAATTTGTCCTCAATGGTCAGGTTAATCTTTTCATTTATGTTTTTTTCCTGTAAATAAAGACATTGCCTGTGCCACAGAACTAATCTTCCTATTACCTCCCTCCCCTCCCCTCCCTCTACATGGTCTATTTTTCTTAGTCTCACCCATACTTTAAAAAATAGAAAATGTAACTGAGGTACTGCAATAAGCTTCCATCGAATGTTTTCTTTAGCAAAAGTTAAAGCTCTGGTTATGAAGAATTTTTTTCGTAAGTGTATTCGTCCCAGGATATTAGAAAGTCGAGGTGGCTAAGGTAATATTTCTTGCTGGACCAACTTTTGTTGGTGAGAGATACAAATGCTGATTTTATGGAGAGCTCTTCAGGTCTGGGATTGCACCTCTTCACCAACAGAATGATCTGTGGAAAATGGTTTCCTGTGAGTCTGGATGATCTCTTGGTTATTCTTTAATTTGCATCCACAGGGAATATCATCCTAGTTGGGACTAACACTCCCTAGATAATACTGATATGGGTGGTGGACAATTAAAGTCAGAAATCTTATTCTGAAAGATTATTGCTCAGTGGAGTATCCCAGCAATGATTTCCAAAAATGCACAAAGTATTAGTTTCCAAAACAAGGGAGTAGAAACTGAAGGTTATTAGGGCATCTTGCATGCATCTCAGTGAGATGACAGACATGTCACACATCTGTTATGATATTTTACTGCCAGTTCCTAGCATGCCACATTCTAAGTGACATGGTGAGTAACACAGTGACACTCACTTGACTGACAAGCATGCCATATACCCTACAGTACTGAAACTTTCTCAGTTAATGGATGAACAATTAAATTTTATATGTTTGCACGCAGGGTGTTAAACAGAGCAAGGAGAAAACTGTACTGAGAGCAGACAAGAAGGGACTTCTACTTTTTAATTTCTCTTGCCAGACTCCAGTTTACTTGTAGACCAGTAAACATGCAATTCACATGTCTTCAGTACAATATTCCACCCTTTCTTCTTTGGAAAGTAATAGTGGAGGTACACCATGCCAGAGTATCCTCCGCTACATTAAATATACCAGATGTGGCCAATCTGAGCTGGAGAAGGAGTGAGAATTTTCCCATGTACATTGCCAAAGAGCAACAGTAATACATCAGCAGCTTCCCCGGCTCCCAGTGCCTCCCACCCACAGTAGGCCCCTCCTTCCCCGTACCTCCTGATCAGCAGTTTCATGGTGTGCAAGAGGCTCGGGGAGGGGGGGGGGGGAAGGGAGGAGAGGAACAAGGGCATGACAGGTTCAGGGGAGGAGGCAGAAAGGGGTGAAGTGGGGCAGGGCTTGTGGCAGAGCCAGTGAGCACTTCCCAGCATATTGGAAAGTTGGCAGCTGTAGCCTATACAAGGAGCCACATGTTAACTTCTGAAGAGCCTCATGTGGCTCCAGAGCCACAGGTTGGCCACCCCTGAAATACACCATGGCTCACTATACTGACTCTCTTTCTAAGATGCCGAGTGCTTCTCTTCCAATGATGGTTTGAATAGAGGGTGTTTGTATGTTCACTTGCAGTTCTGCAGTCCTAAACTGCACATGTTCTATGTACATGTATGAGCATCGAAGCATGACCCGCATTCACAATGTGAAACTATAGGTTTGACATTTAGCATTAGGAATGGTTGAATGAGGATTAAATAGAAGCACCTATTTTACCATCTTCTCTAAGCATTATGTTGAAAGAATTCAGGTCAGCAGTGCCTGTAACCTGCCCTACTTGGGCACCATGTCAGGAGAGGAATCTCCTGTGCAACTAAAAAACTTCAGGAAAATTACCATGGCTGATGCAGAAGTGGCATATTCCTCTCCTGTGGCTCCATATTGTCTGATCCAGGAGAATGCCTTACTTTCCATCACAGATGTGATCAATATATATTGTCCTCCCCAGCTTACCTTTTATTGTACATTTTATGCTATATATCAAAGTGTGTGGCCATGTTAAGTTATTCTGTGCACTGCCTTTCTGCAGGTTCTGAATGTGGCTAGGAAGGAGTGAGAGTTTGCAAAGTGGTTTCTTCCTTTGGGCCCCACGTAAAATGGACTTTTGTACTAATCTGCCCCAGCGGTCACATTTCTATGCCACAGATAGTGAGACAGTGATTTTTTTTTCTATAGCCCTTTTAAAAAACTCTACTGAAAATGTGATTAGACATATTCAGTCAACTGAGTTCCAACAACAAAAATTAGAATGAGCGAATGAAAAGAGAAGTCCTCTCTCTCTTTCTGTTCTTCTCTTTCCCCTTCTATCTACTTCATTTAATTGGCTTCCTCATGACATTTTCTGGGTTTGAAGGAGACAGTAAGAGAGGGGGAAAAACTATTTGGACTGTTTTACCAAAAAAACCAAAAAAACAACCCAACCCTATCTCATTTTTATGACTCATCCAATGTGGGTGCATTTGTTTTATCTTAAATGCAGGGCAGTATTAGCCTTGAGCTTTCCCTCCCTAGGGAAAAAATGGAGAGAGATCATATTCTAATGTGTGAGTCTGAGCAAATAAACAAACTGAGATCATTCCTGGGAGGTGGGGGATGGGTGAATATGTATCCATAGAACAAGATCAGGGGGACTTTCACCTTTATATCTGAGAGAGATTTACAACCTTACCTCATCTTATTGGGACAGTGAATTTCCTTTTATAAACCCAATTGCATATGGATCAGTGACACAACCCTAATGGCCCTTGCAAGCTGTGCAAAAATGAAACTCATTTCTCTTAAAAGCATCTCCTCAGCCTGTGATGTCATTTTTCTCCCTTTTGTTTCATCCTCATGTGGCTCTCTATTCTGCTCTTCACTGTATGTGCTCTACCCGATGTCTCCCTATTGTGGTTATCTACATTAGAACCTCGGGGACACTGCAAGTGAGAGTGGAAGCCATGAAGATTTTGCAGGAGATTTAATCAAGGTCTTATGTGTGGTGGGAAAGCAACATTTATTCATAAACCATATTAATAATTAAACAGCTCTTACCCTGTTTCACCAGATTTAGCATAAGGCAGCCAACCTCATCTACACCAATACACAGAAAAAAGCTAGCAGCTTCTAGGCCAAATCACTATGGAGTTATGACACCCAATAAGGTTAGGAAAATGTTCAGGAAGGGAGACTGTTGCATTTTTTAAATCCACATCTCCCTCTTCTAACATGCAGCCTCAACGGTCATTTATTTCCTTCTTCCATTCCCCTTGCTGCACCTTCTTCCAATCTTGCCTGTTATACCTAGCATACCCACTTACTTCTTCTGTGAGACTCCAACAGAACAAGGAATACAATAAAATAAACTATCTATGCCAGCTCCTTCCCTGTCTGTGCATCTTGCTTTATGTGTCTGTGATTTAGGCCCTGATCCTGCCACTGAATCCATGCAGATGGTGCCCTTGTGGGGCACCACTGAGTTCAGCAGGATTCTGAGTGGCCATTTGGGCATATCACATAGATCAGATTGCAGAACAGGGCCCATTGACTGAAAGCCCACCCAGGCAGGGGATGTCCAAATATGTATTGTACAGTACTAGCTTCATCCTTAGCTATTGAGAGAACAGATTTTCATAACAGAGGCACATCCGTAAATTTGGATCACTCTGCTCCCTGTGACTTCACATGACTTTGATACTGGGAAGTAAATAAGTGCATTATAGGCAAGCAGCGTGTTTATTCAGATATTGATCTAAAAATCCATGTTCTAAGAGTGTATTCTTCTGCCTGAGACAGAATAATAATATTGCCTAATTTTTTCCCTAACCTTATTATACTCCTCTTTCTTTCCCTTTTACCTGCATTTGATTTATTTATATTTGACAGATATTCTCCCTATCCTAGGGGCTTATGGCAGCCTAACTTGAGTGTCTTTTCATTTCTTTTAATGTCAACATGTTTCATCTTTCTGTGAGGAGAAACAAAGCACCTGAAGAGGTTGAGCTGGATTAGTAGCATTTTAAATAGTGCAGTTCAACGGCATTTAAAACAAGTAACTTAATATGAGTTTTGTAAATAAAAACATTAAACAAAATGGATATTTATCTTATAACACCTCTTCCCCCCCTTGTCCCAAAAAAACAAAACTTCAAGAAATTGATCTTTGTTTTGGATCTGGGTGACCTTATTTAATAAATTGAATGTCATCATTGACTTGTAGTAAGGCAAATAAATAAATGGAGCTTGGGGCAATATGAGAATCAGTGCTGTGACTGAAATAGTGCTAAGGTATAATGATAAATATATGGAACTGGTATTATTAGGTTGGGAAACAGTTCCGAGGTATGAGGAAAAAATATTCGACATGATGAATAATTCATACAATAGGGTACATATTTCAACTCATTTATTTATGTATTTAAAATTGTGCTTTTTTTTTTGCTGACTAGAAATTTTATGCTAATGCAAGAAACAATACACATTCCTTAATTTGTAATTGATGCTTTAAAAATATTGGTCTGTCAAATTCAAAATAAAACTTCATAACTTCACTCCGGTTTATTCCCACACAGAGGAGAGGGATGGGGATCTAAGTTCCAACTATAAAATTCTTTCCATGATGTGTACACCAGTGGTACCTTACTCACACCTATGAACACACCCACCCACATGTCATTTGCATCAGTTTACTGGTGATGATGATAGAGGAACTGGAAAGAACCAAGTTTGACTTTCAGATGACAGGTTGGTCTTCAGAAGGACCAAATTCTGCCCTTGGTCACTTCTCTGAAATCTCATTAAAATCAGTTAGTTGTATGGGTATAAATAAGGGTAAATAATGACCCAAACAGAACACATTTTATAGGAAAATCACTGAATGTTGAACATCACGTGCTATTTTACATTTTCAGAGTAGGACAATACTTTGATGCTGTTAAAATCTACTACAGTTCAAAATTCCTTAAATGCAATTGAAAACTTCTGGAACTACTCAGTCATTTAATTGTCAGATGGTATTTTAGTCTAGTCTCCTCTCTCTGCTGTCCCTTCCACAGCCCTTTGTTTCAGATAGGTGATATTTGTTTCTCTTATTACTTACATTTTTTGTTTTTTTCTAAAATACTACAATCTTCTTTCATTCTGTACATGGAATAAGAAAAGATTAGAACTAATAGGAACAATTGCCGGTAGCCAGCCTTTTATAAGCTTACATGTTATAGCATCATAAAAGTAATAGACATTATTAATTAATAGTCATTATTAATATTATTATTATTCAATAGACATTCCTACAGAATTTTTCAGACAAAATTCCATTGAAAATATCTTTGGGAAGTCAATGGGAGGTTGTCATGAGTGAAGACTATAGAATCAAGCCCTAAATCTGTGAGAGAATTTCATATATATGAAGCCACTCGTGTGTGTAAAACTAAGCATGTGCATAAAGGACTAGGGCAATAGCCTCTTAAAATAAATTTAGAACCTTTCATGTAATTTATTCCTTAAATTTCAACAGGAACCTGATCCTAAAATGAAGAAATATTGCAGGAAATATTTTCCCTCTATTAACTTCTGTTTTTGTTGGTAAAACATTGTTATTTGTGGTGTTTATATAATTATATTCCAGTGTAACTCAAGTATGTAATGACATTTCTCCAATGAAAGCATTTAAATAACTCAGGAAATTGCTTTACTGTTCTGTTTCCTGACTTAAAACCCATTTTGTCATGTTCATTTTATTGTTCAATCCATCTGAACTATCTAGACATATTCCACACTATATAAAGCAAAATAAATGTTTACTTGATCAGCTTTTATGTATAGATGTACATGTATACATGCTATACCCAGGGCATGTTTTATATATATTGAAAATATTTCTGTGTGTTTATATACCTTCAAATTAGGTTTTTTTACACATACAAAACAAAAGAGACATGAAATAAAATGATCTGATATAGGAGAAAATATTCCCAAAAGAAAAGGAACGATTTGCCACACCTGCTGTAAAATAGTTGCTTTTACTTCTTTTACCATAATAGTGCAGCTTTTAAACAAGTGACAGATTAGTATGTCTCATTTTGATCCCAACTTTTTCTAATTTAGTGGATAAAATTAAAGAACATATGCAAACTGAACATAGGTGCAGTGTAGGTTTTTAATCTGATTGATTCTGGATTCACTCTAGTCAGTGAATGGGGCTACTCATAATATGTCAGAAAATAAAATGGGAATCTTTTTTGCTCTTGGAATGCTTAATTTCCCTTCAGATTAATCAGTGGAAAATACAGTAAACTGAGAACAATTAAGTTTGAGCTGCTCAGTTACTTCAAAAATTAGAGTTTAAGAAACTACAGTAGAAATTGAGAAAGGCAGATTGAACAAGGAGGTCAAACAAGGACATATTCTTATACTAATGAAGTGCTGTCTGCATTGAAAATTGATCTGGAAGCACCTGTGCAGGTCCAAAGGCAGAATTTGGTAATAAATAAATATTTTAGCAAATAGAGGGTTACATCCAATTGATGCTTCTCAGGTTGCATAAATACAGACCCATTTGGTTGTGATCCTTACCTCTAGAGCTGGATGAATTTTTTTGGACAAAACTCTTTTTCGCTGAAAAAATGCAGATTGGGTTTTCTGAAACATCTCATGAATTCATGTCAATTTTGCCAAACTGTTTAATAATAATAATAAAAAAGAAACAATTGAAATGTCTTTTCAATGTTTTTGAAAAGAAACAATTAGATTTTTCAATTTGAAGCAACTTTGTGTTTTAAAATTTATTTCACTTTTATTTTAAAGGACCAAAAACTCAAAAATTAAATAATGGGGGTTTTTTTCGGGGTGGGTTTGGAGGTGTCAAACAAACAAAAATTCAGCCCAAATGATGTATTTGCTTCAGGTCTATCTGAAATTTTATTTTTGTTTTTCTATTTTTTAAGTTCAGCCAGAAAACCAAACAATTCATTATTTACCCAGTGCTACGTATCTGTCTATAACTTCCACAAAAAATAAAGGAAGAAAAAAAGTGTTTGTGATATATATATACATATATATCCTGTTAATCCTGACATATAGCAGAATTGCCTGGCTTGGCCCAATAGCTTATAATTATAAAAGCCTTTTCTTCATAAAGCACTTAATGCACTATGTATTCAAAGACACATTCTTCAGCCCTTAACTGAACGAAACTCCCGTTGTTCTCAGTGGGAGTTCTGCTCAATTAAGGGCTTCACAACTTTTGTCCTCAGGAATACTGATGGTTTTGAGGGGAATATTTTGCTACTTTTAAGGTGCTTTTAAAATGAAGGGCCGTAGAGTTTGCTAAATCTTAATGAGGCTCTCCAATTGACATAAGGTACCAAAGGGGCCAAAAAAGCCAAGATTTATTTTGAAGATCCACCTGGATAAATATTTAATTTTTCACAGATGTTTATGTTCAGCAAGAAAAATCTAATTTAATCTTCAGCCTTGCCTTTGCTTCCCAATAGATCCGACAAGACTGTGACTTTTTTCAAATAAAACCACTGGGTCTGGTTCTACTCTTACTCTGGCTTTACACCAGTTTAAATTCTTTTGCATGGAATTAACATGGTAAGAGCAGAAATGAGTCCATGATGTTAATTTTTAAATATTATTTTTGACCATATTGTGTATTGAATATTGAATTTCTAGGACAATATAACTTATGCTATTTTTTAAAATACAGAAGGATCAGCCAAGTATTTATTTACCTGTAATGTTTATAGACCATCCTAATAACTAAATTGCATCTGATTTAATAATGTTTTGCCTATACCATAACAACAATTACTCCTAATGACCATTACACAATAGCGTATCCCAGAAAATATTTATCATAGAAATACATGCTTGCATATAAGGCAAATATCAAGTAAATATTGGTCAAAATTCTCTCTTGAGACTCATGGAGTTTCACTGAGTATTGATCATTTTGTAGATAATGCTGATTATTTGTTGTTAATGAGTAGTCAATGCTGTTAAAGGTAAATATGTGCCCCATCAAATAATATATATGAGTTTTGTTTTATAGTGTCATACAGTTCATTAGTTAAATAAACAAAAATAATGTTCATTGAAAAATGTTACTTAATTTAAAAAATGCAAGATATGGAATAGGTTCTAATTCTGCACATCCCAAGCCTAATTCTTTTGAGTGAAAAATGAACAACACCTACCCATAGGATATACCTGGCATATATTTATTACAACAATCTCAAGAAGCAATTTCCATTTAGATGTGTTCTCTCTCAGACTGTATTATTAAAAAAGTTAAGGTGAAGAGAGGATCAAGATTGGATCTTTCAAAGATGGAGCTGCAAAAAAATAAAAATAAAAAATAAAAAATAATGGAGCTATGTAATCTACTCAGAACAGCAAGGAAATAGCCCACAACTTTTACTGCTAGTGTACAGAAAACAGTCAATATGCATTGAGTTTCTATGGTCTTGAGTTCTGTGAGTTTTGCATGCCTAAGGGCTGTAGGATTGTGCCCAGTGCCATTATACAACAAAGCACATATGCAAACAATAGTTTTTATGTGTAAAGGTGGAGAGGCTTAAAAAGGACACATAACCAGTCACCTATGGAATAAGGATGTAGGTAGGCTGACAGGTAAATGCAAACCTTCAAAATTCTCATAGTTTATGTATGTGGAATTGAATCTATATTGATTCAGGAACAAAGGTTGCTTGGGAAGAACTACAACATTTTCCTAATACTACCCATTTTGGGTAAAAATTCCTGTTGTTAAAGATCTGATTTCTGTTAGTGTTGTAACATATGTATAGTTCCATATAAGTTACTCCGGACAGTGTATTTCCCCTTAAATAATTAGCATTTCCTAGCATAAATGACACAAAACTCATTTTGTTTTTCAAATACCAATCATATTTTCTAAATGTACATGCAAGATCTTTGAACAATGAATGTTAGTTACATTCCAGGAAATCAAAGTCTCCCATTGACTTCAGCAGGGTTTGGATCAAGTCGTTGGGTGGTGGCTCCTTTTTGATGTGGCACCGTTAAGCACATTAAGGAATCCTGTGAACTCTTGCATCACAGAAATAACGGAAGCAATTCAGAAATGCCACACAGGTCCTTCAGTTCTGGGCAGGTTCTCTCTGGAGACCTGAGCATGATAAACTGTTCCGGTTGCAGCTAGTTGCTCCTGGGAAGAGTCCACTGGTTGTTTATGAGGAAACAACATAAGAATAATTTCTCAGTTTGTCTCCTTGTAGACTGTAGCCAGGCTGGGCAATCCCTCTCCCGCTATCCCTCTCCTTCCCACTGAGCTACAAAACCTGCACATGTTCAATAGGGGGTCTCTATGAGAAATCAGGATGGCTTAAAGAGACAGTCACATGACACTGGTCAGTTAGTCTAGTGCTTTGAAATGTTGTAGTTTTAACAGAGGGGTAACCGGCACAACTGGGGTAATGTCAGAACTGACACAGATTGGAACAAGTGGAAGGGTGCTGATTTAGAGGCTGCTTTGCGTAACTTGCTACAAAAATGGAATATAGGATGCAAAGGCCAGAAGGAAGAATTTTTCCTTTGGCAGAAGAGACCTGCAGAGACAAAGATGTGATGGCAGGTAGAAGTGAAAAAAATTAAAGACTAACACAGGGTTTCCTGCAGCTGTTCAGTCATCCAATATTGGAGTATTCTTATGAGAATTGCTTTGATAATTGTAACTCATATTTCATCTACAGAAAGCACTGAGTGTTTGAGATATGATGAAGCTGCTGAGGCATGTCGTTGTCAGTAGATTGTGGTAACACTGCTCCAATAATGGCAAGTCCCACCTGACTGCAACTGCTCAACTACTTTAAAAGATTTATGCTGATTTATCCAACCTACCTGTCAACTTACCCAGCTGTGCAGGAATTATAATTGCACATTTGAAAGCTCTATCTCCAAAGCTTTTCAATATTTTTAGAGGAACATCCCATTCAAGATAATTATCATCATCATTCTCCAGAACATGTGTTTTCCTTCAAGGGAACAGAGGACTGGAAAGGATCTTCGGGGTCATCCTGTTCAGTCTCCTGCTATTGCAAGCAGATCCTTTGTAGACAATCTCTCCCCCTCTTGCACACATGCTCAAACAGAGAATGCGTATGCTGCTGGAGCTTAGGTAGAGATTTTGGAGTGGAGAAAGGTATGCAAAGAGGAAGGAAGGGTTTCTCCTAGGTGGAAACTGTTCCACTGTGCAAAATGTGATTACAGTCCACTTGAAGAACACTTAGAAAACAAAGGGTAACCAGAATGCAATTATGCCATCTTGAAATTAGTGGGACATGGATATAAATGTAATGTTGTTTGAATTGTACTGCTTGCAATATAAGAGTTTCTACTGAACTGCAATCGGTGTAGTAATGAGGAAGGGTTAAATCCCAGGCATAAATTAGACAAACTGCTTTATTCTATGCTGTTTTATAACAGACCCCTAGGGCCACTTCAGATAACCAAGGATCAGCTGGATGCAGAGACCCCCCAGACCTGCCCCTGTAGCTGGGATGGGGTGCTATAGGAGCCGCAACAGCAGCTCTACCTTGGCCAGGTGTTCCCTCATAATGGAAAAATCCTCCACCAGTTTGATCTGTCAGATATAAGCCTGTGTGGTATTGGCCCAGGAGATTTTAACTCAAAACATCAATTTTTTGAAGGTGTATCAGTAAAAATATTTGAAATGTAGTAAATTCCCAAAATATATTCACTTTGTAGTTGAGGGCAGTTGTATGCCAAATTTCAGTTCTGAGTGAATCTCAACAGTGGAGTTATAATTTCTTCAATGATGTACAAAGTGCACTAAGTGGTTATAGTCACCCTCTTTTATAAATTAAAGAGACCAGCTGCAGAGACTGGGCTTTGCATTTGCTTTGTTTTATTAAATAAAAAGATGTCTACGTTTCCATCACACAGAGACACAGACTACCATTTAGGATGAGTGATTAATAAAAGCTTTACATAAATCCATAAAGGGAAATTGGAGTCAAATCCAAATCCAAACACAAGCCCTGTTTGCAAATTAGAACCCAAATCCTAATCCTTCTGAGATTTTCCCATCCCTCTGAAACTACATTGTTGTTATTTCCCAAACAGATTCTTTATAAGGGCTTTGAAAGTATTTAGAGTTGGTTTGTCTCTCAGATGGACTAATTTTCAATACAGCCCCAACAAAAAAACAAGCCTACTCTAAAGCCAGCACCAATGTTAATATTATAATCTTTACCTGTCCCATATTTAAATGAAAATGTGCACATGTGATATATATGCTTATCATTACTGAACTGAAAATTATGTTTATTCTCTAGAATAGGCTTCTGTCTTTACTCCATTGGAGAATATATGCTCATACAATAATACAAAATGAAAAAAGTTTATGCTTCTACCTTTATACTAGTTATCCCGATTAGAATTTAACAGTGCCATATACTGCTTATATCCTGAATGAATTCCATACATACTGTAATATATAAAATATACATTGTGTGTGAAGATAATAGCTGTGCTAGCACAAATCTTCTCTATGTGCTGTAAGTAGCAGCCATGGCCCTCTCCCTCAGGCCTCCAAGTAGGCCTCCGTAAGGGGAGACTAGCTTAAAGTTCCATCCAGCGCCCTGCCCTGGTGACTGGCTTCCCAGGAGATATGATGAATCCGGGTGGTGGGGAAATTGAGCGGGCTCAGGTTATATAGTAAGAAAAGGTATTGAGAACTTTTCCTGATGGTACTGCCTCTGAAGCCAAGAGCAGATATCTGAGGGGAGTGATTGAGGAATGAAGAATCTAGAGGTGCCTGCCCCTTCCTGCCCAGTAAATTGTATGGGGGAAACAAGAACATGGTTAAAGAAGGACGCTTCTTTGGAGCTGTTGCTGTCAGTGGTTGATGGTATATTATAGGCAAAGCACAGCTGGGGAGAGTCTCTGGAGGAAGGCAAAGTAGGTGGTAGATGCAGGCCAGACAAGAATGGGGCCAAAAAGTGGCTTTCTGCTACCTTTGTGCCCTACAAATTCTGGGCTGCTATGGTGCTAAAACAGCTCCCAGCATAAGATAGAGAAGCCTGCAGCTGCCGAGAATCATTTCCATCTGTCTCAGGCCATCTATGGGCTATGAAGTCACACAGATTCCCTATAGTGCCATGTATTAGATCCTTGCACTGCTTCTCCCTTTCTCTTGAGGTGGACATTGAGACAGCATAGGACCACTAAAGTCATTCTGACACTTTGTTATGCCAAGAAATTCTTCCCTATCCTCTTGTGGCTTGTTAACAGCCCCTTTATGCCATTTTATAGTGATTGAGGCTGGCCCTTTAAGATTAGAGTTTGGGCCTCTACCAATCATATTGTTTCCTTTAGCAGTCCACTGGAGTATGGTGGGACATTGTGTTTTTCTTAATTGCAAAGAGTATCTTCCCAAGTATGGCTCTCCCAGTCTCAAAATTGGTTCGGAATACTAGATTTCCCCAATATCTTTTAAATAAACCTCACCTAAAGTTTCTAGGACAGTTATTTTAAGAGAAGATTGGGCAAAAAATGTTTGAAGAATTTTCAAAGTTCGACTAAGACTTATTTTTTCTGAATCCCATATCTCCAGAGTGGGCCATCTGAGTCCCTTCCCAATAAGGTAAGAAGATCTCTGTCTACAAAACAGAAAGGACTTTTTTTTTTTTTTTGAAGATGTGGAGATAGGTACGAAGGACACATTTGTTGATAATGGAAAGCAAATTTCTCCCTTAATTGAGTAGAGTGTACTGCTTCTCCATATTTCTATACATGTAGGCTTGGCATAATTCAGTTTTTATTTTTGTATAATTTCAATGGATATAATTTGTTGTTATTGACTTAAATGTTCACAGTTGTACAAAACGATGGGTTTAAAGTTTTTTTTTTATTTGTCAATTTAAATTTTCACAGTTGCAGGAAATTATGGGAGGGTCAGGAAAATGGGGAGTGTCAGATAATTATTTAATGACAATAGAGGTTGAAATTAAAAAAGTTAAAGCTTTATGTCTGTTAAAACACAAATTGTCAACATTACATGTCAAAATATACCAGGTAAATATCATTAAATCAAACTCTAATAAGTTCTCAAGAAGCATCTCTCAGACTTGCCTATCTGTAAATTTTCATTATTATCAATTGAAATATTTTTTCAACATCTACTGACATTTACCAATAAAAATTGACACATTCAAAGCATATGCACACTGTATTTAGTGCTTTAAGCTGTAGGTCTCAAAACACTTGACAAAAGAAGGTGTTATTATAATTATCCCAATTAAAATGGGGAAGCTGAAGAGTGAGCTGAAGAGCATTACCAAGTCATACAGTAGGTAAGTGAAAGAGACAGAAATAAAGCCTAGGTTTCCCAATTCCCAATATAGTGTTTTACCCACTAAACATGCTCTCTTTATATATAAAGTGCATAGTATAAGTATAGAAAGACCTCAAATTCAGTTGGATGTTTAAAACTTAGCCCATCTGTCCTCCACATATATATGATTCCAGCTTTTAGATGTGCTTTTTCTGTAAGACTGTCAATCCCCGGTGAAAAGCATAGTTAGAATCCTATGATGTCACCAAGATATAACAGTAGATGTTTTAAGTGAAGAAACTGATTAAAGATACAGATCAAAGTATTGAAAAGTGTGGGCATAACTTTTTAAATAATAACTTGGAAGAACTCCCTAAATAACTAGTAAAATTGCCAAAGCAGCCTGCTTGACTTGATCTGCTAGTGGCACATGCAGTATGTAATTTAGGATAGGCTAATTTAAACAGAGCATTTTCAGCTGTATTTGTTTTTAATTTGTGAGAGAATGTAGTGATTATGAAAGTGAGGGACTAGTAGCACTGGCTTGAACCAGGCTTAAGGTGAGCAGGCACTTTGCAATCTTCTCCACATAACTCTGCAAATGAATGACAACCCTGCTGTCACTACCACTGCAGTAATTCTTGTCTCTTTTCTGTGCTGATGTTGCAAATTGTGGTAAACTGCCTGATCCTTTTTTGTTATAGTTTTTACTTTATTTAGTCCAAAGGAAAAAAGGAACAATCAAGAGACTGTTCAATGATTGCAACCTTATTCTAGTCTATATAATTTTATTTTATCTTTAATAGAATGATCATTACTCCGGTGTAAACTATGAATGCCTGATCATTATGTAAATGGAATTTCTACAAAGTAGCCTGCAGTCTGACATCTCTAATGGATCAAAATAGAGTCACATACTGATTTGTGCGCTAAGTGGAGGGGATAAGAGGTTCAAATAGGTGTCAACCCTACCTTCCACATTTGTGCCTGCATATTTATTTTTCCAGAAGGCACTTATGAACAAATATTGGGTAGTTAGATGGCTAATTGTCCCATATGCTTACAATGTGAATTAAGGGCTTCATATGAATAAATTATTGCAGGTGCAAATTTAGGGGCTATTTTTGAAAATGTAGCCCATAGTAATAATCTTAATTATTTATGATATGGATAAATAAGAATCATAATGAGACAATTATCTTCATTTTGAGTCTTGGCCTATCTTCAATAGAACTTTAACCCAGGTCTCCAGAGATATAAGGCTAGTTCACTGACCCACTAAACTACCTAATCCCATTTCACTTACATTGTAAAATTCTGAGTTAAACAAGAACAAATACCCTTAATGCTGCTTTTTCCTATTGGTTTTTCATGTTGCTCACATTCAGCAGTTTAAAATAAAAATTGACTAGATTAGTCAGTTAGAGAATGTTTGTGCTAATAATTTTTAAGGCAGATGTTCCAAATGATTTTGCTACTTTCACTGTATGAATAAAGCAGGAAAACTCAATGTCTATAAAAAACATGCATTATTGGATGCATATTCTGACTCTTAAGATGCACTATACACTACTTCTCTGAATTAAAGATCAAGCAAAAATATTAATGTTTACTCAAGAATTTTTTAAATTGAAAAATGATACTATTTATATATAGACCTAACAGCAATGTATCAAGGAAAGAGCACATTTTGCTTGAATTTCCGTTTCAAGAATGTTTCCAAAGCCATTCTGTTGACTTTAATGATTGTTAAATATTTAGAATTTTAATGTAGGAGACCAAATAGAATAATGCATGAAAGCAATAAATAAATAAGTAGACAAATACAAATGCTAGACAGATAGATAGTGGAGCTTTTACTTAAAGATCGACCGATTGGCTCAGAAAAAAACATTTTAGTTCCTTTGAAAGTAAAGATATGAGAGTGCATTTGCTTGGCTTGCATTATATAGCCATCAATGATGGCTCAAATACTGACTGTTTTCTGAACCTAAAAATATCTAGGTTTTATGTAGTGCTTTTTATCCATAGATCTCAAAGCACTCTACAAAGGAGGTAGTTCACTTCATGCCTCCCTATATAGATGATTCAGCCAAGGCAAAGAAGTTGCTTGTCCAGAACCACCCAGCACGGGTACATCTATACTGGAAAAAAAAGCTACTCTGAACCCCAGTTTACAGACTCAGGCTTATGGGGCTCACATTATGGTGCTAAAAATAGTAATACAGGTGTTCCTGCTCAGGCTGGAGCTAGGTCTCTGAAACCTGACAATGGGGTGGGTCTTAGAGCCTAAACTCCTGATATTTTTAGCACCATAGAGCAATCCTGAGTGTATAGACCCAGGATTCACTTCTGTGGCTCTCTTTTTTTTGTAGTGCAGCTGTACCTTAGGAGACTCAGGAACACAACCTAGTTTTCTGGTGCTCAGTACCCCATATACTGAGACACACTGCTAAGTTTTACCTTCATTTATAATCACTGCAATACATAGCTTAAAAGATTTTTCAAGTCCTGCCTTATAGAATCATAGAACTCTAAGGGACCTTGAGAGGTCATCTAGTCCAGTCCCCCGCACTCATGGCGGGACTAAATATTATCTAAGTATTATGTAGCCTTATAGGTATAAACTAAAAAGCCTTAGCATAAATAATTAACTTAGAGCATAAGATATCACAAGACAGAATGCTGTAGTAACCACAAGATGCTTGTTTATGCCAGCCTTGGATACTTTAAAGTCAGGAACATCAGCAGATGTCTGACAATGAGAATGCCATTGCCTTATATGCTTATGAACTTGAGGTGAATGGACTAATAATCTATGGGAGAAGAGCACCCCACTATGAATAGAGTGAGAAAATACAAATAAGGAAAAGGGGATGAAATCCTTAATGAATATGAATTAGGCATGCTGGCATCAGCATAACACATAAAAGTTGTATCCTGGCCTGCCTGTCTGAGTGGAGATGTAGCCTTTGGGGATGCCAGGATGATGACCACTGGTGGTGATGACAAGGAAGATGATGAGGAGGAGGAAGATAATAACTAGTCCTTCAGGATATTCTGCAAGGGATATGAGTATATGGATGCTCAGACACACATTCTATATTATCCCCATCTACCTTGCTGGGTTGGAGTATTTGTAACTATGATATCTGTTTCAGAATGGTAGCCGTGTTAGCCTGCATCAGAAAAAAGAACAAGGAGTACTTGTGGCACCTTAGAGACTAACAAATTTATTTGGGCATAAGCTTTCATGGCTAAAACCCACTTCATCAGATGCATGGAGTGTAAGATACAGTAGGAATATATACAGTAGGAATATAGATAAAATTTGTTAAGTCTCTAAAGTGCCACAAGTACTCCCCATTCTTTTTGCTAATGTATTATTAAAACTGCTGCAAATTCAAATGGCTTTTCCTACATGTGAGTGTTCCAACCATGCACATCAGGGTTCCCAACTGAATAGTAATTCTGTGCATGATTTTGTGACAAGAACCAATCAAACCTCAGCGTGGTAGTGGGGAATTCTTAAGTTATCAACACAATTAATATACAATCAATAGCTCAGGCAGCAATTACACAGGTCATAAAATTTCACCTAATGGTTCCTGTATCAAGCCCACTTCGGTTGAGCTAGAGTACATTTTTTTATAAAAACATCCAGTCTTGATATGTCAAGACTTAAGTGATAGAAAATCCACTGTACCCCTGGATAAATTCTTCCAGTTGTTAATTACAAGTGAAATGAAGGGTCTAACTGTAGAAACACATTTTTGAAAAGGTTAGCCATAATGTATATGAAATGTTACATAATTTGTTTGCAGCCTTCTGTCCACCCCAGCATACGTTGCTTGTCTTTTTTAAATTATTCCTCGAGGCAGCGACTGTGTCTTTCTATGTGCTTAACCAACCCCTAGAACATTGGGAACCTGATGTAGGGCTATGGTGATATAGCAAATAATAAAAATAATATAGATACTGGATAATCCTTGACCCTGAATGTTTCTGAGACTATAGGCAAGTCAGGATTCATTGTGAGGGTTATGATGATATAATATTAAGTTGCAATAATCAGTTACATTTTTATAATTGCAGTTTAAATTACAATTTTAGAGACTTATCAACAGGTAAGCACTACTACTCCTTTAATTTTTCTCCTGTATGCTTTTTAAGAGTATGTTGAGACATGACCACCTCTTGTCATATGTTGAAGTTTTTGGAAGCACTAAGATTGGTATTCTGGAGCGATTAGTAATTAAATATTCAGCTCCTGCCAGGGTGCTGGAACAATTTGTTTAGTGTAGGTGCTGAGAGCCATTGAACCAAACTGTAAAGTCTGTATATGATGGAAATCACTTCAAGCCAGGCAGCACCCCCAGCATCCATTGTTCCAGCACTTCTGGCTCCTGCTTGCTCATGATTGCATCTCTGTTTACTATGGGAGTGCCAGACTTCTGGAGGGAACTGTATTTTTTCATTATTCTGTGAATTTCTGCCTCAGCATTGTCTTGGACATACTAATCTGAAAAACGATACTGCATATCATCATCCTTGCTGAGAAGCATCATTGAACCATGCCTTTTTATTGGACGTAAGTGAGGATGTCAAAATACCCAGTTTACTCAAAGACTGCCCAGTTCCTTTGGGTTTAGAGGGAGGAGCTATGTAGATTTTTGTATAGTTAACATTTAATATATCAGAAAAACATGATTTTCCTTTTAATTTACTTTCTCTCAGTTTGGAGATTTTTTTTCCCTATCACGTTCATACAAGCAGCCAATCTTCATTATTCTGAGTTTTGATTTTCCTAAAAGAAAATGTACTATAAGGGAATAATATTGGCTTGACAGAAAGAGGGAGCTGGATGATATAAGAAGTCTTTTCCTTCTCTAACATGTATGACTCTGTAAAACCATGGCCTAGGGAGAGTAACTCTGACCCACCTCTTTCCTTTTTTTTAGCTAACCTCGATCAACTTTTTAATATAGGGTCTCATGTTTGTCATATGAATTAGTAATTAATGTTATCCTATTCCTCATGTTAATATGTTCATTGAAAGTGACATAGAAGGAAGGGCATTTTGATCTACAGAGAATTAATTAGCATGTAATTTTCAGTATATCATCTAGTGTTAATTAGCAGTTAAACCATCTTCTTGTGCATGACCCGATGATTTAAATACAGTGTTCTGTTACAGCAACCCTGGGGGGAAGTAACTTCAAAGGGTTTTTTTTTTCTTGAAAATGGAACTTTGTGCAGCAGCTTTCTTACTGCTGCACAGTGTTGAAGTATCAGATCTTTCTCTCAGCCCTTCCACAATATGAAATTCTACATAATAAACCATGACATAGACAAACAGCAGTGGTGACACTAATCAAATAAAATAATGTTATGGGTTTCTCTGAAATTTACATCTATATTTAGGAATCGGATAGCACCATCTGAATCCTCATAAAAACAACTGGCATAAATCAATACTGCTGCAGTGACTTCAGTGAAGCTATGCCAATTTATACCAAATGAGGATCTGGCTCAAGGAATTCTAGAAATATCAGAAGACGAAGTAGCTCACTATGCGTGAGGTTTTTTGGATACCATTTCCTTCTCCGAATGTCCAGGGAGCACATCTAAACACTTTTTTACTCCTGTTGTTTTGAGGGGCTCTCATTTTTTATTACCTATGTTATAAAATGATTCTTCCCAAGTTCTACAGTTCAGTGGTTTTCAACTAGAGGCACGTGTGCCCCAGGCGGTATGCAGAGGTCTTCCGGGGGTACATCAACTCATCTAGATATTTGCCTAGTTTTACAACAGGCTACATAAAAAGCACCAGTGAAGTCAGTAGAAACGAAAATGTCATACAGACAATTACTTGATTATATTGCTCTATACACTATACACTGAAATGTAAGTAGAGTATTTATATTCCAATTGATTTATTTTATAATTAAATTATAAAAAAGTAAGCAATTTTTCAGTAATAATGTGCTGTGACACTTTCGTATTTTTAATTCTGATTTTTGTATGCAAGTACTTTTAAGTAAGGTGAAACTTAGGGTGCGCAAGACAAATCAGACTCCTGAAAGAGGTACTGGAAATGCTGAGGCACCTCTCTAATTACTCGTATTTTCCCAATTTGTAGGTTACAGCCCCCAAATTTTGGTATCTTTTTTTTCAGTGTAAAAAATATTTAATGCTCCATTAACTTTATTGAGTACTTTCATCTTTTTGAATACGTCCAATAGATTTCTTTGAAGTCTTATTTTCTAGTAATTCTAGTAATTCTAACTCCCTTGACCTCATAAGATTATTCAGAGCAGGTATCTCTTTTGTTGCCTTATGTTGTGTACAGTCTTACACAAATCTTATGGATTTTTTTTACTGCAGTTGAGAGATGATTTAACACTATGGAATCAGGTTGTTTTGTATTCATATGGGAGAGCCTGGGAGACAAACAAGTAAGCAGCAAGTTTCTGTGTTGTTGCTCTGACTTCTTTCGAAAGGGAGAATGTAATGAAACGTAAAGGATGATGTGTGACTAAAAAGGAAATACAATACATATACACAAGAGGCAGATTTTTTCTTGATGGTTTATGCCCACCCATTCTGAGCCTGGTAACAACCATGATGACAAGACTTTTTGGCTAATCTGGATGGTTCTGACGAAGGTATTTGTATAATAGACTATGAAGTCCAAGACTATCTCAGGTTCACAAATGGACTTCCTATTTTTACAACACAGTAAGTGTGGACAGCATCTATCCTGCATCATCATGTCTGGCACTTTCAGACCAGTTGCATGACAGTTGTTTCTGCTGTTTGTCTCTTCTGTGTGCAACTATTTTGCACATGTGCTCCAACATGCAATCTCATCCATTAGTCTGTGAATGGTCCTAATTAGAAAGCATAATTTTGGATTTGAAGGACTGTGCAGTATATTAGACCTTTGAGGAAAAAGGGATGTGGTGAGATTAATTAAAACTAGGAAGATTTGTTGGGTCAAATAGCCCTTTTCTGTTACTAAAATTCCTTGTGTTTTAATTGGATCTGAGCAAATAATTTGCAGGAAATAATTAACTGAAAGAATTTATCCATTTTCCATGTGAATTCCTTCTGTACTGTCTGTGAGCAGATTGTAATTTGTTCCAAATTAATCATAATTCAAATATAATCATTTTCAGAAAAATCTATGATTTGATTGTAAGCCATTTATTATGCACATTCGGTATCTGATATTTGGTTAGTTGTTAGATTGTTTTCAGTGGAAAACAATACAGAAGTCTCTGTTTAGACCTGGATTCAGATTAGTTATAGGTAAGGTTTTGGATTTTGAGGTGGGAGGATGAAGCAGGATTTATATTCAAATGTGCAGAAACTTTATGAGTTATTTACATGAACGTTTAACTCACAACTTCACAACATTTCATTCAATCTGGGCTACACTGAGATGATCTGGAATACCAGTCCCTTCTAGTTTTAGAACTAATTTAGAATCAAAAGTGAAGTGAAGAGTCAAATGTAGGAATCTAAATTCAACCCCCTACAGAAGTCTGTGTGGTTTGGATTTGAAATTCAAGTTAACAGATCGCATCTCCTAGAAATCAACTTTCTAGGTAAAAATTGTCATTTTAAATACAGTGCCCTGTTGCTGTTCACCAGCTGAACATTCTAAGTGCAGCCTCCTTTGAAGCAGGAAGAGCTAACAAAGTGTGCTTGTCTAAAGCTCACCTTGGTAATGTGTCACAGACAACGCTGTAGAGACATGGCCGTCTAAGATGGGGTTTATAAGACAATAAAGTCTTCTCTAGAGAGACTTCATGCTCTCATAAAATGTTTTTTAAACATGAAAAATGGACTGAATATCTTTATCTTTTAGTTTTAGAATTTTAATGTGAATAAACCTCCAGAGCATTTCTGAGATTGGGGTCTGCATTCTAAATCCTCTCAGATGACTTGAAAAACAGGCCTCAGTTCTACCCACATTACATATTTAAATTTATACATTTGCAAGATAAAGGAAATAGAATAACATGTAAGACTGATGTGAAAATAGACAATGTTTGAAATATCAATCACATCCGCTCCCGTGGCTTTTTTAAAAGCCTGTGTCACATTAGTTTTAAATTGCATTTTGCATGTGTGAATCTGTCCTGTCCTATGATGGGTGAAGAGACACAAGGGGGTTCAGACACACTGTTCCAACTCTGGAAAACCTTTTTTCACAAGCCAAACAGTGAGGAGCCTGCCGTGCTCATTAACATCCATTCATTAGCATGTCAGATGACACTGGGCCCAGCTATACATTATGTACAAGAATAATTTTGTCCTAGTAAAAACACTTCAAATATCTTCACATACTTCATTCTTCCTTTTTTGTTTTGTTCCTACTCTAGCTTGGAAAGAGTTTACTTGAAGGGTTTAAAATAGCCTGAAACCTAACATCTCAAAGGCCTCAGTCCTAGGTTTACTGAGATGGTCTTTCCATTGTCCTTTCGATACTCCTTCCCCTTGAAGAAACCAGTGTAAAAATGCTTTATAATTACTTCCATCCCCCAAGCCCCTAGTCACCCTTTGCCTGGTGCTTAGAGACCATATTATGGAATATGTGATTGCAGAATCTTGACTCAGTCACTGGCAGAGGGAATTAAGCTCACAGTTTCTAGGTCAAGTAATACAACAATGTGTAAAGATGCAGTGGTAGCAGCTTTTATTCATCTCTGGTTTCCCCTCTTTGTTTATCTTTTTTCCATGACTTCCCTCTCACTTCCATAAGCATACTGGTACCTATACTTTCAATAAAATCAATTACTGCTTGTATGAGTGAGTAGCGTAAATATGGGGCTCATTGAAGAGCCTGGAGGCTTATAAATCATCATCCACTAAATGATGAACAGGGAGAACAGAATAAGGTTGGTCCAATATTCTTTATTCATCATCATGGGATGGAGTGTGGAGGGAAGAAAGGAGAAAGGCTGCAAAGAAAACCCTATTTTGATGTATGCTTAATGATCCAGAAATGTACTGCTCACTAAAGTTGAAGTCATCGCTTTATATTCTTTTGGTGCTCAGTGTGACAACAGGGGGCATGATGAATTCTTTTGGTCTAAATGGGAATATTGTATATTATTTGATCAGAATTTCATTGTTATCTGGCAGTCATTAAAGTCCACATATTGCAAAGTGTTTCTAGTTACAGTTTTTAACCTAATTTCTGGAGTCGGAATCAAACCACAAGGTAGCAGTTTGTACATCACATACAGACTTCTCAGAGGGTCAGTGAATTACAGCAATTTGTGTGTTACTGAATGAGGTATAGCTGCAATATAAGATGATGCAATGGGGAGAATTTGGACCCAAGAAACATTTACTTTTCTCCTTCTTTCAATGTTCTGCCCATATAATGAGTATTTATGTGTGTCAGCAGTACTTTGGGGATGAGGTGGGTGGGACTCAGTGGAGATGTATTTTATCCTTATTATTTGTATAGTACCATAAGTGTGCAGACAAATGAAAGGCAAGGTTCCTGCCCTAAAGAGCTGGCAGTTTGGCAGACAAATCCCGCCTATGTGGATATTTCTTTTGGGACGTGAGGAGGGATGGCTTTCCAGTGAGATGAGCAGACTGTTTGGTCCCCAAAACTCATGGATTTTCAGGGAGCCACTGGTGACCCTGCATTTCCTCCTATAGCGCTCAAGGAATCCCCCACAAATCACTGGTTTTGGATCCCCTGGGCTTCAATACTGTGGAGGGGATCAACTCCTAATTTAATGCTGGCTCAGGACCCTATTCTGCATTCCTGAATTACCATTTCACCTGCAGGGGTGGTCATAAAGGCAAAATATGACCAAACAATAAACATAAGCAGATTTCACATCCTAGGAAATTACATTTCCCCTACTCTTCCACAAACTCTTCTTTCTTCTATTAAACCACAGATCTCTTTCTTCCCCTTAGTTGTACTTCATCCAGCTTTTTGATCACAGGACTTGATTTTTTAGATGTAGTAGAGTACTTCTTCAGCATGGCTTCAAACAGTGTCTGTGTGTTTGGATGAGTACTCAGAAAAGCTTTCTCCAAAACATACCAATCAACTCCTTTATCCTCAAGAAGACCAGAAAGCAGGGCAAAGTACTGTAGTGAAGCTTGCATTTGCCTTTGCTACATGTGAGTTGTGGATAAACAGAGGGGTGCTGTTGTCTCTTGGGCTTCATCAGCACCAGTACACTACATCAGCACGTGCCGAAGGCAACATGTGAGCTGATTTTCAGTGGCACTCACACTGCCCGGGCCCTGACCACTGGTTCAGGGAGCTCTGCATGTTAAATTTAATTTTAAATGAAGCTTCTTAAACATTTTAAAAACCTTATTTACTTTAAATACAACAATAGTTTAGTTATCTATTATAGACTTATAGAAAGAGATCTCTAAAACTGTTAAAATGTATTACTGGCATGCAAAACCTTAAATTAGAGTGAATACACACTTCTGAAAGGTTGCTGACCCCTGCTGTAGGTGGAGGGACAGTTTAAAAGGGCACTGATTGGGCTGGGGCAGGGGTAAAGTCAAAGGAGTTACAGGCTGTACCAGGAAGTGAGGCTGATGGAAGCAGAGATTCATACCCCTGGTTTTCTCCCCACCTCTCTTTTTTGAGTCAGGAACACAAAAGAGGCCCCAAAGAAGGGGCTGTTGTTCTCCAGGCAGACTACACTAATACTGCTAAGATTGTGACCATGCCCTAAGACGAGGGTGGGTAAACTACAGCCTGCGGGCCACATCCAGCCCGTGGTCCCATCCTGCCCGGCCCATGAGCTCCTGGATGGGGAGGCTCCCTGTGGCCCCTCCCCCACTGTCCCCTTTCCCCTGCAGCCTCACTGAGGGCAGCACTCTGGCCTGTAGCTCCTGCCGGTAGCTTTGGTGGTGCTGCACACTCCGCAGCGTGTCTAGCTCCTGCGGGCTGTGTGGAGTCAGACATGCTGTGCAGTGTGGTAAGGGAGCCAGGGACAGGGGGTTAGATAAGGGACAGAAGGTTCCCAGGGGGCGGTCGACAGGGAGTAGGGGGCGGTTGGATAGGGTGGAGGTTCTGGGGGGCAGTCAGGGGATGGGGAAAGGGCGAGGGTTGTACAGGGTGTGAGAGTCCCGGGGGTCTTTTATGGGGTGGTGGGAGGTAAATAGAAGTTGGAGAAGTCAGGGGACGGGGAGCAGGGGGAACAGGTAGGGTGTAGGGTCCTGGGGGGCAGTTAGGGTGGGGGGGTCTTGGGAAGGTGCAGTCAGTGGAAAAGGAGCAGGGAGGGTTGGATGGGTTGGAGGTTCTGAGGGGGGGGCAATCATGGGACAGGAAGTGGGTACAGTCAGATAGGGGGCGGGGCCAGGCTGTTTAGCGAGGCATAGTGTTCCTTACCGGGCATGCCATACAATTTTGGAACCCCGATGTGGCCCTCGGGGCAAAAAGTTTGCCCACCCCTGCCCTAAGATGAGTTTTCACAGCCTAGCAGGAAGCACGAAAGGGGGAAGTTTAACTTGGGGTGGACCAATGAGTAGTCCAGACACTGAAACATCCCTTAAGGGTCCAGGTCCCACTCCTTTTGGAGAGAACCCTCAAGAGGGGAGGAAGGGACACACAGGAGTCACTGATGCCTGTTGTCTATGACCTAGATGGACACTCCAGGATGAGCAGACTGAAGAGAACTGTGTAGTCACTGCCTGACTACGAGGCCAGCTGGCCCTTGGACTGACCCACTACAGATACACACGTGGAGGGTGGTGAATTGCTCCCTATCTCTGACTTGTGCACCCATGCAGGGCCTCTGCAATCAGGGCCATAAGACTTTGCTTCCAAATTTGGGTAAGTTACTATTCTTTTGCAGTATGTTTGTGAACAATGCCCCTTCTTCCCCAAAATGCTCACAAATGTGTCATTTCATCTGACAGAGAACTTTACATATATCAGTCTGATGCAGAGTTAAACCCCACAGTGCTAACCTGCAAATTGCATGTTTTTGATTTTTTTGTAGGTGATACCTCTTTGAACTAGGACCATAGCGCAAAACTATCCAAAATGAACAAATCATTTCCTTCTCATTTCTAGCCCGCATTCTCCACAAATAGACATTCTCCAAATTCTAGCCTGAGTGACACCACGCCACATTTCATCTCAATGCAATGCAATTTAAAATGGCAGAGTAATACAATTTGTATGGAATTTGTCACATGGATAGACTCTCAACTAAAGAGATTCCATAGATCAGTTCTATATGACTGTCACAGGGTCCCCTCCTGTGCCTTGGGTCTTCCTGTGTCTCACGGCCTGGTGCCCCCAACAAAGTTGCTGTTCACACCTTTTCCAGTGGTTTTCAAGTGTCCTTTATTTACAGTGCAGCTTTACCACATCCAGAAAGTGCTCCCCAAGACCCCCACCTTGGTTACCTTCACCCCCCTGGCTCACAGCCTTTGGCCCTTGAGGCTCTCTGGCCCTCTGGTCTGGAGACAGAGCACCTCCCTGCCTCCTTCCTAGCCTGCTTCCTCGCTAACTGGAGCTTGAGGCTTTTCAAGCCCTCACAGCTCCCAGCCCCAGCTGTAGCCACTTGCTCCAGCTAGGTACTGCCGGGTAGCCCTCGTTAGGGCTCCCAGCTGGGCTGTACTAGCCTCTGCCCTTAGCCTTGCCTCTTACAAGCAGGCTTTAGCCTGCAGTGGCAGGGCAATCCTGGTGTTCTTACCCCAGCCCTGCCACAATGACCAATTACAATATATGGGCCTGATTGTGAAAAACTTGCTAAGGACCAAATTCTGCGAATCTCGTTCACATGGAGTAACTTACACCTCAGGTAGTCCTATAGCAATTAGTGGGACTACTTGTGGAGTATGATAATATTCAGTGTGAGTAGGTTAGGCAAAATTAAGGCTTATGTATTGGGATAGTTGGTGACCAACCAGCATATATTATGCTAAATGTTAGTGGGATGTTCCAGAAATGTCAATTATAAAGGATATTTAGTGCTTTAAAATAGCTGTAGATACCTATATGTTGATTTTTAGTGAAGATTTTCCATGAAGTAAAAAAAGGGTAAATTCTGTATCCCGGGAATTATTCAGTCCTATTCAGCTTCTCATTCACAAAACACTAACTCCTACTGAAGTCAATCAAAATTACATCTATGTAATAGAGAGCAAAACTGGCCCTTCATATTTAAAATTGTAACACTAGGTTGGTTGACAAAAGCAAAAATAGATACAGTATATTTTTTAGAAAGTTCTAATATTCATACATGGCTGGTAACATTTAAAAATACATAGTGGTTGAATTTAGTTTTAAAAAGATAAAAGCTCTTTTTTTTCAGT
This sequence comes from Sternotherus odoratus, assembly GCA_032164245.1. Taxonomy (NCBI): domain Eukaryota; kingdom Metazoa; phylum Chordata; order Testudines; family Kinosternidae; genus Sternotherus; species Sternotherus odoratus. The sequence continues at coordinate 57,881,832 of JAVMKO010000008.1, forward strand.
AAACCTTATGTCTTCTAGGAAACTGGTGTCATTTAGATAGCATTCATCCATGAATATCGAGAATTTGTTGATTTCTCAGCTGCATTCTGTGTATCTCTGGTGTCCCATGGTGGTCCTTCTGTTATAACAGTATTTAGGGAAACATCCAGCAATTCTCAGATAGTTACATTTCACTAATTGTACTCCAGGAACTCTCAGAATTTAGAGGCAGCTCTTTTTCTTTTCACAATTAAATTCAAAATATCAAGCCCTTGGTTGTATCCACCATTATGTCTCTCTCTGTTGGGTACTTTTTTGATGGGTTCAGTCTTCAACAAACTTATCAAAAATGGAAGAGGTAGTAAACACAAAGACAGAATCAAACTGCAAAATGACTTGGAAAGATTAAAGTAGGGATTCATAAATGAAAAATTATATACTCAGGGAGAGAAAATAAATAGCACAGATGCACAGACATAACCAATCACAGTAGCATTAATTACATCTTGTCTCCTTAAAATTGTCCTACTTTTTCACATAACAAAGCAGTCTGGTTGCCTCTGGGAAGGTGCCAAGTTGGAACTGAGAGCTCAAAATAGAAGGTAGCCATGAGATGAGGAAACACTTTAAGAAGTGGGCCATGATATGAAAAAGTCTGAGAACATCTGTCCAACACTTTACCTCCTTGAGGCTGGGATCTTGTCTATTTTTTATGTTTGGCCAGCATAGAAGTCACTCATCATCATCACTGTTATTGCTAAGTGTCTGACTTGAGTGGAGCAAGGCAAGGATGAGTAATGAAACTTAACATTGAAATTCAAATTTGAAATTTTGTCCTTAACTTATTGGGTCCGAAAGATTTCTCCAGTGGCTTTAGTACAGCTTTCTGCAGGCCTCAGGAGTTTTAAATAAAAGAATATAGAACTGCAGGCACGTGCACTTTTCCATGCTTTTGCAGTTCTAATAAAATGTGTTGATAAAATCTGAATAAAAATTAAAGGGGAAAGAAAGGAAATGTAACTGACAGAGGAGAAAGAAATGAGAGACAAGGGGAAGTAAATAAATATTGAGGCAGTTAGGGAAGACTATAAGCACTTTAGGGCAGAGACTGTCCCTTGCTATGTATTTATTCAATGGCTAGAACAATAGGACCAGTGATCTCAGCTGGTGCCTATAGCAATCATCGAGACTCACCACTGTGATGCCTCCCACTGGTCAGGCTGGAAATTAGCTCTTCCCAGCTATGGAGCACCCTCTGCATGTGGTGACTCACCTATTGTCTGCTCTACTGGTTTGGGACCCGCGTTGCGCCCCACTCAGCGGCATCTGCTTCAGGACACTGCCCTCCAGCAGTGTCCCCTATTCTGTTTTCGCCCCCTTCCAGGGGGTGGTGGTAGCAACAGTTCTTTGACTTGCACCTGCCTCAGTGGCCAACCGCAACCCCAAGATCTAGCCCCTCACCTCAGGGGCATGTTGCAGTCTGTCTCGGCCACGCTCCTCCATGTCCAAGTGCAGTACACGGAGGAGGGGGGGGGGGACCCTGGCCCACCCATTACTCTGGGTCCTGACCTAGGGACCCTCTAGCAGGAGCCTCTCTGCTCACCTTCTCTCCCCTTGCCAGACTACTTTCCCTGGTCCATTTCCTCTTTGGACTCTTGCACCTTCTAGGGCTGGAGCACTCCTCTGCCCCTCCCCCGAGCCTGCTCAGCACTGCTCTGCCCAAGGTGCTTACCTTCTTACCTCAGGTGCCACTCCTTCTCCCTTGCTAGCCAGGGAGAATCTCCTTTGCTAGGCAGTCTTTATATAGGGTCCAGCCCGGTCCTGACTGGCTGCCTCTTTGCCCTGATTGGCTCTCCACAGGCCTTTGCTGATTGACCGATGGTCTGTGCAACCTCTCTGGCCTGTTCTGACTCTTTTTCTCATGGACTGCATCAGCCATCCCACTACAGAGCCTCTAGGTAATAATAATAGTAATAAACCAAAAGAGTAATGAGGACAAATAAGAAAATGAATGAAGAAAAGAGGTAAGGAAGGGATGAAAAAGAGAATAGGAATCATGAAATAAATTCCATTGTAGACAGATTATAGCCTGAATCAGAACTTCTTGAAATTGAGCTGCAGCTGACCTGTGCTTGGTATAGTTCAGAGTACATTTACTGGAGGTGCAAAAGGACGTGAAAGCAACCTATATATTCTTTGTCCTAGTGCTGATCTCATCCCTGGATTTATAGGCTATTGAGCGGTTCTCAAACTCAGGGTCACAACCCCAGAGTGGGTTGCTACCTCGTTTTAATGGGGTCACCATGGCTGGCATTAGACTTGCACAAACCCAGGACTGAAGCTGAAGGCCGAGCCCCACTGCCTGGGACTGAAGTTGAAGCCCAAATGTTTCAGCCCAGGGTGGTGGGGCTCAGATTACAGCCTCCCCTGCATCTGGGGCTGAAGCCCTCAGGCTTTGGCTTCACTTCCTCCACCCCCGACCTGGGGCGGCAAGGCTTAGGGTTGGGCTCAGGTTTCAGTCCCCCTTCTCAGAGTCGCATAGTAATTTTTGTTATCAGAAGGGGGTCACGGTACAATAAAGTTTAAGAACTGCTGGATCATGATTTGTGACAGCTGAGAGCCTGAAGTGGCCATTCGAACACCCGGAGTTTGCTGGGGCTTAAAGGAGCCAGGCATGATGTACCTTTACCTGACTTTGCCCTTTGTGCTAAGAGCCAGGAGGGGAATGGTGTAGGAGTCAGGCAATGATTCCCCTAGGTTGGGGAATAATCTACTGGCCATCTAAATTGACTTTAGTGCAAAGCTACGCCAGGGGAGGATCTGGGTCAGGATCTTTTAGGGATCTCTCAACCTCGATGCACTGTAAGAATATGGATTGCAGCTATTTTAAGTAATAACCTGATCACAATTAGCGTAGACTTTTTCTACACTAGTTACACTTCACCAAACTTAAAGCTACCAGTGTATTTCCCAAAACTGTACTGTGATTTCAAAGAATATCCTCTGAACTCATGATTTACATCTTAAGAGTATAATATACCTTGTTTAAATTTAATAGAGGTCCGTCTGATATATTAGATGATTTATGTACATACTTTAGACCCATTAGGGCAGCATGACAAATTTTAGAAAAATAAGTGGTTGCATCTGCCCTATCATTTTAATTAGTCTTCTGGCAGCAAAAGCTTGTTTCATAAGCTAAATTGTTTCATTCACAGTACTAGCTTCATAAGAGTGGCAGCCCCGTTTGTTAACATTTGGGTAAGACACGACTGCATTAAAAAGTACAACATTTGTGTATAATGAGGTAAGACATCTGCTCTATGTAACAGATTATGTTCTGACATCCTCAGAAAATGTAAACTTAAAGACTGGCCTACAATCATCTGGAGTAACTCGCTTCATTGAAGTTAATGGATGTAAAACTAGCTTAAGTGGAAACGGAGCCAAGCTCATGGTTCTTTGATCATGTCTTTCAGAGGATGCATTAGCTAATGGCAGAGTGGGGTAAGCATTATACACAAGAAAAATATAATAAATGAGACTCGTTGACTAGTTCTGCCAGAGGAATCCAAACTGAAATCCTCAAGCAAGTGAAAATTGTCTCTGGTATGGAGCAAGCAGCAGAAGTTACTGGCAAGCATGGCTCTGCTGAAATGCTTTGCGCAGCTCAGAAAGTGGCAGGGCCTTTCTGGGGAGCAGAACATGGCTCATTCATCACAGCTCCTGAGAAACTTCTGATGGCTGGGGACCTACAGATTCCTACTTTGCTCAGGGTAAAACCCTGCGAAGATGGTGCTGACCCCACAAGGGGAGAAAGTGCAGATTGCAAGCTGTGATTGGGGTGTAGAAGGATGCTGTATCCTGTGGTTATATTGCCTTGTCAGATCTCACATGGCGACCAGGCCTGGTTAGTTCTTAGTCTGGTCCTTTAAGGAAAATCCAAAGCACAACAGAAAGTAGTGTATATAAACATTCTTTAATCAACAATATTAGGATGAAAATTTTGCTCCAGAGAGTTCAGAAATATTCTAAGGGTGGCATTCGTGTGTGTGTGTGTGTGTGTGTGTGTGTGGTGTGTGAGAGAGAGAGAGAGAGAGAGAATTCACTATACCCAACAGTACATGTTTACAAGTTTTACCTCTAAAATATTATACAGCAGTTTTACATAATTTCATTGACTCTGTGGTGTTACCCTTGCTTTACACTGAGGTATGTGAACGGAGACAATGTGCTATCTCCAATTTAAACATTAGAGATCTCTGATGCTTGTTATTTCTGATTGATACTAATAGAGGGCACAGCACATTAATATGAGCTCATATTTAAGCACTGCTAATAATCAAGACAGAGCTTCTTTAAAGTTATGAGCATACCAGTGTAGTATATAATTAAATGTGTAAGGTATCTGTTTTTGGTTATAATTAAGGTGCCTGATCTTTGTTGTTTATTATAACATCAGAATGTACTATAATTACATTGAAAAGCAGTGTTTGTCATGTCCTATTGCTTAATTATGGAAAAGTACTATATGACTTCAGGTTGTGCTGATTAAAGCAATTAGTACAAAATTATAACCAGCTGCTATTAAAGAGTGGATAAAAATATTTATAAGCCATTACATGACTACAAGAATCAGGCTTTAAACACTGAGTATTTTTTTTCACTGATTATTTTGCCCAGTTCTCAGTTAGGAAAAGCACAGTAAGGCTCCATCCAGCACTTGCTAGGTTATTGTGCTGCAATGCACTTTTATGTACATGGTGCTTGTTTATTTAAAACAGGGGTTGGCAACCTTTCAGAAGTACTTTAATTTAAGGTTTCGTGTGCCAGTAATACATTTTAACATTTTTTGAAGGTCTTGTAAGTCTATATATTATATAACTAAACTATTGTTGTATGTAAAGTAAACAAGGTTTTCAAAATGTTTAAGAAACTTAATTTAAAATTAAATTAAAATGCTGATCTTACGCCTCTGGCCTGCGCAGTCCGCTGCTGGCCTGGGGTTCCATTCACCTAGGCCGGCAGCGGGCTGAGCGGGGCCGGCATTTGGGACCTCGGCTGGCAGGAGCCAACGGACAGAACCCCAGACTGGCACAGGATGACTGGGGTCCCGGCTGCTGGCTCCTGGTAGCAGAGGTCCCGGATGCCGGCCCCACTCAGCCCACTGCCGGTCTGGGGCCCGGCCCTGCCCACATAGTTTAGCTCATTCTCTTTGTCTCTCTCTGCACTAAGGGTGGGGGTGCACTGAGCACAGTGCTGGAGGTGAAGGAGCGGGTTGGGGTGCAGGGTCTGGCCAAGAGCTAGATGAGGGAAGGCGCTCGGGGTTGGGGCCGGATGTTTGGGTGTGGAGCGCTTACCTGGGGCAGCTCCCAGTTGGTGCGAGGGGTGCAGGTGGGAATGTGAGGGGTGGAGGGTGGTGCAGGAGCTCCTGTTTGGTGCGAGGGGTGGGGGTGAGGATGTAGGGGGGTGTGAGAGTCAGGGCATGGGGGGCTGGGTATGTGTGGGGGGTGCAGGAGTCAGCATAGGGGCTGGGGATACGTGAGACGGTTTCCCTTTCTTTACTTCTGACTATCTGATGAACTACTTTTAAGAGAACCCTCCAGCAAAATCAGTACCTTAGTAAGATATAAAATCCTTTGTTATGCCTAAAATCTTTGGAAACATATTTTTTAAAGTTGGTGAAATTTCATAAACATGTCTGTTGTTATGGAGATCACACAAAGTAAATTAGTGTTCCCTTTTTCTAAAAGGAATGAACATTGTGATGAACACAGTAAACCTCTTGACTGATTAATTTAAAATAATGTCTTTGTTTCAGTGAGTTAAATATGTAGTAATCTGAAATGATAACTTTATGAAGGCTTAAAAGTACATTATAAAATCAGTTTAGAAATACTGATTAAGAAAATATAAAACAGAGAAGAGCTGCATCATGTATTCCATAATATTTAATGTTGTATTCAGCAAGACAGCAGGCTCACCCTTACTATAAAGTTTTTGCAAATAAATGTCTGACAAACTTCAGGGCATATAAAAAAACCTGTGACTGACATTTTTATTCCCAAGTTTAGTGCTTTTAATTAGGTATCCTCTGAATGTCCATTCTGAGTGAGGGAGAAGGTATGGGGGTCTCTGCGGGGAACTGTGACTCTCTACCATCGTGAGGTGGACCAGGTGTCTCGTTATCCTTTGCTGTCTCATCCGTCCCCCACCCTCCTCCCCCGCCGGGCTGCGCGCTCAGGCTGCCATCAGGCATAGGGGCACTAGTTTAATAATACTGTGTAGGGCCCCATAAATCCTAAGGACGGCCCTGGTTAAATCCTCCCCTTCCTGCCCAGCTTGAATACTGAGCTTGGTGCAGGGGTTCTGTGGGAACTTGAGATGCAATCCTTCCTCTGCAGGCCACTTTGTCTTAAGGTTGCATTAAACTCTACTACTCCTTTGTTCTAACACCATGCATCCAGGGCCGGTGCAACCACTAGGTGAACGAGGTGGCTGCCTAGCGCGCCAAGTGGTTGGGGGTGCCAAAAGCACACTCTGTTCCACCGCCTCAGAGGAGGCGGTGGAACAGAGGTGAGTTGGGGCAGGTGGGGAGGGAGCGGGGGGCGAGTGCAGGGAGGGCCATCCGCAGCAAGTAACGGGTGGGGGGTGCAGGGAAACCGCTCCCCACCCCAGCTCACCTCCACTCCGCCTCCTCCCCTGAGCATGCCGCCCCCACTCTTTCTCCTCCCCTTGCCACTCCAAACAGCTGACTGGTGCTGCAAGCCTGGGAGGCAAGAGAAGTGGAGCATGGCAGCATGCTCAGGGGAGGAGGCTGAGCGGAGGTGAGCTGCCACGGGGCTCCCTGGGCAGAGGGAGGAGGACGGGGAACTGCTGCAGGGCTCCCTGGGTGGAGGCTGGGTGGGGAGCTGCCACAGGCTCCCGGGCAGGGGCGCACAAGGTGGAAATTTCGCCTAGGGTGCGAAATATCCTTGCACGGCCCTGCATGCATGTCAATAGCACTTGCATTGTTCCCATTTCTCTCAACCTTGTGTCTCCAAACCTGTCTTGCACAACACTGCACAGGGGGTCACTAAGTTTTCATGGTAAACAGGGTCAAACTACTTTTGTAGGCATTGCTAATCCTTTCCTTTGCACGCAGTTCAGCTGTGTCGATTCAGTTACAGCCATGGAATAGAGGAGTCTGGATTTGTCCCTAAAAATATCTTTAATCTGCATGCATATATAAGTTGTATGGACATTGTTAAGAATTATATCCAGTGCTTGGTACATGCTTGATCAATAAATAATACACAAGCGGTCCCAAATTAGGACATTTTAAATACATTCCAGGTAGGTTGTTAGACAGGAGATAGTAGTGTATCCTACTGCAAAAGACCTTACTTTTTAAAATTATTGAGATTGTTAATTAAGTGATGAGACCTACTGTCAATTATGTGCAATGAATTATACTGTATTACAGTCATTCATCAAAATCCTGCTTAGCCAGTCAAATCATTTGATTTCCCATTTTATATATTTTTAAAAGACAACATCACGGTGTCCTTGCATGATATACAGAAAAAGAGCTGAGCACGATGAAAAACAGCTTCCGTTCCTCCCTTGACTTTCATATGCAGATGGACTGACCTGACTGAGGCATGCAGTGCAACAGCTAAAGTGAACTGTGGAGTGGGAGCTGGAGGGCCATTTAACTGACTGTCAGATGCCCTCTGGCATGTGCACATACTTCCCAAGCTCCAGCAGTTAGAGCCCTACTAAAAGAAGCAAACAAGCCCTGAACTGGCTAGAATATCCATTAAAATGGATAGGAATGGCTTTTTCTTCTTCTTTTTTCTGAACTGTGAAGGAACAAAACTTAGTCAGACTCCATTTAGTATCAGAAATTCCTTATATATCTCTGATGAACCGATAATTCATGAACTGTACTACCCTATTTGTAATACCTCCTTCTTGCTCTATTGGCTTCTGACCCATTCAAATGACAGCATATCCACAATCATGCAGCTTATTTGATCTTTGGTTGCACGGGCTTCTCTAGTGCAGCTCTTGATTAAGACTTTTCAGTTGTTCCTGATTCAATCTTGACACATTCACCCTGGCATGTAAGACCTTTCATGACAGAATGCCTCCATACCTGCATACTGTGGCTTCTGTATAAATATCTACTCAGATCTGTACTTAGGTTCTTATTTATTTTTAGAATTTATACTTTTACCATTTGCCAGCTCTAAAAATCAGTCCTGGGCTCAGGCTATTCTCTCGTGGTGCAATTCCCTGCCTTCTATTGGGCTTAGGGTTACCATATGCCCAGGTTTTCCAAGGTATTGCCTCTTTTTTGATCCTCCGCCCTCTATTCAAGGGGATTTTTTTCAAAGAGGAGGCAATGTCTGGGAATTTTGTCCAGACACTGCTGCTCAGAAAGAGCCCAATTGGTTCACTTCCCGATTGGTCCCAGTCCCTCCTCTGCATCCACACCTGATTGGTTCCTCACAGCTGCCAGATCTTGTCCACCTAGACCCTGACTCCCAGCCCTGGCTTTCAGCTCTGGGGAGAGGGAGAGCAGGGAGGCATTGATGGACAGCTGTTGCTAGGGTGGTCAACTCTGACTGAATTTTTTTTCCCAATATAGTGTCATTTTCTTAAAATAGCCTATTAAAATCTCCCAGATTGCTTTCAATAGTCACCGGGAGATCAAGGCCAATTCTGGAAGACTCCAGGACAATCCTGGAGAGTTGGCAACCCTAGCTGTCACTATGTCCTGGGTCTGTACCAGCTGCCTTGTCATCATGACACAGAATGGCTCTGCCTCCCCTATCACAAGAACGAGGCTCCAGATACCTCTTCCAGCACTGCCCAAATATGCCTCCCAGTATACACACACCCATTTTGGACTGCACTGTAGCAGGGCACAGTGCTCTGGATTCTAACCTTACCAAAAAAAAAAAAAAAGGTCCCTAATTTGTAGCAGAGTGGAACAAGAAATGAAGCCCTGGCGTTCCAGGCTTCTGCTCTGTAACCACTGGATAACACTCTCTCCTTCATCTAAGTCAAGCTGTTAAACAAACATACCACCTTTTCAACGTGAATCCCTGAGAAAAAATGAAGGCACAGTTCTGGTAAATGATTCGCTGCAAGCTAGCTGAGATTTTCTCTCTGGTGGTTCTCTCTACTCAGCAACAACAAAGCACTTTAAGTTACTCAGTTCCTTCTGTCCGTTACCCACATGCTCAGGTCTTGGTCATATACAATAACCAACGGCAAGGTTTGTAGAAATTTTGGTGGTACCCAGAATGCCCAGAGCTCCTCCCAGCCCCCAAATTCTGCCCCCCCGAACCTGCCTAAGAGGTACAGGATGGGTGAGAGGTTGGGCTCCGGGAGAGAGTTTTGGTGGGGGAGGGGGTCTGGCGCACAGGCTCTGGGCTGGAGTTTGGGTGCTGGGTATAAGCTCTGGGTTGGGGCAGAGTGTGTGCGTGGGGTGCAGGCAGGGTGAGTGGTGCAGATGGAGTTTGGGTGTAGGCTCTGGACTGAAGCAAGGAGTGGGTTAGGTGTGTATGGTCTGGAAAGGAGTTCAGGTGCAGGCTCTGGACTGGGGCAAGGGGTGGAGGTGCAGGAGATGTGAGTGCTGTGGAGCACACAATTAACTGATCTGGGGCAGGAGCTACATAGTTGATGTGGGGGCTGGGGTAGAAAATTAGCTGATGGTACTGGTTTATAGCCAAAATCCTATTTCTACTATGAATTGTCAACAGTAATTATCACATATACATTGTGGGCATGAAGGAAGAGTTCAAAAATCAGAAGACAGCTCAAAAATCAGAAGACAGCTTTAATTTAAAAAAAACCTTGATTTTTGATCCAATCTCATGATTTTTTGTGGGCTAGCTCATGATTTCTGGATTTTGAGGCTTGGCAATACTATTACTGGCGTAAATAGGTTTAACTTCACTTCAGAGAAGTGGCATCAATTTATATCAACACTGAATATGGCCTTTGAATTCCACAGACTAATAAATTCAAGTGAAATGAAGAAGAGACCATCAAAATAATATAGTCTGCCATACAACAACTGTGTGATCTCCTCCCAATGGCTCTGCATGCTGTCACGAGGCTAAAAGGGCACATTACTACCTTTGTAGTTGCTTCTGTGTCCATTGTCCCTGGGGAACTGTTCAGCAAAACACCTTCCCTTGGTTTCTTTCGCACTGCTGAATGTAAGCCTGAGTTAAGCAATCCTTCAGCATCATTGAATGTCCTAGTGCTAGCAAAAGCCTCCAATTCCCCCCTCCCCACTTTTTTTTGCACTTCATAGTTTGCCTCAGAAATTGTTCACATTAAAGGAACTAGTGATGGGTGAATCTCTAAAGGTTCAGAGTTCATATTCAGTTCGGATGAGCCTCTAAAATACTGGATGATTCTTTAAATTACCCTGTCTTCCCAGAATCTCTCAGGCAGAAACAGACTTCCTTATAAGATTTCTAGTATTTCAGCTATAGGCACTGACTTTTAGTTTCCTCGAGGATTGCTCTACCTTTGTCTGCCCCAAGGACCTCACCCCCTCTCCACCCTTGCCCCCAAGGCCCTGTCTCAGTCCACCTCTTCCTACATCCACTCCACTCCTTCCCCAAAGCCCTCAGCAGGCCTGACACTCTCCGTCCTCCCCAAACTCCTCCCCGAGCCACCAAACAGCTTTTATTTTGTTGATACTTGGAAAATTGCCAGAAAGAGGCACTTTTAACAATATTTCCAGCTAAAATAATGAAACTGAAGTTATAGGCACCGACTCCACCGGTGCTTCAGGGCTGGAGCATCAATGGCTGGGGACTTACAGGGTCTGGGAAGGAGTTCGGGTGCAGGCTCTGGACTAGGGCAAGGGGTGGAGGTGCAGGAGGGGGTGAGTGGTGCAGGGTCTGGGAGGGAGTTTGGGGGCAGGATGGGGTGTGTGGGAAGAGGGTGGTGGTGCAGACTCTGGGACAGAGTTTGGGGTGCAGGGATCCAGGTGGGGGAGAGGGGTGCTGCCTCTGGGATGGAGTTTGGGTATAGGCTCTGGGCTGGGGTGAGGGTGAAGGAGGGGGTGAGTGGTGCAGGCCCTGGGGAGGGGTTGGCACTTCCCTGGGGTTCCTAGGCAGGGTGGTCCGGGGGGCCTCCTTGTGCTCCTACCCCTACTCACTGTCCCCGCAGCTTCCCATTGGCTTCAGGGGCACTTGGGGAGAGAGCAGCTTGCATAGACACAAACCCACCCTGCCCAGGGGCTGCAGGGAGGGGCTGGCAGCCACGTGGACCAAGCAGCAGGAAGTTGCATAGCTCCGCTGCGCTACCAGTGGTGGGTGGGCCCCCCAAGCCATTTTAAATTGCCATGGGGATGCACAGGGGGACTTAGAGGTGGAAGACAGGGGCTGAGGGGGAAACCCAGCCTCAAACATTGCTGGAGCCCAGCCTCGGGCCAAAAATATTCCTGGTACCCAGACATCATGGGCCCATGACAATAACAAGTAATAATATCCGACCACAATGAGAACATGTTGTAGTGATCGCATTGTTACTTTGTGGTTTCAGCAATCCTATTCTCATTGAGTGCTTTCAAAATGTCAGTCAATTTTACATATTTGTTTGATAAACTCTTCATTATTAAACTAATAGGAAAGGACCTAGAGGACTCTCAAATGGATCAAAGTGTGAACTGCTAAAGCCAGAAGGTAATATACATAATGAGGCCACTGCTACAGCTATGCTGTTTAGTAGAGTTAACTCACAAAGAAACTCAACATTGGCCTTTGCCTGAATTTGCACCTGTGGACCAGCAGAGATTGAAATATTTGGAATTTCATGGATGGAAATTCTGGTTTTTGACCAGCTTTGCATAACATAGATAACAAAATATAATGGGTCCAGTGAGTTGTCATGAATTTATTGATAAAACTAGGTCTTTATAAACTTGCAATGAACAGCATAAACTTGCAATGAACAGGATCACTCATTGTGATCCTGAGAGTTTGTGCGTATGCAAACAAAATAATTTTTTCATTCATGTAAATGAAAACCATTCTGGATGTACTCCTTGTGATTTTTTGTGTGAATTGGAGCATTAGTGAACTGCTATGTGACCCGATATTGGGAGGTTACTGCATAGAGTGACCAGATGTCCTGCTTTTATAGGGACAGTTCCGATTTTTGGGTCTTTTTCTTATATGGGTTCCAATTACCCTCAACCCCATCTCAATTTTTTTTACATTTGCTGTCTGGTCACTCTATTACTGCAGCATAATCTACACATGAAAATGATTTTAGTTGTTGTGTTTTTGTGTATAAACACAGTTTAACCTTCAGGGAGACATGGGCAACTGAGTTCTTTAACGTGCCTTATTTTTCCCCTTGAAGCAAAGGAAAGAGAATAGAGGGAGGGATGTTGCAGAGAGATCCAAAGAGCATTTTAAGTGATTTTTATTCCCCCTTCGCCATCAGAGAGACTGAGAAATAAAGTGAGAGGATATGGCTGTAATGACTTTAATCAAGGCCTCCACAAGATGGCAAGCTTTTTTGGCCTTTATTTTTTTAAGGAAGCCAAAAATCAAGCATGTGTCCCTTGTGGGATTTCCCAGATTTGTGTAGTTCTAATTTTTAAGTGTCTGCAGAAGAAAGCTGGAGCCTGAGGAAGTTACTTACTTTTGTATCTCTTTTAGGGATGACTTTCACCACTTGAAACATGGCCACTGACTCTCCCCCCCCCCCCATTACACCTTCTATAGGGGCCCCAGAAGCAGCAACCCCATTCAACATCTTGCTCATAGGTGAGACCTAGACAAGATGTTGCTGCTGATGTGGGTCAATGGAAGTGAAGTGACATGCCTGGTAGACTCTGGCTGTAGCCAAACCATTGTATGAACAAGCTTGTACAGTCCCCTGAAAAGTCAAGTCCTCCAGTCTACCTCCAGTGCATCCATGGGGACGTGCGGCTATACCCCCCCAAAAAGTGCAGCTGAAGTAGGAGATTACACTGAGACTTGCTGGCTGTCCCTTCCCCTGCTGAGTCTCAGAACCTCCCCTCACTCCCAATCCTATCCCTCAGTCCCCCTCCAGTCACACGGAGCTTCTGCCCCTGCAGCCCTGGCTCTTCACTGGCCCACATGGTTGGCTTCTTCAGGGCATCAACGAAATAAATGAGAAAAATCATAGCCTGTATTTACCTAGGTCCTGTGTATGAAGAAAGAACTGTTTTGTTCCCTATCTTGATTCTACAGTAGAAGTTGCCAACAAGCCTCTACATTCCTACATCTGGGCTGACAAACTAGATCCTTGTTTACAAATAAGGAAGCAAAAAAGGGACTATTGATTTCCAGGTCTACTGGAAAGTGAGTAATACAATCAATTTTTGTCAGTTTGGCTCTAGATTCAGTTTCAGATTTGTTTGATTGATGGTCAGTCCTAATGCATGTTATTTTGACAATCAGGCATCAGAGGATTACTCCTGAGATAGTCAAGACCTTTTAACAGGAAGACTAAGTGAGGAAATAGTCTATAATGGTTCTTAGTGAGACAGGGGTTATTATTTTTACTTCTATAATGGCTGATTTAAGTCACAATGATGGCCAGCAGCCAGGAAAACACCACCTGCTGGAAACATACATTTTCTTAAAATGACAAAACACTGAAAACGAAGAAGGAAAAATATCCAGTAGGCAATAAAGAGGAGATTGTGTGAGACAATTGCTGCCTTGAATATGACTCTCCTAGCCACGTGGTGCACAGATGGAATGTGCAGGCTGCATCGTCCTATAAGACTATACAACTGTTAGGAGCTACCAGTGTGGTGCTCTGCTCTTGTTCGATGATGATATCAGTTGGCTGCATGCATGTTCCCTCTGCGTGCTGCACCAGCTCTGCACAGATCACTGACCCAGCAGACCTCAAAGACCACAGACTCTAGTAAGGTACAAAGGCACCTGGGCCAGATATATTGTCAAACTGAGCACAGTGATAGTTTCCCATAGATCCCTCAAGAGTCTCTACAAGACATACTACGAATTTGTGCCTCCTAACAATGGACCTGGGGTGGTGTCTTTTGCTGGACCTAAGACACCACCCCAGGGTCGTATTCTTTTACACAGGTACAAACAAGTTACACATCACTCCTGACGTATCGAGGTGCATCCTCTCTACGTAGTGAGGTGCCGCCTCTCTTCTTGTACATGTTGGTTTGAGCAAAACAACTCTATCCATCATATTACCCTTTTGCCCCTGTCTTTAGGATGGGTCAGCCTGTTCCTTGTTATCTGTATGGAATGTACAACTGTTCGGATACCTCGTAGGTTTGTGTACTTTTGCAACATCAGCCTTTTCCTTGCCAGCTTCTGTGAACAGAGCCTGCCTCTGCCTCAGCTTAACTTTGCTTTATGTTAGCAAAGTCTTGACCATTACTTTAGCTTAGGCCTGATGCTGGGCCTCTAATACCAGGGTTCATGTTTCAGGGCCTCATCCTACTACAACAACCTGCTCTTTCTACTGTGGCATAGGCGAGGCCACATCCCCCTAACTTTTTCAACTATGGGAGGGGTGCCCACAGAGGCACATGGAGGGTGTGCTGTGCTCCACTAACTGTAGAGACTGTAGCTGTGACTGGCCCTTGTGGGGGGCTTGCACAAAGGATAACTATTTGTGTCCATCCTCCTATGCACCTACACACAGACCTAGATGTTGTGTAAAGGTTTTGAGGCATCAGCATCATTACTAATGTTGCTCTGCTCAAAATCGAGATGCTATTCTGTGTAGTCAGCGGTAGAGCAAGTTCACAAATGCAACATTTTTTCAGTGAAAAGTTTTGAATTGAATAAAAAAAAGGTCATTTGTAATTAAACTTCCATGGAATTGTTTGAAACAAATAGAATTGATTTTTTTTGTTTAGTTTTATATCAAAAATGTCTGTTTCATTTTGGTGAGTTTCCCCTTTTTCATAAGAACGGCTGTACTAGGTAAGACCAAAGGTTCATCCAGCCCAGTATCCTGTCTACTGATGGTGGCCAATGCCAAGTGCCCCGGAGTGAGTGAACCTAACAGGTAATGATCAAGTGATCTCTCTCCTGCCATCCATCATCTCCCTCTGAAAAACAGAGGTTATGGACACCATTCCATACTCATCCTGGCTAATAGCCATTAATGGACTTAACCTCCATGAATTTATCCAGTTCTCTTTTAAACCCTATTATAGTCCTAGCCTTCACAACCTCCTCAGGCAAGGAGTTCCACAGGTTGACTGTGCGCTATGTGAAGAAGAACTTCCTTTTATTTGTTTTAAAACTGCTGCCCATTAATTTCATTTGGTGGCCCCTAGTCTTATATTATGGGAACAAGTAAATAACTTTTCCTTATTCACTTTCTCCACACCACTCATAATTTTTTATACCTCTATCATATCCCCCCTTAGTCTCCTCTTTTCAAACTGAAAAGTCCTGGCCTCTTTAATCTCTCCTTATATGGGACATATTTCAAACCCCTAATCATTTTAGTTGCCTATCGCTGAAGCTTTTCTAAAGCCAATATATCTTTTTTGAGATGAGGAGACCACATCTGTATGCAGTATTCAAGATGTGGACGCACCATGGATTTGTATAAGGGCAATAATATATTCTCTGTCTTATTCTCTATCCCATTTTTAATTATTCCTAACATCCTGTTTGCTTTTTTGACTGCCGCTGCACACTGTGTGGATGTCTTCAGAGAACTATCCATGATGACTCCAAGATCTTTTTCCTCATTAGTTGTAGCTAAATAAGGCCCCATCATATTGTATGCATAGTTGGTGTTATTTTTTCCAGTGTGCATTACTTTACATTTATCCACATTAAATTTCATTTGCCATTTTGTTGCCCAATCACTTAGTTTTGTGAGAACTTTTTGAACTTCTTCTCTTCCTCTCTTTTATTTCCACTGGAAAATGAAGTTTTTTTGTTTTGTTTTTTTGGAGGGGGAGAGGGGTGGAATGAGAAGGGAAGGAGGATAACCCCTCCCCCCCCAAAACTGGAAACCAAAAGAAAGTGAAAATTTTCAGTTCAGTTCATCAAGAAATCAAAAAGATGTTGCAAAAATTTTCATTACCTTTGAAGTTTTTTTAATTGAAAAATTTCAACTAGTTCTTGACTGAAGCTGAATAACAGACAAGGGAAATTGTTCTCGCTCCTCACTACACATGTTTAATGATGGAAAACTTGTGAACTGAAGTTGTTGACTTATTCAGAGAGAAGGTGGAGTGTCTGATCCTTCAGTATATTACAGCAGTTTTATACTCATTTTACATTAGTGTAACTGCTTTGAAGTTAATGGAGTTCCACTTATTTAAAATTAAGGTAACATAGTGGAGAAGCAGGACCTCCATGCCTAGTTATTATGAGACTTATTAAATGATTAAATGATTAAATGAGTTTAATGCAAACAAAAGCAATTATATGTAGAAATGGGGAAAACTGTTAAAAAGGAAAACTTTCCACTCACTCAATCATCTAAAATATTAATATACTATAATGTACTTGAGTGACTTTACATAATAGTTCCATAATAGTAAAACATACAGTAATAGTTATAGTCTCAGCCCAGAGAGATTCCAATCCAGGACTGAATATAAAAGTACTTAAAATTTGGCGGGCATTCCGATCTCATTAGGCCCATTTAGGAGCTGCCATGTAGAACTCTGAATAAAAACTTCTCTACAGTTTGAAGTGGTAGGATTTTGATGGGCTGTTCAAGTTCAGCCCTGTGACTAATAACCAACAACAGTTCAAGACATTTATTCAATTTTTCATAGTTTAGCAGACTTGAAACTACTGTACAGATGAACTGGAACTAGAACCACTTAGTCACTAGGTTTGGAAAGTTTGTGTCTAAACTTTGTAGCTACAATTTAAGCACATTTTATATTGCCTAAACATAAGCAATGCCCAATGGTCCAATTTTTTGGGCCTACTTTGCTTTTCTATTAGCTATGCGGGATCATTAATGTTTCTTCTTCTTCTTCTCTGCTGTGAGAGGAATATTAAAGTAGTTTTCTCTCCAGTGGTCTATTGCATCTACTACATTGACTGATAATTTAATAATTGAATATGTACTTGGATCCTCAAGATATCTTCCCACTCCACAATCCTGTTTGAGTTTCAGTTACTGAACTAAGGCAATAGCCTCTTTAATTGGCTTTGATTTATTGTTCATATGTAAATGTGACTTCTATACTGTAAATGATGATCTTGAGTACAGCTATGAGAAATATTTGACTTAAATGAGAAAAATATGAAAAAAATCAACCTTTTTCAAATTAGAGCTACTTCTGTTAACATTCAGAGTCCAGTCAGAAATTATTTGCATACATCAAACTTTTGCCAGAGTTGGACACAGAGCTTTTCATTATCTGGAAGTCAAAGATTTAGAGACAGTTTCTTTTCCACTTTGCAGTTTAAGGTTCATGTTAGAGGTGATGACATGGGGTGAGTCATCTGGTTGAAGTCTCAGGGTATTTTTCCTGGTTCCTTTGACAAAATATGGTCAGGAGTGTTAGAGAAGCAATTTTGACTTGATCTCTGGCTGCATTTAATGAGCTCTATACCTTTCTCTCAGCCATGTTTAAAAAATAATAAAAAACTTCTACCACACCTCAAATAAAATTATCACTCTGGTAGACTCTAGCAGGCTGATGCTTAGTACATTTAGACCCACATTTTCTTGCAGGACCACACAATACCCTGATGTGTCATATACACATCTATGTGTCATACCCTTCACACCTATACGTGCCTATGCAATTCTGACTTGAAAGAATGAGTAGAGGGATTTGCACATCTAGGTCAGGCACAGCAAAACAAGTAGTGTATTTTTTCCACTCACCCCTTTCAAAGTCCAGGCCTTTCTGAACTTATGATGTCATTAGGTGTAGCTACTTTGTTGTTATTTGATATTTATCGTCATATTATGTGTGATTAGTCTTAAATGGGAGATCTTAGATCAGTTTTCTAAGTGGAGGAATTCCTCAAGCTTCTAGTGTTACCACAGTAAACCCTTGATTTAACGGACCCCGATTTAACGGACTTCGGATGCAATGGACAAAATTTCCTGATGCATCCGAAATCCGTTATTGGGGGCTGACAGCTCCCGCCCGGCTCCCCGCAGCGGGGAGCCAGGCGGGGGGGGGGGGGGGGGGGGGGTTTGACAGTTCCCGCCCGGCTCCGCGCAGCGGGGAGCCAGGCGGGCGGGCTGACAGCCCGGCGGGCGGGGGGTTGACAGCTCCCGCCTGGCTCCCCGCTGCGGGGAGCCGGGCGGGAGCTGTCAACTCTGCCGCCTGGCTCCCCGCAGCGGGGAGCCCGGCGGGAACTCCGCTGCCCGGAGTTTGACAGCTCCCTCCCCGCAGCGGGGAGCCGGGCGGGGGGGGGTAGGGGGGGGGTTGACAGCTCCTGCCGGGCTCCCCGCTGCGGGGAGCCAGGCGGGCGGGCTGACAGCCCGGCGGGCGGGAGCGGGGGGTTTGACAGCTCCCGCCCATGATCAGTAAAACCTCTATATAAGGGACTAATTCGGGTGAGGGGGTGTCTGTTAAAGCCAAAAGTCCTGTTATTTAATGATTTAAAAAAATTATTAAATAACGGACTTTCGGCTTTAACGGACACCCCCTCGCCCGAATTAGTCCGTTAAATCGAGGTTTCACTGCATTTTCAATTCTCTGAGTTGTTACTCCTGGAGGATGGATTCAGTTTGTACAATATTTGAGATTTCTGAGTCTCATAAGAGCAGATTTTTAGTTTTACAAGAGAATATTCCCACGATTTCTGGCTCTGAGAATTATCGGAGTCCTGGTTTGCTACTGTCACACAGAGGTGTCTACTGAATGTGCACTTGTAGCCTGGCAAAGTAGGGTAGGTATGTTACTACTGAATGATTCTAGGAATACTAGCATCTGGAATTTTCTGAACTGCTACTAGAAGTTATTTTAATTTATGTTCTTCATATCTCTGAGTCTCTCATTATAACTTTTAATTTTAGCCGCAGGACCTCCAACAAAACAAAAGAGAGATTCCCTAAAGAATTATCTATAGTCTAGTCAGCTACCTTAATAATTTACCTGGTACTGCTGTTTCTCAGAACTAGAAGATTTAGAGCACGGGAGGGCAAACTTTTTAGACCGAGGGTTACGTCGGGGTTGCAAAACTGTATGGAGGGCCGGGTAGGAAGGCTGTACCTCCCCAAACAGCCTGTCCCAACCCCCTATCCAAACTCCTTCCACTTACTGCCCCCCTCAGAACCTCCCACCCACCCGATTGGCCCTTGATTACATATAAGCCCATGAGGTGTACCAGGAAGTGTCCAGGCAACACTGTTGATTCTCAGTAAGCTGCCATTCCTGATTCTGCCTCTCTGCTCCTAAGCCTCTCTCCATCAGCTTTGGTTCTGACTCCTCCCTCTGGACCTGGAATCCTGACACAAATGCTGAGCTTGGCCTGGAAATCTGACCCTGAGCCCCAGCACAGGACTCTTATACAAAGAGAGGAAAGTTTCCCAAATCAGTTTGTCCTGAGCACTGATAATGGGATATGTGCTAATCACTTTAAATTTCCCCACTGAAGATGAATAACTCTTGTATTGAAAACACAAGTCATAACCATATAACTCTATGTGGAAGTGCTAAAGCTGCTCTCCGTACATGAATGTTTTCTGATCACTGTTTGCCAGGATGCCCAGAACTCACATAATCAATATATAGTTTTTTATAAATATGTTTCTCCCTTGATAATATAGATACCAGAATAAAACCATGGAGGCTGTCAAAGAAAAAAAAAGAAAAAAGCTTAGCCCCAAATCCTTTTCATAGCAACCTTGTATCTAGTACTTGCTTCCAGGTAGTAAAAATCCCCCGAGACAAACTTTATGCCCAACTTCTTTCCTAGCATCTGATCATAAATTTCTCAAGGTTCCTAGTTTCTTTTCAATACATGCTTCAGCTTCCTGTAACCCATGTAGTGCATTTTCATTCTGGTATTCTTCTTTGCCAGGTACTCATATCTCCTTGAACTCCAATGTAGCTAGACTTTTACCTTGACAATTTCCAGTTCCCTTGGTTTTAAACACCTTTTTAAATCTTATCTCATAGCAATAGTAACCTGAAATTGTTAATATATGTGGTCTCAAAAGTGCCTGATAGAGAACAAATAAAGAGCCATCACTGGGAAGCTGTAAATAAAAATGCTCACATTCTGTACCTAATTGTATATGGAACCCACTGTGTACCTCTGGGAGCGATGTGGGAGGGACCAGCATTAATGCCACAGTCTGTTCAGTCATTCCTGGGGCAAACCCATGTAGCGCTCAGAGCTTCCAGGAAGGACAAAAAATATGGTTGAAATCTATCAAAATAAAACCAAAATTGCTTGATCTCAGTAAGCCCAATGGAAAGTCAGCATAACTCTGTGTAACTTGTATTTGGCCATAACTAATTTGATTTATGCTGTAACTAATCTGTTCCATCACCGCTACTCAGCTATTAATTTAGTTAAATCCAATGGAAGGCAACTGGCAATTTCCTGAGTCAGGCTTTCACCCAGTAAAGTCTACAGATTTCTGATGGGTGACCCTCAAATGGCTATAGGTACTGATTCAGTCTGGATTAACATCAAATATTTAAAATGCTTATCTGAGCTATCTCCAAACTATCCAGGCCATTTAAGTCCGAAGAATGTGGGCACATAGAGCATAGAGTTTAAGGCCAGAAGGGACCACCAGATCATCTGGACTGACCTTTTGTATATCTCAGGCCACCATCCCCACCCAGCATCTGCATGCTAAACCCAATAACTGAAATTAGAGCTCCGTATTACATCCCCCAGGGGGTGTAAACTATTGTGTGTCATAGGCAGAGAGTAGGAGGCACTGAGCACATCTTCTGCTCCAGTCCTGGCAAGAACCTGGGACAGCAGTGGCACAATAAAAAAGGTCTGTGGATGAGGGAAAATAACCTTATTATTGCAACTCTCTAAAGATTCCATCTGAATTCGGAATGAAGATCTTGCAGAGGGAGGGTGAAGAGATTTGTGGCTGGAATAAATAAATCACTTTGGTATCCCTATTTAAACATTTTCAATGTTATTTTAGCGGCAAATCCTGCCTCCCCAATGTTAGTGAGAAGGCCTGAGCACAGAGAGCATTGGTGCCATTCTCTTGCTCAGCATAGGGATAGGACAGGACTGGGGAGCCTGGACAGACAGTCTGTACATCTTGTGCACTATGGATCTCTGCCCTGTGGACCTGCCCAGTCCAAGGCATTGATGGGAGGATGAGCTCTCTGCTGAGGCATGATCTCATCAGTTGCTCGCATGACTGAAAAGTGATTTGAAAGGAGGGGTCTTTCCCTTGGAGATCCAGATGAACCTTTCAGTGCAGTTCCATTACTGAGTGCTAAGGGGATGATTTTGCCTTTGAGATCTAGTGTTTAAATCAGACTTCAATTATTTTTAACCAGATTTACATAATAAAGTAATTGCAAAGAATACTCTACTTCCACTAGAGACATTTTCTGAGATGACTCAATACATTATTTCATTCTCTTTTCCCCACAGAGTATCCCTATTCTCGGGGATGGTTTCTGTCTCATGGTCTTAAAAATGTGCTGCTTACACACTGTTCTCTCACCATAGTATATAACCTCATCGCTAGCACTTACATGGTGTCCAATACCATAGTATCTGAATACCTGCACTCTCTATTTTAACTATTCTCACATCACTCCTATGAGTGAGGGAAGTGCTATTGTCCACATTTTAATGGTATGCAATTGAACCATAGAGAGATTAAATGATTTACCTAGCATCAGAGAGGAAGTCTGCAGTGGAGCAGGCAACTGAACTCCAGTGCCAAACATCACCTTAACCTCTGTTCCATCCTTCCCTCCATGCACAGAACTTAATTACAACTTGAGATCAATTTCAATTATGGATTTAGACAGCTGCTAAGAACAGATGCTAAGATAGTTGTTTTGGGCTTGGTCTCTTCTTAGGTTGGATCACAAACCAACAGAGCAATCCTTTTCAACACATTAGACATCCCAAATCAAAATGAAGCTAAGAGACAGCTAGTGGGAAACAATTTCATTCATCATTCTTCTGTTGAAAGATATGCTCACCTGTGGAGAGTGGCATTTAAATCAGATACCTACATCATTACAGAAAACAACGAGAGAAAACTTTCCATAATCAGAATCTCAGACTATCCTTTAGTTTCCATAAGGACTCAGGCTATAGGCAAAGTAGTGAGATTTGTCATGACTACATCTGTTCACATGCTAGCCCCTGATCAGGCTTCCTCTTATGTCTTTTCACCGAGTTCCTAGGCTGTGACTTGACCCTCTTCTGTTTGAGCTGCCTGTCTGGTCAGCAAGCTTCTGTTGCTCCAGTTCTGCCTCCTCACCCTGACACTTGGCTTCCAGCTTCATTAATCTCTCCTCCCCAGTAGCCTTTTTCACCCCAGTGTCCGCAGCTCTGGACCTCTTACCATTGCTGGTGTCTCTGCTGCATTGTCTGGTGATCTGTCTGTTCTCCTGGATGCCCTGTAGGAGAAAAAAGGGACCCCTTTTGGCCCCCATCCTGCCTGATGGCATATGAGTGCAGCATGGCTGCTAGCTCCAGTTTCTCCTGATCAGCTGCTGATGGACCTCACAGCATGCCCAGCTCTTCTAACTGCTTCTTGGTGAGCTGGAGATATGTTTCTTTGCTCATCCTGCCTTTTCTGCTACTCACTAATCTTTATCCTTTCCTTTGTTCTATCTTCACCTGATATAACACACACAGTAAACGACAAAACTGTAATCCTTTTGACTGTTTCCAGTCTTCTTACACTGTAAATCACTTAAAAATCTAGTTTACTGTTTTTTTGAAGTGTGAAACTCAGCTAACCAGCAAACTGTGTGGAAATCCTGCCCCTGCTACACTCCTGTGATGCTTTCCCAGAGCATCCAGAACTGTAAGTCACCTTGTTACCTTTCTGCCTCAGCGTGAGAGAGATTGTTGGTGCTATACCGTGCAACAGCTATCTGCCATACCATTTTGTTAGCCAGTGAACAAATTTCTCAGGACTCGGCCAGTCTAGCCTTTGCCTGGCAGGCTAACCGTTGGTGTACTTGGAGTTTACAGCGCTGCTGTAAAAGCATTCCTCTGCAGCATCCTCTCCCGTCAGTGGATGCCCACAGAAGTACCAAATCCATTGCTTTGAAGAGACAGAATACACACCAGCCTTTGTTGTCTCAACTGAGCATGCTCACTTCACATTATAACGAATAACAGCACTGAAATGAACAAGAATAAGTTTATTAATAAAGTTTTAAGTGATGCTAAGCAAAGATAATAGAAACAGAAAATGCTTACAAATGAAACAGAAGAATAATGTTTTTCTAAGAGGCCACATATAAGAGGCAAGCTGCAAACTTTGTCTAAAGCTGTTTTCTCACCTACAGTTACTTTTCAACATACCCAACCCACATATTTGGGGATCCACTGTTCAGAGATGCAAAGAGTGCTGACCTCTGTTCCCTTAATGATGGATAACAAGATGCCTTTTTGTTTCTCTTGATATTCCCCAAAATTCATTGTCTTTGTCTCCAGAGTCAAGATTACACCCTTGGATTCAGACTGTGGTATATCCTCTGGTGTGCTGTCACCATGTTGTTTCCTCGGTCTCCTGATAATGGCGTTTACCTCAGATGCACATGAACCACCCACTATCTCTGGCATCATCTTGCTTAATTTACATTGGATACACAGGCAAAACAGTGTTCCTTTCATCTAGGACATACTTGTTTATCATTTCTCCAAAACATATTTTAGGCACATATTTCCAGCATACGAGAATAACTCTTTACATACAACGCATCCAGACATACAGCATACAATGCTATTAATACCCGGTGTGTCATCAGCTTCCATTTGATACTTCACACAATACTCTTTACAAATAGTTATTAGGACAGCAGTGATTTGGATGTAGTGAATGCGTCAGGCCTGATATAAGGTACAATCCAGTGGGTCCTCTGCTAGCTGGTACTGAAGGAGTCTTAGGGTCACAGGGTTAGTTAACTCCTTAACTAATCTTAATCAGCAATCCTATGCTTGGTGTGCTAGATCACACATTCTCTATTAAAGGATGTTAGTGCCAGACAAGTGTCAAAGTGAAGAACACAACTGAAGCCTGCATATGATTTGTCAGTTTAAAGAGCGACTTCCCTGCTCTGTGCGTATCTGTGGGCTTGCATGCACAGATCTGTCAGTCTACAAAATATGAATTTCTTAGGCATAAATCTTTAGAAAGATTTGTATAGTATATTATCAAAATGTACGCACAGTAGTTTTGCTTTATTTTTCTTTAATACATCGCCTGAGGTGTTTTTTTTAACAAACTAGAATGCTTCCCCTAAGGAGTTAACTAATATTGCTGTGAAACATTCTGAGGGAAAAACTGAAAAGTCCTCAATATGTGTCCCTGATTTTCTGACTTTATTGCTTATTTGTTTAGTCTGATGGGAATAAGCTTTGTCTATTGTGGTTGAATAAGAAAAGAAGATTTTGCGCTCCCATGGGGAAAAGGCTGTTTTCATTGGCATTTTAGTGAAATATTAAAGGTAAAGTAAATTTGGAGGGACATTCTGTAAAGGCTGCCACAGTGATCAGAGAAGCGTTGGAGTGAGGAAAGGGACAGCTAAGTGTGTAGGTGGAGAGATGGCCCATTTGTGCAAAGGTATGCGTAACCAAAGTTATGAATTGGCTGCAGATGGAAGCTGGCAAGCAAGAAAAGTGGAACAGAATTATATTGACATCCTTGTGTTGTCTAAAGACCACTACAAGACCATTAGTATTGTTGCATAGCCAGCAGGGAGGTGCTGTCAGGGTGAGATTTTACTTAGGCAACTGGTATTGATTTTAGGTCTGCAGCCAGGATGTAGGAAGGAAAAGATTCGTTTTGCCATGTCCATATTTATGGGCCACAACGTAATGTATTTGAAGTGAAAATGCAGATCGAGAGTAGTTTGTTTTACTTTAGTATTATTTTGGGAGCAAAATAAACTTGTGAATTATCCTTTTTGCTTCATGCCTTTCGTTACCTTTTCTTTTGTCACTTTCCTTTTCAATTCTCCTGTTAGGCCATCCTGAAATGTATAGTTAAGGATCCAGTACATTTAGTGATAGATGTAGGTATCATTCTGAGCACTGTTTTCTTTTTTCATGTCTCAGAATTCGGGGTGATTTGTCAGTGCTCCAGATTGATAACCTCCAGACTGATTGATTGTCCTTTGTTAATCCACACTGGGTACAGCATAGATTGCAAGTTTCTCCATCTTGCTCTGCCAGTGATCTGGGATCCAACAATAGGGGCTTGTTCAAAAGCTCACTGACATCCAAAGGAAAGACCCTAGATGAGTCAATACAAACTCAATATTCATGACCATTCAGTTCTGAACCTGATATTGCCAGTAAATTTGCCAAATAGTGGTTAAGTGATGCAGAAATTTGTCTACTAAGAATTGGACTTACGTTATGATCTTATTTGAAATAGGCATGAAATAGCCATCAAATGGGTAGCAATTTTCATTCATTGAACTGGCAACATGCAGTAAAATGCTCTATGTCCCATTTTCAGTCCTTCTCCCCCTATAATGTATATTCAAGGTTGTTTCTGTTTATTTATTATTACCCATTTCAAAAAGTTATAAGAGGTTAAAAAACCTGGCAAAGTGAAGTTTTGGACTAAGAAAAATGTTGTTTTGAAAAAAGTTAAATATTTAGTTTATATTATACTATAGCTTTGCTAGAGGAAAAATGTATCTGAAATAAAAGTTTATTTTCTTCATTCTTCAACTAATATATGCATACAATATGTTGTGTACAGTTGATAATAAATAAATATATATAATCAGAGAAAAAACACCTGGTTGAGATGTTTTTTCAATAAAAACAACAGACAGTGACAATTATTGCACCTTAGAAATGTGTATAATAAATAAAACAATAATAATTACTTATGATAGATTAATGAAATATCTCATGCTATTCCATCTCTGTTCTTCTATGGATTTATTTCCTTCCTTGCTGCTTAAATGTCATTCTGTTATTCATTCAGTCAGAGATTATTACTATGGAGGCTAGATCTGAAAAGGAATAAAAATATTCCTGTGGGAATTTTGCCCTTTAATTATAGGTAATTTTATTACAAATTAGTTTTGATCATTGAGACACCAAAGTAAACCTCAACGTTTACTGTGGTCAGTTTTATTAGCTCTGCAGCTCCTGTGTGGTCCACAGTGCGATAGCTTTCTTTATATCTTGAGTGTTTCCTGCTTCATTATTTATCCATTCTCTTCATAACCTTACTTTTAGAAAGCATTTGATTAGAAGTGATGTGAAACAACTATTGTGTATGGAGAAAAATCTGACATATGATAACAGTGATCTATTTGTGAAATGTTTATTGTTATTATGTAGGTAGCATTTGTGAATGGAATGAGTCCCTGTAAAAGTGTCTTCCCTCTCTCTGGACTCTGGGGTACAGAGAGGAAGGACTCTTCTATGCCAGACCAAATAACTACAAGCTGCTTCCCAGCCTAAGTTAAGTCTTTACACCCCCAAACCCCACACTCCTAACTGCAGGGGACCGAGCTCGAAAAGGAAATACTTGAGAAACTAGTTTTTGGAAGCAGGAGGAACAAGACTTGCAGAGACTGCTTTGTAGTAGAGAAACAGAGTATCTGCTAACTACCCAAATTAGCATACCAAAAGTATTTCTTTTGTGAATACTAAGCAGTGACCCTTGGAATAAGGGCCAGGGATCAGAATTCCAGAGGGGAGGACTAGTTCCTCGGAGGCTGAAGTCAGCAAGGGGAGATAGCGCCATCTCCTGGAGAAGGAAAAAGTGACACCCTTCAGTCAGAAAAGGGAATTTCGCCCTACGCTGGTAGGCACAGGGGTGACACCAAAGATCAAACGTTTTGATTGCAAGGTTTTATGCAGATCAATCTTGTTTTGTAGTTGTGAAATAATTACAGGAAAGCTAAAATGACAGGCAGTAAAACCCAAAAGGATATAAAAGACTTCAAACTCCAAGCGTCGGAGAGAGAAAGAAAACATCAAGAAAACATGAAGGCCAAAAGATTGGAACTCCAAAAACTGCAGGCTGAGCTAAAATTACTGCAGGTTGCAAGGAAAAACAGAGAAAACGGACAACCCACTCTAAACCTAGCACAGACTAAGCAAGCTTGTACCCCTATCTCTGTTTCTGAACCTTCCACCAGGGGTCCAACTGTTTTACCAGAAACCCTGACGGAGGTAGTGGAGCCGGATACCCCGCCAACGACTGAAACAGCCGTGGAGGATCCAGCCCCAGAGACCCAACCACAGCCAGTCCCAGGACCGGAACTGGAAAAGGAACCAACCCCAGAACCATTGCCTGCACTGAGCCCAGCGCTTGCAACCCCATCTACCACCCCAACACCCGAGGGCAACCTCGAACCTGCATTAACAACAGCAGCTGAACCGACCCAAGAGGCTCCGCCGGAGCCTAAGGTACAACACGGTGCACCAGGGGAGAGCGGTCCACCGCCAACGGAACCAACCCCATCACCCGCATCGCTTCCCGAGGAACCCAAACCAAGTCCACAACCCAGTGAGGAACTGATGTCTCCCGCATCAAGAGAACAGTTCCAGTCCAAACAGGAAGCAGATGAAAGTCTCCAGGAAAGTTGGACGGCAGCACGGAGTGACCAACCGCCTCTCAGCTCTACGAATCGATCCCGGTTTGTGGTCGAAAAGGGACTTTTATACAGGGAGGCCCTGTCTACGGGACACCCGGAAGACTGGCAGCCTCAGAGACAGTTGGTAGTTCCAACTAAGTACTGGGCAAGGCTCCTAAGCTTAGCCCATGATCACCCTAGTGGTCATGCTGGGATAAACAGAACAAAGGACCATGTGGGGAAGTCTTTCCACTGGAAGGGAATGGGCAAGGACATTGCTAAGTATATCCGATCCTGTGGGGTGTGCCAAAGGGTGGGAAAACCCCAAGATCAGGTGAAGGCCCCTCTCCAGCCACTCCCCATAATTGAGGTTCCATTTCAGCGAGTAGCTGTGGATATCCTGGGTCCTTTTCCAAGAAAGACACCCTGAGGAAAGCAGTACATACTGACTTTCATGGACTTTGCTACTTGATGGCCAGAAGCCGTAGCTCTAAGCAACACCAGGGCTACGAGCGTGTGCCAGGCATTAACTGACATTTTTGCCAGGGTAGGTTGGCCCGCTGACATCCTCACAGATTCAGGAACCATTTTCCTGGCCGGGACTATGAAAGATCTGTGGGAAGCTCATGGGGTGAACCACTTGGTTGCCACCCCTTACCACCATCAAACCAATGGCATGGTGGAGAAGTTTAATGGAACTTTGGGGGCCATGATATGGAAATTCGTCAATGAACACTCCAATGATTGGGACCTAGTGTTACAGCAGTTGCTCTTTGCCTACAGGGCTGTATACCACATCCCAGCTTAGAGTTCTCACCCTTTGAACTTGTGTATGGCTGCGAAGTTAAGGGGCCTGTAGCGGGGTGCTCCCTGCCGGCCAGGGCTGGGAGAGCCCTGGGGAAGGGGGGTTGTGGCTGTGAGCCTGCTAATTCCCAGGCTGATTGGGAAGCAGGCTCAGCTGTGAGGCCACGCCCCAAACACAGGCCTGTATAAAAGCCTGAGAGGCAAGGGCCTAAGAAAGGAGAGGGAGAAGAGAACAGATGGACAGTTTCCTCTGTGATCAGAGGGAGACAGGCCTAGCTGCTGGGAGTGAGTGGGTAGCCAGGGAGGTGCAGGGCTGGGGCTAGGCAACTGGAGCTAGGGGCTCTAGTCTGAGAGCCCCAGGCTGCAAGACCTGGCAGAAGGCCTCACCCAGGCTAGAGATAAGGCAGTCTCCTCTGTAAGCAGAGGGAGACAGGCCTAGCTGCTGAGAGCCTAAAACAGGGTACCTGGACTGGGACTGGGACAGGGCGAGGGCAAGGCAACTGGGAGCCAGGGAGCTGCAAAGCTCTAGAGAGAGGGCCCCAGGCTGCCACGCCTAGCATAGGCCCGACCCACTGGGTACTGGGGGTGCCAGGAGGCAGCCCTAGGCTGGGTAGAAGCAGCTGGCCAAACCCTTGTTGCCTGTGATGAGCAGCCTGATACTGCAGTCCGCCTCAGTGCGTGGAGGCAAATGGTGACTAGCAGAGGCAAAGCCTGAGGCAAGGTAGGGATAGTGGGTGCAGGGTTCCCCAGGGAGGGGAGACCCTAAGACTCGGGGGGTTCTGCAAGGGTGCAGCACCCTCAGTTGGTGGGCACTGGGGTCCGGGAGGAACACAGGGCCAGAGCAGGAGCGGACATCGGCCGGCAGAGGGCGCTCCGGACGCTGGAAAGAGCTGATTCCCCAGACGACCAGCGGGAGGCGTCGCCGGGGTGAGTGACTGCTCTGCTACAGGGCCATTACAGTTGGTGAAACAACAATGGGAGGGGTTTACACCTCCTCCAGGGACTAACATTCTGGACTTTGTAACCAACTTGCAAAACACCCTCCGAACCTCTTTAGCCCTTTCTAGAGAGAACCTGAAGGATGCTCAGGAAGAGCAAAAGGCCTGGTATGACAAACATGCCAGAGAATGTTCCTTTAAAGTGGGGGACCATAAGAACATAAGAACATAAGAACGGCCATACTGGGTCAGACCAAAGGTCCATCTAGCCCAGCATCCTGTCTACCGACAGTGGCCAATGCCAGGTGCCCCGGAGTGAGTGAACCTAACAGGTACGATCGAGCGATCTCTCTCCTGCCATCCATCACCCCCCTCTGACAGACAGAGGCTAGGGACACCATTCATTACCCATCCCGGCTAATAGCCATTTATGGACTTAACCTCCATAAATTTATCCAGCTCTCTTTTAAACCCTGTTATAGTCCTAGCCTTCACAGCCTCCTCAGGTAAGGAGTTCCACAGGTTGACTGTGTGCTGTGTGAAGAAGAACTTCCTTTTATTTGTTTTGAACCTGCCGCACGCCAATTTCATTGAGTGGCCCCTAGTTCTTCTATTTTGGGAACAAGTAAATAATTTTTCCTTATTTACTTCCTCCACACCACTCATAATTTTATATACCTCTATCATATCCCCCCTTAGTCTCCTCTTTTCCAAGCTAAAAAGTCCTAGCCTCTTTAATCTCTCTTCATATGGGACCCGTTCCAAACCCCTAATCATTTTAGTTGCCCTTCTCTGAACCTTTTCTAGTGCCAGTATATCCTTTTTGAGAGGAGGAGACCACATTTGTACGCAGTATTCTAGATGTGGGCGCACCATGGATTTGTATAAGGGCAATAAGATATTCTCCGACTTATTCTCTATCCCTTTTTTAATGATTCCTAACATCCTGTTTGCTTTTTTGACTGCCGCTGCACACTGCGTGGATGCCTTCAGAGAACTATCCACAATGACTCCCAGGTCTTTTTCCTGATTGGTTGTAGCTAAATTAGCCCCCATCATATTGTATGTATAGTTGGGGTTATTTTTTCCAATGTGCATTACTTTACATTTATCCACATGAAATTTCATTTGCCATTTTGTTGCCCAATCACTTAGTTTAGTGGTGTCCTTACTACTTTGAGCAGTTTAGTATCATCTGCAAACTTTGCCACATCACTGTTTACCCCTTCCTCCAAATCATTTATAAATATGTTGAATAGGATCGGTCCCAGGACTGACCCTTGGGGAACACCACTAGTTACCCCTCTCCATTCTGAAAAAGTTCCATTTATTCCTACCCTTTGTTCCCTCTCTTTTAACCAGTTTTCAATCCATGAGAAGATCTTCCCTCTTATCCCATGGCAGCTTAATTTACTTACGTAAGAGCCTTTGGTGAGGGACCTTGTCAAAGGCTTTCTGGAAATCTAAGTACACTA
This sequence comes from Sternotherus odoratus, assembly GCA_032164245.1. Taxonomy (NCBI): domain Eukaryota; kingdom Metazoa; phylum Chordata; order Testudines; family Kinosternidae; genus Sternotherus; species Sternotherus odoratus. The sequence goes on from JAVMKO010000008.1 coordinate 57,912,758, forward strand.
TGTCCACCGGATCCCCCTTGTCCACATGTTTGCTGACCCCTTCAAAGAACTCTAATAGATTAGTAAGACACGATTTCCCTTTGCAGAAACCATGTTGACTTTTGCCCAACAATTTATGCTCTTCTATGTGTCTGACAATTTTATTCTTTACTATTGTTTCAACTAATTTTCCCGGTACGGACGTTAGACTAACTGGTCTGTAATTGCCAGGATCACCTCTAGAGCCCTTTTTAAATATTGGCGTTACACTAGCTATCTTCCAGTCACTGGGCACAGTAGCCGATTTAAAGGATAGGTTACAAACCCTCGTTAATAGTGCCGCAATTTCACATTTGAGTTCTTTCAGAACTCTTGGGTGAATGCCATCTGGTCCCGGTGACTTGTTACAGTTAAGTTTATCAATGAGTTCCAGAACCTCCTCTACTGATACTTCAATTTGTGACAATACCTCCGATTTGTCACCTACAAAAGACAGCTCAGGTTTAGGAATCTCCCTACCGTCCTCAGCCGTGAAGACTGAAGCAAAGAATTCATTTAGTTTCTCTGCAATGACTCTGTCATCTTTAAGTGCTCCTTTTGTATCTCTGTCATCCAGGGGCCCCACTGGTTGTTTAGCAGGCTTCCTGCTTCTGACATATTTAAAAAACATTTTGTTATTACCTTTTGAGTTTTTGGCTAGCTGTTCTTCAAACTCCATTTTAGCTTTTCTTATTACATTCTTACACTTTATTTGGCAGTGCTTATGCTCCTTTCTATTTACCTATTTATTCTATTTAAGACCAGGTAATGGTCTTAAAGGCGCTCCAGGCCCATAAGATGGAAGCGTCATGGGAAGGACCCTTTGTGGTCAAATAGCGCCTGGGAGCAGTTAACTACCTGATAGCATCCCCTACCTCACCCAGAAAGCCTAAAGTGTACCATCTAAAGCCTTTTTATTCCAGAGACTTAAAGGTTTGTCAGTTTACAACCCAGGGAAGCGAGGACGCCGAGTGGCCTGACGGTGTCTACTACGAAGGGAACCGTGATGGTGGCGTGGAAGAGGTAAACTTCTCCATGACTCTGGGACGCCTGCAGCGCCAGCAGATCAAGGACCTGTGCGCCAGCTTCGCACCACTATTCTCAACCGCCCCAGGACAAACTGAACGGGCATACCACTCCATTGACACAGGTAATGCCCGCCCGATTAGAGCCAAACATTACCGAGTGGCTCCTCAGGGCAAAGCAGCTATAGAATGGGAGATCCAGGACATGCTAGGGATGGGTATAATCCGCCCTTCCCAAAGTGCATGGGCATCTCCAGTGGTTTTAGTCCCCAAACCAGATGGGGAGATACGCTTTTGTGTGGACTACTGTAAGCTAAATGCGGTGACTCGTCCTGACAACTATCCGATGCCTCACATGGATGAGCTTTTGGAGAAACTGGGACAGGCCCAGTTCATCTCCACCCTCGACCTAACCAAGGGGTATTGGCAAGTACCGTTAGAGGAATCTACCAAGGAAAAGTCAGCTTTCATTACTCATGCAGGGCTGTATGAGTTTAATGTACTCCCTTTTGGGCTGCGAAATGCACCCGTGACCTTCCAAAGACTTGTAGATAATCTCCTAGTGGGACTGGGAGAATCTGCAGTGGCCTACCTCGATGATGTGGCTGTATTCTCTGACTCCTGGGCAGAGCTCCTAGAACATCTCCAGAAAGTCTTTGAGCGCATCCAGGAGGCCAAACTAACTGTTAAGGCTAAAAAGTGTCAAATAGGCCTCAACAGAGTGACTTACCTTGGACACCAGGGTCAGGGAACTATTAATCCCCTACAGGCCAAAGTGGATGCTATCCAAAAGTGGCTTGTCCCCAAGTCCAAAAAACAGGTCCAATCCTTCTTAGGCTTGGCCGGATACTACAGGCTATTTGTACCACACTACAGCCAAATCGCCACCCCACTGACTGACTTAACTCGGAAGAACCAACCAAACCAAGTCCAGTGGACTGAGCAGTGTCAAAGAGCCTTTGACCAGCTGAAAGCAATGCTCATGTCTGACCCTGTGCTCAGGGCTCCAGACTTTGACCAACCGTTTCTAGTAACCACAGATGCCTCTGATCGTGGTGTGGGAGCAGTGTTAATGCAGAAAGGACCGGACCAACAGCTGCACCCGGTCGTGTTTCTCAGCAAGAAGCTGTCTGAGAGGGAGAGCCACTGGTCCATTCCCGAAAAGGAATGCTACGCCATTGTGTACGCGCTGGAGAAGATACGTCCGTACGTTTGGGGACGACGGTTCCAGTTCCAGACCGACCATGCTGCGCTGAAGTGGCTTCATGGTGTCACCGACACAAACAAGAAACTTCTTTGTTGGAGTTTAGCTCTCCAAGATTTTGATTTTGATATACAGCACATTTCAGGAACTTCCAATAAAGTGGCTGACACCCTCTCCCGTGAGAGTTTCCCAGAATAAATTCGTAAAACTGTCCTTGGAATATGGGAACCTTCTATTAGTTTTACTGTAACTAGTAGTATGTTTAGAAATGCATGTGTTTAACTCTGTTTTTCTTAAAACTCCAGGAGGAAATTGCATCCAATGACCTTCTAACACCGTCTGCAATTTGGGGGCGTGTCATAAGTGTGGAGTGTTGTCTTGTCTGTGTGGGGTTAATGTTACCTGAGAGGGCAGTGTCGTCAGAGGAGTCTGGCTAGACACCGAGAGATCAGGAAGTGGAGTTCAGTTTGATCTGGGCTTTGGATTGACTCAGAACCCCTTGTCCAGCTATGGACCCCCAACCTTGTCCCTTCCCTGTATGTCTTCATAACTAGCTAAAACAGTAAGTAAGATTGCATCCTGCATAACCTTGCATTCGATCTTGGTGTCTCTATCTGTGTAGTTAGCAGAGAGGGGGGGAAGTTGGTTTATGCAAGAAGACTGAGGTTAGAAAATTCAATACCTGTGTAGTGTATTAATTGTATGCTTGTTCTTTTCTTTATTAAACTTTTTATACCTATAAGAATTGTCTGGTAATTCTAGTAAAGTAATCTGAGCCTTGAATCTGGGAATCTCACAGAGAGTGAGACCGGAGTGCTTGGGCTATCAGGGAGAGTGCAACAGTGTGAGGGTCCCTTTTTCTCAGGGGGAGAAAAAGGGGGTTTGGGGGAGTCCAAGCGCCCCCCTCCAGGGCTTTGGAGATCCACCCAGATGGTGGCAACTTGGGTACCCCTACTGGTAGAGTGGGGAGTTTGGGGGTGTAAAGACTTAACTTAGGCTGGGAAGCAGCTTGTAGTTATTTGGTCTGGCATAGAAGAGTCCTTCCTCTCTGTACCCCAGAGTTCAGAGAGTGGGAAGACACTATTACAGTCCCTTACTGCTCTCAAATTTGCAACATAGTTACTGGCTACAGCCCAGACCCTCAGAAAGGTATTAGGTACCTAACTCCTGCTGAAATCAAATTAGGATCTAAATACCCTTGAGGATCTGGGCCTTAGTGTCCAAAATTCCAAGTCTTTGGAACATTTTTGTTGAAATGGAATTGAACAAAAATATTAACTTCCTTGAAAATTTTCATAATTTTAAAAAATGTTTTCTAACCTGCTTTAATTTTAAACTAAAGGACAGCAGTCAAGCCTCAGTTTAAACGTTCACTTGCATTCTTCCAACAGAACACCTCTGTGTACTAGTTTGCTCTGCCTTATAGAGTGATGTCTGGCCTTTTTATACCATCTAGCTGGTGTTGAGAAGACTGCACGGTGAGTTTGCAGAAATAATAACCTTGCCTGTCTGCACAGTGTGTTAGCCCCTCACATCAGTGAGACGAGATCTGCATCTTCAAATAAGCTATTTGTTACAGATTGTTCACTCAGGTCTAATGTATAATCAAAAATGGTGCTAAAATTAACCATTCATTAACTTTGTTTTTGTATGTGACAACCCACCCTTTATCTGAATTATGTTTATCTAGACTGAAAACCCTTCAGCAAAGGGACCCTTTTTTCTGAATCTGTGTAAAGCACCTGGCTCTGTTTTGGAAATATATTAATAACAGATTTGCAATGCTTCCAGTGTAATATGGCTTCATAAAACCTAAGTATGAGGTTAGTTTTATAAAGAATTTAGGACACTTTTTATACAGTTTTCATCAGTACAAATGCAAAATTTTGCAAAAGAATGGATGAGAAGGAATTTTAAGTGGGTTTTAAATTGGATGCTTCTTACCTTGTAAGCTCGTTGGGGAAAGGATTGTCTCTTAAAGTGACTGGCACAATGGGGGCCCAGTCTCAGTTTGTCTCTAGTTGTAACTTAACAGAGAGAAATAACTTGCATTGCACATTGTGGTGGGATGGCTGCCCCACCCCCATGAAAGTGCAGGTCAGAGCACCTGTGCAGGCAGCCAGCCAATCAGATCAGGGTTTATTGGGAGCCAATCAGAGACGAGGTTAGAGCCAACCAATAAGGGCTTCGCTAGGCCCTATAAAAAGACTGCTCAGGGGAAGAGCAGGCAGTCTGTCTCAGACCTTCAGGGAGAAAGGTCTGTCTTCTGCTCAGGAGACCAGCACCTCAGTGCTGGGCATGCTCGGGGGAGCAGAGGTGAGTGCTTCAGCCTGACTCCTGCCAGACTGCAGGGCTTGACATAAAGGGCCTAGAGGGGGCGAAGGGCCACAGGGGAAGTGGCCCAGGGACAGGAAGGCAAGGGGAGAGAAAGGAGGGCAGAGAATCTGCCATCAAGGGGTCCCTGGGCTGGGACCCAGAGTAGCGGGCGGGCCTGGGTCCCCCCCCCCCTTTCCCCTTGTACTGCACCGGTCTGTGGGGCAGTGTCCAAGTCAGGCTGCAACCAGCCCCCCTGACACAAGAGGGGCTGGACTTGGGGGTTGTGGCAGGCCGCTGAGGCTGGTGTAACGACTGCAATTAGCTCCCCCCTGGAAGGGGGTTACAGTGGACTTTGGGGGCACTGCCGGAGGGTAGTGTCCTGAGGAGGATGCCGCTGAGCCAGGAGAAGAGCAATGTGGGTCCGGACAGCAGCAGAGGGTGAGGGATTGATGGGACACCATCAGCAGAGGGCGCTCCATATGGACTGAGAACTAATTCCCGGACTGTCCAGCAGGAGGCGCCATGGCACCCCATTACACACACATTTTTCAAAAATATTTAACTTTCAAGACAGTATTAAGTTTTGCTGGGGAGATTTGGCAAAGCCAGACGCTTTCTTCAACTCAACTGGCCCTCATTTGCAAACACATACACAGCTAAATTGCCATTTGAATGCTTTGCTTACAGGTTTGAAACTGAAGATCTTGAATTTCTCAACTTGGATTTCCCTGGAAACAGGAGTACAATCTCTTACTATTATGCAGACCCAGCTTCTAATTTTAGAAATACATGCAACATTCCCAGTAAATGCAGTGCAGAATTCCGCCTCTACAACAACTGACAAGCACCTGTTCATAGACCATAATAGGTACTCTTTTCCCCTATGCTGGTTGATAGTAAATGATTAAATATAAGCTGCAGAAGATCCATTTATTCACATGGACTTTAGCCTTGGAACTGAAGAAAATGTTAACATTTCAGAATGCTGGCTATATAAGACGATCAATTTAATTCTTCCATTCCAGTGACAATGGAAATTTCTGTCTAACTCATGGTCTTTTGAATGGAAGCTTCCCCCCCCCCCCCCCCCTTCTGTGATTTCTGAGCTTAACGCGTAGGCATTTAGGTACTTTATAATAATAGGTGATACTTTTAGATTAGAAAATTAAAAAGAACTTAAGCATTGTTCAAGGAGATTTCTGCAGAAATGTCCAGATAGTTTTCAGGCTCTGTTGAAACCTCATGTGTGTGTTAATAATAGCATATATAATATCTTGGAAAACTGCACCAGCAAACATATGTGTCAGTGCAGTTGCAGATTTGTCAAGGTATGTTTTAATCTGTGATTTTGTGTATCCGATTGAACCCACTCTTGCACCTTATTTTTTTCAATCACTCTCTGTAGTCCAGCTTTTTGAAATTGACCTTGTGTGTGTGTGTACAGATAGATACTGTCAGAATCATCAGTTCAGCCATATGGGTAGTTGCATGGAAAATAGAAATCAGGACTTTCATTTCCAGAATCACAGGCCTCTGCCACATGAGATAAAGGAGAATTTCCTTTAGGCAAACCAAGAGACTCCCAGAGTTTTGTATGCCAGCTAATAGAGGTGATATACTCACCGGCTGGTGCATCTATTAGAGGATATTGACACACTATATGTGGTAGAACACTATACATGACATTTTAATATGCCTATGAGACTTTTAAAAGAACACTGTCTCTTATAGAACCTATATTCTGGAGCACTTCTTCCATTTCCCTGTACTAACTACTTTCCTATTACCATCTCACTTGCCATTAGGAGAACAAATGAGTGGCTCTGAGCCACTCACTGCTAAATTATCAAATGGATCATGCCAGAAAGTGACTGAAATACTGATGCACTCAGTACAATCTCAGAGAAACGGAATATGTCAGTCATGTAATGAGAACACCAGAATTTTCCCACGCTATAGGATCCATCAGTGGGAAAGAGTGGGTGGAAACATTAATGTCATCAGACTACTTATGAAATTCTTCATAACGTAGAGAGAAAAAAAAGCAAAACACCCCCCCCCCAAATCTTTTAAATAAAGTATAGTTAGCCCATCATTAGCAAGACTATTTTAACAAATGAATTATTATAAACATTTAACTTCTGATACATGAAGGGCCAAAATCCATTTGCTGTGGATGTAAGATCTTAACTATAGTTTCTGCTAAGAACTTTTCATATAGGCCCAGAGTCCACAGTTTGGGAAAAGCAGATAACCTTGTGTGTGTTTCAAGTCAGTGAGTGGAGTCAGCATAACTCCGAATGTAATAGGGCATCCTTATCATGAGTTATAGACAAATGAAGTGCTAAGAAAGGCCTCAAAGTTAACTCCCTAATGCAGAGAGGAGATAGAGTTTGGGGAGAGGCCTAATATGATTAACATGAGTTATGACTCTCTCTTCTCACAGATGAATGTCAATTCTGGCTCACAGAAATGCAAGGGTAAACTTATAAAAAATTGTTATTGTTAAGTACTAATTACTGCCTTCTTGCTTTAAATCTCCAGGAATGCACCTATGGGTCAACTGGGAGAGCTGCTAGCTCATTTCCCTGGACCCCAAATTAAGATTTAACCTATACACTTTAATAGATATAGTTTGGGGGTACTGTAATTCCCTATGTGTCAGCAATATATTAATTTGGGTCATGGGCGGAACCATTATGTAATCTTCTAGACCAGGGGTTCTCAACCTGTGGGTCGCAACCCCTCGGGGGGTCGCCGACCCGGTTCCCGAGGGGTCGCGAGCTGTTTTTTTCTGCCAAAAAGCCGCCGCCGTGATCACGATCGCTTCCGCTTTCGGCGGCTTTTCGGTGGACATGCCGAGCTATTTTGGGAGCGCTCGGCATGTCCGCCGAAAATAGCCACCGAATGCGGAAGTAATTCATTCGGCGGCTTTTCGGCGGACACTCAAGGGGTCGCGGCGCCGTGCCGCTCAGAAAAAAGGGGTCGCACTAAAGGTAAGTTTGAGAACTGCTGTTCTAGACCATTGGCTTACTGTGCTTGTCTTGTCGTGCTGCTAGAACCTATCCCAGGGCATGGGAAAAACCATCTCCATTTCTTCACTCTGCCCAATGAGCACCATATATTACCTATTGTAATTGTTCTACTGTGTCTCTGAGCCTAATAAGCAAAGTGACACTCCACCAGTGCTGTGCGTAATAAACTCCTGTGCTTGACTCTACACAGTGTGAATTCCAGTTCCTTCAATACACTATAAAACAATTTTTAGAAGTTTGCATTGCTTTTCTAGGTCAAGTTGAAATTAGAACATTTATGTATTTATTCCTTTCAATCATAAAACAAGAAGCAAAGCAGCAGTAAGATTCCTAAATCCTTCCAAAAGACAATATTGAAAGGAAGACATTTCCCCCCTGTAAATATAAAGCAATTAAAAGAACAGCAAAAGTACATTCTGAGCTTGATCCAAGCCCATTTAAGTCAATGGGAAAACTCCCATTGATGTAATTAGGCTTTGGATCAGGCCCTATAGTAAGAGCTTTCTAATCTTGTGGAAAAAAATTGACAAATCACTGTATGGTCTAATCATATCATTGGATCTATGGTGCTATAAAATGCAGATATTGACTCTATTGAAGTGAACATCAAAACATATTGACTCAAGAAGAGTCTTATATCTTGACCAAAATATGAAGACTGTATATGGCTTGTTACATACATTCTGAATGTGTTTATCTGAATTATGTGAATTACAAAGACAGAAGTGAAACTTTTCTTTAAAAGCAGCCATAAAACATTGAAAATCTAAGTTAACACCTCTTGTGTATCAGCCAATGTGACTTTTCTTATTAGTGGTGGGCTTGTAAATGCTAAGTTCCTCAGGGCAAGAGCTGTCTTTGTATATTGCAAAGTAAACACCATATTGTCAGTGTTTAACAAATCATACAGAATAATATTTACATTATAAAAAATGTAGTGTGGTAATGCCTTCAGACTCCATCTGAGATTCAGGCCTTATTTTGTTTGGCACTGTACACACAAACAATAAGAGGCAGTCCCTGTCCTAAAAAGCCTGCAATGTAAAAAGATAAGAAAGACAAGGGAAGGGAAACAAAGGCACAGACAGAAAGTGAACTGTCTTGCCCAAGGTCATACAGCAGAACTAGAACTAGAATTGGAGTCTCCTGACTCCTGGACAAGGTCCTGTTCACGGGACCATGTTGTCTATCATAGTCATGAATTTAAAGAGGGTGACAGTTTGAAACAAATATTCTAAAGTATTGTAGACCATCTATTCCCATTCTCCCAGAAATTTATTGGACAGTTTCTGTTAATTCTGTTCAATAATAAGTCTTAGAAAACTGTTCTTTCTCTATCTCGCTCTCTTTAGGAATCCATAGGGAGTACTGTATCCAATGACATTAATTCCACAGTACGTGATTTACTTATCTATCAATACTAAAAAATGAGCTAGATAGCTTTTTGTAGTTCTAATTAGTTACAAAACATTTAATCCCTAGTTTACTGAAGTGAACATGCCCCAGGTTAGCAGAAAATAGTCACCAAAAAACATTATGTGACAGCTGTAATGTGGAATGGGTGTAATGAGCTTGTTGATTGGTAAAATGAGTTCATAATGGGAAGATGTCGAAGTCATAAGAACCAACAACAAAACTATCTCCAGGTTCGCATTGGTCACAACATATATGAAAGACAATGTCCTTCATGCCCATGCCCTACTGTAAGATAACTGATTGATGTATAAGCTTGATGATACTGCATATGAGTTATCTGATATAATATTTTATGCTGCAGAGAGAAGCCCATTCTGTAATATCTATTTTAATCTAAATCAGGCTCTAGGGGATCACATAACAGGATACAATGTTTATGGATTGATTTATAGGAAGATGTGACATCATTCTGTAGTTGGAATCTTTACAGAAAATGTAGCCCCTAAATATTCAAGTACCTGTTATACCAGATTCAGAGCAATGTCACAAATGAATGCAAATTTTTTTCAACTCAAACTTGATTATTTTATAAAGAATTCATTACTCATCACAAGTTTTTTTTTTATTGGTATTAATAGTTATATGCAGTCTGAATAATTTCTTTATTATAAAAAATTCTAGAGATGAAAAAGATTTATTAGGTTATCTGGACAATCTCCTACCAAAACAGGATTTTTCTGTACATTATGCATTCTAATGTTTTGCCTAATCTAGTTTTAAGTGCCGCAAGTGATGGAGTTCTACAAATTCTCTTGGGAGATTATTCACCAGACTCATGTATTTTAGTTTTAGTAAGTCTTTCCTGATATTCTGCCCAACATTTTCCTATTTTTATCTTATTATTCCCAGTATTACTGGTACTCTCCCTTAAATATGTTAAAGATTTCCTCTCCTTTGTTAGAGATGACGTCCTTCCAATATTCTTAGACCAGTATTGGATGCCCCGTTAGTCACACCACTTAAGTGAGCTATAGATTATAATCTTAGAACTCAATCCCTTCATCACCTCACCTCCTAATTATATATATGAGTGTATATATACACACTCTTCTCTGATCTTCCTCCAATTCCTCAATATATTTCTGGTAAAAACTTATTCAGAGTGAATGTAGTCCAGGTGTAGGCACACCAGAGCCATATAAATATACAGGTATATAGTTGTATAGATTTCCTCTCTGCTCTGAGACATGCTTCCTTTATGTAAGCATCTTGAAATCCCATTGCCCTTTATTGCTGCTATATTATAAATGTGTCTATTTTTTCTATCCACTGTCATTCCTAAATCTTTTTCATGATTATTGCTTGGAAAGGTTTTTCCTTGCATTGAATATCAGTGTATTGGATTATTTTTCACCAGATGTGTTAGTTTGCATTGTTCTACAATGAGTCTCATTACCATATTTTCTGTCATATTTCTAATCTGTCTCTGTTCCTTTTACTTCGCTATCATTTTGGTGTTTCCAACATTTCTCAATATAGTATCTTCTGTAAAATTAATAAAAAGCTTGCTATCTGTCTCCAAGGTCATTAATGAAGATGTTAAATAGACCTCAGTCCATTCAATAACCGACCTCAGTCCATTCAGTAACCCAGTAGACATTTCTTTCCTTCCTTCCTTCCTTTGCTAGTACATATTGCCTTTTTTGGTCATTCTTTGTTTATGATCCCTCAACAATGTCTGAACAAATCCAGTAAAGGACCTTATATAAATAATTAACAGTAAACCGCTCATTGGGGTAATATCTCTCAGTACCGACCTTAGTAAAATGGGGGGAAGAACCATAAAGAGAAGCTGACAAGTCCTCTCATCCATTTTGCTTGAGACCGCACAAGAATTATATAAACTGCTTCTCCGCAAAATAAGAATGCTTTAGAATGTTGGGAATCCTAGTTGCTGAATGACTGGTGAAGACAAGTTAATTAGTTTGTTGCTAAGCCATCTTCTGCTGTGATCCCATCAGATTTTACATGCTGAATAGAGTTGCGCTGGGCCTCTACTTAAACAGATCTTCCAGGAATACCACCTTGCAGGAAGTGTTGATTATTCAGGAAGGACCTAATATGGTTTTGAAGGATGATTGTTCTACTGAAAAAACGAGGACTACTTGTGGCACCTCTGAGACTAACAAATCTATTTGGGCATAAGCTTAGGTGGGCTAAGACCCATTCATCAGATGTGTGAAGTGGAAAATACAGTAGGAAGATATATTCACATAGTACATGAAAAGATGGAAGTTGCCTTACCAATTCTCACGGAACAATTCAATTGAAGTGGGCTATTATCAGCAGGAGGAATAGTGGTAATCAAGGTGGCCCATTTCAAATACTTGACAAGAAGTTGTGAGTAACAATAGGGGGAAAATTAGTATGGGAAAATTAGTTTTTAGTTCTTGTAGTGATCCATCCACTCCCAGCCTAATGGAAACAATAACCTACTATGGTATTCACGTAAATTCTCCCTTCAGTTTCAACTGGATGCAATATTCTTTGCTTAGGATTCCTAAACTGTTGAGCAGTGTGGCAGTACACTGTTTTATTTCACCTCATGAATGAGTGAAGTGATTCCTATATGTAATTTGAAAAGTATTTTGGGATGGAAGATGCCATATAAATGCAATGCAAATTTATATTATCACAATGATTTATAACCTTGCTCTAATGCCATCTTTAGCTGGAACATGTAGTATGCTACAATGTTTAAGTTGTACAATAACTAAAAGATTTGTAAAGTATTAATTTTTATCAGAGGAAAGCTATCAATATTACTGAACTGATAAAAAAATTGAATTTTAATCTGCAAAACTGAGAAACTAATCAACTATAAAATCAAGTTACAGATAGTTTGCCCTCTTTAAAAAAGCTTATCAAACTTTTAAAATATCTAGAATCAGTCACAAAATTTGTTTTCATTCACTGTCTATTTTGAAAGACATTTACACCTCTTTTCAACTGAAAGTTCTTAAGAGACAAAAGTACACTGCTATCTCAATATAACGGTGTTCTCAGGAGCCAAAGAAATCATACCATGCTATAGGTGAAACCGTGTAATATTGAAGCCGGCCATGACGTGCTGATCCACCAGAACGTGCAGCCATGCTCCCCACGCGGAGCAATCCTTTACAGCAGGGGTCTCCAAACTACGGCCCGCGGGCCGGATGCGGCCCGCGAGGCCGTCTCATCCGGCCCGCGGAGATCTTTTTGGCTCCGCGCTGGGGCCTGGAAGCGCCGCGCGGGCCGCCGCCGCCAGCCGCGGGGCCGGGACGCGCCGCGCGCTCGGCCGCCGCCGCCGCCAGCCGCGGGGCCTGGAAGCGCCGCGCGCTCGGCCGCCGCTGCCAGCCGCGGGGCCGGGACGCGCCGCGTGCTCGGCTGCCGCCGCCGGCCAGGGACGGCTCGGAGCTGGGGCCGGGACGCGCCGCACCGCCACGCAGTTGCAGGGGGCGAAACAAGGAGCCACCCACTGCCAGGCGGCGAACCGGTCTGTGGGGAGAGACCGGGTTGAGCAGGTCAGTTGGGGGGGTGAGAGACCTGGCTGGGTGGGTCAGTTGGGGGGGGGGGATTGGAGGAAAGGAGGTTTTGGGGGGAGAGACCTGGCTGGGTGGGTCAGTTGAGGGGGGGGTTGGAGGAAAGGAGGTTTTGGGGTGAGAGACCTGGCTGGGTGGGTCATTGGGGGGGGTTGGAGGAAAGGAGGTTTTGGGGTGAGAGACCTGGCTGGGTGGGTCAGTTGGGGGGTGGGTGGAAGGGAAGGAGGTTTTGGGGTGAGAGACCTGGCTGGGTGGGTCATTTGGGGGGGGGGGTTGGAGGAAAGGAGGTTTTTGGGGTGAGAGACCTGGCTGGGTGGGTCAGTTGGGGGGTGGGTGGGAGGGAAGGAGGTTTTGGGGTGAGAGACCTGGCTGGGTGGGTCAGTTGGGGGGTGGGTGGGAGGGAAGGAGGTTTTGGGGTGAGAGACCTGTCTGGGTGGGTCATTTGAGGGGGGGGGGTTGGAGGAAAGGAGGTTTTGGGGTGAGAGACCTGGGTGGGTCATTTGGGGGGGGGGGTTGGAGGAAAGGAGGTTTTGGGGTGAGAGACCTGGGTGGGTCATTTGGGGGGGGGTTGGAGGGAAGGAGGTTTTGGGGTGAGAGACCTGGCTGGGTGGGTCAGTTGGGGGGTGGGTGGGAGGGAAGGAGGTTTTGGGGTGAGAGACCTGGCTGGGTGGGTCATTTGGGGGAGGTGGGTGGGAGGGAAGGAGGTTTTGGGGTGAGAGACCTGGCTGGGTGGGTCATTTGGGGGAGGGGGGTTGGAGGAAAGGAGGTTTTGGGGGGAGAGACCTGGCTGGGTGGGTCAGTTGGGGGGTTGATGTGTAGTGTTCATGTGTAGTGAACAGGTGTTCATGTGTAGTGTTCAGGTGTAGTGAACAGGTGTTCAGGTGTAGTGTTCAGGTGTAGTGAACAGGTGTAGTGAACAGGTGTTCATGTGTAGTGTTCATGTGTAGTGTATCAATGTGTTATTAAATAATAACTGAATAAAATAATATTAAATAAATAATTAAAAACAACATCCATGTTTTGATTCTTTTTTATTTGGACCTCGAGTGTGTTGTCGGCCCCCGAACTGCTATTTGATAGCTAATGTGGCCCTCGGGCTGAAAAGTTTGGAGACCCCTGCTTTACAGTGTTATGTCAGAATTCACCTTATATCGGACCATGTTATAGGGGAGGTAGCCATGTACTATATTCCTCAGTTTAATATACTATCAAAGTTTGCTTATCTGTAAAGTGTATTGTCTGCATTTGTTCTTATGTAGTTCCTTTTAAAGGTCAAAGCAAGGGGAAAATTCTCTGCCCATATTTAAAGAGGATACTCAGGTATGCAGTTAAGTCAAACATAGACAGATGTTGGTGGATGCATATTTTAGATGTTCTTTTCTAGGATATTGTGCTGCCAATGCACCTGTCCTGCCAGATAAAGACATTACATAGAAAGCAAGGTGCACTTGCATAAGTTGAAGCATTTATGAAGAGAGACCTAAGTATCACTTTACAAAGTAATCTATGTAATATATGGGAAGTCTGGCTTCATCTACAGAATAGTGGGCTTTCATGCCCACAACCCTATCAGTCAATTCCAGCTCATATCCTTTGACACTGCTGTTGCAGCTGCTGGTATATGACAGGACATCCAGCTGTGCAGTGAATTAGCTCTATAAAACCTATCTCTGGAGAGTGTTGCCTGCTAACCTCTTCTTAGGATATGGGGTATGGAAAAGGCACCAGCAGATTTTCTTTTATTCACACAGGCTGTGAAAGACAGATCTCTCTGTCTCTCTCTCCCTCTCGGGTGCAGTTAGGTTTACTAGAGTAATTCATATGGCTCAACCCTATCCCATTATCAGGTCAGTGGGAAGGAAAGATAGACATTTCTAGGATAGGGGATAGTACTGTGCAGGAACTGGGAATTTCATTTAATCCAGTGTATTGTCTTCCCGATTTTAAGGGAACTTGAACAACAAATCAACCTGCTGCCTAGTAAGAGAGTTTGTTGTGCACTCAGCACCTTTAGGCCAACACGACACTAATGTCTTCTGCTGGGTAGAACCCATCCTGTATCTAAAACGAATAAGCTAAAAAGGGAGTCCTGAATTCCAATACCAGTTCTGTCACATGCTGTGTGGCTTGCAAAAGTCACTTCTCTTTTCTCTGTCTCAATTTCATCATCTCTAAAATGGAATAATAATACTTATCTGTATCATTAATGTGTTTGCACTGCTTTGTATGTATAGGGCTAATTTTTAAAAAATTGACCTCCATTTGTGTTTGTACAATATAAGCATACTTTAAAAAAAAATCCCAGCAGATTACAAATATTGTATAAAAAGGCAAATAGTTGCTGCTATATGTGCCTAAAGTGATATTCATTAACATAATAAAGTCCTCCTTTTCTAGCTATCAATTTTCTTTTCCTTTTAGTTATTCTTTGTTTGCTGTCACTGACTAAACTGTTCATTGCAAGAAGGAAATGTATATGTTAAACTGTCATGATTCATTTGGCAATCTAACCCCTAACTTTACTAAAGTAGTAACCGGTAGACCACCACAATTATATGTGGATTTAAAGTGCCTTGCATTTAAACTAAAACAATATCAGAGTGTTAACTATATCTTACCAATTAAAAGTAATTATGAAAAGAAATTATTTTAGTATTGGTAAGATAGCAGTAGAAGCCGTGTTTGCCATTTTAGAATTCATTTTTGTTTTCAGTTTAAAAAAACGATTTTATCCAGACTCCCAGGTACTCAATACAACAATGAGGCGCAATTTTATGGACAGCTAAATAGATGCATGTACAAAAATGCCTACAAAGTCACATACAAGTTTCATTTCCATTTTCCACATTATAATCACAAGTTGTTCAGCTCTTCATAGGTCCAAATTTAACATAACATGAACTAGGTGTTGAGCTTCAAGTAAATTTATCTTTTTTAAAAAAATGTACATGCTTGTCTCTGAAATAAATTGGTTAAAAGCCTTCAAAAGCTAATAAAGATAATTTCTTGAAGATATTCCTCATTTTTTGTGGTGTCATGTTAAATTTGAGACTATCACAAAGGACTTTACTGATGCACAGTGGCAGCATTACTCCACTACCCTACACTATGTTAGTGCTATCTCAGTACATTACATTGACACCCATCAAATACAATGTACTTCATGCTTAGCCAAGGGTGTCAATCTAAAAACAATCTGTCAAGCAGATGATGTAAGATCATGCCTAGTTGAAAAATTTGGATAAAAAATCTGATTTAACATTGGTTTAAAAATTATTTTGTAGAAAAAATATTTTGACTCAAATCTTCAGATCCTCCACAAGCACGAATTAGTGAGACACCCTGCTCTGTTTCCTGGGCAAGCAACACCCAACTGACCATCAACGATCTCCTATGAGTCCTTGGACCAGTATATACCCTCGTCTCCTGATGATAAAATCTATCTGTTGCAGCATTCCTAACATCTTAAGTCCATGGCTACCTCCAACGTCTTCCAAAAATTGGAGGTGGGCAAAGAAAATTTATTTATCAGAAAGTATCCAACAAGTAATCTAGTAGCAATTCATCATTTAAGAAGCCCCTCCTATCAAGAAAAAGAAATAAAAAATGAAGGAGAGACAATGGGTCTGGAACTAGTAAATATTTTAATTAAAGACTAGGATAATGTACTGAAGAACATATAAAATTTGTGGGTGACACCAAACTGGAAAGGATAGCAAGCACTTGGGAGGACAGGATTCGAATTCAAAATGACCTTGATAAATTGGACAATTAGTCTGAAATCAAGAAGATGAAAGTACTGTACTTAGGAAGGAAAAATCAAATGCACTAATACAAAATGGGGATTCATTGGCTAGGCAATAGAATCCCAGAGAAGGATCTGGAGGTTATAGTGGATCACAAATGGAATATGAGCCAACAGTGTGATGCTGTTGTAAAAATATCATGCTGAGGTGTATGAACAGAAGTGTGGTATGTAAGACATAGGAGATAATCATTCCACCCAATTTGGCACAACAAAAATGATAAAAGGTTTGGGACACATGACTTATGAAGAAAGGTTAAACATGTTTAGTCTTGAGAAAAAAATAGACTGAGGGGGGGATGAGACCTGATAACAGTCTGTAAATATATTAATACCTGTTATAAAGAGGATGATGATCATATATCACAGGCAGGACAAAAAATAATAAACTTAATTTGCAGCAAGAGAGACTTAGAGAGTTTTTCCTAATGTATAACCTAACTATAAGGATAGTTAAATTCAGGAACAGGTTACCAATGGAAGTTGTGGAATCCTCATCATTTCAAGGTTTTTAAGAACAGGTTTGACAAACAAATGTCAGGGATATGTGTGATCCTGTATTAGTGCAGTGGGAAGGATTAGATGATTTCTCAAGGCCCCATGCAGCCCTACATTCTATGTCTGGACAGTGAGACAAATAAGAGAAGAGAAAACAAGGGAAAACATTTATCCAGAGATAGAAAGTTTTCCCCATCATGAGAAGACTCAGAGGCCTACAGCTGTGCAAAGGGACAGGTGAGGAAAAAGAACTTGGCAATGCAAGAATCTTACCCATATCTTTCACTTACTCAATATAAGGTAGAACTCCTGTGGATACACTCATGGGAGAGTCATTTAACCTTTAGAGTAGGCACAAATGGGACCCCCGCAGCCGCTCGCCTGAGGCCCCACTCCCAGCGCAAGGCCATTGCCAGTGGCTGGAACCCTGCCTGTCCCTCATCCGCCATGCGATACGTGGGGATAGCATCTCTGCTCACCTCCCTGCATCACATCCCAGGTTTTTCTTTCAGTAGATTTATTCACATAAGTGCTGTATTTGTCTAAATGTTCTCTATCATATAGTTTGCCATTAGTAAGTGTAGTTGAGGGAAATAGCAATAAAGCATTGCTCCTAAATAAAAAGTAGGGGAGAGAGAGTTATAATACTCAAAGCATTTTTTATCTCAACCAAATATTTATTGTAGTAAATGTTTGGTTGAGTGCAAACACTGTAGTTATCGAACATTTTACTTTACTACACACATATGATATCTAGACCTTGAAGAGTTTGAGTATATAATAATGTATGCAGCAATGCCACCAGTGACGATGGCCATAGAAGTCTCTAAGAATGTTTTTTGTGTCTTATTTGGCATTGTTCACAGTGAGACAGCATGCTTCTTTCTGAACTGGTACCTTATTGAACTGGTTTCATTACCATAATAACATCTGTTCACTTTTATCAAAGAATAGCTTCTATCCAGCTGACATCTAAACCGTCCTGTCTTCCAGGAATCTTGTGAATAAATATAGCTGGTGTAGAAATAAATTAGACTAATAAAGGTATTGGTTCCCCAGTTCCTGGAGAAGACCAGAAGTGCTTTAAAATGGACTGCCTGTTATAAAGTCAGGGGAACATCTTAGTTGAATTTATCTACTAAAAGCACTGTGTCTGTGTCTGCTTGTTCTGTGTCACTACAGCATGTGTTGGAAATGGATGGATCTTCAGCATCCACAGTGTGTTTCAGATATGCTATTGCTGTAAGAACTGATATTCATATGGTATTTCTCACACTCCATACAGGTGGAGGCAGGTAAGAGTCTCTTCAAAATTGGTAGATGTTTCTCTACAGACAAATGCCACAAAGAAAACATATTACAGTCCCATAATGACTCACGATGACTAGACAAGAGCAAAAACCCTGTATCTAAATACCCGCCAAACTTTGGAGAAGGTTGAAATCTGAACAAGGGGAGGAATTTTCAAAAGAACTTAGGTGACTTAGAAGTGCAAATCCAATTGAAGGATAATGCGATGTATGCTCCTAAATCACTTCTGTTCTTTTGAAATTAGCACTGACGTGTCTTATTCCAAATTTCAAAGACAGTTCCATCTCAATAATGGGTGAAACCCAAACCCTGGATCCAGACACAGTCAAGGTTTGAGTGTTTGAAATCTGATTCTGCAGTTCTCAGTAAAACCTTGAAGTAAAGTTGGTCAAAATTATCCAACTAAAGATTTTCCATTGGAATATGCTGATTTGATGGAACCAAAATGTTTTATTCCATCTCAACTTTCAGTGAAACAAGGCAAGCAGGCTGCCCTCAGGCTCCCTAGGGTTCCTTACTCCTCAGAAATGTCACTAGAAATTTCAAATTTACAACTTTCATTTTTCCCTTTTCTGGCCAGCTCTATTGGAAGCCTCCTCCTGTTTCTTTTTCACTCACACAGAGGGATTTCATCCTCGACAGCTAGAGAATGGACAATCATCTCCACTAATGCACCACAAATACATTTAAGAGCAATGATGCCAACTCTCATAATTTTATTATAAATCTCATGATATTGGATGGTTTTTCTTAAAACCTTGTGCCTGGAGTGTAGTGAATACATAAGAATCTCAGCTTTTGGGTTTTTAAAAAGAGTAGGTTCCTAGCTCTAATAGTTATGGAAAAAAGCTTATGATGGGAACCCTGAAGCCTCAAACACCAGAGGGCAAATCAAAATAATCCAAGATTTATATATTTTTTAAATTTCATGTTTTTTAAGCAAGTCTCCTGAACATCTGAAGTTGGCAATGCTGCAAATGACTTGTTGGATTCATATATGGGGACATCGTACATATTGATGACGACCTTCATTCATCTGCTCTATTAAATAAATAAAATAAATAAATAAATGGAGATATACCAATATCCTAGAACTGGAAAGACCTTGAAGGTCATCGAGTCCAGTCCCCTGCCTACACTAGCAGCATCGAGTACTGTCCCCTGACAGATTTTTTGCCCCAGATCCCTAAATGGCCCCCTCAAGGATTGAACTCACAACCTGGGTTTAGCAGGCCAATGCTCAAACCACTGAGCTAAAACCACTGAGTTAATATCTTTTATTGGGCCAACTTCAATGCTCAAACCACTGAGCTAATAACCACTGAGTTAATATCTTTTATTGGGCCAACTTCTGTTGGTGAGAGAGACAAGCTTCTGAACCACAGAGAGCCAAAAAGAACTCTTTGTGAGCTCAAAAGCTTCTCTCTTTCACCAACAGAAGTTGTCCCAATAAAAGATCTTAACTCACTACCTTGTCCCTTTAATATCATGGGACCCACAAAGCTACAAGCTACAGCAACACTGCAAGCAACAGTGAATTAATAACTGGAAGTCTGTTAATAAGGAACACCTGAGCCAAATAAGAAGCTTAAAAGGTCAATTGAATAGCTTCTGAGGAGGAAAAAAGCCATGTTTGCCATTTTAAAATACATTTTTGTTTTCAGTTTATAAAAATGATTTTATCCAGACTTTCAGGTACTCAATACAGCAATGTGGTGCAATTTTATGAACAACTGAATTTAGGCAGCAGTGGTATGCCAAAGGCAAGCAGAAGAAATTACAGAGCTTTCTAAGCAAACAGGCCTGGTTGAGACTTTGACAAAGCTGGAGAAAGGCTGCAGAGTTCTAGAGTCACTGGAGAAATTGAGGCCTTACAGAAGAACCTAGAGACCTTTGTTTTGGGACTTCGGTTTATTTTGGGAGCTGAGGTAAGAACTATTATACCATTGTACAAATTTCCTTTTCAGTTTAAAGGAAAATATACAGCTGTAAAGTAAATTTTGCTTGGCTTCTCCTTCATGGGACTGTTTGTGACTGGGGGTGGGTGGGAACTGAGGCAGAGCCACACTCAGCAACAAGGGGGTGTCTGGGAGGTGAGGGCACCCCTTTCACAGGCTGCAATGTTGACACATCATGAACTTGTGACAAAAACATGGTGGGTATCAACAGTGTGCCATTTAGTACATGTCTCAAATAGCTTATGATATGTTGTAGGATGTACATCAAAAGTGCTTTCCCAGACTATTCAGTGGTTCATACATTCTTCAGAGGTGTTTGGAATATAAAGTGCTTGGAGTGGGTTAGTTTCCCTAGGACACTTACCTCAAACTTGGCCTTTATTTTAATTTAAACAAGCTTCCTTTCCCCCCCAAAACTTAATTCCAATAGTTTTCAATGTGTTTTTTTTTTAAATTAACATGTGAAACAGTTGTCTCTAAACATCTACTTAACCCCTATCAGCAGTAAGCTAAATATTGCTGCACTGAAAATCTGTATATTAGGCAACAGTGAAACTGATTTTCTCTGTTTAACCCAAGAATATATAGAAATAAAATTATGTGAGCAGAAAAAAATGTTTTCTTTCATTTTCATTTTTAGAAAAAACTAGGACAGGTAATATATTAGAGGAAAAGGATTTTATACAATAAATACAAGGATTACACTGCAAGAAAAGCAATTTCCCACTTTAATCCTGCTAATAGGCAAAACTTTCACCAATATTAATTTGTCAATCACATTCAAGATGCATTAACTATACACAAATAGCTCTATCACAATAGCCATTAATATTTGTGAGGGTAATGAGCTATTCATAGTATAAACACTGCCAATAAATGTTTTCTCAATAAACAGTTATTGTCTACATTCATTAGGGAAAAGATCTAATGCACAATGAGATTTTTTTTTACATTAGTTATAGGACATCACAACTCCCTCCCCCCCCCTCATTTTATTTCAATTTAGAGAGTTAAATGAATAGATTACATTCATTTGAAACATTACTAAGTAGGGCCAAGTGTGACTGATTAGCTTTGCTTTTCAGAAATAATGCTAATAAGAGTACAAAATTGCTTGTTTTGATACTTTAATTATCCAAGATGTTACTAGGAAGTATCACTGTCAGTGCATTTATTTACAAACAATTTTTTTAAGATAACAATGCACCTATAAGCTATTTCATTCTAACCACATATTGAGCATTTTTTCATGGTGCAACTTGTATAACATGTAATGTGGTGAATTCTTGATTATAGCAAATGCTTGGTTTCGTGAATGATCTTATTATATGTGTTTGCTGACTCGTATTCAAAATACTTTCCCTAATTATCCTAAAGTTTAAATGTATTAAAGAGTATAGTAGCCTTTTATTTGTTTTATACTCAGAAAAAGAATGAACACTTCATCTATGTTATATATCAAATAGTCTAAAAATAATTTAACAATAATTGGGGATCATGTGTTACTGGGTATACAGTACAGAAAAATGATCGTATCTGAAAACAAGTTTATCCACTTGAACTGAAAGGCAAATATTTAAAATGTATGTTGTGTAATGAATGTCCTTGAATGAAAAGAATACTCCATTCAAATCAAGCCTAATATCAACAAGCTGTACTTATAGATTACATCTGTGCCTGTAAATGGATTTTCAGCGTTCACATTTTGTTTGTGTGTTTTTATAGTGATCAATAAGGAAGCCCTTCCACCACATTTAGGTGCTCCCATGCTGATTGCTCTGACAGCAACTGTGTCACTGCTAAGAGATGAAATTTGTTAACAGGTTATTTTTTTGCTTGCTAAACTCAGTGACTGGAGAGAACAGAAAATAGCAGCTGAGGGATAGCATAAAGTAAAAGTATAAGATACTCATTAAAGAGCGGTATTCTTCGTAAAAGCAGCATTTTTTCATTTTCTCGACTGTTAGATGAATTCCACAATTTTTTTTTTTTTAAAGTAAAAACTCCATGGGAGGCAACTGGAGCAGTAGCAGCAGCACCATGGGATTTGCACGAGCAGGGTGGGTTTGAAGCTCTCCAGGACTGAAAATTATTTACAAGCAGAATAGGAGACAAGAACTGCTGAAGTATCATCCCCATTTCTTCAGCAGAGGTTCCAGCTCTGAAAAAATGCCACCCCCATCCTGTTCTCTGCCAAGGATTTTAATAGGAGCTAAGGGCAAATGTGGCTGAAAGTAAAGGCTTTTTTTTGTCCTGGTCCAAATAAGTGTTAAACTATCCACAGTCTGCAAAAAGGATGCCTGAATGCAGGGCAGTATAATACAAAGATAATAAATGAATTATACTCTTTAGCCTCAGACCAAGCTTATATCAGAGTCCATACTTAAATATAGAGAAAATAACCTTTCCTCAGTTATAGTCTGCATAAAAAGCAGGAAAGAACAACCAGGTGTTCTCTCTTCTCACGCAATCCCGCTCTCTTCCACCTCTTTCTTTTCTCTGGTTTATATTCCTTTTCAGAAGAGGCAAACGGGCTGATCTGTAGCTTCCACAGAGATGCTTCTAATTCACTGACCTTATTTTGTAGACTACACACAGCCAAGTTGTCAGATGGCTCCTTTTCACTGCAATTCTAGCAGCTTTGGCAGGGGTCTTTGGCTGTTTGAATGAAGGGTTGAAATGCCTTCCTTGCCTGGTTAGGGATATTCTTACTATCCGTGTTCAGTTAAACTGTTTTTCTATTCCATAAAAGACATACATAACTAACATCTAAATCAGAGGTGTTGAATCATTTTAGCCACAATCACAATATGTTCCACTTCTACTGCAGAAACAATTTCACCTGTTAGGGTGACTTCCCAGTGGTGTACACTTGGAGAAGCTGTTCCTATGCTTCTCTTCCCACATCTCCTAACACAGGGGGAATGTTTGCCTTAGAAGGGGGAGTGACTAGAGTGCACTGTGCTGTAACTATCCTGCTCTCCATGAACTTCCATAGCCTGGAAGGAAGGTACGCAATAGGGCACCCAGAGTGACTTTCCTTCCTCCCAGGGGAACTGCTGAGTACTTCAGCAGGATAGGATAGGGGGAACACTCAATCACTTTTGGCTCACACTACAGCTTCTCCTGGAGCTGTGGGGGAGGTGGTGACTCTTACCTCCCCCGATAGTGGCAAGTCTGATTCTAACTTCAGTTTAAAAATCAGCTCAGCAAACACATTTTCATTTAATAAATACAAAATTTCTTAACACACACCCAGGTGCCCCAATGTAGAGTCTTTGAGGGCTACAGGATTGGACATCCTGGTCTAAATTCATGTGTAGCAAATATCTTTTGTTACTGGATACTGTAAATAAATAGTCTGATTAAATATGTCATATACATTTTTATTAGTTGTTTAAATTCTAAAATATCTGTCTCTCAACTTGAGTGAGCCCTGGGGTATGCCAGCAGGAACAGAGCAGAAAGCCCACTGTGCTAGGGAGAGGGTACAGTAGCATAAGATGCACACAACCTTCAGTCCACCAGCAGGTTTGGAGCTGGTTAGCACAGCCCCCAAAGTGAGAGGCACTAGCTGCGGAGGGCATATAGACCACACATTGAGGGGATGAACTAAGGAGCTCTGGTCATTAGTCTTATTGTAAGTGTTGCATCTAAACTGAGTTCCACCCCCAACCCTTCACTGAAGCATGGTAGGGCTTTTAACTCAAGTTGGCTGGTGGGCTAGAGGATGTAGTTATACGGGAGTTAGCAGCTGACATGAGTTGTGCTAACACAATCACCTTGTGCTGCTCAAATGTTTCACAATGTGGCCTCTCTCACTTGAGCTAAGCTAACTCAAGAGGCGTTCACTCTAGTGAAGACATATCCTCAAAGCTTGTTCCCTCAGAAATCCCAGGGAAGGATGGCAGTACAAGCATAATCTACCATCTCTAGGGATTTCTGGGCAGAGCAGCCTGCATTTGATTCTAATCTTGCATATGTTGTATAGTATCATTTAACATTTTCTATATATTAAAGAAACTATTTGTCAAAGCACAATACATTTTAACAACAATTAAAAATAATGCATTTTTTCCCCTTTGAATGAAAAGTTGGGGGCTTCGGATGCGCCATTGAATTATTGTACTTACATAGATGTGTTTGTTTATATCATGAATTTGTTTCCTGTGGAGAAAAATAAGGCTGTTGTATGTAATTATAATTGTTAAAAGGCTTACACCAGCCAGGTAGACAACTTTAATTGGTATATTTATTCAATACACTAAGGTTCATACAAGACAGATAATGTTAAATGATTAAATTATCAGCAAGCCCCAGAGCATTAAAAGGGATCTTGACAAACATATTTCCATCTGTTATTAAAACACATGTTTATGAAAATTATCATCTAGATCTTCTCTTAAATTAATTTTTCTGTGGAGGGGGTAGAAAATAGGTAGGGGGGAATCCCATCATTTTCATCCAAAGTTTTGCATTATTTGATTTAACATCTTCAGTATTCCATTTTGAAACTGACAAAATCTGCGAATTTATTCTTTGATCTAAGCAACAGAGGAAAAATATATTTGCAGCCTTCAGTTAAGTGTAGCAAATGTTTAGTCATGTAGTTCTATTTGGAGTGTCTACACATACATTTCATCCAGGACTCATCTCCATCAAGTATGCAATGTTTGTAAAGTTTCTTAATAATTAATGTGACAAGTTTAATAATAATATTAACTCTTTTGGACTGTTACTACCAGTATGCATGGCTCTGTGGGTTGGACTTAACTAGAGCTGTGTGAAATGTTTGTATCAAAGCCAGAAACCACATGGCAACTCAGCTGGTTTGGGTTTTCACTAAAAACTCATGCTATGTTATTTGATAGAGCCATGAAAGTTCATAGAGCATATGAGCAAATGTAGGCAGATTTATTTAAAATTACTTTATATGTGATTGCCTCATCTGGGTTTCAACACCAAAGGAAACCCAGAAGCTTAAACTAAATTTTGCTTTCAGATACTGTATTTGTTTAAACCGTGAACTCAAATCAAAATAAAAACTTGATATAGGAGAATCTAACCAACTGCCACTAAAACACTTCCATGTGAACCCAGATGTGCAGAACTTCTTGCATGATCCAGTTAATCATGTGGAAGTTATTGCAGCATATACTATTTTTTTCTGAGCTATCCCTTAAAAGTAATAGCTTGCTTAAGATGATGTGCATCAGTATAAATTCATACTGGACTCAGTCCTGGGTTGTCATTATATAGAGTGGCAGTAAATCATTTGCTGATATTGACACTTTAAGTAAAATCTTACTCAAGAATAGGTGGCAGCATCAAATCTTGATTTTTTTTTTCCACGTCACTGCACACCACTCAGAATAAGGGATCCTACAGGGTCACACTATTCCAAAAGGAGCACTGGAGACAGTCCAAAAAATGACTTCCCATAATGTGCACCTTTTCATGGGGTGCGAATACTCCTCCCCATCCCCACTGCTGGCCAATCATCATATAAGGTGGAATGGAGTCATGGCTCCGCCTCTTCCCCCATCTTCTTTGGGATATACAAAAGATTTTTTTTCCTGCTGACAATGGCCCATCCAAATTAAACAGCCTCTTAGAATTGGTATGGTAATGTACAACTTTTTTTGTGTGTGCTTTCTTTGTGTATAAATACATCTTACTTCTGTTTGTTCCATTCTGTGCATCTGATGAAGTGAGCTATAGCCCACGAAAGCTTATGCTAAAATAAACTGGTTAGTCTCTAAGGTGCTACAAGTATTCCTCACTTTCTTTTGGGATATAATGTGTCCCTAATAATAGCAAGGAAGAAGTTGCTGCATTGAGCACTCAAATGAGTGAAAGGAGTTTGAATTCTGCCCAACGTTTGCATGTGTCACACCAGGGAGGGAGACGATCCTTAATCCCTCCCCTCCCACTCAACATCTTCATAAACTGGGTCAAATGTTTGGATTAAAGAATTTCTACCCCTTTTTTGGGGTGGACAATCAATCATGAGCTCATCCTGAATTTGACCAATGTGTTAGTGATGTAGTCCTCTCTGTGAGTAAATTCTTCTAATCAGAAGCACTACACAACTTGAGTAAAGAACAGAAGAATTGAGAGCTCTGCCAACCACATGCATGTCATTATTACCACACATTACAAGTTTTGCAGAACATGATGGACTTAGAGGACATGCATGTGTGATGTAGTATGTGTTTAGGTTACAAAACAAATACTGTAGGGTGGGTTGTTTTTCTGTGCTGTCCTGTTGTTTGACAACTTTGTTCTAAGCAGACATTTGAATTTAGAAAGATTATGCAGATGTGAAATAAATATTTGCATAAAGTGCATGATGAAATGCCTCACTCAGTTCTCTATGCTGTCAAAATACAGTAGACTCCCGATTATCCGGGCACGGGTTAACCGGGCTGCGGATTAACCGGGATGTCTAAATGGGTCGGTAGGGGAAGCCCCAAAGCGGCGGCGGGCTGAGTCCTTAGCCTGCTGCTGCTTTGGGGCTTCTCCCACTGGCCCCTTATGAGCTGGGGTCTCAGCCTGCTTCTCTGCTTTCAGCATCTAACAGATAGTAGGAGAGGAGATGGCCCCATCCCCAGCTGTTTCCCACAGGGTTTCCCACATTGTTATAATGCACCACATGATTCACCCTTTAAAATGACCTCCAGCCTGGGAACTCCACTGAATAACAGAGTTCCCCGAAACAAGAAAAAGGAACCCAGGCTGGCAGCGGGCTGAGACCCCGGCTGGCAGGAGCCTGGGGGGAAAGCCCAAAGCAGCAGCAGGCTGAATGCTTAGCCCACCGCTGCTTTGGGCTCTCTCCCCAGGCTCCTGCCACCGGGGGTCCTGCCACCTGCCCCACTCAGCTTCTGCTGCCAGCCTGGGTGTAGGGAACCCAGGCTGACAGCGGGAGCAGACTGGGGCAGGAGGCAGGACCCCGGCTGGCAAGGGGCCAGTTAGGGAAAGCCCAAAGTGGCAGCGGGCTAAGCGCTCAGCCTGCTGCTGCTTTGGGGTTTCCCCTGCTGGCCCTTTGCCAGCTGGGGTCTCAGCCTGTAGCCAGCCTGGGTGTAGGAAGCCCAGCCTGGCAGTGGGAGCTGAGACCCTGGCTGGTGGGAGCCTGGGGGGAAACCCTAAAGCGGTGGCAGGCTGAGCGCTTAGCCCGCCGCCACTTTGGGCTTTCCCCAGCTGGCCCCTTGCCAGCCGGGGTCCTGCCTCCTGCCCCAGTCTGCTCCCGCTGTCAGCCACCACCATACCCCCACCACCCCAGGGCGGCCGGTGGAACACCCCCCCCCCCCCCCAGTAGACGCTTGATTATCCGGGATTTTATTAACCGGGATTAAGGTTTTCCCGACCATCCCGGATAATCGAGAGTCTACTGTAAGCCATTTTTTTTTTGTCTTAATGCAGAACTTCCCATAAATGAACAAAAACCTTCTAAAAGGGAAAAACTGGCAATTGCTGAAGTAAACCCTAGCCAGTTTAGCAAAAGAAAAATCTAAACAAGCTAATTTTTTCAAAAGCATATAAAAATGAAGTGGGTAGATTTTTAAAGATGTTCAGTCCTCAGCAGCACCCCTTTTTCTCAAAGAGGGTGCAGGATAAAAAACTGGCTACTCCATTTTGGTACCTAAATGGGTGATGAGTGATTTTGAAAATCTGGTATTCAATGCCAGCAATTCTGAATAAAATTATTAATAGTATATATATGTTGTGCATATAGTAGGTAAATATACAGCAACTGAGCAATTAAATATCCCATAACTACTGTTTTGTCTTTTAATTGGGGATCAAATATAACTAGACTGACATTTACCATTTGAAGTGCTGTATATTTACAATGAACGTTTATGCCACCATCCCCTCTTTTCTCTAATTCTTCTTATGTCCATTTTACATCTAACACATTAAAAAATCTGATTTTATTTCCCCACGTAACAGAATTGCAAAATGTTGTTTCAAATAGAAATATATATACAGCTGTTCACCAGACACAAGCAGAATTGCACTTGCACTGAACTCAGAGACTGCTTATTTTGGAGGCAAAGCTGCTTGGGAATATTTTGATGAAATGTGTCTTTCCCCCCAAAATGCTGCTCCATTGAAACTGTTCACAGAAAAGGGCGAGTGTCGATGAATTTCCCAACCTGAAAAAAATTAAGTTTAGAAATTGTTAGTATCCCACTTTGGCATATTCTAAATTTTAAAGCTTTGGTTTTTTTGGTTCAAAATGTAACTTAATTTATAGTAGAAAAAGTTCAAAAAGAAACATTTCAAAATTCTGAAAGTGAAATGTTTGTATTGATCCACACTGAAGTTTTGTTCTCGTTTGTCTGAATTTTTTTTAATAGGAAACTTTTTTTCAAATGTCAAAATTTTTCATGGGATAGGGAAATAATTTCTTTTAATTGGAAGTACGTGAGGACCTGTTATAAAGAATAAATTTAGTGGAACAGCAGTCTCTAGTCCAAATATGTAATCTCATGATTTCTATTGAAACTAATTGCTAAAACATGCACCAAATAACGGTCTGTCTTCAGTTACATGCTGATGGTGGCTCATTATTTAAAAAAACTCAGCACACAGAGGTGAATAAAGTCATGTGACTTAAAGACTTCGGTAACAGGTAATGCACTTAAAACTATGGTCTCTTGAGAATAACACTGTCAGGTGCACACAGCAGTGAACATCATGCATGCTTGGATGGGTTTAAGAAGGCATGGAAAAATGCTGAGAAGTGAGATATAGTTGCAACTGCCGATTATTCTCTTTCTGCAACATTTAACCTCTTGTGAATATTGAATCATTTACAGCCTAATTCTGTGTTAATGAGCATAGACTGGCTTACTGATGCTACATTGCAGTTTTGTCCTCAAAGTCAATACAAGGGAAATAGCTAGAGATTTTCAATTAAAGTAATGATATTTTATAAATTGATTATTGATTAAGATGACATGGTAGGATGCTCGTTATGACCTTGTGATAAATGTTTACAATTACAGGTGCCTTTGTTGAAGCCATGATCTGAAATTTAATGGTAGAGTTCTGGTAGGTTTTTACATAAACTTGCAACTTGATTTAAATCATCAGGCTGATCACAAACAGGTCCATAACACATCAGTTCCTAGACTAATGAACCATATATCCTTGTCGACTTTAGTAATGTTTTGACAGTTTTTGCCTCAGTGCCTTTGAATTACAAGTGTGTAGAGATGTATTGCTTACTGCTACAATAGGTCTTTCCCTAAGGATAAGGTAGGTCACATTTACTGAATCTGAATTGGTTAACAATGACAATAGATTAATGTTGTAAAAGGATGCAATCAATTTTAATAGTTTTAATTACATTTTCCATAATTAAGTATAAAGAGATTACATAGCAATCCCAGACATTGTAAACATTTTAAGGAAATACAATGTAGATGATTTACAAAGCAGTGAGATTAGTATTGGTCACAGAAAACTTCACTTAATGTTAAGATAGTGATATAGACCCACCAAACCAAGTGAAACACCCAAATCTAGCTGATGTAAAGCAGCATATCCGAAAAGCAAGAAAATTTAGATTTTGGGGTTAAAAATCATAGGTAACTTTTCATCTTCAAACTGTTATTGTTTTTGTGATACAGGAGGGTGTAAAACACATTTAAAACAAAACACCAGCATAACCTTTTACTATGCAACCCTCCTCTCTACTAACCTGCTTTAGTACATCAGGTGTCCTTCTATATTATTATCCCTAATGCCTTTCTGAGGCTCTTTAATTTGAAAGAGCCAAACAGCTGTAAGCCTGAAGTGGGAACTTTTGTAAATAGCTTGTTTCATCTCCTTCTCTTCTAGCAGCAGATTAGTTTTCCTTAACTCCTGTAGTATTCTGTCTCCCCCTATCCCAGTTTTGCCCTTTCTTATTCCTGAGTTAATAATTCTCTCTCTCTCTCTCAGTGGTTTTGATTTCTTGTTTTTGTAGGGTGATGCAAGCAAAAAGCCTATTCCTGTTAATCAGCATCGAATAAAACTCCCTCTGTCACACACACTGCCAGGTTTTTAGTCTTCATAGTGAATTTCCTTTTGTTTTCGTGACTTTAAGGGAGTTTTGTTTTTGTGAGGAAACTTTACTTCCCTGTTCCAGCAAACAAGATAAATGAGAATAAAGCAAAAGAATTGAAACTAATGACAGGTAGCTGGCATTAATGTAAAATGCCTAGATTTGCTTAGATTGAAGTCTACATTTCTTTTTTGGGGGAGAAGGGATGGAAGGGTTAAATCAAAACTTGAAAGATATTTCAGCATTTTAAAAGAAAAATAATTTAGGGCCAGATTCTCATATGAAAGAGCAGGAAAACTGAACTTGGAAATGTGGGGTTTTCTTATTACTAAATTGGGGAAAGAAGGGACAGGCTGGCCCTGCACCTTTTGACCTGTTTCCAAGCACACAATACTCTAGGAGCCTGGCTCCTGTGGAGCTGTTTGTGTATGGGCTGCTCCCCATGTTGCTTCCCACTCAGATCTTCTTTTCTCTAGCAAGTTCACATTATTGGGACTCTTGGGGAGGGATGGTGTATAGCTTAATGTTGCCAGCATTAACTTAGGTCCCAATGCTCCGTGTGACTGTGCAGCAGGTGATCTCCTAGAGAGCTGATGTTCCCCTGGCACTGCTCCATTCGGTTCATGGCTGTCCTTTCCCCCCCCATCCACATGGAGTACCCAAGGAGGTACTCTCTCTTTTTCACCATTCTAGGGTCACATATCGGGACAATGGTATTCCCCCCCTTTCACTTGCTCCCACTGTGTTGTCCTTCAACCCTTCTTTTGAAGCAGAAAGTAGTATAGTACCAATGATTTCATTTATTATTTCTACAGTAAAACAAAAATTGTCTCTAAAATGTATATGCTTGACATAAAATACCATAACCCCCATTATAAATATATAATTATCTGCTCAGTAGTCTGTTATAGCAGCTTTGGAGTCATTGTCTTTAATGTATAATATGATTTCTTAAATACTATTTTAGTTCATGGATCACTGACCTTAACAGACCTGTGACAGCCTATTAAGTGAGTGCAGTCTTTAAAAATCCTCCTAAAATGTATCATAAAATGATGAGCTAAATTGAGCTTCTATTTTACCTCTTCAACCCCAGCAAAGCACCGGGAGTGTGCGAGTGTACCTGAGGGTTGTAAAGGAGTCTGTTATGGCATGTGCGCAAACCCTGTTTTAAAAACAACAACAAAAAACCCCAAGGGCTTGCATATATGCACTATGGAGCAGGAGGGAGAGAGGCATTTCCCCTTGTTGAAGCTGCATAAAGACTACCCTGTATTCTACCCTTTGCACTCAAGGCTGCTGCCAGATGTACTTAGTGGGAGCTGGTGTGTAGGTGAAGCTATGCTGCACCCTTTAAAATTTGTATAGTATTTTTCAGCCCCCTGCACACTGGGGAATTGTGCCTAATATAGAGCTGTGTTTAAATAACACAAAAGAGCCCTAAATAACATTTTCCCTTCCCCCTTACTTGTAACTCAAAATAGTACTGGCTGAACTTCATCTCTTTGGTTACAATCAATCAGAACAAATTTGGGAACTTCTATAACTGTATTTTATAGAAAACCCTTTAGGGTATGTCCTGGACTGGCTGGCCCTTTGAAGCAAGCTGGACTCAGTATTGCCTGTGACTATCCCCTCAGCCTTACTGGTGAGTTGGCAACCTAAGGACTAATTAGTGACTCCAGCTTGGTATAATGAAGCTTAATTAGAAAGACTGAGCCCAGCTGGGGTAGTGAAGTAGTGAGAGAACTACTTAATTAGAGCCAGGAATTCAGTGGTGGAAGGGAAAGTAAGGGGATAGTTCCTTTCTGGGTTAAGTGTCAGGAATTCAAGGTGTTATCACCCAAAGGGTGGTGGGGACCTGTGTGTCAGTTGAGTTAGGTCTGGCAACAGCAGACAGAGACCCACAAGGAGAAAACTAAGCTGCTGTGGGGGGAGATAAGGCCTAAAAAAAGTAAGGAGGTCTTTAGAGGTAAACTACTGGAGTCCCTAGTGAAGGGAATCAGTAGGGGAATCTTTTTAAAGAATCAAGAGAAGAAAAGTCCTGCAGTGACAAGTAGAAGGGACCAAGAAGCAGAAGACTTCAATGGAGCCTGTGCAGAACCAAAGTATTATTCTGGGCATTTGATTGGGACCTAAAGCAGGACTCCATCATTACCCTGGACAGATAGTGAACTGTTACATGACTTGGGTGGTGGGTTGAGCCACAGAAACAAAACAAAACCCGAAGAGGGAGTCAAGAGGAGATTGTTGCCAGCAGGGGGATAATTCCTTGGCTATGAGAGGTCAAGTCCCCTGCCATGCTGTGTCTGGGCATGAGAGGGTGCCCGGGAGATGAGGCTGTGACCTTGGTGGGTTGGAAGCTTGTTTCTTAAGTCCTAGCCCATAATGAAGTAATAGACTGGAAAATAGAAATGCTGTCAGATTTTTAACTCTATGGGCTTATGGCCCCTTGTACAGTTAGATTTAAATCCTTTAACTGAGAACAGGACCAACTGTCTGGGCTAACCAATTGAAGATAAAATTGCTCCTGTAAAGATAGATTTGTCTTGTTTCTGTGACAACATAATCATTATGTTCCAAGTGAATTTAGAAAGTGAGCTTTTGTGAATATTGGAGAAACTTTGGACTCTCAAATTCCAATTACAGTGTGATGGCAATTTTGTTTTGTTCAAAACCAAGGCATTTAACAATGACTGACATTTTGAAAAGTTATTGTTAAACTGAAGAGAAACTGTTAGTAATTACTAATTTCAACTTGGGTATATGTGTAAGAGTGCATGTGCATTCGTGCAGGAGGCAGAGTCTTCTAGAACATTGACAATCTGGCTCGAGGATGAGACTTGCGAGACTTATTGGAGTATTAAGGAAAATGTTTCAATCTGCATGCGACTTTGCTTTTTAACTTCTTCCTTCCCTCAAACCTACATAAAAATAACTTTAATTCTCATTAAGACAAGAGTAACATCCATCTCCATATTCCTTTCTTTTTCAGTCCTAGTATCTGTGGAAATGGTAATTGAAATGAACTTAAATGCATCCCAAATGAAGGGGGCTTGATTCTCCACGAGCCTGAGCTCTGCTTGAGCACAGTGGAGAGGGGAGACTGTGGAGTCCACTGTGGCCTCTTGATTCTCAGTTGTCAGGGGTCAACTTTAACTTAGGTCATTGACAACCGGTACCTCAGTTATTTAGTGTAAAGCCCCCAAGTGTCACATCCTTTTCCTCTTATAAATTATGATAGATTTTTTTCCCCATCTGTAGCTCTCAATGTGCTTTACAAAGGAGATAAGTATTATTCTGTGACGAGAGGTTCTGGTACAGGAGGTGGTGGAGCCAGGCAACAGAACCATCACTGCCAGCTTTACACAGGCAGCCATTCCTTCAACACAGTGTACATTTCCAAACAGTTTTAATTCATTTTACCAGGTAATGCATGGGATAGGCAGTGCAAAGTGAACTTGTCAGCTCCAAGAACCTGAACCATCTAATCTTAGAACTCTTATTAATATAAGAAGCTTTATTTGACATTGCAGTGGTATCACTGTACATCACGAAGTTATATTTCTAATGCACTCAACACCTTTTTACCAAGGTACCAGTATTGGAATATATAAACTATTCATATTTAACTCTTGGATCCAGCGAGGGAAAGAGAGAATTGAAAAGTTTTGGTTACTGCAAATCCCATCCCCTTTAGGGTTAAGGAATCATGTCAGTCAGTGTCAGCACCATTCTTTTGTTTTCAACTGCGTAGTTGTTTTCAAGTTATAGTTCCAGACCTGAAAATCTCTTCCATCTCAAATAGCTCCTATTCACATGAGAAACCAATGTGATTAGTCATATAACTGCTATTCACTCATATGAGTTAGTCGGATTGGCCCACTCTTCCTAACCTCCAGGTCACTTCAAGATTATTGCTTTTAAACTGTGAACCAATTGCAACATCACAGTCATTTAAAACAGGATAGGACAAAGCTGAAAAGGTATACTATAGAGAATGGCAGTGGGATAGGCTGGATGTGTAACTTCTCTGGTTCTGTTTTATTACCCACTTCTTATTGCTCTTGCCCACTGTAATTAAATTTCCCAGCAATAATGTTAGTGGCTTGAACACACCTTTTGAATGGACTCCCACATTTGTACAACTACCTCCCCCCCCCCCCCCCGATGATATCAGATCTGTTTCATGGTTCTCATATAGGTCAGTTAGGACTATGTTTTATTTACCCTGAATCTTTTAGCAGATTAATTTCTATCATGTTTTTAATAACAATATCATAATGTTGCAGAGTTTTTCACATAATAGATGAACTATGATATTGGAGGCATATTCTTCTCTTCATATGTGGAATCTGGGGCAAAATACAACTCTGGTCCAAAGATGTACAACATTATTGAAGAAACAGAAGTTGTGCCTGCATACATGAAGGTTAAACTTGCTCTGTCACCCTAAGAGCTTCAACTGTTGTAGTATCAACTTAGGGTAAAGCTTGCTGTATTCTTTGCTGTACCTCTTAGGGGACAGCACACTTCCTGGCAAGGACTCTCTGTAATCGGTGTGACTATATGTTCCAGGAACTTTCTATGTATAATATATGGGAGTTCTGTGTCTATCTATCTATCTATCTATCTATCTATCTATCTATCTATCTATCTATCTATCTATCTATCTATCTATCTATCTATCTATCTATCTATCTATCTATCTATTTCCTGATGTCTTAGATTTCCGGGCATGCTTCAAATCATATAGGCTGAAATGCAGTCTGTGTGTAAAGAACCCTGCAGCAAGTAGTTACTATCTCACCTTAACCAAGTCCCACACAATAAGAGTAGAGTTACTGGCAGCTATGTGACTGAGCTAACCTTAACACCTGGAGTTCATTATATTCAATAGATGTTTAGCACGTGGGACCTGATCCAATTCCCACTGATGTTAATGGGACTCACTCCACTAACTTCAGTAGGTTTTGGAACAGGCTCCAAATTAATGCTGGCAGCACTAAGATATAAATAACTAATAATGGGTCCTAACCAAGACCCTCAAGAACTATTTGAATACCACACATACTAGAAACAACTGCATGGAAACACTGACTCCTAGTTCAAGACAAGGATTTTGAAAAGAAGAAAAAAGTGCACATGAATGGAGAGGCGCTCTATCACTTTTGTTGTGAAAAATCTAAAACAAAACAGAAAATGACAGCATATAATTGTATTTAAATAGACCCATTTGTTACAAGTTCAACAGTGAAATACTGCTGTTGAGAGTAATGACATTATACATGTTTGCACTCCGCTTAAGACACATTAATGTGATTCATGGCGGATTCACTAATTTTCCTGTATCGTCCTCGTGGAAGGGATGAATGCTAAAAATTTAGCAAAATTAGTCAAGATTTTAGCTTGATATCTATTTTATCTCTCAAGATTTTCTGTAGCACCTGTCACCATTACATTTAAGATGTCTTTCCAATAACACTTATGTTTGAAGAATTTACAATTGTCTTCAAAATATGCCTAATAAATTGGTTTAACTATATCTACATTTTATGCACAAACTATATGTATGTGCTACAATTTATTTTATTTCTATTTATTACTGGCTGTACTTGAAAATCTATGGAACACTGAACAGTGAACCTGATGTATTGAAATAGGATGAATCCCTTAATGTGTGTGTTTAGTAGATAGCTATATAATAGGCCAAAAAATGAAATAAGGGATGAACACTTAAAAAAAAGTGGGGGGAAAAGAGTAGGAGGTAGTCCAAATAATATGCAGGTTTTTTCATGTAGGTGCAACTGTTCGAGGCAATGCTAAATAGAAATTTAGGACATTCAATCAGTATATGCTCCTGAATTCCATATACAAATCTAGAATGGTAAATTTTTGACCTACATGACTCTCCTATCCCTCATATTTGTTTGAGCTAGAGAGGACTGG
The DNA here is from genome assembly GCA_032164245.1 of Sternotherus odoratus. Classification (NCBI taxonomy): domain Eukaryota; kingdom Metazoa; phylum Chordata; order Testudines; family Kinosternidae; genus Sternotherus; species Sternotherus odoratus. The sequence goes on from JAVMKO010000008.1 coordinate 57,948,931, forward strand.
AAAACCTTCTTGCTGAAAAATGGGATTGCATTAAAAATGGGAATTTTCACTGGAAAATGTTCGCATTTAAATATTTCAAAGGGAAATTCCAAAATGAAACAAATTTTGCTGAAGGAAAAACAAAGCACTCTAACTTTTCCAAAACTGAGGAAACTTAAGCTGAGGTGGCAGTTAGTTTCACTTTTTCCTTTTGCCACTCTGGCTTTTCCAAAGTAAGACAAGTTGAAAAGTGTTAGTGTGGAAAAAGTGAAACAAAAGCTAGACATCACTAGTTCCATTACATTTTAGTGGCCCTGGATGAAGCATACTTCAAATAGATTTTTATTTTGTTTTGTTTTGCTTTGAAATATTCTCATCACAAGGTGCAGAGGAAAGAAACCAAACAAACCTGAATTAATTCTTTTCATTTGTTTATTATGGGAGTTGGGGGAGAACAGGATTTTAAACAAAGTTTATATATAACTAAATATAATAACCAAAGCTTATTCAAAAAAGGAGCTTAAAGATAATCCTCCACAGATTTTGGGGCTGGTGGTCTTGTTTCTGGTCCTCTGAATTTGCCAGGAGACATTTTTATCACCATCAAGAAGGTATAATAAGAAACCTCCCCTAAGCTACCTAAATTATCTGTGAGAGCCATAAACTATCTCCTTTGTCCTAATTCTGGAGAACATGTATATGACTTCCATTACATGAATGAAGCTTGTGTTCGTCAGGAGTTTAAGGCTGCTTCTGAGCCCAGATTTTTCCCCATAGCAGTACATTATCATAGCAGCAAATGAGTCAACTAAGCCCATGGGTCAAATGCTGAGTTGCTGTAAATAAGCATAGCTCCATGTCTTTAGAAAAGTCCCAAACATAATCTAGGGAAATTTATGTATGAGAGTTTTAAACCTATGTATTTAGTTCATATATCCATTGTGTTGGAATGTTTCATTGGAAGCTTATAAACTTTCTTATAACATTCAAAACAATGACAGAATTTTCATGATAGAAACTATGTGGCTGCAGTTTAGTCAAATTCTATTTAGACTACTGAAAGTCCAAGCTGTCATCTTCATACAGTTGTTGTGAGTGATCATTTTGTAACCAGATGAAGCAGAAAAAACAATAATAGCTTTTTATTCTGTACATTTATGTTACTGTATTTAACTTTACATTTATCTACCCTGTAATTATCTTTTCATTCAGCAGCACATGTGATCTTTTCCAAAGTTGTTCTTGTCTGAAAGTTATGTGAAGTTGTGACACACTTAAAGTCAGATTCACTTACTGTTCTAATATTTTGGACTGCTGAACACTCACTACACTAGAAACTTGTGAAAACTTTCTGAGTTGCCTGCATGTCAGACAAATGTGGAGAAAAAAGGGAGAGGAGTATGCTTTGGGCCTAATTCAAGCCCATTAAAGCTAATAGGCGTCTTTCCATTGACTTCAATGAACTTTGGATCATATAGTTTATTAATTGGTATAACAGATTGTGACTTTCCACTTTGTTATAATAATGCATCATACAGGATTGTCCCCTTCTCAGTCCTTTATGACTGAATTTGTTCAATCTAACTTGTTAGTAATCTAATCACTATATAAAAAGTTAGCAGTAGGTAAGACCAAAGCTCTGTTTTAGGGCAATTATTTTTAATAAGTTATCTGAAAAAGCAAGTGTACAGTGAGGTGTCACAATACTATTGGTCAAGTGAGACTATAGAAAATAGTGAGAAAACTGTTGAGAGGCCTAACAAAATAACATAAATGGGCAATATGGTGGCAGATGCATGCTAATGCACCTAGGATGGGAAATTATTTTTACAATTTATTGGGTTCTGAATTCATTGTGAGTGCTCAGATAAAAGAATCTGTTTTTTAAAAAAATCTTTTCTTTCATTAAAATTCTTCTTTTAAGGATCTGGCTGAGTTTTCCATTGTATTTTTAGATCCAGGGATTTGGATCGGATTCACCTGTAAGGATTGTTGAGGGGTTTATCTCAAGCCTTCACCAGGAAGGGAATGTAGACTTGAGGGGGATATTTTGGGGAATTAGGAACTCAAAGTGGTTTCTTCCCTGATTCTTTGTTTTACACTTGGTGGTGGCAACCTACCGGTATCACCCAGGTACAGGAGAAGCTTGTGCCTTGGGGAAGTTTTAACCTAAGCTGGTAAAATAAGCTTAAGGAGTCTTTTAATGTGAGTCCCCACATCTGTACCCTAGAGTTCAGAGTGGGGAGGGAACCCTGACAAGTGGAAATACGGAGAAATTACTAAGGCTGAGTACAAAAGAATAGTGCAAGCCTGAAGGGACAAAATTAGAAAGGGGTAGGCACAAAATGAGTTATAGCCAGTAAGGGATATTAAAAGGCAGTAGGAGGAGGTTCAACAAATACATTAGGAACAAGAGAAAGATGAAGGAAAGTGTATGTCTTCTGTTTAGTGGGGAAGGAGAGTTAATAATGGTCACACTAAACAATCTGAGGTATATAATGCATATTTTACTTCAGTCTTCACAAAAAGAAAGGTAAATTGTGACCAGATGCTTAACAAGCCAAAATAGGAAAGACTTTCATATTCTTTAATCTGTTCAATTAATGTATTCTAGTCAGCAGGGCCAAATAAAATGCATAGGAGGGCACTTAAAGAACTAGCTAAAACAATCTCAGAACTGTTATTGAATATCTCTGAGAACTGAGGATAAGTACCTGATAAGTCTTCAAGAATGTTCAGGCTGTTATAAAGAGGACACTGATCAATTATTCTCCATGTTTACTGAACGGAGGACAAGAAGTTATGGGCTTAATCTTCAGGGGAGATCTAGGTTAGATATTGGGAGGGAAAAACTTTCTAGCTATAAGGGTAGTTATGTGCTGTATTAGGCTTCCAAGGAAGGTTTTAGAATCCCTTCCATTAGAAGTTATAGAGAACAGGTTAGACAGACATGTAAGAGATGATCTCAAAGCATAGGACTACAGTAGATTGCCTCCTGTGATCCCCTTCCAGCCCTATGTTTCTGTGATTCTCTGAGGTAACATTCAATGAAACTGAATTATCATTTTAAAATTGTTAAAATATCTTTTGGTTGTTATTTATTTATTTTGCTTGTTGCTGATATGCTTGCTAATATTCTATCATAAAATTACAATTAAATTGGACTTTGGGATCCTTTGACTCAGTCACATTTCATGTTAAGATTTCATTTATAAAGGGCTTATAAATGATTGAGATGCTATAAGTATGTTATGGACATGAGTAGTGTATTAGAGAGATTGATAAGCATACAAGGAGAAGGTTACAAAGGGTTATTCACCATGGTTATAAGCACCTTGTTGAACTCTCTAACAATCGAGTTAACCCTTTATTAAAATTTATCTCCCATTTATGAACAAAACTTGATTATAAAGTGTGACCAATTCCTCTGATGCTGATGTTAAGCAGAATTTTTGGTAGTCTTTCAAGAATATTCTTTTCTTTTCTTTTTCTTTTCCTGGGAGGAGGCTGTGCACTAAAAACAATATAGGAATGGAAAGAGAAAGCTCTGAGCAACTAAGCTTCTCTTACTAGCTTTTACCTTTCATGGTGGGGTTTCACATTGTCTGGACAAGCAATCATTTTTCTTTCTTTAAAAATAAGGGGGATGAGGAAGGGAAGAAACATTCCAGCATGTACTCATACCAGCTGGAAACTGCCTACTGTTTGAGGGCAGTAATTCAACCAAAAATTCATACTGTGGAACTTCAGGGCATACTCCCTGTCAGGTAATTATGTGAGTGATCAGATGGAAGAGGAACCCTGCTGAACTGCCAACAGTTATCAATACTTTCGATTCAATTTAATTTCCATAGCTTGTTTCATTGCAAATAATATAAACTATCAAAGATGTGTTAACCTACAGACAATTTGGTTATGTCATGAAGAAAAAAGAAATGTAAATTTTCAGTGCCTTTTATAAAAAATAAAGTTCCTGATGTGCCAAATATCAATTAATTTTTTTGTTACCTCCAACTTCCCAAATCTCCTGGGTAGTGATATTTTATTGGAAGAGTGTCAGATGGGGCTCAGTGTAACTGAGAACTCTGTGAAACATGCCAGACAATGTTATGCATTATGTGGCTAGGAAAAAAACAACAACAAAAAAACACCACCAAAAAACCCACCAGACCTGAAAAGCAGTGAAGGATACAGGAGTCTAAAAAAATGCAGTTATTTTATGTTCTGTATTTTCTAACTACCCAAAATGGGTTGATAACCAAATTATTGCATATAATTTTCAAGTCAAATGGAAAATGACCACGCTTACCAGGGGATCAGAAGCTCAGATATCTGCTAAACTGCTGGGCTCCAGTCTACTTTTACTATTAGTCTAGCTGTTTTGATGCCTAATAGAGAGGAAAATATGACCGTGGATACTGTGAGTGAGAAATATTTTTTTTCAATTAGGGATGACCTCTTAACTCAAGGGTGGCAGAGTGAAGTTGAACCATGAATGAGTTATAGAAGGACATCCTAGCTAGGGAGGAGGAAGGGGACGAGAAGAGAGGAATTTTGATTGCGTTCTACCTACATGAGAATTTCTAGGAATAAAATACTTTTGTCTTACTTCTAGTTAATTATCTGCCTAGAAATTATGTGAATGTGGCATTAATCCAGCTGAATGCTATTGGCATCTGTAGCTATTTTAAAAGTAATTAGCATGAGATGAATAAGTTTTGTTAATGCTCAGAACAATGGCACCCACATCAGAGTAGTAGCAATGTTTCCAAAGGGGCTGCTTGGAACAGGCTACTATTTAGCAAGAGGAAAATGTAGCAAGATCTAGTCCTGAGTTAGTAATTGCATTTTGGTTTTGCGTTTTACATACATTCAGTAGGTATGTAAGTATGGTCAAATCCTGCTTCAAGACACACGTGCATATACCTGAGGTCGGAATTTGTTTCTGAGTACATCCATTGTTAATATTTTTGCTCCACTTAACTTATAAAATTACTGTATATTTACATTGTCCTGATGAAGCCAATGGGACTCTTTCTTGAATAACATCTGAACAAGGACTGCAAGATTTTACTTACAGAATTGCTTATAGCTTCTGAAATAGTCACATGTTAACTCTGCCTTTTAAATAGGTCACCTAACAATATAATTATTGTGTTGATATTGTAATTTTAATAAACCAGAACCTTTAGCTATTCAATAGTATTTTTCCCTTCTTGGGATTGCTTTGAATACAAGATCATTGTATGGTCTTCCAGAAGCTTACTGCAACATTGCTCCTTCATTGAACTGCATGGCAAGTACCTTAAACCTATCCACGTACAGTAAGCCATTTAGTAAACTTAACCTTGATTACAGTTCTCCTTCCCATGGGTGATATGAATAGAGATCTATTACCATTATCTGTTTTAACAATCAGTGTAGTCATTTGGCTTGCACAATGTTCAAAATTACTTCTTCATAAAAGCAAAGTCAGAGAGGGCCTGATTCAGGCCCTCACTAGTAGGGAATCCATTGTGGAAGGGGAACTTGTAGTTAGCATGAAACCAGCTCCTCTGCCCGTTGCCCCTCTTCACTTTGGCAAAGAGAGCATACTGTAAGTGGGGTAAATCTCTACCCCATTTTGCCAGTGTCTCACTGGAATAAGGTCCCTTGGGGATCGCATGCACGATTCTCTCGAGGGCAGGACCACGATGGTACAGGATTGGAGAGCTATAACCGCTACTACTGACAGTGGAAGCAGGGGCTTAAATTTTCATTCTAGTGTGAGCGGTATTGGGTACTCTCCAGCAAGCACAGAGGTCATTTCCGTGTTCCACACAGTACAGAGAATTAACCTCTCAAACACGTTAATGAAACCTTTTATTCAATTTTTCATAAAAAAACCACTTCATTTTTGTCATTTTCATTATCACTAAAACATAACTTTCCCCCCCAAAAAGTCCTACATGTCCTCCTGGCTATGATTGAGAGAAGAATAAGGCCTCCTCTTCAATCCTCATAGCTATGGGGCAAATCAGGAAGGATATCACTTCACTTTTGTGCTTGGGTAGTCAATAGGCAGATCATGAACCAAATCTGGACTACCAAACACTTTGGAGTGGTTTCTAAAATCTTTTTATCAATATTGTTTTTTAAATTGTGTTTTTCTTGAATCTGGGCTATATCTTGTCCAAGCAATTGGACCTTGACAAAAAATAAACTACTCCTGTTTTAGGGGTTATGGGGCAGGGGTTCCCTTTCAGTTATTTTTAAATCCCATTAGTGAAGGAGTGGGGAAGTAAGAGAGAGAACAGGTCTCCTGTTCACTCTAACTTTTAATAGGCTTTATCATAACCAATACACTCTCTGTGGAACCCTGCTCCCCTCTGCCCCAATAGAGTAGATGCCATTGCAGCACTTTATTTCTACCAGGACGGTATCCAGCGAGGCACTGAAAAGTATGACCCACCTATAGAGAAGGAAAACTACACTATGAATAGAAGCTTCCTTTATGATGAATACACACAAACCTCTGAATTTTACTTCAGAAATATGGAGTAAAGTTGGTTGCTCACTAGGATAGCTTCATGAGATATAATGCTTTCATGGAGGCCTTAGGAGAGGCAATCATACAATCACAAATGAGGTTTCTTAAGATAAGGAATGAAAGGTTCTCAAAATTGGGTAGTTTTGTTGCCATGGACAGCTGAAGTAGGCAGGAAAAGAACAAGAGAAACTGCGTGGTTCTTTCTTTATAAACTTCTTCGGCGGGGGGTGCAGCAGCACACATTCCCTTTTTACAGCTATATGTTTTCAGAGGCCCAGACTTTGAGTGGGGATCCATGGAGACAATTTTATGAGGGAGGACAGAAAGTATTGCCACATTTTTCAAATAAGGAACCTAAAGACACTTCATATATATGGCCTTGTTGTCTGATGTGCTATGCATCCACACAACCCATTGAAGTGACCACTGAAAACATTTTTGAGGGACATAGATATAGATTTAGCTGCTTAGCTTTAGGCTCCCTGGTTGGAAAATTTGCCCAGTAGCTTTTCCAAATGTTCAAAACTGCAACCCTCAAAGCCCTGCCGTCCACAGCCAGTTTTGACTAATGATCTTTTAAATGAAAACACTGGTTCAAGTAAAGGGCATATTTGCATTTGCATTTGGAATAAAGTGGATATAAATAGGTTAGCAAGAAGTTATGAGCAATTAACCTATGGTGAATCAGTGTCTCCACTCTCAGACTTAGCCTGCTGGTGTGGGCTAGTGATAATACCAGCTACTCTTCTTTTAAGCACACAGCAAGGATTGCCAGTAAGTGTGCTTTCCTGTATGTGGGGCTCTTGTTAATATTGCATAGGCAATAGGCCTTGTGCTATCTCTTCCTAGACCCAAATGCTGCTCTGGCTATACAACCCACCCCTAAGCCCTTAGGATGTACTGACAATCATGTTGCATGTCACAAAAATGCTTAGGAAGGAATTTAGCTATAGAGAATATATACGAAATATGCCGTATATGTCAGTGGTCTCCAAAGGGTTAAGATTATTAATGTAAATTATGTAGTTCATCAACTGACCATTAACCGTGGGGCTTGCTTCACCTACTGCTGAATTCAGAGATCCGTAGATTAATTTTAACTCTGATGACAATTGGCTGTAATGTTCCCTGTTGTCACTGCAGCCATGGAGGTCAGGCCTAATGATATGCCAAGCGCTCTTTGACAGTTTGCATACAGACGCAGTTTACTCAGAGTTCAGCACTGCCATTCTCTGAAGATGAGGAGGTATTGAACTGTCAGCCTGGGACTGAACTGGTGACAGCTGATGCATTTTAGATCAGCTGCCTTTATGAATGACTTAATAAACCTAACTGGGAGCAAGCAGATTTCCCCCCCCCCCCCTTCTATATTACTTTTTCTTTTTTAAAGGCTGTGAAAACATGTAGGCTTATTTTTAAACATTGTCCCTAACCTTTAATTTTCATTTTGAAGTCTATATGCATAAAAATGATAGAGGGTGTAAGATTTTCAAAAGCATAGATATTTTTTTCCTATGGAAAGATTGATGGCAGAGAAGTGGATTTTTATCCTTTCCACAGCTCTATGGCAATTTAGTATTGGGCTCTCCTATCAGTCATTCATGCTCCTTGTTCTCTTCATTTAGACAGTACAAGCATAGGTAATGCTAGGAATAATATCCATAGGTGTAAAAAATATGGTTAAAATATTTATGGCTTCAGAACATTCCATAATCAACAGCTGGCTATTTAAAAATGACTGACATTTATACTTCTAAAGGATTTTACATTGTCACTACACTTTTGATTTCAGAGTCAATTGCCCTAATAGGACAGAATTCAGTTGCCTGATACAGGCATAGAGATGGTTTGGCACTGTATATTAACACTTGGAAGACCTCATTGAGATTAAGGGATAAATCCTACAGTATCTCCTTTAACAAAGGTTCAGCAGCAGACCAGTTGTAGCCCCACTGCGTGGGGTGAGGGATTTCTGGAAGGTCATGTGTATGGTAGAGCCCAACTATTTGGGAGTTCCTTGCACACAGTTGCTCAAGAAGAATGGCATGGAGAAAGGACTTACCACTACATGTCTGTGTATCTAACTTATATACTCACCATAGTATCTGAGTGCCTCATTATCTTTATTGTATTTATCCTCACAACAGCTGTGTGAAATTGGAAAGCATTTCTCATTTTATAGATGGGGAGCGGAGGTACGGAACAGCTCCTCAAAGGTATTTAGACTTCTAACTGCCTTTGATTTCTAGGTCACACAAGACGTTTGTAGTGGAATAGGGACTGATCAACACCTCTCTATTCTTCTCCGTGCTTCCTGTATGCTGTGGAACAGCTGTTCAGCAGCATGAAGGAGGCACTTGGAGGAAGCGGGAAGAGTGGGGACAAGGCATACTCATGGGAGGGGACAGGAAGAGGCGGGGTGTTGAGGGCGGGGTGGAACGGGGGCAGGGCCTTGTGCTGAGCAGGGGTTGAACATCCTCCGGGAAAACTAGAAGCCAGTTTTGGGGGTCTGCAAAAAATTTAAACCAAAATAGGGGTACTAAGATTGCTAAACTTGAGAACCACTGTGCTCGGCATCACCAGCCCTGCTGTCACTCTGCTGGTTAGCATTAGGCACACTTCAGTATCTGTGTCTCCCTGGAGTGTGCAGCTTGTGTTCAGTGGACCAGTTGCTGCGTTCACTGATCCGCAGCTTCCAAAAAACAGCACACCCCAGCTTACCAATTTTACCTCCGATCACCTCTCTGCTTAACTCACAGCACCTAGATTTGTTTACTGTGAAATCAAGTGTCCGTTTACTTAAGAAAGCACAGAGATTGGAGTGGTAGCAAGTAGAATTATAAGAAACAAATGGTTACATATAAAATACAATCATGACATGTGAGCTAGAGCCTAGACTTAACTAACAAGTTACACTCATCTCTAATAAAATCCCTACAGTGCTTTACAGCCAGTGCTGTGATCCTTCTTTCATAAAACAATTCATGCTATCGCTTTGCTTCCTAGGCAAAAGATTCACTGTTCCTTTACATTTCAAGATATAACAGACTAATTCTTTGTCCTTGTTCATAACAAGGATACCTCCATCCTGTTTTTCTGCCTGTAGATTTTGCAATCTCTCCATTTGTACCTGGCTCAGTATGCAAATAGGCATACAGTGTGAGGCATACAATACACAAATGGTCAGCATCAATTGCCTCCTGTCTAAAAGGAACATCTCCAAAGTATGTTCCCTTTTGGTGTCCCTGTCTTAACCCCAAGACCTTATAGACATAATTTTCAGTATACATACATATTATCTGAATGTACATTTAATTATTGTGATTACTAGTGGGCTAATGGCGCTCCATAGAGATCTCAAACATCATCCTTTGGTGAACTATTATGCACATATCAGACCAGGGGGTCCCTATGCCCTCTACCAGTTGGCATCAAGGGGTCTCTGGGTAACCGAGAAAAACCCAGAACACCACAGCTATGTTTGTAGACTCTACAGGGAGCAAAATGGCTACTGCAGCATGGGCAAAGCTCAAGATGTAGGAAATAGTGAGGAAAGTTCTCCAGGCAGGGAGGCCTGGGAGAGACTAGAAAGGCCTGTGGAGAAGGACAAAATGCAGGCAGAGGATCTTGAGAAGCAGACCTACCCCTTAGGGAGGAGTGACCAGGCCCAGCTGAAATTGGGATACAGACTATGAATTTACAGAAACTGTCTGTTCTATTTTCAAAGACTTATTTTGGACTACTGAGAGTCCAATTTTGGAACTATTTTGGAAACTGAACTAGGGTTGGAGCCTGGAGTGCCAGTGTGTATCCAAAAATGAGCTGTGTGGCTTGTTTAAGCTACCTTTGAACTGAATGAGTTCTTAAAGGGCTTGAAGAAGGGAAAAACAGAAGTGGGGTGCTGTAGAGTGACCCATGGCCATGAGGGGAGACACAGGAGGTGGCTGCCTGTGTTACAAGATGCCTTGATCAAAGTCTGTGAGTACCTACATGAAGACCAGAAATTTCAAAATGGGCTTTTCAATCCTGCTGATGAAGTTATAACAGTGGCTGGTAACTGAATTCAAACAAATTCAGACTGGAAACCAGGTGAAACTTTTAATAATGCGGGTAATTAAGCACTGGAACAATTTACCAAGTGTTGTGGTGGATTTTCCATCACTAGTCTATTTTAAAATCAAGATTAAATGTCTTTCCAAAAATATATGCTCTGTTTCAAACCAGAATTAATTCAGGGAAGTTCTAAGGCTGTTTTTATACAGGAGGTCAGTCTAGATGGTAACAAAAGTCCCTTGTGGCTTTATAATTTATGAATCATTTTCTTTTCATTTCTTTTCTGCCCATGGAGAGGCACTGCTATTGCTCTGTGCCATCATGAGAAAGTATCTTCTTCCCTTTTCCCCTCCAGAGTTCCTCAAGAGACAGGGATCAAATTCTGTTGATCCGTAAAATCTCACATACAAGATGTAAAGTAGCACTGAGCCACATGAGGCTTTGTTGAGGAAGCAAATTTTTTATTTAAAAACCCAGAAAATACTATTCTGCTTGAATATGCATGAGGTCAAAACAGATTTCTCTTCTCATGTGCTGTTTTGAAAATGTATTTAATATTAAAATAAATCTTAAGTGCCTGAAAATTGGGTCACTGGTACAACAAAGCAATTCAGCCATCACAATGGTGTTAGATATCCAACTCCCCTCTGCAGGCCCTTTATTTCCCATAAAAAATGACAGAAGAAAATAACAGCATTTATGCAGAAGTCACTTAAATGGTATTCTTTCTTCATTGTCAGCGCAGCAGGGATGGCAGTACTGCTAGTGATGATTGACGTTTTCTCTCACCTCTCTGTCCTCTGCTCATGAAAATGCTTAGCTGCTTCTGAGGAGCACAACTGTTGGACAAAGCACAGCGTCCAAGGCTGTGCCTTTGGGAGGTCTAAAGTAGGAAACTGGCCAATCAAGAGACAAGCTGAACAATGTCAGATCAGATATGCCAATCACTGTAAGAAAGGTGATGACCCAAAGAGAAGATAGTGCCAACTCAATGCTTAGTTCAATCTATATAGCACAGTTCTCAAGTGACTGCTGTTATTGCTTTCTTGGTATATTATAAGTGGGGAGGGGGGAGGTATTGAAAAACACTGCAGAAAGCAATATTGTTTTATAGAATTAACACTCAAAAGTCTAGATTTAAAATGATTTTAAACAATATAGTACCTTGATGGCTTTGGACAAGTGTAAAAGAACTTTCAATGTTGCTTTAAATCGCCACATTAGAGGAAGGAAAGTTGAAATGTACTGCAACAATGCCTTCCAGATTTTGATACAGATACACTTTCACATGCACTGAAAACATACGTGGATATCTCTTGTGTTTTAAGGTTGTATTATTGAGGAGGGAGAGACAAAGTGTTTTTCTCCATAGGCTGTGCTGCTGATCTTCTGCATAATCAAAAAGCAAATGCCATTTGGATTACACAGTGCAATAGTGTTGTCAGGGGATATTTGTGTATTGCTTTCAATAAACTCCCTATATTAATTTTGAATATAGATGCTATTTTTAGATGCTCTGATTCCTCTTAGCCCTTTGTGTGGTTGTGCTGGATATATATTTTTTTTAATCCTTTATTTTTTCCTGCGCGGGAAAAAAGTAACCATTCCCATCTTTATCCTGTTTATTATATCGCATGGCTGGCATGGAAGTACCCACAGCTGCACACTGTTACCAAAATATTACCTGGTGGTCTGTGGGTTACATAACCTGCCAATTACTTCTAAAAATCTGGAGCCAGGTGCTTGGAAGTGGGAACCCAGATCATTTAAATGAACATGACAAGCTGCAGCTGGGCTTAGTTGTGATGTCTGATCAGTATTCAACAACACTGCTGTTGGGGGAGGAAGAAAAACAGGATCATGGGCAGAAGAAGGAAGGAAATAAGTTTAATGGTGCAGTAGGTTCTCTCTTATGGAATGTATCTCAACCCACCCTACCTAGCATACATCATTGCTGGCCGCTATGGATTTATATGCAGTACATCAGCTGATTAGATCTGCTGCACAGGTGCTAGGTGGTTTGTGTTTTCTAGCTGAATAGGAACAGACAGATGCTTCCTTCCTCCCACCCCGTCCCCGAAAGGGGGGATGTTTTCACAATATACACACATTCATAGGTCTTGAAAAGAGCAGTCGCCTCGGACCATTGAATGAGATAGTACTAGTGATGGGTATCCTTCAAAATAATTCATGATCTTGAGTCAGTAAGGCAGGGACAGGAAATCTCAAAAGAGAAAATAATTTTTCATGATACTTCTGTGCTTCTGGCTAAAAATAGCATGACACTCCAATGACAAAGGAATGTCTGTAGATTTGTAACAGTCAAATGGAATTCTTGTGCAGATGAGAGGTCGCAGTCCTGCGGAAGGCACTTCTGCATGGTTACAAGCAATATGTCATAGATAGGACACCCAAGGCAGAGCTCACATATTAAAATTGAGAGAGAAACTCATACCCACGAGTTAAAAACAATAAAAATAAATAGACCCTATTTGCAGAGTTTGGATCTGACTCTGAAATTACCCATTATTTGAAGATTGTATTTTGCCTCCTTATGTTAGAATAGCAGCTTTCAAACTGAGGTCCGGGGACTCCCAGGGGGACTGTGAGTCATGTCTGAGTTCATGAGCCCTGCTACTCAACTCCTCCCATCATCTCCTGCATCTGCTGAACAGCTGTTCCATGGTGTGCAGGAGGCACTGGGAGGGAGGGGAAGGAGCGGAGGTGGGGCATGCTCCGGGGAGAGGATGGAAAGAAGTGGGGAAGAGGAGGGGCAGCGTGGAGCAGGGACAGGAAGAAATAGGATGGGGATGGTGCCTTGGAGGAAGGGGTGGAGTGGGGGTTGGGTTTGGGATTGAGCAGGCGTTGAGCATCTCCAGAACAAATTAGAAGATGGCTTGGGGATATGTGGAAAAAAATTCAATCAAAAAGGGGGTCCTTGGGTTGCTAAAGTCTGAGAAATGCTGTCATAAACCTGAGATCCAGCTCCATTATTTCCCCAATGTTTGGGGAGGAAGGTGGCTTATTTAGAGCCATGGTTTTGTTTTGAACCCACTGTAGAAATAAAGGAAAAGGTCACTCTCAAAAAAGCTGTTTGAATTTTTTTTTGTTCCTCACTGAACCCCTCTAAAATCCCATTACAACCCAGGGCCAAGATTACTGTCGGAGTCAGAGTTGGGTGAATATCCATGTTTTCAGTTTCAGAAAGTTTAATTCCCCTAACTCTCCCTCTCTGCTTTTTAAGACAAATAAGGTAAATGGATCTCGACTCCCTTGCTTCCCTGTTTTGTTTTGTGTTTGATTACCAGTTCCTACCTTGGTATGTAGACCCCGAATGGCTGCCATGATGTCTATGAAGAATCCTTGTATCCTGTGGCCTCCCTTGAAAAGCTCAAGACACAGTTGGTGCATGCAGTGCCCTACACATTGATTATAGATAATACTATGCTAACCTGGTGAAAATCTGATGAGATACCTTTTTACCTGTGATCGTTCTCATTAGAAATCTCCCCTGATTCCCCCCCCCCTTTGACTTGTGGTTGCATGCAGTGATTTCCATAAAAGAGATGACAGCTAAAAATCAATGGAAAAATACATTTTAAAAGCTTCAAACTGGCTACATGAAGCTATGACACTAAGATTTTAAGAACTGAAGAAGAGCTCTGTGCAAGCTTCTCTCTCTCTCTCTCTCTCACTAACAGAAGTTAGTCCAATAAAAGATATTACTTCACCCACTTTATTCCTTTATTTTGAATGTTTGAAACTGTGCCAATGGAAATAAATAGCAGGAAGGAACACCTCCAAGGAGTTGTGGGTTAGATGATTGAAGATATAATCTTGTTGTGAAATCTTATCAGATGAGTAGGGTTTTTAACATTTGATTTGTTTAAGGAGTTTGTAATAAGACAATGGAACTCCTGGAAAATCAGGCTGGTGCCAAGTCAGTTTAGACTTTTAGGATCTTGTCTAGAAAGCTGGCAGCCATCCATACACATTTTCTCAGCCAGCTTGTTCCTAAAGTCTTGGGTCTACATATCAAAACAGATCTACTTTTTAGATTTGGCGGACAAAGAGGGATAGCATCCTTTCAGGGGTTGCGGTGGGGAGGATAAGGGGGCAGGGAGAGACATCTGTGCAAGGGGACAGTGGAGCTTCACTTACAACAGGCGAAAGAAACTATCCTATTGGAAACAGACATTCTGGAAAAAAGCAGCATTTCTGCAAACAATCAGTATCCTGCAGAACTGGAAGAAGGGATCAGAGCAAGATGCATCATTTCTAATCCTTATCCTTTGCCTTCAGCTATTTGAAAAAGATACAGAAGCAAATTGGCTAAAAAGGTAAATTAGGCAATAATGACTTGGGGTCCACTTCATCGATGATAGCATGCTACTCATGAGACCAGTTGAGTAGGATTCTAGGGTCTGATTTGAATCTTATACCAGTGAAAATCAGGAGCAATTTTATTGACACCAATAGAGGAACACCAGTATAAACCGGATGTCAAAAGATCAGAATCAGAACCTCTTGCTCTGTTCTGATTTTCATGTTTGTTGTTGTACAACATTGCTTTGTAAGACACAGGAGAAGTCCCATATCTGGTTATGACAGAGGAAAATGGAAACTGGGCATTAATCAATTTAGGTAGTTGCTTTTAAGAAGATACTTGTTGTCATAAATGTAAAGTGCTGGAGAGTGTTATTCTGCCTGTATGGGGTTAATGTTACCTGAGAGGGAGTGACGTAAGAGCCCCGGACCACGAGGCAGAGAGGAGGAAGTTTTAGTTCAGTTTTCCTGCCGTTCCAGCGTTGGCAAGAAACCCAGTTTTTCGCCTCTAGCTATGGAGGGAGAAAACTTCCACTTTCCTTCCTATATTTATAAGTAGCTGTGCTGTGAGTAATATGTTGATTTCCATAAGTTTCTGTACCTATTTAGGGTGTCGCTGGCCTTTTCAGAGGGGAAGTTAGGGAACTCTAGATTGTGAAGTTTGTATTGTAAGTGTATGCTGTATTCTCTTTTTTTATAACTAAAAAGATTTAATAAAGAAGTGTTTGGTTCTTCTCATAAAGGAATCCTAGCTTTGGATTTAACCCAGTTCCCAGGTACAGGGAAGTCTGTGTGTCTAAGAGGAAGGCTCACAGTGTGAAAGCCTCAGGGCGGTTTCTCATCTCTCTCGGTAACAAACTGGAGGGGGAAGGGAGAAGGGAAGCAGTCTCTGGGTGTCCCGGCTCTCAGGAGAGAGAGAAGGAGTTTGGGGGAGTCCGGGTGCCCCCCTCCAGGATTTTGGAGATCCACCCGGCTGGTGGCAGCGATACCCCAATTTCCCAGCTGGTAGAGTGGGGGATTTGGGGATGTAAAGACTTAACATAGGCTGGAAAGCAGCTTGTAGTTATTTGGTCTGGCATAGAAGAGATCCCTCTCTGTACCCCAGGTTCAGAGAGAGGGAATAGACACTCTTACACTTGTTAATTTTGATTCTGTGTTCAAGTACTTGAAGTTTTATAACCATTCTTCAATTTAAAAATGCACAGGTTTTTAACTCTGCTTAGGTAAATAGGAAATGTGCATTTCTCAGAAATTATATTTGTGCTTCTTAAAATACAGTACTATTACTTTTTTATGTGGTATAGCTCTGCTTGAGTTCCTGATGGTATTTTAATATCCTTTCTGATCAAACATATTTTGCTCAGGTTTCCTTTTATCTTGTAAAAAGCGCTTTGATAGAGAAAGGTAGAGAATATTTCAGCAAATTAGAAAATGAAGTTTGAATCTGTGTCTGCTCCCCTTCAGTGTTTACTTCTGAAATATATTTATATGAGAAGTTTTATTCATATGACTATTCATGGAAGAAACATTTCTGACCCATTGCCAAAATGCATTGACTGACTGAATGGAATATAGCAGCCATCTTTGAATATTCTTTGTGGGGTGTTGCGAAGGGGAAGTGACAGTGCAGAAATGGAAAGAGTGGAGACAGAGGTAAAGAAAAGGAGCGGAAGGAAGAGGAAACTAAGTGGAGTAGTAAGTGGTGAGATGAGCAGGGAGGCCCACTCCTCACTTGCTGGGGGGTAGGGAGGGAGAAGGTGGAACTAGTTTGACAGAAGGTGCATAGAATCAATCTCTCTAACCTGCAGACTTAGTGAAATGTGGGTGAGCCTGTTAAAAGTTGCATGTGAAGAGTTGCACACAGGTAGGTCATGATTTGGGGTCATGATGATTAATCAGATGAACATGATCTCCAAGAACAATGATGTGGCCAAAAGGGGTAATACAATCCTTGGATGTATATAGGGGAAACTTGAGTTGAGGTTATTTTACCTCTGTATTTGACCCTGGTGTGATCACTGCGGGAATACTCCATCCTGTTCTGGTCCCCACAGTTCAAGAAGGATGTTGATAAATTGGACATGGCTCAGAGAAGAGCCATGAGAATGATTAATAGATTCAAATAGCTCAGTCCAGTTTAGTTTTTAAAAGAGAAGGTGAAGAGGTGACTTGACTACAGTTCCCAAGTACTTACATAGGGAACACTATTTAATAATAGCCTCTTCAACCTAGAAGAGAAAGGTGTAACATGATACAATAGCTGGACATTGCAGCTAGACAAATTCAGATTTCAAATAAGGTGTACAGTTTTAATCAGGACCGGCTCTACCATTTTTGCCGCCCCAAGCAAAAAGAAAAAAAAACACTTGGACTGCTGCCGCCCGGACTGTCCGAGCAAAACCAACCAAACAAAAAAAATCTGCTGACGCCCGGACTGCACCACCCCAGCGATGGACAGAATGCCGCCCCTCACCAATGGCCGTCCCAGGCACGTGCTTGCTCCGCTGGTGCCTGGAGCCAGCCCTGGTTTTAATGGTGAGAGTAATTAACTACTGGAACATTTTACCCAGTGTCGGGTGGATTCTTTATCACTGATCATTTTAAAAACCAGAGTGGATGGTTTTTCTAAAAGATCTGCTCTAAGAGTTACTTTGGGGATTTCTGTGTGTTATACAGGAGTTCAGACTAGATGATCACAATGATCCCTTCTGGCCTTGGAATCTATGAGTTAGTCAGTTTCAGAGAACAAACACACTAATAAAAATGTCCATTCATGATTAGAAGAAAGAAGTGAAATCTTTCAAAAAAATTTGCTATGCGTAAGTTGCTCCACCCTAATCTACAGAGCTTTTTATATATAATTATCCTTATATTCCCTGGGCCAAATCCTGCAGTCCTTAATCAGTCAAAGCCTCTTGTAATTCTGCATAATGGCAGTGACTGGTTACCAACAAAATAGAAATCTTCCTTCTATAAAAGGAATAAAATGTGTTTTATTTTTAGAGTCCACTGAGAGCATTTATTCCTGATATCAGCATCAACTAATCATGAGCTTTGAGTGATGCATGCAGGGAAATATTCCGAGGCTAGTACTAAATCTATCATTTTGGTGAAAATGCTTCCAGCTACAGAGGCTGTTAAAGGAAAATTTATTAAAATCAAAACTCTGGAACATGAACTGCAAGAGCTTTGTAAAGTAAAGGTGGAGCACAGGGGAGTAAGAAAACAACTCGACTTGTTCTGTAAACATATTTTCTGGACAGATTCTTTTCACCTGCATCTCCCCTCAGTGTAGTGAATTGCTATGTGACATTCTCTGTTGATAAACAGATGACGGCAAGCAGTGCTTAATTTGCACCAGGGCTTGCCAGGGTTGAGCTCTGGCACCTCTAGGCTTGGCAATTCATAGGCCTAGCACCTCTGGACTTGATGACAGTTATGAAAGTAAAAAATAAAATAAAAAATTGCTTGAGCCCCAGCACCTCTGATTACAAATTAAGCACTGAGGGTAAGGCCTAAATTGTCACTAGGACTGATGTGACTGTTACTATTATTGCTCAAGGTGACTGAAAGAGCAGTGAAAAAACTGGATTTGTTTCCTTGTTTGTTTCCTTGTGATGTATATAGACGACCTGAACATTGTCACTGATAGCCTGGATATTTTCAAAATATTTACCTATGTTTTAACCTTGGACACATCATGGATTTCAGGTCTTGCCTTTTATGATTTGCTGCAAGTCTCCTTTGGAGATCACAGAGGTTTAAACTGGATTTCCTCCCAGTCATTAAATTAAGGGACTGGGATGTTGAATCTTTAACAAAGGAGATTTTCTTCCAAGTTCAGAAGAAATGAAACTCTAATAGAAGAACATATCCTGGCCCCACTCCCACAGAGCATGCTATCTCCCTGTCTGTCTTATCCACTGGAATAATTTTGAAGGAGAGAGATTTACAGTTTAGAGGCCATCACTCTATCCTCTCTGTATCTGAGATCGGAATCTGGCCTGACTAATGTGTGCCTACATGGCTTTTTAGTAGGTATAGGATGTATAACGATTACGTGTTTATAAGACAGTTCTCTTAGTCTACTGAAACTAGATGCATTTTTGCAATATTTTGAAAACAAAAATCCCCATAAAGTTCAGCATTAAAATGTGCAAAGTTCAATACTAGCCTAAGTCAGCAAGATCAATCTGTCAGTACCAATGTCAACATGAGCAGAACATTCAAAAGAGAAATGGCTGCACCTGGCTTCATAGCTGCCAGATCTTCCCTGACATCCAGTGACCTTCTAGCATAGAAAAAATCCTTCCACCAATAAGGAGGCAGATGGATTTTGCATGCATGAAGTCTTGATTCATTTGGAGGAGATGAGAAAAGTACAAAGGTCTGATCTAGAAACAGCTTTTTGTACTGCTACAACTATTTCAATTAGGAGAATGATTTTTTTAAAAACAGAAGTAGTTATACCAGTACAGCTCCTTGTGTGGATACAGTTCTACCAATACAAAAGGTGCCTTATACTAGTATAGGTTATTCCCCTGCTGTATGGGAATATGTACACTGGTATGCCCACTGGTGTAACTACATCCACACTAGGGGGTTGGGCCACTTTAGCTCTACTGGTATAATGAAAGCAGTACAAATTCCATAAGTAGCCAACCCCTTAGAAACAGTGTGGGCTCTGTTCAGTTTATGCTGCTATTTGTTGGCTACCCATCTGACTGTTACTGTTTTCACTAAGTTTTTTGCACTCCAAGTTGTCCCCAAAAGTCATTGAGATATGCATGGTCTGGAAGTACAGAGAGGAAAAGTTGGGGAAGTAAGCAGAACAGTGACATGGCCTCTAGCATTTTGTTTATGGGAGCATCCATCCATGTCTGCATGGGATGGCAGAATAATAGCAATTCTGTCCTTGAGACATGAATCAAACAATGTTGCTCTCGCACATTAGTCCCTTTCAGACATTCCACTGATCCTAGTATCTAGGAACAACTTAAAAAACAAGATTTCTCTGTCTGTGTGAATATAACATTATTCTTGGCTTCAGAGTTATTTTCCTACTTTGAATGGAAGAAAAGTAAACGTGCAAATACCAATGAGTAGGAAATATAAAAGTTATAATGCTCATTCTCACTGTGCTATCAATGAGTATAAAATTTTATGCACATTTCTATTATGGTTCTATTATGCTATGTTAGCTGACACGAAAGGCATTTTAGATAACACAAAATACTCTTTGGGGCTGATTCTGTGTGTCATCTCTTCACAGTCCAGGAGGAGGGGAGGACAAAGTTTTGTGCCATCTACATTCTGTGTATCCTGACCCCCAGTATAAATAACAGCATTCTTGGGCCTCCTCTAATTTATGATTGCCGTTTGCATCTGCCCATGGGCTGCTGTAGCACTAAGAAGCAAGGCTACTTTGCAGGAATTGTTTCAATGGTCTTGAAGTTATGAGCACTATATATGCCCCTAAATCAACAGATTCAGTTTACTCTCCTCCTCTAGAAACCTAGCACTAATAGGAAGGAATTGCACCATGGCCCCCACTTCCTTGTTCATTTCCTTGCTGGAAACATTAGCATATATCCATGAACATCACTTACATGGTATTTGATCATTATTTAGATAACTTTATACTTTTGAGCCTCCTGTCTCTCTATCGTGTTTAGGGCAGTTATGATACCTCTTTGACATATAATTAATTATGTGATTTCAATCAGCTATGGATTGACTTTCCCAGAAAACCAAATTGGCACTGAAGTGAGTGATATTGACAGCTCAGTCCTTTTGTCATCAATGACAGCTGCATGCATGCAACAAAAGGCAGGATTTGCTCTTCAACCTCAGTCTTTCTGGCATATGCACTACGGTGTCAACATATTCTGGACAAGATAATGAGGTCATCATTTCATTCTGAATCATATTAGTACCGTAGCACCAATGGCTTTTCTGTTTATAGTATGATTATAGTAGTCAGTCCTAGCTAAGAAGTGCATTCATTCAGACTTGGCTTCCCTACCAAGACTGCTGGCCAATGACAATTAATCCAGACTATGAGACCTGAGGTGCTTATCTACAAAAACTGAAATCCTTGCAAATTGTTCTGACAATTATTTTACAATGTATAATGGACATCAAATGTTGCTTATTTATTGATATTAAGGTTTTTTATAGCACCCCTTATTTTAGTGTCCAATTACTTCCTGTATGAGTAGAGGAAAAAGGATAGTTCATATAACAGTTTTGAAAGTGTTAAAACTAATAAATGTAATTTAGGATTTTTACAAACATTTACAAATAGCAAACAACAAAACTATCTTCAAGATTAGATAATTCTCTGATTAAATATAATTGCAAGTATTTATTCCATTTAAGATTAATATATAAATTAACATAAATCAGTGCCAAAAAACAAAGCTCATATTGATCTGTCCACATAGGTTTTAAGTTATACTTTGATGAAACACATTTTTTTGTAAATGTGGACTCATACTAGGTGTGACTTCAGTGATATAAATACGAGGAATGTTTTACTGTCCTGTCTTTCAGTCAACATTAACTTCCTCAGTATTCTAGAAAAAAGAATACTCATCATAGCCTGACCTGACCCTGAGAATGATTTTTTGTTACTGGAAGTCCCCAAATGGCTCTATTAAAGATAGTCCTCTTAGTCTTTTTAAATAAATATATACACAGAACTTGGAAGAAATACTACATTGTTTGCTGTGGTTGCATATCACCAGTAAAGTTTGTCACCCCTTGAATTTCTGTAACTGGATTTTTTTTTTATGTTTAGAACTACTGTTGGAATAACGCAATTTAGAAACAACTGTATTATGAATGTTGTGTAGTATGATTTTAAAAACTGTCTCAAACTGTACTTTCACTCCCTGTATATGAACTCTCAACCTCTAGCCTGGCATGCATCTTAAACTCATGTTTACCCTGCCACAGCTGTGCAGGAGTACCCCTAAGGGTCCTGGACCTCCTGTTTACCAGACATGTAAATGGCGTGGATTAATACCGAACAATGGATGTGATAGCCATTAAGTGTTCTCACCTGTGTAAGTGTATTGAAAGCCCACCTCCCTTATTCACACCTGAGTATAAGAAAGGCCTCAGCCTTGCATGGAGCTGAGCCAGTTGTTTGGGTAATAACCCCTCTGACTCCTATTGCTTGCAATAAATCTTGTTTTCCAGAAATCATCTGAGTAAATGCCTGTCCTTTGTGAGTATATTGGGATTGGGCTCCAAAGGTAAAGCAGTTTTTGCAACACTACTGCCTAAAAGTATACCCAGAAAAGCAAAACAAACAGAACATCTCCTGGCCAACCCTCTCTGCCCCCAACCCCCGCCCCCCTCCAAAAAAAATTATATGGAGTCAAAAACATGAGACAGTAGATGAAATTTCCTACTTTTTATTTGTTGCTCTCTGCATCCATGGACTTGTCCAATGAGTTTTGCTGTTCTGTCATTCTACTGGGCATCTTGCATCTACTGGGCATGCATTCCAAGGCAATCTTTGTTAACGGTGCTCTGTCCTTCATATTATTTATCCTGCCCATGCGTCTGTTGGTTCTTCAGTCTGAAAGAAATCCCCATTGTATTGTTCTTTCAATACATCTAGAAAATTAGATATAAAAATACAGACAACAGCTTAGAGGTACAATACAATATATATGTTCTCTGCAAATAAGACTAATGAGGCATCAATGTGTCAGAAAGAAAGACTGAGATGTATGAATTTAATGAAAAATTAATATAGTAAGAAAGTGACAGAGTCCTGTGGCAACTTTAAGACTAACAAAAGTATTGAAGCAGAAGCTTTCTTGGACTAATACCCACTTCATCGGATGCATGCAGTCAGACTAATATGGCTACCTCTCTGATTCTAAGACAGTTTATTCAACTCCCCTTTCTCTCTCTTCCCCTCTCCCCCTGCCCCATGTACCCAATACAAGAAGGCTATTTAACACTTAGATTACTCTGCAAAGCAGTCTTTCTTTACAAGCAATAATCAGGCATCTCAGTATTAGGTGAAATTTGCAAAGCCTTTAAAACATGGATATTCCCTTTATACTTTGCCCTGCATATATTAAACATTGTCATCCGCACCTAATACCCACACATTGCAAAACCCTTCTGTGTACTAGGTGAGATGAGCCTACTGATTGAAGGCCCGATGATTGACTGAGCTGTAACATTCTGAGGGCTTCAAAAAAGGGTTTTACTCAACACTCCGTCCCTCAGGAGTTCACATTTTCTGTTTTATCTCTGGGAGTGAGCTTAGTGACAGACACACATTGAAAGTCTGTGAGAAATGCCATGGGACCTGCTTAACAGCATTCAGATGCAGAGATGGCATTTGGTTCCCAGGCATCTCTGCTGCATCTGCTTTATAACAAATCTAAATCGGGAAAACCTACAAGGTATCAGGAATGGAGACCTCTGATCTGCCTGCTTTTACCCTTAAAAGCTGAGTCCAAGTTTTGAAACAATAAACAAATCTAAAGGTTAGAAACTTGAATAATTTTCATAGATTTCAGTGAAATGCATAAAGTAGTAAAATAGGCAGATGCATAGATACAAGTATGTACATTAAGACTACAACAATTCCTCTGATGGTTTGTGCATGTGTTAACAGGATGCAAAACATGCTTATTGTAGTTGTTTTCATTTAATGTAGGAATTGTGTTAGTTTAATTCTTACACATTAGTCAATCAAGATGTTCTGAGTTTTATAAACTGAATACTGTCTTCTTGACACGGTTCGCAGCACATGCAATACACAAACAGAGTGTTCTATAAAGGACAGCATAGCTGGAAATCTTTTCTTGTTCAGCATCTTAGTTTTCCTAAATTCGTATGAATTTATAAATTTATGTTGGTGGTTAATTGAAGCCCTGCAATAATCCTTCTTCCTTTTAGATGTCTTGAGCCTTCAAATGTGCAATACCTCAGAAACAAACATGTTAATATTATGTAGATCTTTTGCTTTCATTTAATGGAAATGTTTTATTTCATTCATTTGGTGATCTGAAATTAAGAAAGTTACCAGAAATGAATGCAAAAAGCAAATGACTAGATAGGAAAAGTGATAAAAACATAATCACTGCAGCTGTAAGATAAGGTGCTTTATGATGTCAGAACTCGGGAGTTTGAAATAATTCCATTTTACATATTTTTAAATTCTCACATAAAACAATTGATTTAAACTTGAAACATTTGAAGTACAAAGAATTAACCTCACCCTCTAGACAAGATGCTTAAGGTTAAATATAAGAGAAACATAAATCTTGTGTAAGTCTTATAAAAGAAGAAATATCTGCAGTATCTGAGTTAGATTTCTTTCAACCAAAAACTCCTATTTTGAAATGCTAGCATTCTGACAGTGTGACAAATTGCTGGAACAAATGCTAAATAGTTAAATGGACAGGTGATGGATAGCCTCATAAGCCTTGCAGGGCAGCCTGTGTAAGATACTAATTGGTTCTGTGGAACTGGTTTTAGTCAATAAATTCACTTGAGAGATTTCTTTTTTTTCGGTATGTGTGTTAGACATCTTTAAAGAATGCAGTGCTGTAGGTGACAAAACACTTGAAACACATTAGGCCACCAACAACTTTATTTTGCCCGCTACATTGTCTACCTCTTTTCAAGGATATAACCCCACACATACATACTAAATATCCATTATTGATGTACGGCTGTTGTAATGCCTTTCAAGTGCTTCTGAATTATGAGTTTATTTGATAAGACTCCAGAATTTGCTGACTCTGAAAAAAATTCTGTTTTAACTTACTCACAGGCTTTGCAGTTACATTTTTATAGGGATGTATTCTGCCATCATTGCTCATTTTGAATAGTGCCTTACTTTGTGAGTAGTCTGATTGAACATAATGGTCTCCCCAAACTGCAAGGCATTAGTCAAGGTGAGTAAGAGAGACAGAATTTGACACTTAGTGATTTCAGTGGGAATTTGAAACATAGTAAGATTTTTTTCTTTCACCAGAGCTAAGAAAAAATTTCACTCATTGGTGTCAAGAAAACTAAATGTATTAACACAAGGAAATAAATAATAGTTCCCTGGTTTTCAGGGGTAAAATCATTTCTTCTTCTTTATAGGAAGGGGACTGAGTAATTCTGAAGGCACTAAATGTACAATGCTAATCATTACAAATTAGAGATGGGCCTGAGCCTAAACCATAAATCTAAACATTGCTATACTTAGGAAGAGTTCAGATCCAGATTTCATCTTTTGTCATTTTGATCTCAATTCGTTATGTTGCAAAGCATCATTTTGGAGCAGGAAGCTTGCAATTTATTCCTCTTTGTTAGTCTAGTGGTGATTCCCATATCTGTGCTTCAGCTGGACTTCATAATCAGAGGCTCAGCTTGTCTATCTGTAATGTGGGGATAACTAATAACACAAAGCAGCTGCATAACAGGAGTGTTGTAATGAGTAGTTAGTGAAAACCTTATTTGTAAAGGACCTTGAAGATGAAAAGCACTATATAAGTGCCAACATAATTGGGATAAGATCTACATCTTGACTTTCAAATATATAAACAAGTAGTAAACAATGACTTCTGTAGCTTCATCGAACATCTGAGTGCAATGAAGTATAAAATGTGCTTTAAGTGTTCTACAAAAAAAATTCAAATATTTGAATATTTAGGGGTCTGAAGAAAGCTTTTGATATCTTAAGTAGAGTAGGAGCCTTGTAAAGGTATTAATAGTGGCAGTACTCCCTGTTCTAAGTATTATCTTTAACCAATGTGAAGAGTTAAAATAAACTTTTTAATAGCATGTATTATACTTAAATTTCTATCATGATAACTAGGGATTAGTTCAACAGGCACTGATCAATGGCTTGATCTCTAGTTGGCAGCCAGTATCAAGTGGAGTGCCCCATGGGTCAATCCTGGGGCTGGTTTTGTTCAACATCTTCATTAATGGTCTGGATGATGGGATGGATTGCACCCTCAGCAAGTTTGCGGATAACACTAAGCTTGGGGGCAGGGTAGATATGCTGGAGGGTAAGGATAGGGTCCAGAGCGACCTACACAATTTGCTCAAAGCAGGACCAACCTCAACTAAATCATCCCAGCCAGGGCTTTATGAAGCTGGGCCTTTAAAACCTCTAAGGATGGAGATTCCACCACTTCCCTAAGTAACCCATTCCAGTGCTTCACTTCCCAGTGAAACAGTGTTTCCTAATATCCAACCTAGATCTTCCCCACTGCAACTAGAGACCATTGCTACTTGTTCTGTCATCTGCCACCACTGAGAACAGTTGAGCTTCATCCTCTTTGGAACGCCTTTCAGGTAGTTGAAGGGTGCTATCAAATCCCCCTTCTAACCCTAATCTTCTATGATTCTGTGAAATTATTCACAAAGGATGATTTTTCTTCCAAACTTCACCTCTCTTCTCAGTTTACAGGATATTGTCATATGGATTGTGATTTCCCTAGATTTCTCTGATGTTCAAAATTATCTGAAATTGTGGATGCCTAATTCCTATTGACTTCCAGTAGGAGTTCCGTGACTAAGTCTTTTAGGTGCTTTTGAAAATCCAACCTTCAGTTCTGTGGATTGACTGAACAATTCATGAATATTCAGTGTTCCATGTCTGAGTGGTGCTGGCTATCTGTGATTGATTTTTATTTCTTTTATTTGATTGGATATGTCTGCCACGAATGCTTGCTTTTGTGAGGCTAAAATTTGATGTTTGTGGATCTTTTTCATATGATTTTTGAAAATTTGTTTTTATGAACATCTGTTGCCAATAAAATTTCATCATAAGTATGTTTATGAAAAGAAAAACCAAAAGGAGGTGAATGTAGGGAAAACAAATCATTAAAAAAAATGAAAATATTAACTGAATTGTTTTCTTAGTATTTTCCTTATGCAAATAATTGTCAGCATCACCTTAATCTTTTAGATGAGGAGCGATATTATGTGTATTAAAATCGGAATGAATCACTACTTCCAGACTGGGTAAGGAAGATATAGTATATAGTACACTCATACTTCAGAACATAAACTGATCATAGGCTCAGATGAGGAAATGATTCTATTCCATAGTGAATAATATTAGGGAATAAGAACATTAGGGGGATTTTTAAGTTTTTCTCTGAAGCATTGGGCATTAGATGTTGTTGGTAACAGGACACTAGACTATATGGACTGTACTTTCATTTTATGCAGCAGGTCTTATACCAAGAGTGATATATTATTTGTCACTGTTAAAGAAATGAATACAAATTGTTTTACTATTAGAATCATTTTGAATTTGAAATGTTTCCTTTCAATGACAGTCCCAGTCCCCCCCCCCCCTTAAATCTAATATATAATTATATTTGGTCATATAGAAAATGTATGACTACTTATCTGAATTATTCTTATATAGATACTAGCTTTAACTTTAGTTTAGCTGATAAAGATATAAAGTAAGATTAATTGATCTGTAGTTGAATCTTCCCATAAACTTCTCTAGTTTCAATGTTGTGATCAAATAAGAAACATACTATAGGAGTTAAGAGCTGTGCAGTTTTCTTTAACTGGCTGGTTTTGTAGCCATCTGAGAATCCAGGGATGATAATATGTACTTTCTTGCATTTAATCAGACTCTGTGGCTCCATAATAGAAGCCCGTGGTCCCTTAGGAACAAATCTATAATAAATATTTTAGTTTATTAATACAAAGAATTGTGACTATGCACCAAACAGAACAAACAAATGTTATGTGATTTCCAATATGCTGTTCTATATTTATGTACCATAAAAGCCCAAGCTAGACTTGTCTAGGATATTGAACCATAAAGTTTTACTACTGAATCAAATAGAGCTGGCAGATCAGATAGTTTCCATATAACTAAGATAATTGTTATAGAAGCATTAGGTCACTTCTGTTTAAAAACTTTTTAGGGGGATGACAGGTTGTTTATTTTTTTGCTGATAAGCATTATTTTTATCTCATGAATTTTAAAATATAGCACATCCTGTCCATAAGTCTTTTTGTGGAACATAATGAATGTTTACCTCACTGTGACATTGGTAAAATTCCAGTTCTGTCAGAGGACTGGAAATCTATGAATGGTACCATTCTGTGGGAGATAGTCTAGTGAACTTTCACCAGAATATTCTTCGCTGAATTTAATTTTCATGAGGGAGATATTCATATTTAAGTCCCCAACATCCATTGACATTGAAAATAATTGGAATTAGTACTTTTGAAAAACCTATCCTTGTGAGTTTAGTAAACTGATATGAATGCTGTGAGACGGAGAACATTTCATGTGACGAACTTGCAGGGACTGTAGGTTTAAATACCTTGGTGCAAACCCTAAAAGGCATCAGAGTCCGTAGCAAAGCTCAAGAACCTCAAAGTGAGAAGGAAGTCCTCTCAAAGTCCATGACTTCCTCTGATGGAATTTGGCATAGGGGAATTATCATATATTTCCTTTAGCTCTCCTTTGAATTTTATGCTGTGATGTTACTCACTAATCAGTTGCAAGGCAGTGTTAACAGATGTTGTTGTATCTGTTTGACCAAATACCATCAACATGATATAAAAACAAAAGGAGAATCTTGGTAGAGGTCAAAAGAAGGGTAGGGGAACCAAGGAAACAGAGGAAGGCTGGGAACACTGGCTAACACCTATACAAAAACTGGTAAAAAAGACCGGTCTAGTGAGAAATTCAAATGGTCTTCACTCATTCCCAGTTCCTCCAGCTTAAGAGGGCTGGATCACACCCTATGCAAAGAGTAAATTATAAATAACTTAATAAATTTATATAATGATTTACGGTATGAGGCTAGTATAGACATACAGCAAGTGAGGTTTAGTTTGGATATTATGAAAAACTTCCTGTCAGGGTGGTTAAGCACTGAAATAAATTGCCTAGGGAGGTTGTAAAATCTCCATCATTGGAGATTTTTAAGAGCAGGTTAGACAAACACCTGTTAGAGATGGTCTAGATAATATTTAGTCCTGCCATGAGTGCAAGGGACTGGACTAGATGACTTCTTAAGGTCCCTTTCAGACTCATGATTCTATGAGAATCATGTGCTATAGATTTTTATAAACCTATCCGTGGACATTGCTACAGGTAATTATAAGAAACCGATTGACCTGTTGGATTCAATAACAATAATAATTAACCATTTATTAACATATTTATTAAGCCTTTAAAACTATTTATAAATATAACCCTGTATATCAAATGTGAAAGAGAGCAATCAGTAAGGAAAACGATCTAACAGGGTTGCTAAATGCCCAAGGAGACTTATCAGGAAGACCAAGCTGGATTCAGTAGAAATCCTCACTCAGGCAAATGAAAGGACAAATGGTTCTCTTTTATACTGTAGACATACCATAGGGTAACTCTTTGCTGGTTCTCAGCTGATAAGAACCCATTTGCTAGTCTGTTCATTAACTTATCCACACACACACACACAAAAAGGTTTTGGAGCTGTCCATCTGCTTAGCTATCACTAGAATAGGCACCATCAAAAGCAGTTTTTAAAAGGACAGCAGGGAGGAAGTAAGACCTGTGCTGAAGAAAGGGAGGGAAGAACTAGGTTTTGGCAGAGAGAAGAAAAAGTAGAAATAGTTTTGTGGTCCTCTTGATGTGGATGATTGGAGTCCGGAAAGGGTATGAGCTTTAGGTTCTTCCATAAAAAGGGTTTCTGAAGGGGACTGGGAAGAGCTAGCTTTGAGGAACTAGGGCCTATGAGATCATATCCTGCAGGGTATGTGAAGATCAACATGCTCCTGCGAAAGGGCAGCAGTTCAAAGTGAGAAACTGGGTGAAGGTGGGTAGAAATCACTTCATTATTCTGCACCAGTAAGGGAAGAGGTTTTCAAACTTGGAAAACCTGTGCAACAGGATGAGTGAGTGACTGACCTGGGTAAAGATTATTGCACACTTTACAGACAGTCAGAGACCCAGAGAGGAAGAAAAACAAAGCAAAAACCAGCTCTTTGGAACTCCTGTTTGATTGGTTTTCAACTTCTGTTATGCCAGAAGTGGAGGAGCTTTGATTTGGAGGAGCCTCAATGACCTGAATCAGTGAGACAGAAGGCAAGTGTCTCTATCTGAAGGTAAGAGGTATGAGAACTTGCCCTACAGAGACCTATAAGGTTTAATTAATAAAGTACTTTGGGATCCTCACATTATTATTGATTATTTGTTACTATCATGATGTTAGTGGAATGGGTAAAGGTTGGGATAAGTTAGTCACTGACCTACAGTGATTCAGCCATCTGTAAATTATTCCATATAATAGGCTTTTAAAAAAACCCTCCAGTTTCTAGGACACTTCCATGTCTCAATTTTTTTTACTACAATGAGTATAATGGGCTGGCACAGAACTCATGGTGAAGGTCAGAGAGATAGACAAACCGCAAACACTTGTGTGATTAAATACAAAAGGCCACATTACAAAGCATCTACTGTGTGTGCAGTTTAGAACTGAGATTTATTCGATGGTGGATCAGTTTGTAAGATCACTTACAACAAACTAATTGTGCCATTTGAAAAAGGATTACTTCATGCTGTTAATGTGTATGTTGCTGAGCACCTGGTAATACTGCTCTAGTAAAGGGTCTATAGGAGCATTTCCATAAGAAACCTGCTTTTTTGGGAGGCAATATCTCAGCCCTTTTCAAATTTCATCATGCTGAAATTTGACAAGTTGTCAGTAGAGAGGCAATTATTTCTACCAAAACATTAAGAACATCAACATTTTTTAAAGATATGCAGTGGCAGGAAAGTGAATGTATTTAATGGATCCCAGTGCTTTTTGCATATATCTTTTTTTGCCAGAACTGTAGAAACTAAATGTTAATTTTTAAAAAAAATGCTTGCAGTTATGTGAGAATACACCAAGGTTTAATTATGAAAAGAAGTTTAATTATATTTGAAACTCTGAGGGGAAAATAAAACAGCAAATGGAAAGAAGTGATATTCACAACTGATAAATAGGCAGTATGGTTGGGCAGGTTGAACTCTTTGTCTAGTTGTGGAACACGGATCTCATTTTCAATTTGCTGACTCTCACTAATTTCAACAGTTTGTGTTATGGGAAGTGCATATGTTTCAGCTCATTGGCTCTCATGAACGCGCACGCGTGTGTGTGAGAGAAGTGACTCTAAAGGTCACTGGGTGAGTGCTCTGTTGGATTAATTTGGTTTATCTGGCATTTGCAGTGTGTTCTATGCTATGCAGTTGCTAAACAGGTCTTTTCTTACCTCCTGGCTCTGCTTATCAGTGGATGGTGAGTAATTTGTATGCATGTGTGCAACAGATTGCCCTCACAACAGTCAGATTTTCTAAACAGGGGTGCCAGTGGAGCTGGCCTCAGAGTGCTGAGTGGCGATGTCCACACCTGCCATATCCGCATATTATAAATGGACACTAAAATGCAGGAACTGATACTGCAAGATTTCTGTGCAATTGTCTGCCAAGTATAAGCAGTCACAAAGCTGACAAGAATTGGGCCATAGCATAGAAATCATGCATGACTTGCTGCTAAAATAGCCTGCATAATTGCTGGCACTGATACACAGAAGATATCCCCCAGCTTAATCTGTCTCCCACCTTCTCACAATTCTAATGCTAAATTCCTACATAAACTGCCTTTTATATATGTGTTTTCTTTGTCATTTGCTTAAATAATGGAGGTTTCCTGCTTCTGGGGCCTTCTGTCATGTACAGGCGTGGCTGGCATTTTAGGCAATGAAAGTCTGTGACCTAGATAAATTGGAGGATTGGGCCAAAATAAATCTGATGAGGTTCAAAAGGACAAAATGCAGAGTCCTACACAGGACAGAAAAATCCCATACACTGCTACAGGTTGGGGGCAACTGCCTAAACAGCAGTTCTCCAGAAAAGGACCTAGAAGTTACAGTGGATGAGAAGCTGGATATGAGTCAACAGTGTGGCCTTGTTGCCAAGAAAGCTATCAGCATATTAGGCTGCTTTAGTAGAAGCATTGCCAGCAGATTGAGGGAAGTGATTATTCCCCTCTTTGGCACTGGTGAGGCAATGTCTGGAGTATTATGTCCAGTTTTGGGTCCCCCACCACAGAAAGGATGTGGACAAATTGGAGAGAGTCCAGCAGAGGGCAATGGAAATGATTGGGGTGTGGGGCACATGATTTATGAGGAGAAGTTTAGGGAACTGGGCTTATTTAGTCTGCAGAAGAGAAAAGTGAGGGGGGATTTGATAGCAGCCTTCAACTACCTGAAGGGGAGTTCCAAAGGGGATGGAGCTTGGCTGTTCTCCGTTGTGGCAGATGACAGAACAAGCAATTGTCTCAAGTTGTAGTGGGGGAGGTCTAGGCTGCATATTAGGAAACACTATTTCACTAGGAGGGTGGTGAAGCACTAGAATGAGTTACCTAGGGAGGTGATGGAATCTCCATCATTAGAGGTTTTGACGGCCTGTCTTGAAAAAGTGCTGGCTGGGAAGATTTAGTTGACTGCTTTGAACAGGAGGTTGGACTAGAACCTAGATGACCTCCTGAGGTCTCTTCCAACCCTACTCTTCTATGATTCTATGAAATACAATTGAGAGATTGCCCCCTATTATCTCCTATAGTGTCTTGCACACCTAGGTAGTCCATGGAGCTCCCTAGGACAGTCTGAAGATAAGCAGTGGGTACCTCCCTGAGGACATACCTACAAGCATGTCCTTTAGTGTGCTGTGTTCTTTGGCATGGGCACAATCTCCCATTCATGTAGTTTCTACTTGCCACTGGAATAAGTGTACATATTGGGATTTGTGTGCACAAACCTCTGAATATTTAGTTCCAAGTGATTTGTGCAAGTACACCCAGTGAACCAATAGCAGAATCTATTGGAAATAAGGAGATCCTGCCTTCCAGGCTGTCAGGATTGCCTTCCCACTCTGAACTCTAGGGTAAAGATGTGGGGACTCGCATGAAAAAGTCCCCTCATCTTTACCCTAGAGTTCAGAGTGGGGAGGCAATCCTAACACAGGACCATTCTCAATCGTCTAAAACAAGTCACCGACTTTCTGAGAAAATATCTTTTTAATAATAAAAACATTATCATAGTTTTCAGTATGATATATAAATTTAGACTCTAGGCAATAAACCAAGCACATGCCTTTGCTAAATTTTACATTACAGTTGGGCAACACAGGCACACATGGTGTATAAAAGTGTTTTGATTAGTAACAGTGTAGTGTGATCATATGCTATTTTGTCATCTTTTATCGTTCTGTTATTCATAATAGTGAAAATCTGGAGCAATGAGAAAATACAGCAAATGACTGCAGAGTTTTTAATTTCCTACAGAAAATCAGAAGGCAAAAAGTTCACACTTCTTCTTCCACCATCATGTCCTAACACGTCCGATTTCAACTGTTGCTCTTGCACCTTTCACTCTTTGACACCAGTAGTTCTGGTGTGTCCACTGCACTGGGAAGATTGACCACTTAGTGTGGAAGAACAATGGGAAATACCATGTTGTCTTGCAGAAGGTCTTGGGTGTCCGAGGGAAAAAAGGTTTCAGAGTAGTAGTTATGTTAGTCTGTATCCAGAAAAAGAACGAGGAGTACTTGTGGCACCTTGTAGACTAACTAATTTGTTTGGGCATAATCTGTCACCTTCAGCCCCCAACTAAAACCTCTCCAGCGCATCGTCAGAGATCTACAACTTATCCTGAAAGATGATCCCTGACTCTCACTGATCTTGGGAGACAGACCGGTCCTCACATACAGACAACACCCCAACCTGAAGCAAATACTCACCAGCAACCACACAAAAAAAACACTAAACCAGGACCCTACCCTTGCAACAAAGCTCGGTGCCAACTCTGTCCACCAGGGCCGGCGACAGGGGGGTACTACGGGTCGAGCTGTACCGGGCCCCGGACTTTAGGGGGCCCCTGGTACACAGCAGTACCTGTAGTCATCCCCCCTTGTCGCCAGGCCTGGAGAGCAGGAAAGGGGCGGGGAGGCGGCGCGGCTCTCCTCCGGAGGTGACGAGCGCGCGTGTCCCCAGCAGGAGCAGTGAGCCCAGCCGGCGGCAGCGGTGTATGCCGGGGGAGAAAGTGCGCGGTGGGGGGGGGGGGAGAGAGCAGCAAGGGCGGCTCCCGCGGCTCCCGCAGGACCCCGCACTGCCGCCAGCTGGGGGGGGGAGCGCCGGCTGGGCTGGGGGGGGCCCCGGCTGGGCTTCCCCCCCCCCAGCTGCTGGCTGGGGGGGAGCGCTGGTTGGGCTGGGGGGGGGGGGGCAGCCGCTGTCGGCTGGGGGGGGGAAGTGCCAGCTGGGCTGGAGGGGCCCAAACAATCAGAATAGGGGGCCCCCAAATTTCTGTCCACATATCTATTCAAGCGACTGCTGTCCACATATCTATTCAAGTGACTGCATCATAGGATCTAATCAGCCTTGTCATCAGGGGCTCGTTCACCTGCACATCTACCAATGTGATATATTGCATCATGTGCCAGCAATGCCCCTCTGCCATGTACATTGGCCAAACTGGACAGTCGCTACGCAAAAGAATTAATGGCTACAAATCTGACATCAGGAGTCATAACATTCAAAAACCAGTAGGAGAACACTTCAATTTTTCTGGTCACACAGTAACAGCCTTAAAGTGGCAATTGTTCCCCCCCCCCCCAAAAAAAAAAAAAAAAAAAACGCTTCAAAAACATACTCCAATTAGAAACTGCTGAACTGGAATTAATTTGAAAATTGGATACTGTTAAATTAGGCTTGAATAAAGACTGGGAGTGGCTGGGTGATTACAAAAATTGAATCTATTTCCCGATGTTACATATCCCCTTACTGTTACACTTTCTTGCCAACTGCTTGAAATGGGCATCCTGATTATCATTACAAAAGAGTTTTTCTCCTGCTGATAATCTCACCTTAATTGATTAAGCCACTTAAAGTTAGTATGGAAACCTCCACCTTTTTAGGTTCTCTGTGTGTGATATATATATTTTCCTACTGTATGTTCCACTCTATACATCTGATGAGGTGGGTTCTAGCCCTAGAAAGCTTATGCCCAAATAAATTGATTAGTCTCTAAGGTGCCACAAGCACTCCTCGCTCATTTTTTTTAAGAGGGAAAAGAGCAGTTCAACAGGAAAAATGTCACCCACATCTAAAATATCTCCCATACTGCACATTAACATATTTCTATTGGAATTCTGTTCTGAAAGGTGACTAGCTAAAAATGACACTCCTTAATTAACAGAACTGCTACCTGTGTTTATTCAAACATAGCTGCTGGCTTTAGTGACAAAAACTAGATTTTTAACTATTTTTCACTCCTGTCAGCCTTTCAAAGTCAGTGCAGCCAAGAGTCAACCGGATTCTAGTCTGGCTCATATGTAACCAGCAGAATTGTTAAATGGGAGCCAAATTATGCTCTGTTTTACACCAGTAAAACCATATTGACTTAAGTGGACATGCACAAGATCCTGGGTTCCAGATGCAGGGATTTCAATCTATTCTACTCATGATTACACTTCTGCAACCCCAAATGCCTGTGCAAAAAATATAGGTTTGCCACAGGTGTGACTGAGGGCACAATTTGGCCTGTGGAATTTTTGTTCAGTGACAAATATACGGGACACAGACATAACCACGTATTATAACTTAATTCAGAAGAGGGCTGTACATGTTCAGCAAATTGTACATACCTCTGAAAGTGGGGAATGTTACTTGGAGGCCTGCAGGCATAACAGATAGTTTGTTACCTAGATGCTGATGGATTGGAATACAATGGACCATTTTCAACACCCAAAATACAAACCCCTTGTCTGTATATGAAAACGTGACTGGTATGAGAGAAACCAGACTACTGGGTGTCTATCAGCTGAGACTCTTGAGCTGTGAAAATGTACCCCACGCACCTCCTGGGTGTGGTGCTCTGTCCCATAGTGTGGCACCAAGACCACTTGGAGAGAGATTGAGACTGCTCTATAGCCTTAGCTAAGAGCTATATGGCTTTTAGCTCATGCAATAGAGGCTCGTGCATTTAGTTCCAGATACCACAGGTTTGATCCCACCCACTGACAACTGAACTCTGTCAGCGTTACAAGTAGGGGCTTGTCCAGGGTATCAACTGGGAAGTCTCTGAAGCTTGGGACAAGTTTCCTCAGCTAGAAGTACTCATTATCTCACAAAAGGCAGTGTGGCCTAGTAGACAAGAGCAGGGGTCTCCAAACTTTGAGATGAGGGCCATATTAGGTTTTTGAAGGGGCTTCGCAGGCCGAAGCGACTGTGAAAAAAAATAAATATATGCAAAATCGTTAAAAAAAACAACACTACACGATTGTGCAGTGTTGCATTAAATTCTAAATCGGGTATAAAAGTAGCTGTATAATCAATGCAGGTACTGTGAAATCACAGCATATTTGTCAATACATTAAAAATCATTTCACAATTTTTTTTAAATTTTATTTATTTCTAAAAACTCTCAAATTTGTATCATGCAATACACATATTCAAAAGTTTGGCTGTACTTCGGTAAGAGAAGCTCCAAGTTCCCATTGTTGGTTGGGACTGTTTGGTTCTATTAGTGCTGTAGTTAAATTTTAACCGTTATGAAATTGTTAATTTCCATTGCTGCCCCCCCCCTTTCCTCCTCTGGCCGCTGCTTCAGCGCTCCCCCCTTGTTCCTCCAGCTGTGCCGCGTGTGCGCTCACCCCTCCTCACATGGGGCCGCCGGAAGCAGCTCAAGTGGGGAGGGGGAGCAGCAGCGGCTTCTCCATGTGCCTGCTCTGCGTGCCTGCTCAGCTGGGGGGGGGGGGGAGGACAAATCTAAGCCAGGAGCCATATCCGGCCCGCCAGCCATAGTTCGGAGACCCCTGGAGAAGAGCACTGGATTTTGGGACTAAGAAGACCTGGGTCTCTATTCCCAGCTTGGCTGCTGATCTGCTGGGAATCACTTTTTGCACTCTGACCTGGCATTTTCCCATCTTTCAAATGGGGGATAATGATACTGACCTTCTTTGTGAAGCACTCCTGGGTATGATGTTCTGCCCCCTCTAATTGCACTGAGTCCACTTACAGATTAATGAATCTGCTCTACAGCCTTAGCTAAGGGCCATATGGCTTTTAGCTCATGCAGTAGAAGCTCATACATTTTGACTCCAGAAGCCCCAGATTTGATCCCACTCACCAATGTCTGTTGGGGTCTTTTGATGTTACTAAATGCTAGGGGATGTCAGAAAAAAAAATTCTCACCAGTGCTCCTCCACCAAAGGCTCAGATTTATTTAACATGGTGCAATGCCAGAATCTGCTGCAGCCTTGTCTGTGCTAGGGATTAATCTCAAACTATGGCTCCAGCCTAGGGTTACCAGTTTTGGTTGGATGAATTCCAGGAGGTTTCCAGCCCCTTTGTACTGCATGGGTGATGTTCAGGTGCCAAAGAGTTGGCCTATCAGGCCACCTGGATTTTCCCTGTTTAGGGGGAATCCTTTGCTGGAATAAAACCAGCCCGCTCTGCTCCTATTGCATACTGCTTGGCCCTGCCGTAGGTAATATTTGGAACATGGCAGGGAAAAAGGATCACAGAGTTCCCCTCTGGTCTCCTGTGATTTCTCGTTCTTACCCCAGATTTTTGAGGCCACAGCAGACCGCTTGATTATGAGTAGTTCTGAGGAGCAGAACCTGCCCCGGGATGAAAGAGCTGCAAATTGCTTCCCTTGTTTACAAAGAAAAGTTCAGCCTCTAAACAGTTTAAAATTTCTAGGATCACCCTAAATCACCTCTTCACTAGCTTTACAACATTTAGAAAAGCATTGGTCTTATCAGAGATTAAAAGTTCCTGAAACTTCAGCTTTTTTGATAGTGTTGTGGTTAAGCTTTGATCCTGTGGGGCAGAAGAAATGATGCAATTTAGCTAGGTGTGGAAAAAGTATGTACTTTTATTTTTTGAGAATGTAGGCACTTTGAGTATGTCTGCACAGCAAAGTAAAATTAAAAATATGGGACACTGCATCTTTCTGGGCCAGAAATACTTATTTCTGTAATTGGGATAAGATAGGAAAACTTGTATTCATTGCCACTCAAGATTCACTTCATTCTAGTGTGACCAGGTGTCCGGATTTTATAGGAACAGTCCCAATTTTGGGGTCTTTTTCTCAAATAGGCATGTATTACCCACAACCTCCTGTCCTGATTTTTAACACTTGCTATCTAGTCAGTCTACTTCATTTTGTACTCCTAGCTGTCAAGATTTAGTTCACATGGCTATATTCTTATTATATTATCTAGAAGCTTATTCATAAATTCATTTAAAAATTACACTTTCATCATGTTTTCAAATCTATTTTATGTGACCAGATTTGGACCTGGAATAGTCTGTCATCCCTCATCACTGCGATATCTGGGCATCTTCCAGCAGTACATTTAGCACTGTGACTTACATATGTCATGTATGGATCATTCTCATTCCAGAAGAGAATTATGTATCCAGCATAGTATTTTGTTTTGATGGGCTTTTGTTTTCATAGGGTCATAGGACTGGAAGGGACCTCAAGAGGTCATCTAGTCCAATCCATGCACTCATGGCAGGACTAAGTACCATCTAGACCATCCCTGACCGGTATTTGTCGAACTTGGTCTTAAAAATCTCCAATGATGGAGATTCCACAACCCTCCTAGGCATTTTATTTCAGAGCTTAACCATCCTGACAGTTAGGAAGCTTTTCCTAATGTCCAACCTAAACATACTTGCTGCAATTTAAGCCAATTGCTTCTTGCCCTATCCTCTAAAGTTTTGGCATCTGGCTTTTTAAAAAAGTACCCTCTGTGATGGGTTGAAGAAGGCATCTTGCACTTAGTAAGATTTGCAATGATTCTCCGCTTCTGTGGGAGTTCCACAGTCTTGGATCAGCTCCCAAGAAAGCTCTGTCTTCTGGAGAGATAAGGAGCAGCACATCGGCCACAGTCATCCACCCAGAGTTCAAGGAGATATTTTAGGTGTCATGGGCTCAGGACACTGAGAGACTTAATATTAAGGACCAAAACCTTGAAGTTACCATGGTATACCCATGCTATGGCTGTGGTCTTGGCCAACACACCAATAAACCAAAACATGCATTCCAAAACCAAAGGTGCAGTGGTGAGTCTTGATCCATCTCATTGTCATTGAAGGAACCAGACATATTTGATTACAGTTGTTTCAACTATAAGTCAAACAAAATTGCAATGAAATAGTTTTGGATACTTGAACATAGTCAGTGAAGGGTTGCCTACTGAATATAGTTCCCACTGAAAGTTTTACTGAACGTAATGTAAAAAAGTCTGCACTATAGATTTTGAGATATTAAGTGGGGAATACTTTCCCCTCAAAGATTGTGAAGCATAGGTCAACATTTTTTGGTTTAACTTAGAGCAGCATGTTTTGTGAATCTTATAGGTAAACTATAGCTCAAAAAAATAGCTCAAAAAATCCCACAATGTGTTATACATGTGCTCTACTTTCCTATTTCAAGTATCACCCATTAACAGCAGAACTTTTTTATCAATGAGTTCCAGAGTTGGTTTTATGCTTTACTTCACACTTCCACTATGCTGTCTCCTAGGCTTTGTATGATTATAGCTGCTTGTCTGTACAGGACTTCAGCTTTCTTCCTCCCTACATATTGAACTGCTCACAATTCTATAGAATATTTATATAAGAGCAGCTGGTCCCAAGATATCCTTCTCTCTAAAGAACAGTACAGTAAATCCTATGCTTTAAAAGTTTTTTTTAAAAGTAGTTCAGTGGAATCCTCCTAACTGACACCACTTGAGCAACCTACAGTCCTGATTAATCAGATATCCTGATTGAGATGATTTATTTTTAAAAAAATGGAAAAAAAATATTGTACTGAAAATAAAAATGGTGTTTGACATTGCATAACTGTTTCTTCTATTTTTGGGCAGCTCTTCTATGAAAAGACTGAGCCTGAGAAAGTCACCTCTTTAACACCTGATTAAATTATGCTTTTATCTCTTGGCCTGCTGCATCCCCATTAGACATTTTTAATTTTTGCACTAAGTAAACAACAGTTTATATTTATGGTGAATGTTATAATCTGATAAATAAATTTCCTGGTAGGGCTATACCAGTAAAACAGTATACTTGAATTAAACAGTATACTCTGTTTAAATATGTCCAATGAACTTGTGTTTTCTAGTCTCTCCTTCCTAAAATACTTCCCCAGTTATCCTGTTTACTCTCTCAGTCCATGCCTTTCTCCACCCTAAAATATCAAATCTGATCCCTTAAATATTTAAAGGCTGTGGATATTTCAGTCCTAATCAGGTCAAACATTTTGGTGTCTATAAATTTGTAGAAAATGTCTTATCTGTGATACTGACTGTAGAAATGGAACAATAGGCTAATCCAAGCCACTTGGTATTCTAAGCAAGTTAAGTCACATTATTCAGGTGCCTAAGAAGTGGCTGTGTGCAGTTCAAGATTTGAAATTGTTAAGTGTGAAAGCAACACTTACTAACAATTGATAACTGGAAGCAGTTTAAAATATGGAAAGGTTCATTTTGTGTTGCAAAATGGGAGCTTGGCTGAGAATGGTGTTGTATAGCTAGGACTAAATCCTTCCCTGTGCTGTGTTGGTATGCACAGAGAGGTGAGAAGTTTGTGGTGGTAATCTCTTCTCCCACTCACAAGCAGCAAGGAAAGAATTTTCCATAGCTTTCCAGAGGGTTGAGGGAGATAGCTGGTTACAACACTGGCCTGCAGTGGAGTATTGCCTGCAGTTTTTGGGGCATCTTCAGTACTCTTTGTGACTGGCATGTAGACTCTTATCTAACGATGGGTGCATACTATTCCTATTTGAAGAGTTTAGCTCCTTCTTTGAGAATAAGAATAAGGTTAAGACTAAGAACAAATGAAAACACATTTGGAGGGTTTTGGTACTGAAGTATGCTGATGACACTATGGGTCAGAGTTGCATGTGTGCTTAGCACCCAACCACTCCCACCATTCTCAGTGTGACTACTTAATTGGCTGCTGAAATAGAAGTTGCTGTGTACGAAACCCTTTTGAAACTCTAGACTACGTAGCTCCGTGTCATCAGCATGCTTTTGACACTGCATTCCAAATTCTCTCACTGTTTCTGCTTGGGAACTTCTGGGTGTTGAATATTTATCCAATCCCAGATGGTTGGAAAAGTGTGTTGGAACTTATTCCAAAGTCAACTGTAGTAGTGGGATTCTTTCTATTAACTCCAGTGCTGTGTGGATCAAGTCCAGTTAACCATGATGAG
Organism: Sternotherus odoratus; assembly: GCA_032164245.1. Lineage (NCBI taxonomy): Eukaryota > Metazoa > Chordata > Testudines > Kinosternidae > Sternotherus > Sternotherus odoratus. Next base: position 57,990,095 of record JAVMKO010000008.1, read on the forward strand.
TTCTTGTTGTGTCCTGACCTTTTAGATAAGACCAAATATCAAATTGATTCTAGACTTGATGTCTCCTAATTAGGTATTACCATCAACCAATATCCTACTCTTTGCATGGGGATAAAATTAACGATCTAAGAGTACTCTTTTAATCCTAAATGGTCCCAATGATGCAAAATGAGGCCACCTAAATAAACATTGCACTATATTACAATGTCCATTACAAAATGACAGATGCAGTGAATCTGGTACATCTCAGTTGCTGCTTTCGAACTTTCAGCCATCTTATCTTATCTTTAGTACATTTATTTTTCCATTATGACTAAATGGCTTTCCCTTTCAAGAGTTCTATGCCATATTAATAATCATGAGCACTTAAATTACATCTTGTAGAACACAATGTTCCAGCATAAGTAAGCAATGTTCCTGATTTGATGGACAACTGAGGTGTGAATACCAGAGGTGAGCAATGGGTCCCTCACCAAGACCTGTTTCATCCCTACAATAGTGAAAGGAAAAAGAATCTGCTTATGATTGGCTTTTTGCTCAAAATAATGTATAGGACTCAAAGATTCTTGGATGCTAAGACAAGCATTGTTGTAGTGTGTGATCCAGAAAGATAATATTGATAGCAAACACAATCAGATGGTGATTGGGTCTATTTAGTCCAGCTTTTTGTTGTCACACTATCACAATGTTGTTGTCACACTGTATCACAATGTTGTGTTTTTCAATCTAGTATCTGTCACTTGTAAACTTGCCAGCATTTTAGTGCATAAATGTTAGGACAATATTTCTGGGGAAGCTGCCAAAGGGAACTGCTTCATGCATTTGGCCCTCTTCCTACTTCCTGACTAGTGATTTCTGAGCTCACTACTGGAACCAGTCCCAGCTCATACATGCACTGCTTTGCCTGTTGTGGTTTGAAGGCACACACATAGGAGAGAGACCGTTGGGTATCTGAATTATTTCTGGCTGAGTGGGTGGATAGCAGCATCTTGCATGTCATCCTTCTGAAATGATATCCCCATTAGCTAACTGCTATGCCAGTAATCACTTGAAGTGCGAAATCCCATTAAACAGAGCTATTCAACTGTGGCATGAGTGAATTCCAGCTGCCATTCTTCAGAGGGTGCTATAGACACTGAACCAGAGTTCTGGGGCAGTTAAAAAGGAACCAATATGACACTTTGGAAGCTTTACTTCAGAAAATATGAGCATAATGTTTTCTGCTCATGAATCATGGCATCATCTAGTAGTTCAAGAGATCAAAGACAAGACTGTGTGCAAGATGGTAAGGATGGATAACAAAAGCTTCAAGTCAAATTCTGGAGGACTTGACTGAATACATACTGCATTCGCAGTTCTTTCACCCTTTGAACAGGGACAGCGTGTGCTCTACCTTGTGCCAGCCTAGCTCTGCTAGATAGCATAGGAGGGTTTGGGCCACGGCTCTACCTTCACCTGTAGCCTTTGGTGTGTCTTGTGGTGTCCATAGCATAGTGCAGAGCTTGCATTGTCTGCCTGGGTTGTGGCAGGTCTCTGAACAAGATGGTGTGATGGGAGAGCTCTTTACCCAACTTGAGTACCCATTCAGAGCCAGCCACAAATGGGCACTAAAAGTGCTTTGGAAGAGAGAGATGATTGAATATCCAAGGGTTCAAAAGATATGGGGAAACGTGAATTGGAGATTTCAGGAAGAGCTTTGAGGGGAGATTTTGCAAAGGTGCAAAGGACAGTTAGGCACCGAGTTCCTATGGGCTTTCAATGGGAGTTCAGTGCCTATCTCCATTAGTCCATTTTCAAAATCTCACCTCTCATTGCCAAAAGTGGAAGGAATACACTTATTAAAAATATCAACACACTCGAGTTTTATTCAGTGCAATTTATAAATTTTAAATCGCATTACAACATGTACATCCAAAGCTCTGGGCAAATAAAATCTTTTATCATTTAACAGACAAATTGATTCAATATCCAAATTTAACCACCAACTTATTTTCTCCAAAAGTAAGACTTCCACTGTCCTTTACATGGTAATTCATTCCTCTCCCCCTTACACCTGTGGGGGAAAAACATGAAAGCAGACAGGGATGCAAATACAACCTTAAAGTCAACAGATTTGGCCACTGGTTGAAATTTCAGTGACAATTTCCTGCCTTCATGTGAGTCTTGTTTAAACAGGAGCCTTGTTATTTTTGGTGCAGATTCAAACTTGATCCATTTTAAATTGGGTTGCATGTGTTATACATCAATGTAGAATTTTTACTATTGACTTCAACTGGAATTTTGTGTTTTATGTGGGGACAGAATTGATCTCCCTCTCCCTCTCTGTAATCTTCATGATCTGGAAAGGCGGCAGCTGGGATTGTACCATTTTTTGCTGACTTATGATGCTGCCAGAGATGGCCTGTAAGGCTTTATTAAAAGTCTGGTCACATGCCATGCCCTGAGGGACTCCCCAAATTTAAGATGGCTTTACAGCCCCCTTGCATAGCTGGCATAGCCCTGGTGCTGGGAATGCAGTTGGGAAAGGCTCTGTCAGATCCCTGCTGCTGGAACCCTTCCCCAATGCAAGGAAAGGCTCTTGTAGCAGGGATGCAAGGGAACAGGGGGATAAAAGGTCCTGGCACCCACTGGATCCTTCTCCACCTCAAGGAAAGATTCCAGACTTTCCCCACTGTCTCCCCCTCGCCAAAGCCTTTAACAGTTACATGTAGTTATGCACAACAGTGGGGATACAGCCTCTTTTCATCGTGGGATGTATCTACATGTGCACTGCACACCATGTGAAAGTGATGTGTTGTGTAGTCTATGAGTTATGCACAATGCCCTGTGACCTATATATTCACTCAGAACTAACCACTACCGTTCAAATTTCAGTCATAGTACGCCCACGACAAATGGATCTCGTACAAATAAATTGATGATAATTCCAAATGATGCATAAATTTGAGTTAATCATAGGCTATTCTGGGGCTACTTGCAAATAGTAAATGGCAAAATTAATTAAACAAAGGTCTTGCTGGTATTTTTAGTTTACATTTGCTTAGGAACAGCCTGAAAATAACAACCTACTGAGGAAGAAAAAATTCTCCATGCTGCACCTTAAAAATCACAATTCTCTCCACCTCTTTCCCCCTCCAATCTCAGTCAGTCACAGTTATTTTAGATGTAAGATGAAAACAATTCATTTTTTCCCCCCAGTTTTACTTTGTACCGTTGACAGGACTTTGTGTACAGTGTTATTCATAGTTTCTCCCATGCAATTTCTAGTCACTTCCAGTTTTGTTTGCAAGGTTCTTTCATGCAGCAGCAGGAGAAAAATGTCAGTGGGTTTCAGGGACAGGTATAGCAACACGTATTTGAACTTTTTTTTTAATTACTAGATTCTAAATTAAGACTCTCTAAAGGAAATTATTTAGTTTCAAGTTACAGAATGGGGGACTCTATTCTGGGAAGCAGTGACTGTGAAGAAGACTTAAGGGTGGTGGTGGATATCATCTGAACTTGAACTTCCAGTATAACACTGTGTCCAAAAGACCAGATGCAATCCTGGGATGCATAAGCAGAAATCTCAAGTAAGAGTAGAGGTGTTATTTTACCTGTGTATTGGGCACTGTTGTGAGTGCTGCTGAAATACTGTCTCCAATTCTGGTGCCCAAAATTCAAAAAGGATGTTGATAAATTGGAGAAGGTTCAGAGAAGACCCGCAAGAATGATTAATGGATTAGAAAACATCATTTATAGTAATAGGCACAAAGAAAATCATCTATATAACTTAAGAAAGAAGGTTCGGGGTGACTTGATTATAGTCTGCAAGTATTTACATGGGGAACAAATATTTCATAATGGGTCTTTCGTCTAGCAGAGAAGTGTAACACAATTCAATGTCTGGAAATTTGAAGCTAGAGAAATTTAAGACTGAATATAAGATTTAAATATTTAATGGTAAGAGTAATTTGCCATTGGAAATTACTCAAGATAGTTAAGTCCAAAGCTGATTGCAAAGAGTTGCAAATGGATCTCACAAAACTGGATGACTGGACAACAAAATGGCAGATGAAATTCAGTGTTGATAAATGCAAAGTAATGCACATTGGAAGACACAATCCCAACTATACATACATCTTGGATTCATTGTGGAGAGTTCTCTGTGCATATCTGCTCAATGTGCAGCAGCAGTCAAAAAAGCTAACCATGTTAGAAATGGGATAGTTAGTAAGATGGAAAATATCATAATTCCTCTCTCTAAATCCATGGTATGCTCCCACTATGAATACTGCGTGCAGTTCTTCTGATTGCTATGTCTCAAAAAAGATATTAGAATTGGAAGAGGTACAGAGAAGGGCAACACAAATTAGGGATATGGAACAACTTCCAGATGAGGAAAGGTGAAAACGACTGGGACATTTTACCCTGCGGAAAAAAGACAACTAAAAGGGGTTATATAGATCCTTGCGTGGATACAAATTTTATATCTTCAAAAATGATCTGCAGATATAAAGTGGATATCTGTGGATTTGCAAGGCTCTAGGGATATGAGCCTCTCATATTCCTAGAGCCTTGCAAATCCAATATCAGATATCCAATTTTGACTGGTGTGCAAAAAGTGAATAAAGAAATGTTATTTACTTCCTCACATCACACAAGAATCAGGGGTCACCCAATAAAATCACTAGGCAGCAAATTTAAAACAAAAAAAAGGAAGTACTTCTTCAAACAATGCACAGGCAACTTGTGGAACTCATTGCTAAGATATGTTATGAAGGCCAATATTATAGTGGGGTTTGAAAAAGAATAAGATAAATTCATGGAGGATAGGTCCATCCATGGTAATTAGCCAAGATTGTCAGGGATGCAATCCCATGGTCTGGATGTCACTAGCTTCTGTTTGCCAGTTGATAGATCTGTTGATGAGTGTTCTGTTCATTCCCTCTGAAGCATCTTGCATTGGCCACTGTTGGAAGAGAGGCTAAATGAACCATTGGTCTGACACAAAATCTCCATTCTTATATTCTTATGGAACAATTGACCAAAGTTACAAATTCATGGAGAATCCATGATGAAATTAAGATTGGGTGTTTTTCTAAAAGAGCTACTCTGGGAATTGTTTTGGGTAAGTTCTATGGTCTGTGCTATAGAAGAGGTCATATTAGATTATCACTATGGTCCCTTTTGATCTTGGAATCTATGAAAGTCTTTAAGGTCGAGTTTCCCATTATCAGGTCCATGGTTAGGTGTGACCAAAAGCTCCCTTTGTCACACCCTACATGCTACTTTAACAAACTTTGTGCAAAATATGCCTTCTGATGTATCATTTGAAAACTAATAACTTGGTGATCATCATTATTCTTATGTAATGTAGATATGAAATGCATATTAAATATTATAAACTGAAATTATGACTAAAATATGCTTGCCAGACAAGTCTGGGAATGGGGTAAATGGGTTCTCAAAGACCAAGGACAAGCTGATGCCTCTAGCCAGGTGTCAAAGTTGACTGGCAATCACTTATCAAGTGGCCATTATTTGGCAACCAAGGGGGTGGGGGAGGCACAATTGGATCAATCTGCAGTTAAACAAAGAACAACATGGAACCTTTTTCACCATAAGACTCCTTGTCTCCTCACAGCTAGAATAAATTTTGTCTTTAGAGTAACCCTTAGGAAAATGCATTTCAAAACATGACTGGACTGTAAAAATAAGGGGCAAAGACACTCCAAGCTAGCTCTCCTGATTTCTCTCTTTTTCGCCTGAGATGACCTTTTGACTTTGGGGAAGTTCCTGACATGAGAATTTGATCAGCAATGTTTCTGGGAACCAGTGGTAAGGATTTTACCTTGAATCCGGACTAGTTTGTTAACTTTTAGCTACCCGAAAATGTTATATCATTGTTTCTCTTGTAACCATTTCTGACATTTAACATCTTAAACTTACATTCACTTAAAACCTATCTCTTGTAGTTAAATAAACTTGTTTATTTTTTTCATCTAAAACTAGTCCAGTGTTTACACAGAACTGTTTGGGCAATGCCACTTAAAGTAGCAAACTATTGAATGTTGACCCCTAACAGCGGCAGTGGGCCTTTAATATCTGAACTGACCAGGAGAGGGCTGGACACTGCAGAATACACATTTTGGGGAAAACCTGGGACTGGGGAGTATGTTGTGGTTAGAACATACAGGTAGAAACCAAGGCAGGTTGAAGCCAGAGTGTGCCTGGAGTGTTCCTGACCAGCTAGTGGGGTCAGAGCTGCTGATCCTGGGATGTAGCTATACACAGACTACTCCGGATATGCCCTGCATGCTGTTGGGATTTTGTGACTGGCCCAGGTTGGGAAGTACAAGAGCAAAGCATTGTGAGGCCCCCAGGATTATAGGAGAGGACGTGACACAACCTCTCACTGGTCTGAATTGCATCCCAAAATGTGTCAGTAGGTTCTTATGTGTAAGGGATTGACCCAGAAAACTTGTGCCAAAAATGTGCAAGGAGTGCTCAAGTATTGAAGGAACGTGCTTTGATTCTATAGAACAATCATGCAGCAGCCTCATTTGTCTTATTCCAGTCTAATGCCTGAAAGAAGTGATAGCCATCAACCAATTGCTGGAAAACTGGAAGGCTGTAACATCCTACTTTCTATCATAAGATGAAGAAGAAACACATCCTCTGATCTGGAAATCAATCTCTGACCAGAAATATGGGCTTACTGATGAGGAAGTTTCTCATACACGGTTACATGAGCCTAGTAACCATATCAATCAAAGTGTTTGAAAAAGGAAGCCACCCACACTATTGAAGTGTGCGATGAGATGCTGAGGTTAAGAATGAGTTTGAAGTCCCTTCTGTAAGACAAGATTTTTTTGTTTTTCACATTTTGAATCTCGCATGGCTATAGTAGCAACCTCTGTGCCCCATTTAAAGGCAGAAATTGGAGTTGGGCACATGTGGGATTTTTAAAGTTTGATGTTGATCATAGTCAAGTTCCCTGATTGCTCTGGATTTACTGCACTCCAAGATGTTGAGCTTTGTGGATGGGCACTGAGTGCTCTGAACTTCCTTGGGTTATGGTACTCAAGCAGCAACCCGAGTATATTTTTATGTAAAATGCCAGTGATGTTGACAAGGGGGGTTGTGACTGGATAGCCTGCCCCTTCTAGTGTCTGCATTGTTGATGAGGATGCTTCCTGGTAACTGCATTGGCGGAACTAACTGTGTGCAGACTACAGTAGCTCACAGTGATAATACAACAATGAGATGTTGAATAGGATAAGGCCCTACCAGATACGAACTACACATAGAGTGCTTTCCTTTTTTAAAAATTGGGTGAGTGTGGGTGGGATAAAAATGGCTGATAGGGGAAGCAAAAAGTGATTTTTCTACGAATGGGTTCTCCTCATTTACTTGTTGCGCAGCTCTTGTAGTGGGTTACAAGAATAAACTTGGGGTTTGTGTCCTGTATTTCGGAATCACTGATTACATAGGTCCATCAGCTTGGTCTCCTACTACATGCAGAAAATATGGAAAGTGTAGGGATAAGCCAGGGCCATATACTTTTGCTCAGAAGAGATTTACTGAGCCACAAAACCACCTTGAAGATACAGCAATGGTCTGTGTCGCCTACCTTATTGTTGTAGGTTGTTGTACGTGTCTGTGGTATATTAGGGAGCCAGCCTTTTCATAGTTTCCATAACCAAAGCACTTTCACTCAGAATTATTAGTAAGGTCACAATTTGGCACCTAATAGATAATAATCATTAAATCTTTAGCCCCCAGTGAACAAATCCATTTTCAGAATACCGAAAATAAGTATTTTGCCCATAGAACAAACTGCTGTGGTCCATTCACAACCCCAGGGCAATAATTACTGTGTTCTTCCTTATAATTTACTTCAGGAGTTTTGTGCACTGGTCAGTACTATTAGCACATCAGACCAACAGGAGCAACTGTATTGGATTTTTACCAAGAAATGTGTGTGGCCTTTTAAATAAGAAAACTCCACAAACACAACTTTTTGCTAATTAAGCAGTCTAATTATGTTGTTGAGACTTCCTTGATGTTGTGCAAATCAATAGTCCTATATAGAAAAGAACAAATCATACTTTTAACTTGTGTAATGGTCAAGATCTAAGATGAATTCCATGGGTTAATGAGTGTCTTCAGGATTGTTTGTCAGGATATGTAGCCTTCTGTGACACCAGCATGTTAGTGATTGAAAAGCACCGCTCACAGTGCACCAAATAAATAAATAAGTAAAATAATCAGGAACAAGCTGGTTTGGGGACTCAGCATACTGAATCTTTTAGCTTTAGTGCATTGATTTTTTTGACTGTCTGCAGCGAGTTTCAGCATAAGCTGAGGATACAAATTCAGATTTGCCCTCACTTTGAGATTCAAACTCAGTTCCAGTTCCAGCTGGGGATTCAAACAGAGATTGTGTTGAGCTCCCAGATTTCTATCACAGTGATATTAGAGGTTATTCCTTTCTTGTGTGAGAGAAAATGGTGCTTGTTAGAGTTAAGGGAAGAAACAAACAAACCCTGAAACATACACATTCTCAGATGAAGTCCTATCTTCTAGGTAGCTTGCTGACCCTGAGGCTTAACTTGAGTTTAACGGAAAGAGATCCAAAGTGACCTAAGGTGAGTATCGGACAGGAAACACTAGAACAAATAGCAAAAGTGGGGGAAAAGCCCATTACAATGGTAGTAAACTTGATATTGTTGTTTAGTCTTCTGCCTCTCCCCCTCCCCCATCCTCTGGTTCCTGCAGCCCAGTCATCCCTCCTAATTAGTCTGCCTCTCCCTTCCCTGTCTGGGTACTGGTGATGTGTGGGATTGAGGGCACAGGATAGGCAGTAGGGTGCGAGAAGATTTTGTGACGGTGTGCATATAGAGAACACTCTCTCACTCTAGACACCGGGGAAAGGTTACTCTCGGTCAAGGCAACAAGTTTGCATGCTAGTGTTATCTATTGTATACCAGAGCTCTCCAGCTGCTAACTGCTTGCCAGGCTTGTGAGAAACTAATGAAGCAAAACAAGTTATTAGCTATTCATGAGGTATGCATGAGATGCAAATGTGCATGGGTATTTCTGTGTCAGCGTGCCCCTGCCTAATGGGCTTCACCCTGAGCATGGCTCCAATGCATCGGGCTTTTCCTGTCTCGGTGACAGCAACGAAGGGGGCCCCCGTTGGGGGGGGTGTCACTGTCTGCCTTCAATAAACTCACCACTTTTATTCAGCAGCTATCTGTGTGCCTCGTTTCTACGGGACTCCGAGTATCCTGCAACACAGGCTGTCTGCTCTCTGTTTCTGTGTTTGGTGCCACAACTGCTCCAGCTGCAAGGAGAAGCAATTTTTGTGAAAGTCCTGCTCAGCTTCTGCAACTCTGTGCTGGAGGCTGCTCAGGGCAGAGAGACTCTTTGGAGGAGTTAGCTGCCAAATTCATTACAAACCTCTTCTGAGCATGTGAGAACTGAGATTTTTTTTTTTTAATTTATTTAGGCCTATTACTTAGCCAAATTTAGGCAAGTCTTCTTAAGAATGGCAAAATGCTCTATCCTGAAAACACAGTGATGTGTGTGTATTTGCATGTGCGCACACACTTTCATACTTCTAACTCCATTCTCCAAAGCATGTAAGTGCTAAGGCTTTTCAGCATAACCCCCCAATTTCATTTTCAGTAAAGGCTGACTGTCTGCCTCATGCTGACTATTTCTGGAAAAACAGCATGGAAAGTTTCAACCCGAACTATTAAAACCTGATGTAATCATAACCAACTTCCAGAGAGATCATCTGTTCCAAACCTTTTTCTCCGGTTTTACATTTTTGGCCCATACTGGTTAGGGGACAGTTAAATGAGTAAGTCTGATCTTCACTAAATCTTCAGAGCAGTTTATCAAGGAGAAAAATGCTACACAATACTATACGTGATTAAAAGCAATAAATGCATTCAAAGAAAATATTCATTATCCGGTACACCAAAGAGGTGTATTTCAGTCATCTCTGCTGGAACATATAAACCAATACAGCTGAATAAAATCTGAAATGATCACATATGTACACTGCACTATGGAACTGTGGGTCTGCTAACCCTAAGTAATTTATGTGGAAAATGTGCCGTGCTTTATCCATGGATTTATCACTTTCATACTGTGAAACTTGAAGTGAGAATGGCAAGTCAGATGTCATCACAGAATAATATACATTCTCTCTTCACAGAATCTTCTAGTTCTTTACTGGGGATAATTGACTCTTCTCACCAGCTAAATAACTTCATAGATTTTTTTACAATGCAGAATTTAAATGTGAAATATAATTAAAACCTATTGTTTTTTTAAAAAATTCAATGAGAACATGTAACTTGGGGGAATAACAAATTTAATTTCATGTCACACATGAGTGTAGTATCTCCCAATAGAGCAAAACATCCTGCTCTCTCTTGGCCTTTGTGATTATTCCCTGCCCTGTATTGTGCCACTGTAATACTCTCTGACAGTCTCCCTGATGCCATTTCTTGTAATCACAGAACATGAAAAGTGTTATGCTAATGGTCCTTTCTTTTTAATTTCTATGAAAATAATAGCTGCAAATAGTGCCCTCCTGTTACCTGATTCTTTTAATGAATTACACACCCTTAAGACAAGTGCCACTTTTCCCCTGTGACCACCTAACTCACCCTTGGGATATGTTTACGCCATATGACCCCTGTGTAGGTTTCTGGGCTCAGCCTGCAGCCTGGACTGCAGGATCTTGCGAGTTGGTAGGGTCCCAGAGCTCAGCTTGCAGCTGTAGCCCAGAAATCTACACTGCAATAAAACAGCCCCACAACTTGAGCCCCTAGTCCAAGTCAGTTGGCAAGGGTTATCCCTAGGTGTGTGATTGCACTGTAGACATGCCTGTACCCTTCGCTGTCTCCATGGGGAACTGTATTATTCACATTGCTCATTACCATGAAAAGCTGAGTTGTAGGAAGAAACCATATTACCTTTCTTTAAATGGCAAGAACCTCTCATAAGGAGCTCTCAGTGGTCCACCTGCCTCTGCAGAGTACAAACCTAGTGCTACTGCTGCATTTAGGGCCTTAAGCACCTGGAAGGAGAGCAGGGGTAGAGGAGGGGTTCAAGCTTTCACCCTGTGTAGAAAAAATGACACATTAACTAGAAAGAGAATTCTGCAGGCTGAAACCAGCAGAGAGGCTGCTGTGCTTTATCCTCCATTCTTCAAAAGATGTTTGATCCTTAGATAAAACATTTGTTAATACTTTAAAGATTTCAACTTAAGATCTATAAAGATTCTTTCTTTTTCTAAGGTAGAAATCTACTGATATGTGATAATTTTACTTAAGTATGAAATTCCCTTCAATATCTGGAGCTGACTATTCACCCCCAGGCACTCTAGCATAACAACATACCACTGAGGAATCAGAAAATAGGCAGCCTAGGATGAAAGTAATAAGGGGGGTAAATAAGGGAGAAATAGGAGGCCAGTATAAGTGAACAGAGTTTTGTTGTGGATGTAAAAGGACCATTCTTCCCATGATATAAAAAGATCACTTTTAATTTAATTGACAGATGTATTGGGGGAATTTTAGATACTCTGTTTATACGGGACATAGAAGTGATTTAGCTCAGTAGACAAAGAACAAAGAGACAAAACAGCATTTCATACACACAATCATCTTATTGGATGAACGACAGCTAAAACAGGGAAAGCTTTTGAGACTCTCGATCTCTTCGTCAGGCCCTGGGAAATGGAGCAAAGCAGAACAAACAGATATAGTGGCAGGGTGTTAATTGAGACCTGATAATTAAATGAAAGCATAGTCATGGTACAGCTGTCATCCCTGCTTTGTGGGAGAGAATCCTGTTGGGTGCCGCCTGTGGAGTCTTTGTCCTGGCATGTTCACTCCGGGGAACAGTCAGTGAGAGCCTCTGTCATGCTACAGGTTTGCGCTGGAGAGAAAAACAGTTGTATTAGCAAGTGGGGAGTTTGACACATACCTGTGGCAAAACTGTGTTTTTAATTGCTTTTTTTTTCTTTTTCCCCTTTATCTTCTTTCCATGCGGGATGGTGTGGGTGACTTTCACTTGAATGGCAGTTCTGAGGAAGCAGCAGCAGCAATGTCTTGCACACAATGCTGAGAGATTAAATGAAAATAGATGATGGCTAATTGAATTCAGAGATATAGGCGAGCAAAGCGAAACGGTATAAAATTGTACGGGATATGGATTGGGGTTTCACTTTGGATTGCAATTGCAAATAGCTCTTTTAATCAAGGGACAATATATACAATACAAAGAGCCACTGTCCCTTAGTAACTTAGTAAATATAAGCAAAACTGACTTTGTAAAATATCAGTAGTATGTTAGAAAATTAATATTTTAATATTTCACCTGGAGGGTAGTCATGATAGATTTCAGAGATTTTACAAAAATACCAGAGGTTGTAGGAATGAAAATGACACTGAGATTGTGAGTTTGGGAGAGGGGGAAGATCATGGAGTTGTGGGGAAAATAAAGTGGTTGGTTGAGAAGATAAGAAGTTCAGCCTTGAGAAAAGATGGTGGTTGGATATCCAGAGGAGACAGAGTTGCAAGACTGGATTCTAGGCAAATATTTTTTTATAATCTTTTTTTTTTTTTTTTTTTTAGAGCTAATCGTTGTTTGAGCTGTGCAAGTAAAATACCAAAACGAATACACTATTAAAAGCACTAATCAAAACAGTAAGCAAAGTGTCCAGCACTTTTTTCTCTCTAAATTATTTTGATTTGAATGCTCTTTTAATTAATCGTACAGTGAAATGTGATATTGGAAGCAGACTCCAGATGGTGACAGAGAGACTAGCAATCTGGAGATGAGCACCAAAAAGGGAAAAATTCTGAAAAAGAATTAAATATTTTTCCCTTCTGAACTGGTATCTGAGTAAGCAGATGAGCCATTTGTCTCTATACTGTCCAATAATTTTTATTCCCAAATAAGAGCTGCTTTCTTCTCTTGGAACTTGGAAGCTGACCCCAGCTTCTAAATTTTTAATCACAGTTACATACTCCAGATCCTTCTTCTGTTGAATCAAATGGGGAATGTGGGCATTGACCTCTCGGGGAGCAGGAGTAAACCTAAACTTTCAGTATGTGGGTTGGATTATTCATGTGTTCAAGTTTAACTACCAGCCTTAAGTATTTGTAGGATCTGAGGCTTTCCTTTGCTTACACTAAGACCCTGATAGGAACTCAAATGTATTGATTCTTTTCATTCATTTTTGGTGGGTTGTTCCACCCTGAATTGCATTAAGGTGTATTGTGCACATTATGAAGTGGAGTTGCACCAAGGACTAATTCAGTCCTTGTGTGCTTGGGTGATTTACTGTAAGAATACAAAGCCCTTCCACACCTGAAAGGGTACTGACCTAAAATAAAAGAACATTGTAACTGAAAACGGCAGGTCTGGTGCTGAAATGACTATAGAACTGCTATTGATTATGTTATTGTGGTGTTTTAGTGGTATCATTTGTACAACATGGAAATGATATATTCACTTAAATCAGCCTCTGTACCGGATGATTGGAGGCTAGCTAGTGGAACACCAATTGTCAAAAACAGCTCCAGAAGTGATCCTGGCAACTATAGATTGGTATGCCTAACTTCAGTACCAGGCAAACTAGTAGAAACTATAGTTTACAGAATTATCAGACACATAGATGAGCATGATTTGATGGGGGGAAAAGTCAACCCAGCTCTTGTAAAGGGAAATCATGCCTCACTCATCCATTAGAAGTCTTAGAAAGAGTCAACAAGCAACAGGCAAGGATGATTCACTGGACATAGTGTACTTTGACTTTCAGAAAACCTTTGATAAGGTCGCTTACCAAATTCTCTTAAGCAAAGTAAGCAATCCTGGGATTCGAGGGAAAGTCCTCTCATGAATCAGTATCTGATTAACGGATAGGAAACAAAGTGTAGGAATAAATGGTCAGTTCTCACACTGGAGAAAGGCAAATAGGAAAGTCCTCTAAGGATATATACTGGGACCAGTCCCATTCAACATATTCATAAATGATATGGAAAAGGGACTGAACAGGGAAGTGCCAAACTTGCAGATGATTCAAAATTACTTAAGATAGTTAAGACCAAAACTGACTATGCAGACTTACAAAGGGCTTTCACAAAACTGAATGACTGGGCAAAGAAAATGGCAGATGAATTTCATGTTGATAAATGCAAAGTAGTGCACACTGGAAAACATAATCCCAACTACACATACAAAATGATGGGTCTAAATTAGCTTTTACAACTCAAGGAAGAGCTATTGGAGTCATGGTTCTCTGGAAACATCCACTCAATATGCATCAGCAGTCAAAAAAGCTAGCAATGTTAGGAACCATTAGGAAAGGATAGATAATACTGTACATATTATACTGCCACAATATAAATCCACGGTACACTCACCTTTGCTACTGCATTTAGTTCTGGTCACCTAGTCTCAAAAATATATATTAGTATTGGAAGAAGCACAGAAAAGGGCAACACAAATGATTAGGGCTATGGAACAGTTTTCAGATGAGGAGAGATTAAAAAGACTGGGGTTGCTCATTTTAGAAAAGTAACAATGAGGGGGACTTGGTGGAGGTCTATACAAGCATGAATGGTGTGGAGCAAGTAAATAAGGAAGTGTTCTTTACCCCTTCACATAACACAAAATATCAGGGCCCATCCAATGAAATTAATAGGCATCAGGTTTAAAACTATCATAAGAAGTACTAGTTCATATAGTACAGAGTCAACACATGGAACTCATTCCCAGGAGATGTGAAGGCCAAACACATAACTGGGTTCAAAAATAATTAGATAAATTCGTGGATGATAGGTCCATCAGTGGCTGTTAGCCAAGATGACCAGGCATTCAATGCCATGTTTTGGGTATCCCTGAATATCTGACTGCCCAAATTTTGGATTGAATGTTAGGGGATGGATCGCTTGATGATCTTCACTGTTCTGTTTGTTCCTTCTGAATCACCTGGCATTGGGCAATGATGGAAGACAGAATACTGGGCTAGATGGATTTGGTCTGACCCAGAATGGACATTCTTATGTGTTTAGGATCTGATCTTGTGCCCACTAGTCAGCTGGAGTTTAGCACAGATTTAACTTAGTGCACACTCAAACCTTAGCTTAACGCCTATTGATTCCAAACGATGGGGCAATTCTCCCTTGTTTTGCATGTGGAAATCCTATTATAACTCATATGAAAGGGGGAACGAATGATAAGTAGGACAATATACTGCCATATTTTCCCCTGTGAAGACTGAGTAAAACTCATTGGATAACTTCTATTGAAATGAGATTTCAACAAAAATGGAGGGAGGGAGAGCTTGTGATAACTTGCAAATCTTCTTCTTTTCTTCAATAATGAATACTTTCCAGATTGCTTTAAATTTCTATAAGGAATTTTCAACTCGGAACATAATCCTTTTAGGACCAGATTTTTTAAAGAGTTCAGTTCCCATTTTTGGACCAAGATAAGGGAGCTCTTTTGAAAAACTGTCCATAAGTATGACAATGGGAGCAATTGTGTGCTGATCTGTTATGAAAATCTAGCCCAATGCCTAGTACTGAGCATTTGAAAATCTGTCCCTGAATTCTTTTCAAAATCTGTCCCTTAAAGTGTAAACATTAACAAAATTGGAATAATCTTTAAATACTCTGTTTAAAAAACAAAATCATTTACACAATTTGTTTAAGTTCATCTTTGCATGGTATATTGTGTGTGTCTCTGTGGTGGGAGGGGCATATCAAATTAGTGAAGCAACCTGTCTGTGTCATCTCATCTCAAATGTCTGAATAAACATGAGATAAATGTAAATTGCATCACCATAGAAAGAGTGCAAACATCAAATATATGTGAAGGAGAGGCCCTGCCAGAGGCTGATTTAGAATTGTAATGGATTCCCCTTTACTAGTTTGCAGTAGAAAGCTATTAATTTGTGCTTTTTCTATTCTTCTCATTATAAAGCTTTTAGCTAGACAAAATAGCTGTCTCAGCCTTTCATTTTATTCCTTAACACTTGCAAAGCACTGTTAGTATATAGAATCATTACCCATTTTTTTTACCTGTTCTTGATAGAAATCTGGTACAATTAGTGGTATCAGTATTCTGGCTACAATAAAGACTGGCACATTTTGCTATCAGTGCCTTACATACTGTATTTTCTTTGTGCTAGTTCCATTAAAGAACATGTTATGTCTTTCATATGTATTAAATATAATTTGGCTTTTTTCATGGAAACGGTTGGTTCTTTGCATTTATTTTCATAAACAGCATCTTTATTTTTTCACGTGTCAGTGTAATTTTAAAGACATCTGATTTTTGGACTCTGGGGTGTAGTACCCTAACCTTTACTGGACTTTAATGGGAGTTGAGAGTGTTAAGTATCTCTCTCTAATTGAAAAGATTGGTTTTTGTGGTCTGTCAGTTTATAAAACTGAGTGTAATTTGTTTTGTATATGTGAAAATTTTGTAACTTTATTGAAATACAAAAAAATAGACCACGAAGGTGCAATATAGTTCCCTCCACTATGGTGTGATATACGTAATGTTCTTGCAAACCAAATTCTGTTTGTCTGGGTATACACTGCAATTAGTATTTGGATAAATGCTTATTATCAGATGTGATGCAGTTCTTAGATGCTGAGCATGTCCCTGATGCTACAAATACTTATGTATGTTCTGAACTTTAAACTCATGCCAGTCCCTTTGGTGTTATTTGAACTTCATGTGCCTGAAGTTACACATGTATAAGAGATTTCTACTTTAGGGCTTAAGTTTGCCTTTGGCTCATTTGTTTTCTTAGGTTTAGCTGCCTTCTACAGGTTATAGCCAGAGTGTCAAAACATTACAATACAACCAGATTATCTCTATAATAGAACACCAAAAGGAATCTGCATTATGGACCATGGTAGCAGCCCACTTTTCACTACAAAAAATGATCGTTTTAACAAATCTTAAAATATACTGCACATTTAAAAAGTGTCCTCTAAGGACTTACTCTGTTGTATGACTGAAACAGGACAGGGTTCTTCCCTAAACTAATTTGAGTGCACTGATGATAGAGCCCTTAATACAGTCCTTTAGCACATGAGAAGTGATATTGAATTCAATTAAACTTCTTATGCAAGGGCCCCCATGTAAGCACCTGTTACTCTACTGTACTAGCTGCCTTCAAACAAATCAGATGGCTTAGTTCATATAATTCATTTGGTACCATTAAAATCAAGTCCTTTGTAATAGGACAAGATCAGAGGGCTGCTGTCATCCAGCACTATTGCCCCTACATCTCTGTCGCTCTGTCTTCCTTGTAGAGATTCCTTATACATGGTGAGGAAGCCTTTCCCAGGCTCCTGTGCACTCTGCTGCTCGTTGTTGTTGAGCACGGGCAATACTCCTGAGAACTGTGGATGCTCAGCACCATTCAGAACGAGGCTCTAAAATGAATATGTTAGACCTTCCAATGGATTTGAAAAGCCATATGGATACTGTGGCAGGGTGCTGGCCAAGAGTGCCTGAGCCAGCCCTGCTGGCCTTTTAAGAGGGAGCAGAAGCCTGCAAACCTCCCTTGCAGAAAGGCTAATCAGCCACCTGGGCTGCAGGGCAATTAGCCTTGAGGAGTGGCACCTGGCAGCCTCCTCAGGGAGATAAAAGGCCTGCCAGGAAGCAAGCCCAGTGTGGTGGGGATGGTATAGAGTGAGGTGGTGGTTGGAGCTAGTCAGAGCTGTGTGTTGGAGTTGAAAACTGTAAGCTGGACTATATAGAGTCTGAAGAGCTGTAAGCTGAAGACTGGATTGTATAAAACTGTATATATTGGTGGTGGGGTCCTGCACTGTGATTATAGAGCACTGTTTGAAGCAAAGAAGGGTTTCCTGCCTGTGTTCCTGAGAGGGGTGAGAGAGCGGTCTGTCACAAGTGGTGTCAGGGGTGGGATCGCTACACCAGCAAACCAACTGGTGGCCCAGAGATGGAGGGAACCCTGCAGTGGCTTGTGGAGAAACAGAAGCAGACCCAACAGGCCATGCACGCCTTGCAGCAAATTCACCAGGAGATGCAGCTGGCTCAGGCAGAGCAGCAGAAGAGGCTGCAGGACTTTATGAAGGAGCAAGTGAAGACCCAGGCAACTCTCCTGCAACACCTGGTGAGACGAGGGGCAGGAGAGGGCATGCGGCCGCCAGGCTGGGGACTCTGCAAGATGAGCCCGGCGGATGACCCCGATGCTTTCCTGGGCACTTTTGAGAGGGTAGCCACCACAGCCGGGTGGGAACGGACCACCTGGACCCTCAGGCTTGCTCCCTACCTTGTGGGCGAAGCCCAGGCAGCCTATATGGCCCTGGGAACTACAGAGGCCCAGGACTTTGAAATTGTGAGAGCGGCCATTTTGGACCGGGTCGGCTTATCTGCTGAGAGATACCGGCAGAAGTTGCGGGCAGCCCGCTGGACGCAGGCGGTGAGGCCCCGGGCGTTTGCCCAGAGGCTGAGGGACTGGGCGACGCGTTGGCTGAGGCCGGAGGCCCGGTCTGGGGAAGAAATCATGGACTCCCTGATCTTGGAGCAGTTTTTGCTCAGCCTCCCCGAGACTGTCCGTACCTGGGTCAGGAGGCACCAGCCGGAGACAGTGGAGTCTGCGGTGCGCCTGACCGAGGAATACGTCGAGGCAGAGGGACCTCGGGGAGAAGACCGACCGCGACGGGTCCGGGATTTGGGGCGTCGGCCCG
Source organism: Sternotherus odoratus (assembly GCA_032164245.1). Taxonomy (NCBI): domain Eukaryota; kingdom Metazoa; phylum Chordata; order Testudines; family Kinosternidae; genus Sternotherus; species Sternotherus odoratus. The sequence continues at coordinate 58,008,847 of JAVMKO010000008.1, forward strand.
TGGACTCCCCTCCGCCCAGAGGGAAAAGGACTGATGGGGAGCCCAGGGGGGTGCCCGAGAGAGCGGCCCGGCTTACCTGCTGGCAGTGCGGGAAGCCAGGGCATATTAAGAGAGACTGCCCAGCCATGGAGTGCGATTACACCGACTGGTGTGGGTGGATCAAGGTTTGGGGGCAGAAACCGCATAAGGGGATACCCACTCTGCGGGTACAGGTCGGGAGGAAGTCCCAAGCGGGGGTAGTGGATTCAGCCTCCCCCTGTACGCTCGTCCGCAGGGCGTTGGTACGCTCCGAGTGGCTAATTCCGGGGGCTACCATGGACCTACAGTGCGTCCATGGGGACAGGAAGACCTGTCGGGTGGCCCAGGTCCCCCTAGAAATCAGCGGACGATTCCGCTGGAAGTGGGTCGGGGTGCCGGAGGGGTTGCCGTGCCCCGTAATCATTGGGCGGGACTGGGGCCCGGTGGGAGGTATGAGGCCCCGGGCTGCCCCAAGGCCGAGCGTGCGAACCCGTATGGGGGGTTCGTCCGAGAGAAGGGGCGGGTCCCAACCCACTAACCCTGCGAAGGACCTAGACAGCCAGGAAGGGCTGAGGCCAGAGCAGGGGGTGAGCTCCACAGAGGAGGCCCTGAGCCCCTGTGAGAGCTTGGGGGAAACTGAGGTAGAGGGACAGTCAGTTCCACCCTACTGCCTGCAGTGTCAGGAGTGGACAAGGCTCCCCCCCGAAAAGCAGGGGGGCAAAGTACCACAACCCCCTGCCCAGGCGGCGCCTGTGAAAGAGGCGAGGGCAGAAAGTAAAAAGGCAGTGGGATTCTCTGCCACTGCCGGACATGACACCCCAAAGCCTCAGGACCATGCTACTATGGTGAGAGAAATGAGGAGAAAGGGTTCAAGGGCCCTGTTAAATATGATAGGGAAATATTGAAGGGTCTGAGCCAGCCCGATGGGGCTAGGCTAAGGGGGGAGGTGTGTGGCAGGGTGCTGGCCAAGAGTGCCTGAGCCAGCCCTGCTGGCCTTTTAAGAGGGAGCAGAAGCCTGCAAACCTCCCTTGCAGAAAGGCTAATCAGCCACCTGGGCTGCAGGGCAATTAGCCTTGAGAAGTGGCACCTGGCAGCCTCCTCAGGGGGATAAAAGGCCTGCCAGGAAGCAAGCCCAGTGTGGTGGGGATGGTATAGTGTGAGGTGGTGGTTGGAGCTAGTCAGAGCTGTGTGTTGGAGTTGAAAACTGTAAGCTGGACTATATAGAGTCTGAAGAGCTGTAAGCTGAAGACTGGATTGTATAAAACTGTATATATTGGTGGTGGGGTCCTGCACTGTGATTAAAGAGCACTGTTTGAAGCAAAGAAGGGTTTCCTGCCTGTGTTCCTGAGAGGTGTGAGAGAGCGGTTTGTCACAATACATTTGAAAAAGAAAAGAAACATAAGCTGATCCCTCTTCATTTTTCTGAAGTTGTGCACTGAAATTGTGGTCAGTTACACCTGTATAAATCCTAAGGAATTCTTGAGTTAGATGGTGTTCCTCTGGATTTATACCAGGAGAAGTGGGGGCAGAATGTGGCTTACTGTTTTATTTCACAAGAAGCTTGAAGTCCTTGAAAACATATCTAAAGTCCAGAGTTACTAAGCCTAATTGAATGCAACATTGAATTGCACGGGGAACCGTGTTAGATCATAAACATAACTCCCAAAGAAATTTTCAAGAAAGTTGGTCAGATTCTAACAAAGAATACGACTCCTTGGCTCTCTTCAAATGCATTAGTAGTTAAGCCCAGAATATCCACAAGGACATTCATTGTCTCCTAAGTCAGTGTCAGGGAAAGCAAATGTTATAAAAGTAAGTTAATTAAAAAAAAGTTTGTTTCTATCAAGGAAGGATGATACATAATTTTCCAGATTGCTTTAGAAATTTAACACACACAAACTGCTGGTTTTGTAGTTACTTTTTGTTTGTTAAGTTTCATTGAAAGATCTTTGTATAATTTTTCTGAAAAAATTACAGGTTGAAGTGCATACATTTTCTTCTTCTTTGTTTGAAGTCAACGGGATTGCACTGGTGTATCTGAAGGAAGAACTTCACCATTTGTAGCCCAGATTCATGTCTCAGTTACACTGGTGTAAATCAGGTATAACTTGCATTTAAAATTATGTTTGTATTCCAATTCTTGTGCATACAGCTTTGAATTGAGCAGACCATATTCCCAGTGAGGTGGAGATGTGATACTATTGAAGCTAATGGGAGTTTTTCCATTAACTTCAGTATACTGTGGATCAGGACTTTTAGTCCAATTGCACAGATGTAACTGAAATCAGAATCCTTCCCTATATTGTTTAGTTCTCAGATGGATATTTTCTCTTCTTGGAATTTATTTCTTGATGGCCTTTAGAACATTATATCATACTAGTGACTTTTGTCAATTTTTTCTTTTGTGCCAATACATTAAAATATAACTTTAAAAGATCTTTAACCTTGAAAACAAACAAAAAAACATAATCCCAGTGGTGTCAGCATTTCCTTAGCATTGGTTTATAAGTGAGAGTCCATTATCCTATAACAATATTCTCGCAACCACCGTTAAAAAAAAAAAGGGGGGGGAGGGGGGCTATCCATAAAAAAGTAAAAACAAAACACATGCAAAACTTAGCAGGACCACTTTCCCATCTCTGTCCGAGAGTCTGTCCTTTCTTCTTAGCTCTGGGTCTATTGAACATACTGTGAAGCATTTCTAAGGCTTGCATTGATTTGGAAAAGTTTTCTCTTCTCTAATTGCCTTAATGGAGGGAACAGCTTCTACAGCTGCTTAGTAAGTAGGCTAATGTGGTTTCCTTGTGTTAGCAGCTTCCCAAACCACCTGTTTACTATATGCAGTAGACCTGGATAGGAAATAATATTTTTCCCATGCAATCCCCCCCCCCCAATATTTTGTGTGTGTGTGTGTGTGTGTTTGTGTGTGTACATGCACATACACCCACACAAGTTTTTATAGAAGGGAGGGAGGAGAAACCCAACCTTGTTTGTTTTTTTTTCCCCAATAAAACAAATTTCTTCTTGAAAATGTCTATTTAGTCAAAAGCTGTTCATTTTCCCCCATCAGTCCAAGATGCCTGGATAATTATTTGTAAGTGGATGGTTTATATGCCTTTAATGCTTGCAGCCATCTTGAAGTCACTGTAGCCTTCGTTGATGCATTTCCTATGGCTGTGCCACTTTCTACATTTTTTCCCTGCCATCCCCAGTCCCAAAAACATGAAATGCCTCTTTGTGACTTTAGTTTTTATTACAAAGCAAAGGTTAGCTGTGGACTACCAAAGATGCTACTGAAAATATTAGCTGGGTTGATATTTGGGGCCAAATCAATTTTAAGCTTCTTTAATAAATGTCAGTTTCTGAGGGGAGTTGCCTGTTGATAGTCCTAAAGGGTAGGAGCTTCTTGTATTATTGTGAGACTGGCCCCAGAGATGACCAAAGTCACATTGCTCTTGATAATTGGCAAGAGTTGGCAACATTGCATGTCTTAAATGTTTAAATCCCATGGCAGAGAAGACAGACAAGCTGAAAGGCACAGCTGGGCAAAATGATTCCAATGAGCTTCAGGTATGGACCAAAACCATTTTGTGGTTAAACAGAATATCTCAGAACCCCATGAATTGTTGAGGTTCTTCAGCTGGTACCCAAAATGTATGTGGTAAATTAACACTTCCCTGACCAAACACCCTTCTCCCCTCCAAAAAACCCACCCCAACACCTGGTAGTGAGCACAGGGTATTAACATTTGCTAGTGTTTATGGATGGCCCAGGGTTGAAGTTTTAAGGTGGATCCCACTTCCAGAGTGGATCCTGTTCTAGGAAGTGGAGCTATGCTGATTTATACAGAAGGATCATTTTTGTTCAGGCATGGTGTGAGATCTGGGTTTGACTCCTTGCATTTAAGGCCTCTGTGCTCAGCTTCTGGTTTTATAGTTTCACCTGGACAATAAATAGAACAAATCTGTGTAGAAGGGAAGTCCAGTAGGGACTCTGTTGTTGCTTGGAGAGCACTCAGATACTATGGTGATGTGAGGCACTGTGTGTGTATGTATATATGAAATTGTTATATATATGTAATATATAAAAATAATCTGGGCTTGATATTCAAAGGTATGGAGGAGCATGTTATGCATGGGAGATGGAGAGTGTCCATTCTCCTCTTTGACTCCAGCAGAAGGAGGGAGGCCTTAGAACCTTACAAAACTGGCCCAGTGCATCTCTGCATAGTTTTCATAATGTTAGTGATTTACAAACTTCTTGAACTATAAGCAGTAGGATAGCTAAGCAAATGGATTGGTTCAATGCATGAGCTCAGACTTTAATTCTGTAAAAGTCCAGTCACATTACTATCTCTCAGAATTCTAGTTATTAAACTGTGACAGTGGGCACGAACAATAGGAAAAGAACATTGAGGGAAGCAGGATTCTGAAGATTTCCCAGGAGAAGACAAACAACAACTCAGGCTGCCAGCCAGTGAAATCAGAAGACAGCCTTTGTTATAAGTATGTTGGGCATGATTTAATTCTGCCATCATCCGCCAGATGGAAAACATGGTGACAGACTCTGAATGGCCACCAGCAGGATCAAAGGGCTTTGGGGTCACGATGTGATTTGCTGGCACAAGGGCATCTTTGATAACTCACCATGTAATTGTTTCAATGATTGCATTTATTTGTCTGATGCATTAGAATTTGTCGTTTTCTTTGACAATATTTTTAAATATGTTTTTAAAGACAAGTCTTGTGTTTTTAAAGCTCTTTTTAGTACTGTATCTTTGGGTTAAATTATGCTCTCAGGGACACCTGTGCAATCATGCAGCTGGGTGTAACTATAAGCAGAACTTGGCTTTTGATGTACAAATTAAAAACATGTTAGATTAGGAAAGCTACTGAAATAGCGGAATGCTGCTTGAATATTTGATTTCTGAGATGAAAGGAAATCTTTTTACAACCAATAAGACTTAATGTATTCGCTATCATTCTTTTGTGTAGAGAGAGTGGGGTATTTTTTATTTTCAAGAGAGAGGTCAGTTACCTATTTCAGATGTTCTTGTATCTGTTTCATAGACTTCTTTCCCAGCTGTCCCAGTACAATGCTCATTTAGCTTTTGCTCATAGTCTGAAGAAGCTCTAGGGAACACACAGACTCCCACAATAATGAAGCAGTTTTCTCTCTCTGATTTCTCTTAGAATGAGACTATGCACTAAGGTCTGGTTTCAAAGGTTCACTCATCTCACTAGGTAATGGGATCAAATTGTTTTACATAGGTTCTTTTTAGGGTGCCATGTCCCTGACAAGATGCAGCCTTAAGCATGATGGTAGCCAGAGTGTTATGATAGTAAAGCATTTATTAGCACTGTTTTACAAGCAAAGGAAGTGAGAAACAAAATTGGCACATGCAGTAGCTACATTACTAAAACAGTCCAAGATGATCATGTGAGCATTTTCATTGCACATGAAAACATTCAGTTCTCTGTTCCTCAAAAGCTGACAAGCAGCAGCATTCTATCCTCAGCTTTTCTTCTTAGGTTTGAAGGCTTTCCATGCCTTTCAGCCCCCTTCTCCTTGCAGGGCTGCCTAAAGGCAGCTTCAATTATTTGGCCACTATCAACTTATTTCAAATGCTAAATCCTTGAATCACATCCATCTCTTGTGTTAGGGAGTGATGTCCTGCAAATACCTTTTGGTGGGTTTGTTTCTTCTCCTTTTCTGAGAAAGGAGATGACTACTTCAGCCTTTGTAGTCCTCTTGAGTTATAAGTAGCCATAAGGAATATGTCTGATATTACCTAGCTCCAAAGCATCAGGTGCAATAACTAAAGGCCTAGTCAGATTCCTACTTACTTGGTTAAAGTCACTGGGCAAGGTTTTTATTTACCCTCTAATTTGCTTAATGTAACTCATAATCAGAAGGACGGCTTGGATAACCCACTTAGGGTTTTTTATTTTTCAGGAAGGGGGAGCAAAAATTCTGGACTAGAGAATTTTAGAAAAAGACATGGAAAGGGATGAAGAAAGGAGGCGAACTATAAGTGTTACTGTTGTCATCCTCTTGGACGGGGCAGATTGGAGAAACAAAGGTATGTCCAAGCCTATTGTTCTTGGATAAATGCACCCTACACTAAGCTCTCTCTCCTGTTTGCTACTATTAGCAACAGGAATGAGTCCCAGAGAGAGCTAATACATTATCTGTATCAGATTTCTGTGCAGGAATCCTAGCTCAAAACAAGGGTGGTGCTGTGGAAAATCTCCAGAAACCCACAGAGCCCCGTCCATGTTGGTGCAAACATGGCCTTCTACTGTTACATTCGATAGTCTTTTCATTTGGCTTACAGCAAATGACCCAGATACATATTCAGATATAATTACTTGCTATTGCAGATTATGACAGGGTTCTTGCAGAAATCCAGTGTGTATTGGAGATGATGGAATGATTTCTGTCTTTCACTAAGTATTCCTGTCAGGTAAAAACTCTCATATGTTATAACTAATATGAATGTATGAATCTTGACTAAAAATTAAATCCCAATGCACACAATCTGTTGGCAATATTATGTATAATAATATTTTGGATCTCTTAGTAAAGAATTCAAAAGCCCTTTTGCATTCCTCAATGGACCAGCAATAGACTCCTGGTAAGCAGCAGTAGTAATGTTTATCCATGAGAAATCTTTCAGTAGCAATTTAAAGCCATCCTCCTGTAACAGATCCTAGGCTCAGTTCACCTGTTTGTTCACTATGGTGCAGCTGGGTTTCATAAGGTGTGTGTGTGTGTATATAATGTACCTCTAGGATAAAGTACCAGTGTTGGCACCACCATCCTCTCCATGGGATTCTGGTGGAGGGAGGGAGAAGTACTTTATCCAGCAGCTGTTGTGCCATAGAATCTCACTGACTGAGGCGACTAGACACTAGGGGATGTATTGAATCCTGGTACACTACCCCCTGCCCCAGCCCCTTCCAGGCTAGTGACACTTCATCTGTTCATCATCCATCTAGACGTATGTTGTAGTGGCTATAGACAAATACTTTCCACTGTTGGGAACCTTGGATCTGAAAAATACTGAGTTCGGGGCTGGACCCTGAAGTCCTTAATCCAGTCAAACTCACACTGAAGTCAGTGCAAAGCTTGCTTGAATAAAATAAAGAATTAAAGGATGGAAAATACAATAAAGAATAATATGGGAAATAAAATTCTGCTTCTGTAAAACTGCTTCCAACATATGCCCAGCACAATGCAGCCCCCTCCTATAGATCATACATGATTAGAACAGACAGTTGGTTATTGCATACAAACATATTTTCTAAACCAGGCATTATTACAAATGAAAAATGCATTGAGTTTATTAAGAATGAAACTGCCTATTTTTCTAAGCATTTAAGTCTAATGCTAGTGCTATGAGAAGAAATGAAGAGAATAGTAAGTATGCAATGCTGGCAAATTATGAAATTACATAATGGAACTATTACACTTCTTACACTGTGTGGAGAATAATCTGCCAGAAACAGCAAATGTTGTTTGTTTTTCAGTAACGTCTTTATAGCTTTTTTTCCCTTCTAGTCTCTGTTTAATCCCTGAGAGCTGGCTTCATTTAAAAAAAAAAAGTCAGAAAACCAAGCAACAAGTGTTTGTATCTACTATCCACAAAATCCTCTAGTAGCTCCAGAGCTATCCTTCTCTTCTTAAGCTGTCCCATAGAACTAAGCAAAATATTCCAAGCCCGCATGTGCAGCATCCCAAAGTTTGCTTCAGAGGAGATTCACTGTGTTATAAAAAAGCAGGGAGGAAGAATGCATGATGGCATATGATGCAAATAAATCTCATGGCGGAGAGTCGAGAGACATTGGCATATCATTCTGATAAGATGATGTGGTGTTTTTGATACCTTTGGAAGCATCCATCTCTATAAAATCAAATTGGGAAACGGCGTAAGTTTACGGACCCCTCTTTTGTTTCTAAAGATAACACAGGACCCCGAAACTTTACTTTGGTAATATATTTCTGAGCAATGCCCTGGTGATCCCAAGGTTGAGCTTGCACTTCAACCATTAAATCCCTTTCCCTCACTCCCATTGGACTTGCTTAAGTTGACAGAAATAATAGTGAAGTGGAAAAGAAGATTCACCACAGAGATCACGTTTGGTACAATGTGTCAACCTTATCTCTGAATGAATTTCTTAACTACAGATGGATCAAATCTCCATTTGAATCTTAAGGTTCCATTAACACAGATTTTGCTCACCTTGAAGTTATCTAATACAATGTTAAATTCCCTTTCCTCTTCTGAATGTGGTGGTTTTTGTGGTGATCCTACAATTTTCATTTCTGGATCTATTGGTAAGAAATGTTCCCAATGTGTTGTATTCTTCTAGGTTTGTATTTTAAATGACCTAGTAAAATGTCAGGAGAATACTGGCAATATACTGTTGTGGGGGGGGGGGGGGGGGTGAGTGAGAGAATGCAGCACAAACAGTGTATAGAGACACCTAGATATCTCAAAACAAAAAATAACTGCTTAATTATAGACACAATAACAAGCACAGCTGCACAGGAATAGGAAATTGCTTCACTTTTGAAGAGAGTGTCACTAAGATGCAATCTACATACATTAAATGCTGGGCAACACCTTTTAAATTTATGCAAATAAACAAAACCAAACACAAACACACTGCAGCTCTGTAATTAGAAATTGAAGACCCAATGTCACCGCCTGGAAAATGTTGAAAAACATTCAATTTAGAAACAATTGTGTCTCTGTGCTATCATGTTTTCTCTATTTTTACTCCTTTTAAAATGTACTTACGAAAAGGTCTTAGAAGCAACCAGAATTGTTGTTCCTCAAGCCCAAGTTTTCAAAAATATGCAGAAATGAGGATGCACGAGCAACAACCAAAGTGCATGTGCAAGCACAGATTGTTCATAAAAGGCATTGTCCATGTCCTTTTTGAAAACTTGGGCTAAAAATTGCATCCCGGTATAGTCCTATAATGACCTCCAATCATAATTAGGACTGTGGTGTCATACACATTGTTTTTGTTTTTCTTAATTTTTCATTTGTCCCTCCTTTGAATTTCTATACCTACTTAGAAGAAATATTTTTACAGTACATCAGCCACAGATGTTATATACTTCCTTAGCATTAAAGAAAATCAAATGCCCAAACACCTCATTTATTCCTTATCCTACTCGTCACTTTAACCTTCTGGGTATCCTTCAAATAACATTTGGACAAACTATGGAACTAATCCTGAAACCATTTATTATTAGGCTGAGTATATATTTTTTTTTAACTAGCTAATTTATTTTAAATTGAATTTTTTCTTTTTTTCTTTTTTCAGTAAACATTCAAAATGATTAAGTGAAAGACATTTAATATTCTTAATTTTGTATTGAATTTTTGTTTTTCCTATTAGTCACATTTTTTAAATTTTCCCTGATGTCTTATCCACTTGAAGAGTATAGGGAGGAAGGGGTGTGTGTGTATGTGTGTGTGTGTGTGTGTATGTTGGAGGGAGAGAATGTGGTCCTCTCTTTCACTTTTTACTATTTGCAGTGAGAGAAAACATAGAGAAAGCAGTAAACCCCCACTTTTTCATTTTTAAAGTGCTCTTCCCGTTCCCATTTCACACTGCCACTGGGGAAAGGGTTGTGGGTGGTGTCTGTTACAGCTTTCCCCCTATTCCATTTTGTTTCTTACAGCTGTCCCCTTACTCCATTTTGTTTTTGTTCTCCTGTGGGCGCCCCTCCCTGGCTGTTAAGTTGTTTACCAGGGCCACTGCCCTTCTCAAAGGGAGGGCCACTTGTGCTAAGTGGGACAACTGCCCTGTTCAAAGGGTTGGTCCTGTTATCACCTTGTTAAACCTGGGCTCGGTGTAGGGTAGGCTGTAAGATCTAATGTGTTTTTGAAGATCCTGGGCATGAGTTATAGGCCCCATGTGCTTTTGAGTCATGAGGTGGAACTCACACCTATGGTCCAGGACTCTGCCCAGGCATGTCTCTATGCTCACCTGCAGTTTTTCTCTGAACTCCTCCCCTGTGACAGAAGGAGCCTATCAGCATTACTGGCGGGGAAACTGCCTGAATTTGCCTTTAAGAACAGGCATTTTTGAAACAATCATCAGAAAGGTTCCTGCACTGCTACCTGGTCTGATCAGCCAGGGGTTCTGGGGGGGGTCCTTTCTCCACTCTCGTTTTATTTTTGAGCGTACCCCCGTTTTTAACCCCCCACCCCACGAAGAACGAATTGCTGCCTGAGAGACCTCTTGATTATCAGGACCGTACCGAGCCCTCCTGGCTTCTTCTGATGTTGATTGCTGCTTCAGTCTTTGCTGCTGCCTGGGGACTGGTGAGAATCCCTCTGTGAAATTTTCTATACTTTAATTACTTTAGCTGCTGGCTCTGTTTCCCCAACACACAGACTCAAACCTCTCTTAAACTCCTTGGTCTGTGTCTTAAAACCTCTCTTAAACTCCTTGGTCTGTGTCTTAAAACCTCTCTTAGACTCAAACTAAACCTTGGTCTGTATCTGTAATCTGTTTCTTGCTTTGCAGCACCTTTGCTGCTAGAAATAAGCCTGTGCCTTCCTGGACTGTACCTGGGCACACACCACCCTGCCCTCTGAAACTACCCCTAGTATAAGGTGCACCCATTAGGTTAGATTTTGTCTTTTAGTCTAGATAAGTTGTAATTTCATTTTGCATAGCTGTAGTTAAGTTAGGTTTAGGAAATTGCTTGCATTGTACCCTGTAAGTTAGCCTTAAAGAGTTGTTGCATTGTGTTTTGTTATTTGCTAATTTGTGTAGTTTTGGTTAAGTTAAATCATAGATAAGATTTTGCTGTGTTTTGTATAATTGTGTCTCTGCTGTTTAAACTTGCAGCCTGTCTGCTCTGTGTCTCCCTGAGTTTAAATCTTCCTCCACCACGTGCTCCTCTTCCCCCATTCCCCAACCTTTACTTCTCTGCTGTTTCAACTTACAGCCTGTCTTCTCTCTCTCTTTCTAGCATAAAACCCCATTGGTTACCCCTTTTCTCTCTAACATACCTCACATTTTACATTTACATTTTTATCTAAAATTGTTGGTTATTTAACACACTTTATCCATGCTGTTAGTTGGTTATATGCTGCTGTGACACACTCTTTACATAGGAATTGTTAGCTACCTGTTACATTTATACTTCAGTGTTAATTGGTTGCCTACTGTATTATACCCCACTGTATTGTACCCCACTATTGAAACCCCCTATCCCATTTACTAAAAGAAACCCCTCCCCAATTGTCTACTTTAACAAACCCCATACCCCTCACTATTGAATTTTCCCTGTTTTTGCATTTTCTTAATAAAGTTTATTTTGCACCCCACCTGCGTGGTAATTGCTCCCCAAGATCCCATATACCTGCTGGCAGGGACAGGTGGCACGGAAGAAAGAGCTAAAAGGGAGTTGGAGCAGCCCTCTAAGTTTATCGCTTTTTACTTTTTCCAACCTTTTTAAAGTGGGGGAAATAGGGAGAAGTAATCATCAGAGAACTGTGTAAAAATTCCTCTTTAATTTTTTTTAAAATGGCTTCCTTTTGAGAAGAGATTAATAAGGCTGGGACTTTTCATCTTGGAAAAGAAGCAACTAAGGGGGAATAAGATAGAGGTCTATAAAATCATGAGTAGTATAGATAAAGTAAATAAGAAAGTGTTATTTACTCCTTCTCGTAATACGAGAACAAGGGCCCACCAAATGAAATTAATAGGTAGCAGGTTTAAAACAAACACCAGAAAGTATTTTTTGTCACCCAATGCACTGTCAACCTTTGGAACTCTTTGCCAGAGGGTGTTGTGAAGGCCAATATTATAATGGGGTTCAAAAGGGAACTAGCTAGATTCATGGAAGATAGGTCCATCAATGGCTTTTAGCCAGGATGGGCAGGAATGGTGTGTCTAGCCTCTGTTTGCCAGAATCTGGGATTGGGTGACAGAGTATGGATGACTTGATGATAACCTGTCTATTCATTGCCTTTGGGGCACCAGCCATTGGCCACTGTCAGAGGACAGGATACTGGGCTTGATGGACCTTTGGTCTGACCCAATATGGCTATTCTTATGTTCTGTGTGTGTGTGTGTGTGTGTAATTTATAAGGGGAGGAGGTTACACTCAGGAGCTTATGTGAAAACCGTCACCAGTACAAACGTTTAAGAACCACTGGTGTAAAGTTTTATTTTACTCAGATTTTCACAGTGGTTAGACTCCTGCTGGAATACTGTGTCCAGTTTTTGTACCCACAATTAGAGAAGGGTGTTGATAAATTGGAAAGGGTTCAGAGAAGGGCCACAAGAAAGATTAAAGGACTAAAACACATACCTTATCATGATAGACTCAAAAAGATCTCAATCTATTTTTCTTCACAAGGAGAAGATTAAGGGGTGACTGGATTACAATCTCTAAGCATCTCCCCGGTATAACATCGCTCTCGAAATAAGGAGAGAAATTAACCATTGGAACAATTTCCCAACATCGTGGTGGAATCTCCATCACTGACAAATTTAAAATCAAGGTTGGATGTTTTTCTAAAAGATATACTCTGGAAATTACTTTGGGGAAGTTCTATGGCCTGTGTTATACAGGAGATCAGACTAGATGATCACAATGATCCCATTTGGCACTGGAATCTGTGAATCTAGTTCCTGGACTTTTTGATGGAATGCCTTGGCAATAAGATGAAATTGTTCTTTGGAGTCTTTGTAATGTTAATTTCTTCATAATACTTACTGATATATTTTGCAAGTAGCTTTAGATAGTTTCAATATTTGTGGCAGTGAGTAAGCAGTTGAAAATAATGTCACGGAGTTAGATTTTTTTAATAGAATCTTTCAAACATAAGTAACTAACTATAAAACACACCTTTTCAATAGTAAATAGTTCTATGCAATTTCATCTTGTGACTTCCCTCATCCCCATGTTTTACCTTCAAAATTAATCTCAGTTAAATGCATACACAAAAGAACATTGTTCTAGTTTCTCATTAGAACAATTATATTTTTATTTTTTATATTTGTCTTTTTTTCCCCCTCCCTTCTTGCAATTATTTGTGAGAAATCAGCAATGCTTCATCACCTTTTCCTTGGTTGTGATAACAGCTTTAATCTATATTTTGGGTAGTTGGTAAGAAGTGGTTATTAAAACATTTCTTATCCTGCATTGCCACTGCCTCTTCCACTAACACATAAAGAACTCCTTTGCCTCTGACACAGGAAATGTTTAATTACTTTCACAGTGTCACTTTGAATATGCTGTAGATGAAAAGCAGGACCCTGTTGTTTCAAGAAAGGTTGATGTCATTTATGCATGATTGGATTACAGTTTGCTCAGCAAAACCAAATCTCAACCTGGACTTTTCTGCAGGTCAAGGATCTGCTTTAGTGATTTCTAAAACTCTTCTTCTCTTTGTGCCAAATGCCACTTGTTTGTTATACACTAAGGAGTAGGTGACCTGAGGAAAGCTGGCTGACACAGAAGAAAGTGTTCTAGTCCAATATGTTAGTTATGAAAAACAAAACAAAATCCCAAAGAATTAATAAAAGCATTACAATTAGGTTAGTCTTAGTGACATGTCAATATGCAGTTTACGTGAACATTTATTCTGTTATTCAGTGGGGGGGAAACCATAGCAAATCATATGCTATATATTACTTTTGGACACATAGCAACACAGAATATATTCTTAATGCCTTGTTTGTTTGAGGAATGTATATGTTACAATTTATACATGTCATCTCCAGAGTTGTGCATGAAAATACCAGACACACTATGTCTTGCCATTTAAAGCAAGTTTTTTTAAAAAATCCTCTCCTACAAGAGTTTCAGAATGTTTTACTATCTGAGATCACTGGATAAAATTCTCTCTTGTCACCCTGCTCTGCTTTGAGCTGTTATGTTCATGTGATCAGTGGAAAGCAAGTGAAGTGATGCCGGTTGTTTTTTATTTTATTTTTAATGTTCTTGGAAACAGTGTGTCACTGCAGCCAGAACAGCTATATTTAGTATTTACTAGATCTCCTAAAAATCAACTGGCACCATTAAACAGGAAACACATACAATAACAAATTATTAACTGCACCACAGTATTGCCTATATTTAATGGGAAGTACACCACAGTTTATTTTGGTACCATAGAAAATGTTTCTTTTTAACAGTGCTCACTGTATAATGTATCATGATACATAATACTTTTACTGCATGCAGCCGACGAATTGGATATGAAAGCTTATGCTTCAATACTTTAGTTAGTCTTTAAGGTGCCACAAGACTCTTTGTAACTTCTGCAATTCCAGACTAACACAGCTACCTCTCTGATTTTATATATATAGTTAGCATGTGTTTATACACAAGCACACCGTACTGAGCAAGTAAAAATTTTAGACACAAATACTAAATTGAGTACTCTTGGTATTAATACATTTAAACTGGTATTTCAGAAGGTGCAAAGGTCAGTTAGGCACCCAGCTCCCACTGAATGTTGATGAAACTTGAGCACCTAGGGGGACCAGATGTCCTAATTTTATAGGGACAGTGGCAATTTTGGGGTCTTTTTCTTACATAGGCTCCTATTATCCCCCCCCACACACACACACCAATTTTTTCACATTTGTTGGCTGGTCACCTTATGGGCACCTCACTTAGCCCATAAGCATGATCAATCAGATATCCTCTTGTTATACTGAAAAGTGCCTAACCAACATTAAATTAGATTCAGAATGACTAACAACATTACAGAGCAAGCTGTTGAGGCAAATTATTTTATTTATATATATAATATAATAACTGCTTCAGAAATGTTTTTTCTTTAGGTTTGTCTGGTACAAATATCTTTTTGAACATTTGAATATAAATATGTTGGTAATTAAGAGATTTTTCTCTACAGTAGCATTGAATGCTATGCTTTTTTTCTAAATTATTTAATTAGAAAAGGAAAAGTTTTCTTCTATCAGGTGTTACCAACTAATATTTCTGCCACTTCCCGATGAACATGAGTTTACATGCAGTTAGATACTATTTTTTTACTTACAATTTTCAGTTTTGCATCTGCAATTATTTGTGGGTGCAATTTGTCATTTACATATAAGGTACATGATATCTACGTGCCCCCAATTGTGAACATATATAATTGAAGATGAAAATTTACACCTGCAATTATCTGTGCCTCCAAATTATAATTTCATAAGAAGCCCTGTTAAAACATGCCTGAAAAATGGGCCCATAGTATCATGTGCATTCTAATTACTTTCCCAAAAAAATGTTGACACATTTTTCTTCCTATCCAACCCGATCTACAAACTGTACTTTCTTCATTTTTCTATTTGAAACGTTATTAAAATGTTTTAAAAGGAGAATTAGGTAAACTCAGGAAAGAGAAATTGTAGATGTAAAGAGCGTTTGTCACTTCTCTTCTCTGCCGCATTTTGTTTTAGCTGTGAATGGACTTTTATAATGGTTACATGAATATTTTATTGAAAGCAGTCCTGCATAATTTACTTCCTGAATCATGCAATCAGTCCATTAATGTACCAAAAATGGTGTTTTCTCATACACATTTGATTTTCCCAGGTATTCACATGGACCCTGGTACATGCTGCTGATGTGTATTCTTATAATTCTTCAGGTTTCCATTTTAAAAGAAATACACAGCAATCACTTCACTTTGTACATTAGGATATATAGCAAAATCATGGAATGCCTACACAAGCTTAGGTTCATGATATATGAATTTTAATTGGAAAGGACTGTGCACATTTCAGTGGGGAATCAGAGAGTTGGGCTGGGATTTCAGTTCAGATTCTCTGCCAAAAATTCTCCATATTAAAATTGGAGAAATATATGTTTTCAACTGAAGTGAAGGAAGAAAAAAAAAGAAAGTGCAACTTAGAATGTTTTACATTTTTTCTATAGTGAAAGGTAAGGTGGTTGTTTCCTTGAGACAGGGCATTTCACAATGGTTATTTGTTTCAATTGCTACAGGTGTTAATCACTTGTTAAGTGTGCATCAACTGCTCTTGGTGCTCTTCATTGGAACCATTGCACTTCACTCCCAGGCAGGGCACCAAGCATTACTGATGGCTGAGTTTGAGAACAGGACATATGCAAATCTCTGCAAATTGTTCCCTCAAAGCATCCCTAATCCTTACAGCCCCATGATAGGCTCCACTAATACCCCTGCTCCCTGGCTGTTCAAATTCAGCCTCCAGATGTTGAACCTACAAGTTCCATGCTTGAGTGAATCTTTCACTCTTCCCTTCACAAATGTTATGGAGCGCACAACACGTGGATATAACCGCAGGGATGTTGTTATCGGCCATGTCCAGCTTCCCATACAGAGCGCACCAGCAGCCCTTTAAATGGACAAAAACACACTCCACTGTCATTTTGCACTGACTCAGCCTGTTGTTGAACTGCTCCTTGCTGCTGTCAAGGCTCAGTGTATAAGGTTTCATGAGCCTTGGGTAAGTGGGGTCTCCAAGTATCACAGTGGTCATTTCGACTTCCCCTATGGTGATCTTCTGGTCTGGGGGGAAAAGTCCAGGTTTGTAGCTTCCTGAACAGGCCAGTGTTCTGAAAGATGCATCCATCGTGCACCTTTCCAGGCCAGCCTGCATTAATGTCAATGAAACACCCACAGTGATCCACAAGTGCCTGGAGAACCATAGAGAAATACTCCTTCCGGTTAATGTACACGGAGGCTAGGTGGACTGGTGCCAGAATTGGAATATCCATTCCATCTATCACCCCTCCACAGTTCGGGAAATCCATTTGTGCAAAACCAGCCATAATGTCATGCACGTTACCCAGAGTCACAGTTCTTCTGAGCAGGATGCGATTAATGGCCTTGCAAACTTGCATCAACACGATTCCAACAGTCAACTTTCCCACTCCAAACTGGTTAACGACTGATTGGTAGCTGTCTGGAGTTGCCAGCTTCCAGATTGCAATAGACACCTACTTCTCCACTGGCAGGGCAGCTCTCAATCTCATGTCCTTGTGCCACAGGGTAGGGGAAAGCTCATCACACAGTCCCACAAATTGGCTTTTCTCCTCCGAAAGTTCTGCAGCCGCTGCTCGTCATCCCAGGCTTGCATGATGCTGTGATCCCACCACTCAGTGCTTGTTTCCCGAGCCACAAAGTGACCTCCCACAGTGATGATCATGCCCGTGAATGCCACAAGCAATTTTGTGTCATATGCATTACACGAGTCAACATTATCATCTGAGTTCTCACTGTCAGGATCTTAAGGAGTAATTCGACTGCCAAATGTGACATGCTGACGAGACTCATCAGCATATTCCTCCGCAGTTCAGGCTTCTTTCCCACAGACTGAAAGGGAAGACTGAGCACACAATACAAAAAACATTGAAAGATGGCACCAAATGTGGACAGAAGCACAGGGATTGCTAGGTGCAAACTGATGCATCATGGGCCACTGGGACAGGAGTCAGAATTCCACACACTCTCTGCCCCCTTCCCACAAGCCACAGTGCCAGAATGGAAAGGGGGCACAAATATATGGATTTTAAGGGATCATGATGGTCATCTTTTTTGACCTCCTGCATAACACAGCTTGGGGATCTCATCCAGTGATCTCAGCATCTAATTCTACAATTTGAGATGGAGATTACTTTTTAGAATAACTTCCAATCTTGATTTGAAGATGCCAAGAAATGGAGAATGGAACACATTCCTTTTGACAATCTTGCCATATTTCTTGGTAATCTGCAGTTTTGTAAACTCTGTGTCCCTAGCCTTATTCTACTAAAGTTCCAGTGCAGGAATAACAGGGTTATAGCATTTAAGTACCTATATTGAAGTGCACTGGGAAGGCTATGTGAAGAAGATGCACAATATCTGCAATAGATAAATTAATAGTGCTGTCCTTTCTGCCTCCCCACCCCCACCCTGGAACATCAAATTCATTCATAAATTTGTAAAACAAAAGAGAGACTAGTTCTGGAAAATAAGGTGTTGGGAGTGTAGGAAACAGAGAATTGGTTTTCTGGAATCTGAATAAAAAGAGCAGTGGAACTGACAAAAGTAACTTGATCTGATGCACTGCTTGTGTACAGTCTACTTAGTTTAAGCTGACTCTCATTTAAAATGGCTGTCAATAACTACCTCCACCCACCTCTCACTGCAGGTCAAATGCAGATTTTAATGGGATACTTTCCAAGCTATTCTGGAGTCTGGGTATTTTATATTGGCATTACTCTTAGGCACTACTATAATATGACTTACAGTACAACACTTTCTGTAAAAGGTTAATAGGTGAAGCAGACTGCCTCTATGATCATTTTGCAGAATTCACAACTGAGAGTTCCACATTAAAGTGCATCATGATTACGATTCTAATTAGTTTAGTTTAATCACAATCAATACACTAAGGAGAAGCACAAGAGACAGCTAATATGATTTATTACCTATTCCAACAGCATTTGTCTTAGTTTCAGCATTTGTGCTATCTATCTCCAGAATGTCCCTGCCTACCTGACAGCAATCTGTCAGTGCTGTTATGATTGCTGTACACAGTAACTTTAACTACCAGCTTTTCCTGCAGACTTGGAAAATGATCAATCTACACCGGGGTCAGCAAACTACGGTCCATGGGCCACATCAGGCCTGTGGGACCATTCTGGCCAGCCCCTGAACTCCCCACGGCATCTCCCTTGCCTTCTCCTCTCTCCCAGAGCCTCAGCATGCCATGCCGCCAGCGCTATGGTCTTGCTCCTCCTGGGCAGTGCTGCAGTAGAATGGCTGGCTCTGGCAGGGCCTGAGCTCCTGCCACTCTGAGAGAGGTATAAGGGGGCCAGGTCGGTGGCTGGTGCTTGGGGGGGGGGGGGGGGGGTTGGATAAGGGGCAGGGAGTCCCAGGGGCAGTCAGGACAGGGAGCAGGGGATGGTTGGATGGAGTGGAGGTTTGGGGTGTGTGTGTGGGTGAGAGGGGGTGGTCAGAGGATTGTGGGGGGAGTTGGATAGGGTGTGGGAATCCCAGGGTGGGGCAGTCAGGGGACAAGGAGCAGGGGGGTTGGATAGGGGTTGGGGTTCTGAGTGGGCCGTTGTGGGCAGGAAATAGGAGGGGATAGGATAGAGGGCGGGGCCAGGCTGTTTGAGGAGGCACAGCCTTCCCTACCCGGCCCTCCATACAATTTTGCAACTCTGATGTGGCCCTCAGGGCAAAAAGTATGCCCACACCTGATCTATACTGTAATCACAGCAACACAGCATAACTTATACACTTGCCTATAGCTCTGTCAGTTATGAAAGGATGTGATATCAATATATATTGCAGTCTGGTACCATATCACAGCATCAAAGTATAAGAAAAACAATGACTTACCATTGGTGTGAGTGGGCTTAAGGGTATGATACAGTCTTTTGAAGCTTCTTTTTTATTAGCTGATGTTGTGCAAATAGCTCTACTGGGAGATCAAGAGCGATCCTTGTAACTTTAAGTATCCTTGAGAGAACCTTAAATACTCAGGCAGTGCCGAAGAACTTCAGTAATACAGAGGATTTTTGCAAGAGCTCTTTCAAATTTTGAAAGCCAAAGGTCAGATGCACTTTTTTTTTTGGCATCAGTTTATTATTATTGGCAAATATAGGAATATGATAAGATTTTAAGGTCACATTCAAAACACATAGCACTCTACGGTAGTGTTCCATTGCATTCTCCTTTTCCAGGCCTCTGCTATGGGCACCCTGACCCTTATTTTATTCATAAATCGTTTATTCTTCACTAATGAATAATTCAGGTCATCTGCAGCAGACTGGTTTGTTCTGTGAGAGTCTATGGGAAGTCCTGCCTACTCCTCCCTCGGTACTGAATTATTTTCTCACTCTGCCGGTTGCGTCTGGTGAGACTGAAAACTTCATATGAAAATAATTTGCTTGTTTAAGATTTCTCTTTAGTAGGATATATGGTAAAATACCAAACCTTTGATTCTCCCATTTGGTGCAGAAGGGCCAGCCATCAGGGAAATTGGTTCTGGTTCCCTACTTCTCAGGGTCATCACAGGCCCCTATGCAATTATGAGTTGCTTCTGGGAAGCTCTGGTTAGGGTCTTTAAATGATCTTACACCAATGGAGGATTGCTGTGGTGAACTGAAGCTTTCCCATGCCTCACCCGCTCCTCTGAACTTCCCCTCCACACATGGCAGGAGTGGGGACATAGGGTGCACAATTGCACCAACAAGGAGTTCCTTTATGCCAGGGAAAATCTCTACTGGGCATTTGCAGATCAATTAGGCAAATTATTATTGCAACCTGAGTAATGCAAAGGGACCATAATTCAGCTTGAAAATTTTGCTCCAAATGTCTACAGAGCAGATTTTGTGTCCTCACGAAGAGTTAATTTTATACTGACCACGATGGTCAATATATCATCACTAGAATGTTTTCCTCTCAGATGCTTTATCAGGTCACACTGATATGCCATGGTATTAGCCTGTGAGACTTGGGGACAGCTTTAAACTCACTAATGATTGTGTAACTGTATTACAAAGAAGAGACACAGAGATATGTTCAGGTGATAAGGGTTGAAAAATGGTCACAAATCATAAATGATCTCCTGGAGCGTGACTGCAAATGCATTAGCAAAGAAAGATAAAAATGGTAGGTTGGAGAAATTTAAACAAAACAATTATACTAGCTCCACAGAAATAAAGGAGTATTTTAACTGCAGACTTGAGCTGCCCAGACTGGTGCTAATCACTAACCCAAGACAGTTGTGTGTGTAATAGTAAAAAGCAAGAAAACTGAAACAATGAATTGCTGGATGGATTTTCTTTGGTATCACTCCTCTACCTCCCTGTATCTCAAAGAATGTTTCTTGCTCTAGGTTATTTTTTGTCTAATTTTGTTTCCTGTTTTCATCATTTAAACACAATATATTGCTGTTTTAAGAAATGTGCTAAATAAAAGCATACTGCAATGCTTATTTACATATACAGTATACTTTTCAAATGCAAAATGCCTATATATTATTTATTTAAAAAATACAAAATAACTGACCTTGTTGAATCAAAAATCAAAGTGGGTAGCATTGAAACACTTTTGTATTTCTTCCATTCCAAGCACAGGTGCAAGTACCGTATTTTTCGTCTTATAGGACGCTCCGTCCTATAAGACGCCCCCTCGGTTTTTAATAAAAAAGCCGGGGGAAAAAAAAAAAAAAGCGCCTTGCTCTCCCGTCCCCGCCGCGCGGGCGGGCTGCCGAGGTTCCCCCCTCCCCGCCGCGGGCGGGCTGCTGGGAGCGCTCCCGGCAGCCCGCCCGCGGTGGGGAGGGGGGAACCGGGACGCTCCCGGCAGCCCGCCCGCGCGGCGGGGATGGGAGAGCGAGGCGCTTTTTTTTTTTTTTTTTTTTGTCCGGCGGGGAGGGGGGAACCGGGGCGCACATTTTTTTTTGGTCCGGCGGGGAGGGGGGAACCTCGGCAGCCTGCCCGTGGCGGGGAGGGGGGAACCGGGGCGCACATTCGCCCTATAAGACGCACCAACTTTTTCCCCCCCGTTTTGGGGAAGAAAAAGTGTGTCTTATAGGGCGAAAAATACGGTAATGAAGATTTATATAGAAAGATAGATGTTTTCTATATAATCAAAATTTGCATCCGTATAGATGAGAGAGTAACTCCACCGTTGTCTGGTCCCAAGTCCAGAATGTGAAAGGAGGAGGGTTGTGCGCTGGGTTAGCAACCCGCCACATAAAAAAACACTTGCTACAGAAACACCAATAGATTTATCGAAATGTCTTCTCATCATGGGTGATCAGCTGAGAACGAAGGCAGTAATGCCTGATATGACGAGGAGGAATGAAAGCCGAAAGGAAATTTCTCTTCCGATGCAGTCCCTGGCCAAACCCAAACAACAGGTCAATGGGTACCTGGAGAAGAACTGTGGAAGAGGAACTGAAGATGATGAACAAAACGTGGAACGAAATCAGCTGGCTTGCGCAAGATCGAGAGGCATGGGGGAGATTTGTTGGTGTCTTATACTCCAGTGGGAGTGAAGAGGATTAACGAACTAAAGATGAGAGAGTAGATTACAATGTGTACTTTCCCTCCGTAAGACAAATGGAATCAAGGGGTTTTGGAGAAGAAAAGCCACCCACAAGTGTTCAAAGTCATGAGTCAGGCCCCTTAGGAGGATTTTAAAAAATGATTATATATGGTCTTCTGTGTTTACTTGCTAAATTTAGAGCCATTAGGATGTACATGGACCATGTTTTCAAGTTCTTCTCTGCAACCATGAAGGCCAGAAACTTACTTCTTTTTTTAATGAAAGCTGAGTCTCCTGTAGTCACAGGACTCCAGGAGCTGGTACTTAAAGAAAACTACTCAATATCATGAGGCTCACAATAAAATCACTACAGCTGGTGATACTGGAATTCCCTTGTGGAATTCCTCCCCTGGGTGGTGTTCTCTCAGAGGTGGGGTTTGCTCCCTTACTGAATTGGCACCTAGACCCATCCTTTTTGCTAAGGAATCCCCATGAATTTAAGTGGTTCTTGGGAGATCCAAAAAAGGTTGCCCACGGTGGGCTCTGTGCTACTGCACCACCTCTTACCTAGGGCAGCCTTTCTATCGCCGGCAAAGCCCACCACTGCCCTGAGACTGGAATATGATGATACAGGGAAGAAAACACAGGTACAAGCTAAGTGCTCTTTTCCAAGTACTCTCCATGGACTGGGAAGGAAGGAGGATGAATGTCCCAAGCTATCCAATCCTCCCCCTATCCTACCCAATCCTCAATTCCTCCCACGAGTCCAATGCCACATAGCACTCTCTCTGAGGGTAAGGGTGCTGCATGAGGAAGAGATTTGTACTCAGAGGCTTCCCTCTGTGCATAGATCATCAGGGGATGAATGAGATATGTTATGGAGTACAGGGTTTTTTGTTTATTGTCATGAGTACTTATGATCTATTTTGATCGATTTTAACTGGTGCTTATATGTCATCATGAATTCTGGCATCATATGGTGAAGTGACATATCAGCCTGTATGATGAGCCATGGCATGGAGAAGATGACAAAGACAGAAAGTGATTCAGATCCCCAAGCAAAAATATTGTGTTTGTACATGAACACAGATTGTAAATATCTATAAAGAATCAAACCTAGTTCTCCCAAATATTCTTTCTTTTTCCATGCTTGCCCTACTGTGGAAGGTCTGTAGGAGAGAGGAAATAGACCCAGGGCTTTTGCGTTACTCCTGGATTTTGACTGATGGCAAGGCCTGTATTTTCATCTTGAAGAGAATGGGAGTTAAAGGGGCAGAGCCTCCCTCCTAACTTTCACTGAACCTTTGGAGGGAGTTGGGAAGAGGGGTAGAGGGAGCCAGAAGCAGCAGGGTTATATTCTGATAGAAGAAAAGAGGAAATCACCCCCCCTCCCCCGCCCTTGGATAAAACAGTCTTCCTCATCAGCTATTAGTGCTGCTCCACCCGCTGGCAGGAAGACCTAGAGCCTGATGTGCTAGCTCATCCAGCGGCTCCCACCTCAGTTTCTGCTGCCTGAGAAGTTCTAATTTCACTATCCAAGGAAGGGGCAAGAGGATGAGGTGTTCAGGGGAGGTAGGAGCTTTTAACAGAGGAAGGGGAGTTTCTTGTCTCCTGTGCTTTCCTGTACTGTAACCCCGGGCAGAAGTCTGTGAGAGCGGCAGTATTCACATATGTTACAAACACTGCATCATTATGGATTCTGTGTGTGACATATTTTACAGAAAAACTAATTTAAAATGCTTTAGAGGGCTTTTATTGGATTTTTTCTAAGGAAAGAAAAAATGTCAACTTTAATAAAAATGTAGTGCATTTTCTGTGAACTGTTTAATGTTTTGGTTCAATTCAGAGCTTTAGAACATGGCAATTTCCAGATGGATTTGCTTTTAAATCAGACATAAACACCTCACTAATTATTTTTGGACCTTCTGACTGTCAGAATCTCTCTGAAACTTTCTAGGAAAAGTTATTGGGATCACCCTAATCTTAATTTCAGAACTGATTCAACTATGTGCCTGTGTCATAAGTATGAAGTGCCTTAGAATTACTGTTTTAACTGTGAAGGATTAACCTGAAACAGGAGAGGCAATGACGTATCAGAGCTGCTAATACCTGGCAGACGAAGGGGTTACTTTCACTTTTGTTCCCAGGCTTTTTGCATTCTCTCTGTGGCTGCTCGGAGTCTGTCTGTGTTCCCCTGGCTATGGGGAGGAATCACATCTATGTTTCTATTCAACATTTCAATAATCTTCTAAGAAAGCCAAAAGTCCAGCAGTAAGAGTATTCTTGAATTGTATCACTTGTAATTGATCCAGGGTGTCCTTAGACTGTTAAGTTTAGCAGAGAGAGAAATTCCAAGGGAGGGGGCTCAATGAGGGCTGAGTGATGCTAGGAGGCTTGGTTTCTATTGATTCCTGTATAAGGAGTTTATGCTTTTCTCTTTTTCTTTTATTAAAATCTTTCTTGTAAGAACTGTCTGTTGTATCCATTGGAGTGATCCTGGTTTGGATCAGGCACGTCTCACAGCTAGTGAGGGTTTGTGTTCTCAAATCTCCCCCAGGTAAAAAGGGGGGGGGGTTACTATTGGGGTTTCAATTTGCCCTACCCCATGGTTTTGGGGGCTCAGATTGGTGGTGGCAGCGTTTTCCAAGCCCCAACTGGAGAAGTTTGGGTTTGGGGGGAAAAGATTTAACCTAAGCTGGTAAAATAAGCTTGGGGGGTGATTTTTCTTTCATGCGGGGTCCCCACATCTTTACCCTAGAGTTCAGAGTGGGGAAATAGAACCTTGACAGCCTGGGACAGTATGGGGTCCTTCAATATCAGTCTCCCACACTGTCATTAGCAAACAAAAAATTGTTGAGTAACAGCTAAAGTTGTGGCAGAACATAACATAACATAACCTTCCATCTCAACCTTTAACAAAGTGAAAATAAGGGGAAAGACTTGTACATTTGTTTCCATCTTCATATTGCCTACAGGACTGTCAATAATACACTCCAAAACTGTGTAAGACTTTTACATCCATTTCTACCAGATACCAAAAAACCCCAATATTTCATGAAACCTTAAGTGATATCACATGGTTTTATATCCATTATCTCCACAGATTAGGACATCAAACATTGACACAGGTTTTGCATGTGAGTTGGATGAAGTTGGGGATAATTACTTCTATGTGGTATCTGTCCTTTGTCCACATTGTTGCTGCCACTATACTGTATGCCACCCTGAATCCTGTGTGCTCAATCCTTTGGTGATTTAGTGATTATTGTATATAATTAGAGATCTAGGCTTTGTACTTAACCTCCATGTGACAAGCCAGCTCTGGTATTCTAAAATTAAGTGGAACACAACGGTCCACATAAAAGCACTACATTTTTATGAAGAGGAAAAATTTCTTTCCTCTGGACTGCCTTACAAATTCCAGTGCCACCTGCTCCAAGACCTAAGCTTGGGAACAGATTGATTCAATGCATCTTTGAACTTCTGATGCCACCTGTTCTAACATACTACCCAATGGACATGTGAGATTCATATATTAATCATTTAGGGGAGTAGTAGGAACATTGCTTTTGTTAGGAGCTACCTGACTGTGAAGTCATCTCCCTTTTTGGCAACAATTTGCAGTCACAGTGAAAATACCTACAGAATAGTAAAATACCTTACAAAACTAAAAGTTAAGAGTTTCATAGATTGAGGTTGCACTGGTGATGTTCGTTATGAGTATATGGATTTTTATCTTTAACACTGTAATGAGCTATAAGTACATTTGTACAATGAAGCTGTGAAAAAAAAGATCAGTTTCTTTTTATAGGGATTTAGTGCTATTTTGTTACATCTATTTTATTAAATCTCTCTAGAAAGAAAAGACAAAGGACCAAATCCATTCCTGACTCATGGCCCATACCACTGCAATGACACATTATGTTGAAGGTCTGAATTCAGTTTATATTACATTCAGTGGGAGTCTTTCTATTGCAACCAAAAGAAGTTGAATTGAAAGCTAACCATAGTTAGCCAGAGTTCTGAAATTTTGAGCCCAAACTACATTTAGATCTAATAAAAGCAGGTAAATTCAAAGGGAGAATGTTAATGAGCAGAATTATTTTTAGCAGGAAATGTGGTCTTGGGCAAAGGGATGGCAATCAAGACTCGAATTCTAAAAAGGTAAACAGTATAATTATTGTTAACCAAAATTAGGAATTTTCTTCAAACTACATTTTGTAGTAAACTTAGCAAAGGTCAAATTTCTGGTTAAACAGTAAATACTTCTGATACAAGAAATTGGATACACAACTGTATTTATTTAGCAGTATTTGGACACTGAAATCTCCCTGAATTCTGATGATGCTGTTCTTTTCTTAAGTCTTGGCTACACTGCTATACATAAGAGAATGGGCACCTGCATCAACTAGATATTCCAGATCAGCTCCAACATATGGTCTCAGGAAGTATGGCATTATCCTTACCTGCAACATTGATCAGGATGATTTTGACTAATGGTTAACATTACAGTGAAGTTTTTAATGGTACTCAGGTCTTTTTTGGTAGCAGAAGCACTACATTTAGTCTTGTTACATTTTTTGCAGTCATGTGAATTTCTGGTCAATTCAGCCAGATCTTCTTAAGCCATAATGAGCCTAGAAAAGGCAGTTAGTCACTCTTTACCACAACTACTACCAACCAACATTAACTGTTTGTCTCTGTTCCCCATCTTGGTCACAAGTTGCCATGGAAAAAAGTACAATATGGTTTGCACAGACTTCTCAGTAAGATAAGTGAGATTTACAGTGTGTCTGAACCAAATGATACTCAAAACCTCTATTCACTGCAGCAAAGTGGTTGTCCTCTCAACAATGAAGTCACCAGCAAAGGCTCTGACACAGCTCTGATCCTGCTTCCATTGACACCTAGGGCCAAATGACTGATTTCAATGGTGCAAGCCTTGATGAAGGTGTACAAAGTTTGGAGTTACTGTCTGTGTTTTTCTAGTCCTGCTCTAGGGAATTCTTGAAATGCCGTATTGATATTTTTCTTTCCATTGTTTAATGTTACAAGTCCTTCTTACCATCATGTTCTTGTGCCTGCAGGCTCCTTCAGTAGGCCCCTCTTCATCACAATGACAGCATGCCAGGTCTTTACATCAACACATTACTTCTGAATTTATCTTACCGCATTAGCGATATTCTTAACTACCTGACATTTTGTTTGAAAATTCAGTTATCATTTGGGGCACTTTGCAGATGCATTCAGGCATTTCTATAAACTTCTGGTGTACAAGACTAGCTTGTACAATAGGTGCTTCTCTAGTACCTTAGTAGGTAAACCACAGACCAGCCTGTCAGGAAAGGTATTATTTTATGTGATATTATATTCACAATGTTAAGAGAGCTTATACAAATCTGTCCCCTAATGTGAGGTCACAAC
This sequence comes from Sternotherus odoratus, assembly GCA_032164245.1. Taxonomy (NCBI): domain Eukaryota; kingdom Metazoa; phylum Chordata; order Testudines; family Kinosternidae; genus Sternotherus; species Sternotherus odoratus. The sequence goes on from JAVMKO010000008.1 coordinate 58,036,313, forward strand.
ATTGAAATACCTTAGCACTTGAATATAACTGAAGTATTTGGACAAGCTCTGCATGTTTTAGTTCCCTGTGTAATTGTGTCAACTAGTATAATAGAGTGATGATGTTTCTGACCTGTGTTATACTTAGGCGAGTGGGTACCATACAGTCATCCAGTGGGGCATTCATCACAAATTTTAATAATAAAAATGGAGAAAAATAGTGGTGAGTAGAGCTGGTCAGAAATTTTCTGAGAAGAGTTATCTCATCAGAAGATACGGATTCAACAGAAGCTAAACATTTTTCAGGAATGTGATAATTCAGTGACAATTCTAATGGAAAGCCAGGCAACTGGCAACTTGATCACCTCCCTGGGTCACCTGGTTCTTGAGTCCCTTGGGCTCCCAGACTCCTGGAGTACCTGCCTTCCCCAATTCCCAAGGCAGCCAGCTACTCTGAGAGTCAAGTAGGGAGCTTTGACTTTCAAATTGTTAAACCATTTCTTTAAAACATCATCCAGGAGACACTTTGAGCAAGAAACACTTTGAAGAAGATGTTTCTGTTACTAATTAGAATATAAAATAATTATTATAAATTTAAAATTAAAGAAATGTAAAAGCTAAACAATTATAAGAAAAACTTCTCTCTACCCTCAGAACTCCCGACTCATCCAACTCCCCCGCTCTTGCCCACTGACTGCCCCCTCCTGGGACCCCGTCCCTAGCTGGCCCCCAGGACCCCACCCCCATCTAACCTCCCCTGCTACCCATCCCCTTACTGCCATGATCCCTTCCCATATCTGTCCACAGACTGGACGCCCCATAACTCCCATGCCTCTCCAACCCCACCTGTTCCTCATTCCCTTGAACCTTTGACCCATCCAACCGCCCTTGCTCCCTGTCCCCTGACTGCCTCAACCCCTAGCCACCCTTGGCCCCCTGACAGCCCCCCCCCCCCAGGACTCCCATGCCTATCCAACCACTCCCTGTCCCCTGACTGCCTCCAGGGACACCCTGCCCCTTATCTAGCCCTCTTGCTACCCGCCCTCTTACCATGCCACTCAGAGCAGCAGGAGTTCGCAGCCCCACCATGAACATCGCCCGTGTTGCCTGACCAGTACGGTGGGCCAGAGCGCAGGGGAGAGGGACAGCAGGTGAGAGGCCGGGTGCTAGCCTCCCCAGCCAGGATATCAGAGACCAGGCAGGATGGTCCTGTGGGCTGGATGTTGCCCATGGGCTATAGTTTGTCCACCTCTGCTTTATACTATGAAAGCATAGCTGTACTGAAATCCAGAGATTTAAACTAAGGGTGGGTCATATATTAAAATGTCCTTTATATCTATCTCCGTATCAAAACAACTATATCTATATATATAAAAGTCAACTGGTGTATGTGTGTATGTATGTATGTGCACTTACTCCTTCCACACCATTTGAGCTAGAGACTTGAAATTTGGTACAGTTAGAGGCCTTAGGGTCCTAATCAGGGTAAGAGTCAAAAACATTTCAAATCTCACCTCTGACACCCCCAGGGGTGAAATTATTTAAAGGCCAATCACATCAGCTGGGCAGCTGCTGTTCTCTGTGACGTAGTTATGATGTCATAATACCCCCCTCCAACGGATCCCACACTCGCTCAGCTCTCTGCCCCCTCCCCCCTCCAATGGACCCCGCACTCGCTCAGCTCTCTGCCCCCTCCCCACCTCCGACGGACCCGAGTTGGGTTTGGTCGGAGGGTAAGTGAGGTAGGGGTGTCGGGTTTGGTCGGGGGTGAGGTGGGGGTGTCGGGTTTGGTCGGGGGGTGTTGGGTTTGGTGGGGGGGGTAAGGTGGGGGTGTTGGGTTTGGTTGTGGGGGTGAGGAGGGGGCTCGGGGTTGGTCGAGGGGTAAGTGAGGTGTGGGTGTCAGGTTTGTTTGTGGTGGTAGGTAGGGGTGTCGGGTTTGGTTGGGGGGAAAGTGAGGTGGGTGTGTCAGGTTTGGTCTATGGGGGGTGAGGTATGGGTATTGGTCAGGGGGTGCTGGGTTTGGGTGGGGGGGTGAAAATGTGAGTCAGGGTTGGTTGAGGGGTAAGTGAGGTGGGGGTGTCGGGTTTGGTCGGGGGGGGTGAGGTGGGGGTGTCAGGTTTGCTCTCTGCCCCCTCCCCCCTCCAATGGACCCCAAACTCGCTCAGCTCTCTGCCCCCTCCCCACCTCCGACGGACCCGAGCAACGCCGGGTATTTTCACTAGTGTATTGATAAAAACAAACTGTGTACAGGTTGTTTTCTCCGTAGCAGGCTGTTACCATTGAACTGCAGTTATAGATACCCCTAAAATGAGCTGACACTCACTATTCTTTCTCAGTAAGCAGAGGGGCCTTTGTTGTAGAGTGTGATTGTCTGTATATTTTGGGCAAATAATGATGCCTTTATTTCTCCCACCGGTGCATTTGCATTTTTTTAACTGCTGGTCTTAAGGACCCTCACTGCAATATTGCTTGTAGCTTGCCTTTTTTTTTTTCTTGATGTTTCTATCCTTGGTTCAAATTCTAAACTGACAGCTAGATTCTTGCAGAGGCAGATGACTTCTTTATGCTGCCATATGGCAGAGATAGCCAATTCACTGCAATCTGCAACCTAGTGATGCAGTTGCATGCTAATTACCACTAGTCAGCTTACAAAAACCTAGAGAGATGATTTGTAAAAATGAACTTGTGTCTTTGACTTGTTAGGGTCCAACATACTAATATTTCAGATACCTTCTGCTCATATATATATGAACATGTTTTCCTAACCTTTAATATTTATATGCATATGTGATGGCTGCCATCTCATCTGACAGGTATGCTAGGTGTGTTTCTATAGGCATGTTAGCAACAAGAAGAATGCTAGGGAAAGTTTGGGACCCTTACTGAATGGGGAGGCAACCTAGTGATAGTGTGGAAAAAGCTGAAGTACTCAATGCTCTTTTTGACTTGGTCTTCACATACAATGTCAGCTCCCAGACTGCTGCGCTAGGGAGCACAGTATGGGGAGGAGGTGGACAGTCCTCATTGGTAAAAGAACAGGTTAAGGGCTATTTAGAAAAACTGGACATGAACAGGTCCATGGGGCCGGATGCAATGCATCTGAGGGTGCTGAGGGAATTGGTTGATGTGATTGCACAGCTATTGGCTATTATCTTTGAAAATTCATGGTGACCGAAGGAGGCCCTGCAAAAAGGCAAATATGGTGCCCATCTTTAAAAGGGGAAGAAGGAGAATCCAGGGAACTACAGACCTGTCAGCCTCACCTCAGTTCCCAGAAAAATCATGGGGTAGGTCCTCAAGGAAACCATATTGAAGCCCTTGGGGGAGAGGAAGGTGATCAGGAACAGTCAACATGGATTCACCAAGGGCAAGTCATGCCTGACCAACATGATTGCTTTCTATGATGAGATAACTGGCTCTGTGGATATGGGGAAAGCAGTGGACATGATCTACCTTGACTTTAGCAAAGCTTTTTGATAACATCTCCCACAGTATTCTAGTCAGCAAGTTAAAGAAGTATGGATTGGAAAAATGGAATATAAGGTGAATAAAAAGCTGGCTAGAAAGCTGGCTAGATCGTCAGCCTCAACAGACAGTGATCAATGGCTCAGTATCTAGTTAGCAGCTGGTATCAAGTGGAGTGCTCCAGGGGTTGGTCCTAGGGCTGGTTTAGTTTAACATTTTAATTAATTATCTCTGTGATGGGATGGATTGTACCCTCAGCAAGTTCATGGATGACACTAAGCTGGGAGGAGAGCTTGATACACTGGAGGGTAGGGATAGGATCCAAAGTGACCTAGACAAATTGGAGGACTGGGCCAAAAGAAATCTGATGAGGTTCAACAAGGACAAGTGCAGAATATTGCATTTAGGATGGAAGAATCCCATGCATTGCTACGGGCTGGGGACCGACTGGCTAGGTGGCAGTTCTGTAGAAAAGGACCTGGGGATTAAAGTGGTTGAGAAGCTGAATATAAGTCAACAGTGTGCCCTTGTTGTCAAGAAGGCTAAAAACATATTGGACTGCATTAGTAGGAGAATTGCCAGCAGATCAAGGGAAGTGATTATTTCCCTCTATTCGGCACTGGTGAGGCCACAGCTGGAGTATTGTGTCCAGCAGAGGGCAACAAAAATGATTATGGGGTTGGGGCACGTGACTTCTGAGGAGAGGCTGAGGGAACTGGGCTTATTTAGTCTGCAGGAGAGAAGAGTGAGGGAAGGAATTTGATAGCAGCCTTCAACTACCTTAATTGGGGTTCCAAAGGCTGTTCTCAGTGGTGGCAGATGACAAAACAAGGAGCAATTGTCTCAAGTTGCAGTGGGGGAGGTCTAGGTTGAATATTAGGAAAAACTATTTCACTAGGAGGGTGGTAAAGCACTAGAATGGGTTACCTAGGGAGGTGGTGGAATCTCTATCTTTAGAGCTTTTTATGGTCCAGTTTGACAAAGCCTTGGCTGGGATAATTTAGTTGGGTTTGGTCCTGCTTTGAGAAGGGAGTTGGACTAGATGATCTCCTGAGGTCTCCTCCAACCCTAATCTTCTATGATTCTATGACACACTGGGAATTGAACTGTGGACCTCGAGAGCTAAAGCATTTAAAGCAACTCCCTAACCTTTCTGGAGCAGCAGAGAGTAGGGATCTGTAACACACACTTACCAGTATACATATGTTACTAATGCATATGGGACTGGACTCTACAGAAAAGCTGGAACTTATGGATTTTAGAGTTCTCAAATTCTAACAATTAGGTAACATACATTTTAAAAATTGGTTAAGTATTTTCATGAAAGATTGTTTTATTGTGTAAACAATGCATAAATAATGCTAATCTTTCAGCTTGATAAATATGTATATATTATAGTGAGTGAAAGTAGTGAAAGAAGGTCAGATACCAGGAGGGAACTAGATAGGGACAGGTGACTGCTGACTAATAATAGAGCCTCAACATGTAACAAGGGCCATCATCATATTTAATAAAGTTTTGTTTTACTTAATTCTGCCTGCCTGCTTAATCACTTATTAGTAATGACACAATATGTACATTATAAGGCAATAATGGCTCTGTGTGTGTGGCCGGTAGAAGCAGCTGCAGAAGCAGGAACAACTGTACTTGGGAATGAAGGGATAAATGGAGCTCAATTGAGGCTATTCCGCCCCTTGCACTCCCTGGATCCAAAATTGTAAAGGCAAAACAGCCTTCTCCTATGGGGAAATTTGGATTCAGGTAATGCCGCCCCTCTCTGAACATGGCCTTGTGGAAAAACTACAAAGAGGAAAGAGTAGAGACTCCAGTGAGGGGAGGAGTTTCAGAAGCAGCCAAAGCAGGGCCCTTTGGACAGAGAAATTTCTACGGTTTTGACTGGAATTTCTATGTCTGGTGCTGACTGGCTGTTTGCTCCATCTCTCTCCCTCCCTCTCCATCCCAGTCTCTTTACTTCAGCTTAACCTCCACACATGCCCCTCTTACTGATTTCTCCCCTGCCCTGACCCACCCTTTCCCCTTCAATGTCCCCTCTCCCTTCATTTTAATTTAGCTTATCCCATCCTAATTAAAAATACTGTGTAACTGATATGACATTTGCTATCATTACATGTTCATTCAGCTTGTATATTTGATCCTTCCCCTACCATGTCTGTCCTGTCTGTCTACTTAGCCTGTAAGCTCTTTGGGGCAGAGACGGTCTGCTATTGTTGGTACATCGCCTAGCACAATAGGTCACCACTCTTGGTTAGTGCTTAGGCCCCACTGAACTAAACGTAACTAGTAATAATGTGAATGATTAATTTTTGTGAGTTAGATACTGTGTTGCAGAATTAACTCTTAAATATAATTAAATAAAAGTAGCTTTTAAAAATCCTCTGCCATAAAGTAGAATAATTTAAAAGTTGTTTTTACAGTATGGCAAAGATCAAGATTGTATTGCATTTTGGTAAAGATGTTCAAAATTTTTTAGTGATTTGGGTGCCTGCATTTTTTGAGTGTCCAGTGTGAGACATGTTCAGGAAACCTGATTTTAGAGGGTGGGTAAACAGCACTTTTTGAAAATCAGGTCCTTTAATGACCTTTTAATGTCTCCAGTTGGGCACCCAAAACTTGAGGTATCCAAAATCACTGCTGACTCTTGACAGCTGTCTTCTAAATTGTTTTGTCTTTGACACTGATATATTTTTTAAAAAGACAAGCAAAAAAAAAAAAAAAAAAAAAACCAGAAAGAAAAAAGCAACTTGGCAACAAGTATTTTACTGACAACCAAAAAAGGAAAAGGCTTTGTCCTGAATTCACCCTGCTGTGCAGATTTCTGTTACGATGTATAACTGAGATTTCCTTATGTTCACAGACCCTGCAATACCCAGTCACAAAGAGTGAGTTAAGGACAGTGTCTTGTCCTTAGCGCTGAATCTTTTTTCCTTGAGGACTGAAGGCAGAAACTGTTAAATATTGTCTGTTATGGTTCAGTTAACAGGGCATGTTTATGCCTTTATACTTCAGGTTATCTGAACATCAACTGGAAATCTCTAATTGTAGGAGTTTGTAATTTGATTAAATTGATTACAAAAATTCCATCATGGGTGAAACTTTACACCCAAGACCTTATCCCATTTTTTTTGTGAATGTTGTATTCATTTTTCAGTTTTGAAATTCCATCCAAACAGCTCTGTTTAAAATGACATACATTTGTGCAAAGTGATAAAGGCCAGTAACAGTTAGTTCATAGTCTCAAATGACTGTACACCAGTCCAGCATACACTTAAGTCAATGGAAAGACTCATTAACACCATTGGGTGTTGGATTAGGCTCGGTAAAAATATCTAACTATTTTACCCAGGATAAATTACAAGGGCTATATTCTTGTGTTTCAGGATATAAAATGATCTCAGGCTGCGGTCTGGAAGAAACTTCCTTTACCAAACTATACATTCGGTATGATCACAAGACTGGGTTATGCCTTCCAAGGAAGGAGTTTGCATTTGATGCTATAAAAAGGATACCAGGCTGGATGGATCTTTGATCTGTCCCAGGTTAACAGTTCTTAAATAGCTCTATGTCATTCCATAGCTAAACTTGTAAGCACATTACCATTATAAACCGGATTGTTGTCCTCTGGCTGGAACTCCCAGAGAGTGTCCTTTCTGAGTCCAAACTGACAGGTGGGATGAGGAGCCAGAAGAGAGGGTGTTGCTGGAAAGACTGTAGGAGGATTGGAAATGCTATGCACTTTTGGTGTGACTGACCTTTCAATCAGTGTTTGAATCAAACATCTTGGCGACCCTCATACAAGAGTTTAGCAAAAGCATTTCTCATTCAGATTGGAAATTAAGGCAAAACTTTAAAATTAATGTAGGAAACATTAATGGTAGCTCAATGTTGAACCTCGGACTGGAGAGTTTTCTGCCTATGGTAGCTTATTTTGCTTTCTTGTTAAGCAATAGGCTGCAAAGACCTTTGTGACTATTCCTGTAACTTTTTTTTGGCTGAATCAGCTCATCCACCACTGATATTTTCTGATGCATGTTGGGAGCATATTTTGCACTAGCAGAAATACCTGGCGTTGCTCGGGTCTGTTGGAGGGGAGGAGGGGGGAGAGAGCTGAGCGAGTGTGGGGTCCATTGGAGGGGTGGAGCAGGGAGAGATCTGAGCGAGTGCGGGGGCCGTTGGAGGGGGAAGGGGGCAGAGAGCTGAGCGAGTGCGGGGTCCATTGGAGGGGAGTATTATTACATCATAACTATGTCACAGAGAACAGCAGCTGCCCAGCTGATGTTAATGGGCTTTAAAGAATTTCACCCCTAGGGGGTGTCAGAGGTGAGATTTGAAAAATTTTCGATTCTTACCCTGATTAGGACCCTAAGGCCTATAACTGTACCAAATTTCAAGTCTCTATCTCAAACGTTGTGGAAGGAGTAAGGGAACGTACATGCATGCACGCACGCATACACCATTTGACTTTTATATATACACTAGTGAAAATACCCAGCGTTGCTCGGGTCAGTCGGAGGTGGGGAGGGGGCAGAGAGCTGAGCGAGTGCGGAGTCCATTGGAGGGGGGAGGGGGCAGAGAGCAAACCTGACACCCCCACCTCACCCCCGCGACCAAACCCGACACCCCCACCGCACTTACCCCTCGACCAACCCCGACTCACATTTTCACCCCCCATCCAAACCCAACACCCCCACGTCTCCCCCCCATACCAACCCCAACACCCCCTGACCAACAACCACACCTCACCCCCCGTAGACCAAACCTGACACACCCACCTCACTTTCCCCCCAACCAAATCCGACACCCCTACCTACCACCACAAACAAACCCGACACCCACACCTCACTTACCCCTCGACCAACCCTGACCCCCCTCCTCACCCGCACAACCAAACCCAACACCCCCACTTTACCCCCCCACCAAACCCAACACCCCCAGACCAAGCCCAACACCCCCGGCTCACTTACCCCCCGACCGAACCTGACACCCCCACCTCATCCCCCGACCAGACCCGACACCCCTACCTCACTTACCCTCCGACCAAACTCAACTCGGGTCCATCGGAGATGGGGAGGGGGCAGAGAGCTGAGCGAGTGCGGGGTCCGTTGGAGGAGGGTATTCTGACATCATAACTATGTCACAGAGAACAGCAGGTGCCCAGCTGATGTGATTGGCCTTTAAATAATTTCACCCCTGGGGGGTGTCAGAGGTGAGATTTGAAAAATTTTCGACTCTTACCCTGACTAGGACCCTAAGGCCTCTAACTGTACCAAATTTCAAGTCTCTAGCTCAAATGGTGTGGAAGGAGTAAGTGAACGTACATACACACATACATGCATGCATACATACATGCATACACCATTTGACTTTTATATATAGAGATTTACTATGGTAACGTTGTCTAGATAGCATGCTCTGGAGAAAGGAGTGGGGATTGGTAGTTAGGCTTTGTTCTAATCACAGCATGGCCACAGGCTTGCTGTGTGTATTTCTAAGACTCGGTTTTCCCATATCTAAAATACAGTGAACCACACTTCCCTGATTCACAAGCACAGTAAGCTAAATTTGTTTAGTGTGCCCTGTGTTTGAAGATATACAGCAGTATGTTAAATACTAAGAGTTGTTATATGGTTGGAATTTGAGAAATTTGGACATGTGGAATAAAGCGTCGTGAAGTACCGGTATATAGAAATGCAGGAGCACATCTATAGCTCAAGATGTCAGAGACAAGCCTTATAATTAAAGAAGAAAACTGCTGTAGTATTTGAGCTTACTGATCCAAGAAATCACTATCATACAGTAATGAGTAATTTGGTAAATCATTTCTCTCTCTCTCTCTCTCTCTCTCTCTCTCTCTCTCTCTGTTTTTGCAATTTGTCTTTTAGAAAGGGTGGTCAATTACCTTGTTACCCCAAAGATGGTGGAATGGAAACATATGGAGGCATTCTGTTCAGCTGGGTGGGTCACTAAGCGGGATTGGCATTCATTGTGCCTTCAATAAATGTAACTGATCTCAGTGATGATTTGCATGCATTGTTTGGTTATTTACTGAGTGCTATGTGAATTCCAGAAATAAATCATGCAGGTTACCTGAGACAGGCACTGAAAGAATGAGTGGTCTAAGGGGTTGCTGTAACTGTGCAAGCTGCCCTGAGTAAAGGACAGCATATAGCTGCACTTCCCCAGCGGAGGACCAGAGAATAAAATGTGGCTCATTCACAATTCCTCTCCTGCTTTGCCCTTGTTTTGGAGGAGAGGCTAGGCTACTTCACCACTTATGAGGAGTGGCTCACTCCCATGCATGCACCCAGCCAGCTACTCTGGCTGGCAAGGAATAGTGGCTCAAAAGAGGGAACCTATGGAAGGAGAATTAGGCTACTAAATGGGTGTGGCTATGCAAATGAGAGTATGTACAGTCATAGGGATCTGTGTGACTGTAAAATAATAAGATTTAGAGCATGAGAATGGGGAGGAAGGTGTTTTCAGACGTTTGAGTAAAACAGACTGAGTAGAATGCATGCATAGTTGGAAGGCACAGCAGATTTTGCACTCCTTATTAAATATCTTGTGGCTGGTGATGCTGAGGATGGTCAGGTCCCTAAGTCACTTCAGGGAAAAAAAATAAATACTCTTTGGGCATAGAGGGGTGGGTGGAGTCCCAGAGGATAGAGTGTTCTCCAGTTTCCATAGGTGTGAGTCTTTTGCCCAGTTGTATGCTGCTACTCCCTGGCTAAAAGACAACTTAATCTCCAAGCTATCAGCTGCCACTATTCTTTGGATTGTATGGGCCCTTTAAATTTTGAAGTAGAATTGCTACTTTCCATGGAGACAGGAGCAGTCTGAGCAGTAACACTCTTTATATCAGCCTTAGGGAGGCAAGGGATGGAATCGTGAATGATCTGCAGGCCAGATAGGTAGTACACATCCATTTCCCCACCCCTCAGATTCAATCAGTGTCTTGCTCACACAAAATCTGACTGTGACATGGAGCCACAGTTGACTCAGTATTTTGGTGTGTGACAGGCCCAACGGCTAACTCTAAATTTTCCTTTTAGAATTACAATTTAGAAAGAAATCAAAGGCCCATATCATTAGCTGGTTCAAATGTTTTCTTTCTGCAAATTATACACACACAGTAGGTAAACCTGATTTCATTAATATTTAGAAATCTGTGTAAATTAGCTGTTACTGTGAGAAGAAAAATGGTTAGAGAACATTTGTTTTGTGGTAAGGAAAGGGCACATAAATAATTTGTATAATGTGCAAAATGATCCTTCAGTTAATAAGTTTTCCCTGGAGCAATAGAAACAAGTGCATCTGCTGTCTGGTGTGCAAAGTTTTAATATGCATTTTTGTATGGCCACTTGTTTTGACTGAAGAGGGACAGTTGGACAGAGAGGGCATAATGATTCCAGATAGGGTTTTAAACAAACACAAAAGAATCCAAAATTAAGTCCTTAAGTGTGCCCTTAGTACATGAAGTCTGCCTATTACTTCTACCACAGTTGAGTGAGCATAGGAGAGCTCATATATGTTTGATGCATATTGCTGTGTCTGCTCTGATTGTAAACTTTGATAATGGGTTAATTGGTTAATGTCAAGGAAGGCAATCCTCGTCACATAAAAAGAATGACGAGATGATGGTAGTCGTCAGTACTTCATTACTAGAAATCTTTTCTTTAAAAACCAAATCAGAAACCTCTCATTTTAAAGGCAGTAATTCTACAGCAGTTCAATAGCAAACAAGAAGAAACAGTTTAATGTGTCACAGTTATGAGGTAATAAGCCTTTATGCTAACTGAGCTTCTCTTAACCCCATGACAGGATTTCAAGATTCCTGATTCTTTTGTAACTGTCTGTGTCAGAGTGGCAGGAGCAGTCAATTAGTTACATATTTAGAGAACTTTGGTTGCTCAACTAGCCTCCCCTCACATTTGTTTCACTCCTACCATATAAATCATGCACTATACTTATGATACAATGTCTGTGGGGAAAAAAATCCACTTATTGTAAGTGCCTCAGCTGATCCTACTGTTTCCACTAGACCAGAGGTATGTTTGTTCAAATCCCCAAGATTTAGGCATGAGCACAGAACTGCTAACAGCATGGAATGTGTAATGCATTGTTACAGGTTTCACATTGCTAATGGAATGGGAATAGAACTGGATGAATCTCCCTCCTCCCTCCTTTCCCCTTCCCTCCTCCCTCTTCCTCCTGGAAATCAGTGAAAAATTAAAAACCAACATTTTTTATTTGGAAATGGTCCCTTAGAATATGTGCTAACTACTTATGCTGCACTATCGTTTCTATTTCTTGTATTTAGCTGTGACATTCTTGGTACCTTTCTCATATGTGAAGATCTGTGTGCAACTTGGAAGCTTGTCTCTCTCATCAACAGAAGTGTCCACTGAAAGATATTACCTGACTTCCGTTGTGTCTCTATAATTTCATAATCATCTAGATCTTTATACACTTATCTTGACTAAATGCTAGAATTTTGAGGTAACCATGCAATTTATTTAGATGTAGTTTTCAAATAATGGCACTGGCTTACTACACATTCTTATATATTGTTTTGTTAGAGTAATTCTAGAGATTTTAATGCCTTTTTAATCCGAGACGCAGGACATGAAATGTTAGGGGTTTTCTTCTAACTGAATTTTCTTTAACTTTCTCTCCCTCTTCCTTTGGTTTCACACCATCCAGTTGAACAATTGAGCATGATATGTTTGTTATCTGCAAGATGCTATATAATAAACAAGAATGTTTTTAATTGAGATGCATTCCAGGGTAGCTTCATAGAATTGCCATATAAGGAGTGTGAGAGCTAGCCATTTTTAATCAGTTCCTTTGTGACTAATTTGGAAATTATAAATTTTGGCTAGACTAAGATGAATGTAATTAACACTAGTGTTGCATTTTCCACATTTGTTTTTCTAGGAATTTAATCTAAAAATGAATAAATAATAAAAAATCCTGAAAGGAACAGAGCATCTATTGGACTTCATATAACTTTGACAATTGAGCCTAACAGTTAAATGTCAAATTGTTGTATTACTGGGGTCTTATTATCCTCCAACCATCACACATTTTTTAATTGATTTGATGTTTTGGAGATAAATGCCTTGGGTTACATATAACACAAAACATAATATGATTTCATAAAGGATCTTTTGTAATTGCTTATCACACACGGCTGTGCATGATAGATAGAAACAATAAAAGAATAAATGAAAAATATGTAACCCAAACAATATTATTGAAATGGTATTTTGGCTGGTCCTGAAATGCTTTTTTTCTTGCAATATGTATAGATCTCAACACTGAGACAGCATCAGCTTTTCAAATCTCTCTGGTACTTCATTGGGACCCGTGGGGTGTCACTGATAAAGGGCTTACCTTCCAAAGATTTAAGATCAATAGTGGGAATTTTAGGAAAACAAACAGCTAAATCAAAGAAAGAGCTGGTACATATGAAATAAGATGTTGATTACAGAGCCTGGAGTAAGGTCATCCTATGACAAAAGTGAAATCTTAAATCTGACCTTATGGCTTATTCTGAGCCACCATAAGGTGAGTACATAAAATGAAAATACCCGTTCTATTTAATGCAAGTAAATTCACAAGTAGCTTAGGTTTACACTATGTATATCAAGAGGAGAGTAAATTATATGAAACGACTGAAATAAATATTTAGTTATGCATAAATTAATTAGAATTCAGACTTTTACTATATATTTTCCTGAACATTAGGGCAATGAATTGTAGGCCCCAATTTTCAAAAATGGCCTTCTAAACTGCAGACTCAATATTTGAATATCTACTTACCCACTAGCATTTCCTCTGAGACCCCTTCTACTTGGCATCCCAAAAACCCAGTTTGACTCCAGATTTAATCATTCGTGTATTTTTATTCACCATACAGCAAAACTATTCCGAGTTGATCAATCATAAACCCAAGAAGCGGTTGCATTTAGATCACCAATCCCAAATTACACAGAAAACTCTTCCTTTGTGTACATTTACACATACATTGCATCAAAAGCTTTGGAATTGATTTGGTTACTCTGTAGGAACCAATCCCTGTACAGCATGCTCTGTCCTCAACTGTCCATGCATGATCTACTGTTTACCTCATCTTACATTCTAAGCTTATCTTGTCCATTATGAATGAAAGTAGGTTGTTCCAACTTATCTTAGCATATACACACGTCCTCTCTCTAGTCTACTTATAGACTTTAAGATCAGAAGGGACCATTATGATCATCTAGTCTGACCTCCTGCACCATGCAATTCTACCACAGAATTTTACCCACCCATTCCTGCAATATACCTCTCACCTATATCTGAGCTATTGAAGTTACTGAAGCTACTGGCCCATTTACCTTCCTGATCATACACCCACAAGTGCCATCTATTTTGTACATGGTTGCTGATATGAGGAAACCAACAGATGGACTGTAGAGCTAGCTTATAGTTATTTTGTCCCCCCAAACAAAACAAAACCCTTGTGCATTATATATAGATTAGCCACCTACCTGACTCCTCAGTCCAATAGTCCAGTGGAATTCCTGGTATCCATGGCTCAAATTATGTCCCCAAGATCTATATGCAGATCTGCTCTGTCCCAAACAGAAGGGGACTAGTTCCACACTTCCTGAACCCTACAGAGGTAGAGGATATGGCACTGAAGAGACATTGCCCTGGAGCAGGGGGCCAGTGTACTGCCCATCATCCAACGCCTCCTACACTAGCCCCATAAAGATTTCCTGCAAACGATAATACGGAGATTACTTCTGTTACCCCACTCTGTGCTGAGGAACTTACCCTTTAAAGAGGACCTACCTGGGATAGAGGAGCCAGAATGTAGGTCAAAGGGAGCCTAAGGGTTCATGGAGAAGCCCAGGACCGGCTCAAGGAAGGTTAGGTGAATCCCTTCTTCAGGTATTAAAGAGTTCTGGAGGTAAATCTGTTTAGTCCACAGGTGAATGGGGGTGGCAATCAAATTCAATGTAACTAAAATCTCTCTGAAGGAAATCCCCACTGAATTCCTCCCCCTTCTCCTTTGTCCTGGCCTGCAAAGACTCTCCCCTATTAGTAACTCCATGGGAGGATTTGTTCTGGATCATGATGCCACAAAATAATATACCTTCATAGTGCAGCAGGAGTCAACTGGCATGACTTTGTACACTTTTGGGTAAGGTATATATTCAAGTAACTTACACTGAACATCCTTCTCTCACCAACTGCAATTGCAGGGCACATTTTACTTATTTTCAAAATCAAGTCTTTGAAGGTCTCCTTTGTGAGGACAATTACCTATCCTTTTTTTGTAGTTTTTATGTATTTTTGTATGCCAGTGGTTGTAATGTGCAGGCTAGAAGCTTCATATTTTAGACAAAAGTATATTTATTTTCTCTTTTGCAAGAAAGACTGAGTTAAATCCCAGCTCTTGGGAGTATTTTAATGATTTTCTTCTCTATTCTGAGTTCAACAAAATGGCTTGCTTAGAGCTATAAATGTCCATAGTTTTATTTTATAGGACAATATCTCATCATGAGCTGTGCAATGTGCATCCTTTGTATCTGCCAACTAATAGACTCCAGAGCAGACAAACAATTAGCAGAGCCTCCAGAGTGGTTGCTGGATTCAATGTCATCCTGAAAATGTCTGCACCTGACACTCAGATTAGGGCTTTTATGATCTGTAGGAGGAGCTGTACCAAGAGAACCAGACAGCAACTTTATGCTTTCCAAGTCAACAGGCCCTGTCTCAGTTAAGTCATTCTTTACTTATAGGATTTTACATATTGTCTTGCTATTTAGTTAAAAGTATAATTAAAATAACCATTCATAAGCTTCAGTGTGTTGTGGACTTGCCTTTTTATTAATACAGTAGAAAATGTCCTAATTAGAGACATACAAAACTGTGACCAACCTGAAACTAGGTAAAAACTAGGCCAAATATTAGACCTCCGGGGATTCTCTTAAGGCCCCACAAAACTGTGATTAAGATTCATGACTCTCTCTCCAAGGTCTGTATGGCCAATTGTAATGACGATTCATTTGGGGCTTTCTCTTTCTCATAAACTCAGACTTCTACCTTTCCAACTCCCCACCTTTCCCTCCTTCAACCAGGAAACAAAACATCTTCCCTTAACCACTTCCCATTCTGTATCCCTGCCTCCCAATTATTCAAATCACCCACTCTCTCCAACTACCATTTGCTTCTTTCTAGGGGGGAGTCAGGAGAATCGTAGGCCTTGGCTTGATGGTTACCTAGCAAGTTTTGGTTTGTTAGCAGAATTTATCAGAGTTCATGCAGTTTCACATTGAGTCTTCAGATTTTCAAAAACATTAAACTCAAACTGAAAATGGAAAGAGAAGGCCTTGAACCTTTGTAAAAGAAATCTGCCATTTTGGTTTGCCAAAGTCCCTGTAAACCCAAACAGGTGGGGTTTGTACACTTCTTCTTTGGCATGAGTTATTTTTGACAGCAATTTCCAGCATTTTAAAATGCCATCAATTTTATATTCAATTTTGGAAGTATGAATAAAGTGAAGGATTGGATTAACCAGGATGTGAATTAACCAGGATGTCAAAAAAAAATATGTGCAACTCACAGGGCTGACTCTGGCTTTGCTGCTGCCCCAAGCACACACACAAAAAAAAAACCCTACCAAGGCGCAGGGCAGCCAGTGAACCAACACCTGCTCACCCCGGCACAGGATGGCTGGTGAATCAACCCCCACTTCCCATATTTCCTGGGGATGGTGATTATCCAGGATTTTATTAACCAGAATTATTTTTTCCCTATCATCCTGGATAATCGAGAGTCTACTGTAATAATATTTTTTTCATATTTGTTTATAGAGCAATACTGACGAAGGAAAACAGTTTGGTGATTCAGGTACAAGATTGGGAGTCTTGCTACTCTCCAGGCTCTGCCACAGACTTGCCATGTGAACTTGGGAGAGCCGTGCATTCTGCCTTCAAATATAAAATGGGGATAACACCACTTCCTACCTCATGGAACTGTTGTGAGGCTAACTGCACTAAGGCTTGTAAAGTGATTTGAGATCCTCAGATAGAAAATGCTATGGACTGCCAAGCAGCATGGTTTATTATAATAGATATAACTCAATGATGAAGACACTAACACCATCTAGTCAATGAATCTGTCTACTTGTTAGGGTGACATAAACACAATGTCTTCCATCAGGTATTCTCTTCCCCATATGAATCAAACTCTTTTATTATAGAGTGCTATGCTATCCATCAGTCTGACTCTCTGGCCTTGACTGCCAAGTGCAAAATGCCTGCTGATATGTAGGGATGTCACCTAACAGGAATCTGCTCTTAGTTTTAGAGTAATAGGCTGTCACCAGAACACATACAATAATTATCACAAACACTTAGCACTAAATTCTGTGCTGATAATCACCTCATGCAACTCTACTGACTTCAATGGTGTAGCACAGGTGGTATGCACAGAATTTGGGCCTTCATTCACTATCATAAAACCGTAGATAAAAGATTTATGCAGAATCTTCCTTTGAAACTTATTCTGTTTACTAGCAAGTTAGAACATTGAGTGCAGATACCTGCAATATGGAATAGTCTTCACGTAATTAACAATCAGTTTCTTTTTTAATGTGCACATTTCTTTTTACAGCTGGAAACAAACACAGAATTGTGATTACAAATGGCCCAACAATGATGAAACAATACTTCTTTGCTTATATACGTTTTCAAATAGATTTGATAGATTTGATTTACTGCAGTTCAGTCGTGCTTTATTATTATTTATTTGTCTTATTGTGGCGGGTAGGAGCCCAGTCGTGGACCTGACCTTATTGTGCTAGGTGCTGTACAAATATAGAACAGAAAGCTCATCTCTGCTTCACAGAGATTACATTAAAAGTCTGACAAGAGACGACAAATGCATACAGATGGGCAGAGGGGAGCAGTACAAGGAAACAATGAGAGATAGGCTGTGGTTTCAGCATATGAGTCTAACCAATGTGAAGCTTTTTGTTGGCATCACAGAAAAGGAGAGGTTTAAGGAGGATAATGAGATAGTTTTGCATGTATTTACAGGAAGCACCTCAGAAGTATGAGAGGCAGCATAGAAAAAAACAAAAAAGCCTTGTTTGAAAATTTAACAAGTGGGGGATGGAGGCTGGCCAATCAGAGGTGGGAGTCAGCCTTACAATCCCAAATGAGAGAGAGGCTGAGGGGCCTTGAAACTGTAGACAAATAGATTATATTTGGTGCAGTAGAGAAGAGGGAGCTAGTGAAGAGATGCAAAGAGAGGAATGCCATGGACAAACCAATGGGCTAGCAAAATCAAGTTAGCAGCAGCTTGCTGAATTAATATGAATGGACAAGATTGCATTTGTTAAGTCCAGAAAGAGGGATGTTATAGTAAATAAGATGTGAGATGATGTAGATTTTGCATCATCAGCATAGAGATTGTAGTCGAACTTGAATCTATGGATGAAGGGGTGTAGGGTGCGAAAAGATTTTGTGACGGTATGCATATAGGGAACACGCTCTCACGCTAGACACCGGGGAAAGGTTACTCCCGGTCAAGGCAACCTTCCTGCATACCAGTGTTATCTCTTGTATACCAGAGTTCTGCAGCTGCTAACTGCCTGCTAGGACTGTATACCAGAGTCCTCCAGATGCTAACTGCTTGCTAGAATTGTGTGAGACTAATGAAGCAAAACAAGTGATTAGCTATTCATGAGATATGCATGAGATGTAAATGTGCAGGGGTATTTCTGTGTCAGCGTGCCCCTGCATATTGGGCTTCACCCTGAGCATTGCTCCAATGCGTAGGGCTTTTTCCTCGTCTCACAGTGGCAGCAACGAAGGGGGCCCCCATTGCAGGTTTGTCACTTTCTGCCTTCAATAAACTCACTACTTTTATTCAGCAGCTGTGTGTGTGCCTCATTTCTACGGGACTCCGAGTACCCTGCAACAAGGGGGGAAAGAATTGGACCCCCCCTCGGGAATCCTCACTGAAGGAGAAGAGGGTATGAGAACGGTCCCCCAAGGACCCACTGAAGAAGCAATTAGAAAGATAGGATAAGAACTGGGAGAGGACAGAGTCATGGAAGCCAAGCAAGGAGAAAATTTCAAGAACAAGGGCATGGCTGACTGTGTCAAAGGTGGCTGACAGGTCAAGGAGGATGAAGATGGAGGACTGTCTCTGAAATTTAGCTAATAAGAAATTATTAGAGATTTTCGTGAGTGGTTTCAACTGAGTGCAAGGGTCAGAAATTAAATTGGAGGGGGGCTAGGATGGAATTGAAGGACAGGAACTCCAGACAGCAATTATAAACAGCAGAAATGTTGCCGAGGAGGAAAGGAGCGCCACCCCAATTAGGGACAGTGTGCCACTCCTCCCCCCCCCCCCCCATGGTTCACCAGCTCTAGGAGGAGCTGCCGCTGAAATGGTGACAAAATGCCGCCCCACAAATCGTACCGCCCTAGGTGACCGCCTAGGTCACCTAGTGCTTGCACTGGCCCTGACCACAGTAGTGTAGACCAGTTCAAAAAGAGTGAAAAGTCAGTTAGGATTGCAGTCATGAGATTCAATTGAGTTAGAGTAAAATTACTTAGCTAGGAAGAGGGCAGAATGAAAGAGGAGAAAATGAATTTGTAATGGAGGAAGTCAGTCTCTGCAGCATGAAAGGAGGAGTGAAGGAAGTGATATTGGTGTTGAGCCACGGCTGGGCAATTGGAGGGTGAATCTCATGTTGAGGGAGAGGGTCGAAAGAGTCAAGGGTGGAGGACAATGAAGAATGGATAGAATTAACAACCATGTCAATGGAAGAGAGGGAAAAGCGGTCTGAGAGCAGATGAGAAGCTATCCGTGCTGGTGGACTAGAAGACACAAAGTCCAAGTGACAAGAGGTTATGGGTGTGAGTGGGGGGGGGGAGTTGATGAGTGATGTTAAAAGAGACCAGGCAATGGTCAGAAAAGGGGAATTCAGCAACAGAGAAGTCAGAGAGAGGAGTGGTTAGTAAAGATCAAGTCAAATGAATAGCCTTTTGGTGAGTTGGAATGTGGATACAGGGCTTCATGAAATTTATTGTTTACAAATATTTTGATAAGTACCAGGTATTCACAAAAAAATGTTTGCAAAACCCCAAAGTTACACGTATCCTTATAGAATCAGACAGGTAGCCGTGTTAGTCTGGAATTGCAGAAGTGACAAAGAGTCCTGTGGTACCTTAAAGACTAACTGAAGTATTGAAGCATAAGCTTTAGTGGGCTAATACCCACTTTATTGGATGCATCTTTAGTCTTTAAGGTGCCACAGGACTCTTTGTCACTTATGTATCCTTATAGTACATGCATAATTACTTATTCACCATTTGTCTTTTTCTTTCTGTTTATTGTTTCACTAAACATTGATTTATTATTATTATTATTATTATTGTTGTTACTATTAATAGAGAGATAATTTGCTGATAACCACAGAGTTATTCTGGTTTTCTTTTTATCTGATTCTATTACACAAGCAAATTGAGACCCTCACTGATTAAATTGGATGAGTAAACATCATGAGGTGACTGCCACTAGGAAAATTAACCCACACCTCAGTCCCATGATCTCTTAAGGGATTATGTCCAGTGCTGTGAGCTAACTGTTGAATGATGAATTAAACACCTTTCATGTTATGTGAAGAATCACAAACAAGTTTGTTATACTTCAGAGGTGAAAAAAGTAGAACTCAACACAAAAGTAGCAGCAAGCATCACACTTTGCTTAGTGTTGCTTGGTGATAGAAAACCTTGTAAGATTTCTGGCTGCAGAAGTACTGTTGTTGGGAAGTTTTGTTTGTTTGTTGGGAGCTTGTTTAATTGGAATTGTTGAATAAATGTGAGAAAAACAAATGTGTTCCAGTTGCAATAAGGAAATGAAGGTCGTGAGAAAATCTTTCATATTGTTAGAAGGGGTTTAATGCTTTTCATCCTTCTGATCATTAAAGAACTTCGGCGAAATTCTGGACCTATTGAAGTTAATGGGAGTTTTGCCATTGACTTCAATGGGACCAGGATTTCATCCCTTAAATTCTGTTCTTATGCTTTCTTTGGGGGATGTAAAGTACAAAAGAGGATGGTGTTTTGGGGAAAGCGCTGCAGCAGGAATTGGATTTGGATACAGTTCCTGGTTCTGCCATAGGCTCCTGTATCACTTAATCTCTTTGTGTCTCAGTTACCCACCAGTACGATGGGCAGAATAATACATCCTTTCTTGTCTTGAGTATCGCCAACCCCAGAAGTTGGCTTCAGCTGTCTTATATGTTTGTGTGATACCTAGTACAACAGGACCTAGATCTCAGTTGGCATCTTTGGGCACTAAGAAGAAAGAAAATTAGATGCTGGAAAAAGACAAGTGGCTTTAATTTGGAGGTCTTAGTCATCACATGTCTCCCCTCCTTCTCATTCAGTTTGTGACTGCAGACTTAGGACCTGGAAGAGGAGGTGGGTTCCTACAGGGACAGCCCCTGAAAACACACTTCCTGCAGGAACCTTGATCTTCGGGGACCCCAAAGAATCAGGGATGCACCTAGGCAGCAGTGCAGTGCACACAGATACTCTTTGCCTCTGCTGAACTACATTGCATCGTTGGGCTTAGGCGTGAATATCCCAGCCTCTTCCACAGGGGGCAACTTTGCCCTTTCCAAAGAAGAACACTAAAGAAACACTTTGAGTTAAAAGCCAGTTTCCATTCTCTTATGACTTAGGATTTCTGTGTTTTAAAGCATAGAAGATGACCAATGAGATGAAGATGAGTTACACATTCTGCTTTTCTGTGAAGAGTTCAACTCGAATTGCTTCTCTGTTGTTAGTTCAAGAACATAGCTTTCCATCTATTTTATTATATACACTATTTTTGTTTTATTGCTAGCCTCAGTTTCAGCCTTTCACTGCTTCTTGTTCAGTCAGTGCTTTAGAGTAGTTTATTAGCTCTACCCGTGTAATCCTAGCTCTTTAGCTGTTAAATTGTTAAACAGAAATTTAGCTTTACAACTTGTGGGAACTCATGCTGTCGACAGCCATGCTATCTATCTGACAGGTCTTAAACTATCTTTGATCCTAGCGGAGAATTGAGAGTTGAAGAAGGCGGATTAGCAGATGCTGGACAGTGAGTGTTGTGCACAGGTGCCAGAGAGAGCATTTTATTTTAAACACAAATATGATGGCTGTTGAGTTTCTTTGATGTCAGAGGAAGACAACAGGTAACAGATACTGGCTGGGACACTGAGAAGTGTAGTCAGCTGATGAGCTGCAGAGTATTTTTAAGACTGCATAATTTACAGTTGGTGGTGGTTGTGGTTTTTTGCAAGATTGAAAAGTTATCCAGGGGATTCTTAATGCAGCTAGCAAGAAGTGAACAGATATTTTGAGGTTGGGCATAACCCCATCATTCTCATGGGTTCAGAAATGGAATAAAATCTTCTAAAAATCAGAGATAAATGGAATGGTTGAATTCCATTGAGTGTCAGAGTAGGAAAATCTTCTGTACGTCACTGAGAGCGAGCGAATGCTCATCATCCCCAGAAGTGATTATAGAAAATTCTTGTCAGATAATTGATGTTGGTTTAACTGACCACACAACACTGTGGAATAATGATGGGAGACTGGTATAAGGCCTTTCATAAGAGTGCAACCTGAAGAAGTAGGGAAGTACTTTTTTAGGTATTAGTGTATGTGGAGTGATTTCCTGAAATGAGATATTTAATTTGATTTAGTCATTAGTTGTATAGAAATTGTATCATAAAGATCCCTTCTGTTATTCTCTGGCTAAAATGATAACTTTTTAGGTTTGTCCCTATTCCTGATCTCTGAGGTATTTGGGATCATAAACTCTGAACAATTATATGAAGGTTGTGGTATGTTTATTACCATTTTCCTGCTCTCTTTGCCAAAGCAAAAAACAACTCTTGAGACATTTTATACACATAAATTTAAAACATATCTATATGCTTATGAATCGGGGGTATGAGACTTAAAAAAGCTAGATGATAATAGTAGTGTAATATGAACCTGTATTTAAGAATGTCCTTGCTGACCATTCCGCAAAGTATATCTTATGGGACTATCTCTTAGAATCAGAAATGTAGGGACCTTGAGAAGTTATCCAGTCCAGCTCCCTGCACTGAAGTAGGACCAAGTAAATCTAGACCATCTCTGACAGGTATTTGTCTAATCTGTTCTGAAAAATCTCTCATGATGGGGATTCCACCAGATCCCTTATAAAATCCCTTATAATCCCAGATCTTAACTACCCTTATAAAATATTTCCTAATATCAAACCTAAATCTCCTTTGCTGCAGATTAAGCCCATTACTTCTTGTCCTACCTTCAGTGGATCTGGAGAAGAAGTTATCATTTTCTGCTTTATAACACCCTTAACATAATTGAAAACTATTATCAGGTCTTTTTTTCTCAAAACTAAACCTGCCCAGATTTCTTAATCTTTCCTCATAGGTTAAGTTTTCTAAATATTTTAACATTTTTGTTGCTCTCCACTGCAGTGTCTCAAATTTCTCCCCATCTTTCCTAAATTGTGGTACCTAAAACTGGAGCGAGAACTTCAGCTGAGGCTTCACAAGTGCTGAGGAAAGAGGCACAATTACCTCCCATGTCTTACATATTATACCCCTATTAATGTACCCTGCGAATATTAAACTGTTTAGCAACTACATTATATTGTTGACTTATTTTCAATGTGTAATACCATATAGACGATAGCTCTTTTTCAGCTGTCCTGCCAACTATACAGTTATTCCCCATTTTGTAGCTGTGCATTTGTTTTTTCCCTTCCTAAGTGTAGTACTTTGCACTTGTCTTCATTGAATTTCTTCTTGTTGATTTCTGACCAACTTTTGTCAACGTTCTTTTGAATTCTAATTCTATCATACAAAGTGCTTGCAGCCCCTCCCAACTTGGTGCCATCTGTAAATTTTATAAACATACTCTCCACTCCAATCCAAGTCATTAATGAAAATATTGAATAGGACGGGACCCAAGACTGACTCCTGTAGGACCCCACTAGATATATCCTCCCAGTTTGACTGTGAACCATTGATAACTTCTCTTTGAGTGTGGGCTTTCAATCAGTTGTGCACCAATCTTACAGTAATTTCATCTAGACCACATTTTCTTAGTCTGATTACAAGAATGTCATGTGGGACTATGTCAAAAGCCTTACTAAAATCAAGATATATCACATCTACTACTTCCATCCTATCTAAGGCCCATAACTGGGTCAAAGAAAGAAATTAGGTTGGTTTGGCATTATATTCTTGAAAACTCCATGCTCGCTGTTTGTTATGACCATATTATCCTCTAGGTGCTTACAAAATGATTGTTTGATAATTTGTTCTAATATCTTTCCAGGTATCGAAGTTTGGCTGACTGGTCTCTAATTTTCGGGAACATTTTTGGTCCCCCTTTTAAAAATAGGTACTATGTTTGGCCTTTTTCAGTTCTTTGGGATCTCACCTGTCCTCCGTGTTTTCTCAAAGGTAATCCTCAAGCATAGAAACTTGGACAAAATATTGCAAATCTGTCTCCATAATGGATTCAGTCCTCGGCCTATGTACATTAAATGAATGGCACTGCACCCATTCACAGCAGCTGGGGATCTGGCCCAACATATGCATTAAATAACCCTTTTAACACAGAACATATTAAAATGCTTTGTGCCACAGTGGTGACATAATCTGGCACTATCGCCTTTTAAAAGGTCCAGGTAGGATTAATGTAATGTTAGAATGACATTTCAGTGATATAGAGCTGAAGTATGGCTCTTATGCTATTCCCCTTCACTGCTAGTAGAAAAGCAAGGGAAGGAGGTTGTGGACAGAACATCCCTGTGCTGTGCTAATTCTTTTTATCTTTTCTTTCCTTTTGTCATTTACAGCCAGTGTGAATTAGAACAGTCCCCAGGAGACACTTATGTGGAACTGGGGAGAGCTGCACAGCGGTGCACTGTTATCAGGATGAGTTTTAAGTCACATTGGCAATCCCTACCCATTCCTCTTTGTTCTCTGTGCAGGTTGGCTGAAATTGAGGCTCTGGCCCTCTGTTAGTGTTATTCGGTCTATATAACCTATAATAATCAGGACATCATCTCCAGAGCGTGCATGGGTGTAATCAAACACACACAAGCTCATTCCCTCATATATATTTTGTAAACATTAGGATTTGCATTGCCAACAACAATTCCTGAGAGGTTAGAAAAAACCTTCTTGTAATAATAATGTGATGAGGGGGATTTCTAGAGGAAAGACTAGTACATAGCATTTATATATAGCATTTATATGGCACAAAAATTGAGCGGATTTGTGTGCCCAAAGCTGAATTCAAACTTAATAACTCCTGCCTATCTCTAATTAAATTATATTGAAATACCTAAAAATGCAAATTGAATGTAATCCTGTGTATGAAGTTATGTATATATGGAGTTCTAATAAAGCTTATACCCTAATTCCTCCCCATGTTGTACCTTCATGTACCATTTCAGACTTAATATAGCATGTTTAGCGTCTATCATTAAAACAAACTCACGGGAAAACCCCAAGCAAGAACTATTGTGCTACATTTTTGCTACACATCTAACTTGTCTGCCTTTTACTTTTACATCTGTCTTTTATTTTTCTAGAGCAGATTAAGCCCACAAAATAGAGCAGAAATGGGATTTTAGTGCTACATAGCCCTTGTATTGGTCATGTGCACTGGTGTGATTTACGTGGAAGAAAAGGGTCTATTACCCTTCCTATTTGTAGCATCTCTCAAATATTTGCAATGTTGTTCATATTCCTCCCTTTAGTTTGTCTGAGAAGTGCTTGCTAGCTGATTTTATTATAAAGCACTTTAGGATACTGGCAAGCTAAGCACCTTGCATATTGGGCACTTATTTGTGTTAGATATTAAAAGATATCCATGTATAAGGAGGACTTTTCTGCCTTTTTCCACCCTCTTTCATTGCACTAAATCTCAGTGTAAACATTCTGGGGAAAATATACTGTAAATATTTACATTTATTCATGTTAATGGGAATCACACAGCTAAATCCCCATACACTGCACTAAATATTTACCCTTCTCTGTAGCATTCAGGGACAGAACAATCATTCTCAATGTTCACAAATAGTAAAAGATCTGATTAACCAAGAGAAGTGGGTATTTTTCTTATTACCTCTGAGTAGCAGAGCTGGAAAATAACATAAAAATGACGCTAGAGTAGGTAGTAAAACATGAATGTTTTGTGGCTTAAAAGTTTGGAAGTAATTATGATGTTAAATTATCCATTGCCTGGCTATTTATTTACTCAGCATCTCTCCAGAAAACCTCCCTACATAGCAGGACATGTTAACAAGCATTCCATTTATTGCATTAACTAATTACTCATCCCCACTTATTGAATAGAGCTATGGAAAATGTTTCTAATGTTATTGTTCAATTATAAAATCAAAACTCCTCAAGATTTGTCCAGAAGATTCACTAAGGTTCAAGTAATCTTTCCAAAATGTTGAGGAATTTCAGGTGAGACTCAAAGCCTGAAACTAGGAGAAAATAGGCTCTGTGCAGATGTCAGTAATAGACATTCTTGGCCCTGAGCACTTAAAGTCTAAACAGACAAGACATTTGAATGATTGAAAAGGAAACAGAAGTGAAGTGGCTTCCCTAGGGTCACACAACAAGTCAGTGGCTAATCAAGGAATAGAACACTGTTCTCTTGAGTCCTAATCTGGTGCCCTACCTGCTGGAACATCTTACCTCTCAAATGACAGGGCAGGATCCTTCCCTCTCAGAGATCCCAGGCTTTTGTTTTCCCCGTTGTCATTTTGTTGGAATGATACATTTTACTTCCCTACACCAGGCCTACCTGCAGCACTCAGGGAGGATAGCGGGAGTGAGGGGATTAATTGGAGGGAAGGTAGGCAGTGATCTCTTGAGAATCCTACCAGGAAAGGGAACATTCCTTCACTGAGGGGTGCTCCATAGGATCATAGCAGT
This sequence comes from Sternotherus odoratus, assembly GCA_032164245.1. Taxonomy (NCBI): domain Eukaryota; kingdom Metazoa; phylum Chordata; order Testudines; family Kinosternidae; genus Sternotherus; species Sternotherus odoratus. The sequence continues at coordinate 58,062,819 of JAVMKO010000008.1, forward strand.
GAAAGTTAAATCGGATATATTTTGAATTGTTGTATCCTTAGGCCACCTTAAACCATGCCGCCATCCTGGCCTTTGCTGTCAACTACTGGAATAGCTCTGGCCTCTGCCTACTAAAGAAGAGACTGTAGGTGCTTTGCCATTTGGTTGCACAGACCCTGGCCTTGGTACTTTGTAAAGGTTAAGATGGGTGAAGAATTTGATGCAACAACCTCTGCTAGCATTCAACATTTTAACTGAATTCTTTGAGTTTCAGAAATTTTTTGATAGCTATTTTTATTCCCATTATTGTTTTTATTCTCATGAACCACTGCACTTCCTCGTTCTCCATAATCAGACCAATAGTGGATAAAGAAACATGAAAGAGGCTGTTTTAGTAATTCTATTGACAGGGGAGGTAAGATTTTTTTCAAAGGTGCCCTGCAGCCATTGATGTGTGATGGCAGAAGTCACCATGTGGACTTAAAAGTTCTTGTTCTTAGTGTGCAAGCACCATTCGGTCTTTGTAGAAATGCTATATTGTTAATTCTGTGGTGTTTCTTCTTGAAGGAGTGATTGGAAGTGTAACCCACACACCACCTAGGTGTGGTGTTCTTTCCCATCTAGTGCCACTGAGACTACTTAGAGAGAGAGAAATTAATGAGTCTGTTCTACAGTAGTTGGCTCTTAGCTCACACAGTAGAGGCTCCTGCATTAATCTCCAGAGGCCCCAAATTCAATCCTTCCCACCGACAATTTGGGTCGGTCAGTATTAAACAAGCAGCAGGAGAATTTGCTCTCTGCCTTAATTTCTCTAACTGGAGTCAATTCCTGGGGCAGAGTTACACCCTGAGAACCAGACATATATATATAGACATATAGAGTTCTCTGCCTGAGATTCCTGAAAAGGGATTTCTTGAGTGTAATTTGAGACCATCTGCATTGAATATAGTGTAAATAAATAAATGACAAATGAACAAATCATTACTTTTTTCCTCCAGTGGGCAACTGAACTGCAAGGCTCAAACATCTGATGCCTCTCAGCAGAGGGGCAAGAGAAGTCAGCGCTACATCTCCCATAGACCTCAGTGGAAGCAAAATTGGGCCAATACTGAAAATCTCACCTGTGATTAACAAAGCAGTTTTGTAATTTTAAGAGGTTCAGGTAGAGTTTGGATAAGTATTTAAACTTCTGAGTCCTCTGACTGACTCTTTTAGGTTCACTGCCCAGTAGCACTGATGGGCCAAGGAATTTATATTGCACCCTCTACGATCACACACTGGTCTGATTAGTGTGAAATTCTAGCTACACTGACAAGTATGATGGAGCAATTATTAGGAATTAAAATATTCTAAAGGGTCAGAAATTTAAATCTGATTTGTTACCTTTCTAAAACACAGGTTTTTATAAAACCTTTGAGAAAGCAAATAACAAAGATATTCCAAAGTGTATGGTATCTGATGTAATGTGGAGATATTAAAATTAACTCCTATATAAATCTATATTTAAGGTGTGCTACAAATGCAGATTATTTCTAGATGTTAGGGTCAATAAGTTAAATATTTAGGGACCAATCCTGCCCACTCCTCCAAGGCAGATGCAGTGGTTCCATTGGATGCTGGTGGGGGTGGGGAGACTAGATTTGGGGAGCTCTCACATAGGACCCATGCTCCTCACCTGCAAGACTTGTACATCTTCATGAATCGTAGAAATGCAGGTCTGGAAGGGACCTATGGTCTATGTTTCCAATTTTTGTAGAATTCAGTTTTGATTTTTCTTTTTGCTGACAGTGAGTCTGGGGAATCGAGGGAGGAAGGAACAAAGGTGGAGATGGTAGAGAAACCAGTATTGGCTCCACTAGCCACACACTTTTAGAGCAAGGATACAGGAGAGTAGAAACACCCCAAAGAAGCACTGATTCCAACATAGCAGCAGCAGATTCAGCAAGAGGTATCTTATGTTATCCTGACTGGCTGCATGTTATTGCTCCCTGGTGACACCTCTGAGGTAATGAGAAGGGGCGCATCATCTGTATTTCCCCAGAGTAAATATCTCTCAATCACTGAGGGATGCAGTTTCTACCCCCATTCTAGCATGGACATCAAGCCCATTGTGTTTAATGAAAACGGACACCGTCATAAGTATGCAGGGATAGCAAACACTTTTGTAACTTTTTGTTACAGCAATGACAAAACAAGTGCTGACAAGACCAGAGTAGATTAGATATGGGATATCTCACTGAGCTATAACCCACTGGGGTGGTTTGCAAATCCAGCTATCTGGATCCAGCAAGGTCACAAAATGGTCTTATATTTTTAATCTTCCTCTCCTACATTTTTAGGGAACCAAAAAGGCTAATGCTGTTGTGATAACTTCTGAGTGTCTGTGTTTTCTGATCCTGAGCTGAACCCCAAACAGAAGAACAGGAGACCATTGCAAGTATACAGTGTGTAAACCACCATGCTGTAAACTGGTGAAGTGGCTCAATTCATGATTGAATTGAATCCTCCATTTATAGCTTATGCTACACCTTAGCATTACAAAGTACTCAGCTAATATACTTTTTATACCAAACTGTACAGCCTAAGGGGCATTTCCTCTCCCTAGTGGAGTAAATGAGGAAGATGTCAGAGGCCAGAACCTTCTACTGTCCTTCTGCAATCTCAGACCTGCTGCAATAGATCATAGGTAGGCTTGGAAAGATTCAGTTATCTGTAAATGTCAATTTCATCATACTCATACAAAGGGATGGAAAAATATTTCCACTGATGATGATTGAAATTTACAGATAGGCAAAGTAAGAAAAATGCTGCTTGGGAACTGAGAGTTTGATTTATGGATATTTACTTTGTGATGTTGACAATTTGTTTTAGTGTTTTAACTCTTTGCATCTCTTCTTCTACTGTCATCAAAAATTATGACCCCCCAATAATTTTGCACAACTGTGAACATTTAACTAGATGAGGATAAAAAAGCTTAAAAATAAACATTTATATTATCCATTGAAATTGTATCAAAAATCATATCCAGCCATGCCTAATCATACATCTGATATGTCCCCTAATTAAAGGAGAATGTCCCGTGGTCAGCCCATATCATTTCCCTGCCTCACAACCGAAAAACCTTCACAGGCTAGGACATAGAAAGGCCCAGTGGAGCACAGATCATGAGTCCACAGAGGCTTTTGTAGCCTCTGTACTAAATCTTAAACCTTGCCGTCTCAGTGCTGTGGAACTGCTTTTAGTGACATTGAGAGGGGAGTAGGGTTTACCCCTTAGGTACAAAATAAAGAAGACACATGGTATAATTATAAGAAGTTATTTCAGGTTACCACTAGATGAGAGCTATATTTAGATTATGCTAGAGCTCAGCTTGAACTAAAGCCCCAGTAGAAACAGCTGAGTATGGGGAAGTTCAGATGTAGATCTGAACTCTGCATTTTAGTCTCATCACTACAATGAGCAATAGTTTAAAGCCACTTCTGCATCGAAATCCAAACTTTAAAAAATAAATCACACACCTACTGCACTGCTCTTTCTGTAATGTATTGAACTAGTTTGGTAATAACAAATATAGCTTGCAGGTTTTGGAGAAGTAAATTGTGTGCTTTGTAGGTAAAAAGTGTCAGTGTCTATTTTCATTATCTGGTCTCTCCTGAATCAGGGGAAAACTTTGATCTCTCAATTTCTGCATTTAACAAGCTCAGCTATGTGTTGTACCAATATAAGTGAAGTGAGCCTTTTTTCATCCATGTTTGGTTTCTCTGTATGTGTAAGTAAGAGAGATTTAAATGGTTTACTTCTCCTGCATACAGTGACTGCTTCTAAGATTGTAGGTCAGTTTATTCCGAATAAAAGAATTTGCAGCACTAGTCTGTTTAATCAAGTCAGCTTTGTTTTTGCTTGTTTTAAAGTCCAGGCAGGTGCTGTGTGATAAGAAATGTAGTTGATGATCATATAATTAAAGACTATTCCTTAATGAATATGCACAAGGGTGCTTCTATTAAGTTTGCAGGAGCAGGGCTGGTGGAACCTTAATTCTGCATTTTCTCATTTTAAAGTGTTTGACTTTGTAACCTAATGTTGTCTTGTATGTAATTCCTGAAGATTTAAAAAAATGGAAACAGAAAAAAAAAATTCATCATGTAGGACTGTATTGATTCCCACATGGTTCATGAGCTTAGTTAGAACATTTACATCCACACCACTGACCTCTACCAGTTGAACTAATGGAGTAAATGGTAGCACTATTAGGCTGTTATCCCCTCTGTGGACTGATCTGCCACAGACATGGGATGGAAACACACACTTTTGCCAGCAAAGGAATGCTGGGACTCTGATTCTGCCGGGAAGTGTGCATTACTGGTTACACATCTTTTTCTGTTCCTGTTTTTTCTCTCTTGCCACCCTGAGACCTCACAAACTATTATGTTTGCAAAAAATTCTTTATTTTCCTGTCATTTAAACTCCAGGGGCAGATACTGCGCAGGTGTAGATTGTCATATCTCGATTGACTTGAACTGAGTTATAACAGTTTACACTGAGAATCTGCCCATGTTCGCTAATCACAAGGAAGTCTATGTTCCCCATGAAGGCTTTCGGACCCACCGAAAAGCTGGGCTGGCAAAAGTAAGTGCACTAGATCTGTTTTATACACTGAACTTCTTTTTCCCTCCTGTGTTCTTCTATCTTGCTTGCTTGCTCTGCCCCTTTCTGTGACAGAGCCTTTATGAAGGAGTTGTTTGTTTTTCTACCCTTTGTTCTCTTTATTTTTGCATTTCATTTTTTTCGTTCTGCCCTCTCTTTACATTCTGCTTAGGAGAGACTTTGGAGAAAAGGTGCTATAATGTATAGAGAGGTAGATCTAATATGTGAAATGTACACACTGCACATATGTTGTGGCCCACTTCATGTACTAAATGATAGACACATGGTACAAGATTTGTTTATCATGCACCTTGGACGGTTCCATTTTTGCTCTGGTCACTATACCTTCTGCCCTGGGACTACTTCCAGCATTCTCAGCTTCTGAATAGCTTCAAACAGCTACAATTTAAAAAATCACCAAGCACTGGCCAGAGAAATGTTTCCTTGTTTGCTCCCCAGCTGTGGACTTTCCTCCTCAAATTTACAGTGCCGAAGTGTAAGAATCAGTAATATTCAGTGCTGTGTCAGAGACTGATTTAATGTTCAACATCTTGTAACAGGAGGTTCCTAGCTGTCCAATGGAATCCCCCTGTTAGTTCTAGTAGGTTATACATATCTAGTCTTAAAATTGCAACATTGTGTGTTAGATCCTCAGGCGGTATAAATCAAAACAGCTCTGTTAAAGTCAATGTTGCTGGGACAATTTATACCAGCTGGCAATATGGTCCTATGTGTTCTATAGCTATTTTGGATATGTTTTAGATGTACCTCATCTTATTATTTAAATTTCTTCTGATTCTCTGAGATCTCTAGAATCAGACTCATGGTAACTAAAGGAGCCTGGTTTCATAGGCAAAGGGATGTTAAAATAAATAGTACCAATCACATTTTTAAATTCTGTCTAAAACATTTCTAAAATATTTTTCCATAAAATGGATGGCAAACATAAAGTACATATTGGTGGGATATAAAACTTGTATTCATCATGTGGAACTGTATTGATTCCCACATGGTTCATGAGCTTAGTTAGAACATTTACATCCACAGCACTGACCTGATGTGAATAACTCAGCGGTGGGCTTCATCTCTCATGAATAACAAGGCCATCCCAAACTCATGCCATTGCACTCTTTCTACCACACCTCACCTTACTGTATGTCATATAGAACAAACATACAGATAGATGTACACACACACACACATTCTCTATCTCTTTCTTTCTCTGTTTGGACTTACAATGTTTAGGGCTTAAGATCCGATTACTTTAATACTGCAATACTCCTAAAATGTCCATAACTATAAAGATAAATGGCCTATGAAACATTACACTTAGCATCTTTAGAGAAATAATGTGTTTAGAGACCTGTAGCAGGGTGTTGGTGCAAAAGGCACCTAATTAACCCCTGCTCAGCCAGCACCAATCAGGGGAAATGGATTGGGGCTGGGAAAGCCTGATGCCTGGCCTAAGGATTGGCTGCACCTGCTGGCCTGAGGACTATAAAGGCTGAGGAACACAGAAGACATGGGGGAATGGTCAGGGGATGGTTTGCCTACTGACTGGGGCCTGACTTTGTGGCTAGAAGAAGCCAACTTGGAAGATAAGTCTTGCAAATAGCTGGACACTGGTGGTGGTAGAACTCTGTAAATAATAAAGACATGGGTGCTGCACATATAAAGCCTCCTGGAGCTTTATTGGGCCAGAGAGAACCCTGGAAGAGGGAAGGCAGCAGGAAGACCCTGTTACAAGACCCAATGAAATAAAAGTAAATCTGTCAACACAAGTCCTGGTTCAGAGAATGTGAAAATTTCCATGAAGTTTTTTTTATCTACAGAATATTGGGAAAGCTGTTACTCAGATGAAAAGCTCATTAGAGATATTAAAAGAAGAAAAAAAAACAAAGTATGCATTTTAATTACTTGAATCCTCCTAAACAAAGGCACAGAGAGTGAATTTCATTTGGCCAAGTCAGACAACATTTTATGTAATATAGATAAGCAATGAAATTCATATAGCAGTGAAAGTGATTTAGGATTGCTGGATGCTTTAATATGAAACTGATGTAGATGCCCATTTGCAAAGTAAAATAATTGAGGAAGGGCTTTGTTTTTGGCATAATTAACAGACATTATTTTGTTTTCTTTCTCATTTGGTTCCATTACTAAACTGAGATTCAAATTGTTTCAACACATTTAACAAGACAGGTCAGCGGGGTAGAATGAAATGTTTATACTAGATCCATGTGCATATTCTCTGACTACTATAAATAATGTCAGTATTTTGCTACAGAATTTTTAAACTAAAAAAATCACTGTTGTGTTAAACTGAAACATGACATGATGGGCCAAACTCACATGTTCAGATCCCACCATTGTCAGTGGGTACAGAACTCTGAATTAGTGTTGGAGCTCCAACAAAGCACTTAAACTCTGGATCTTAAGCCCTTAAGCATGGATTCATTCTTAAGCTTAAGGATATGAGTAGCCTCACTGAAGTAAATGGGACTATTCACATGCTTACTTCAGGCATATGCTCCAGTCCTTTGATGGATCAGGGCCAAAGAGCACAAGCCTGTATCACTGGAGCCAAAGCAATAACCCCACCAGTTGGGAATATGCAGCAGGTGTTTATACTGGATGTAGACCATCAAAGGGTGACATGATCATTCACTCTTAGCCAGTTGGTCCAAATTAGGTTCTCTGAGCATCTTTGATGTTTGAAATAAACATTGGATCCAATCTTCATTTGGCTGAAGATCATTGGATCTGCATATTCATTTCCAAAAATGAATGTACCTTCAGAGAGTGAAGCTACAGGGGAAGAACATATGATGCCTTTGATATCATTAGGCGAAACTACATCATATGAGAAGTAGATTAGATGACAAAAGTATTTGGAGAATGGTCAAAACAGATGACACTTGAAGATATGTTTGTTTCCATCTCTTAAGTGAAATATACTCATCCAAGTCAGTAACCACAATAGCTTTTTTCACCTAAAACTATAAACAAGACACCAGCAACTATTAATGTTTTACCACCATGTGGTATAACTCTGCTCCTCTCTGAAGATACTTAAATATAGCAGTGGGCTCCAGCAATGTGTTTAGTCAAGTTTCTATTGCTTCTGTGCTGGAAGAGCATTTAGGAATAGGTAGGGAATTTTAGGGAAAAAAGGTTAACATAAACAAGGGGAAATTGTCAAATAAAACACCCACTTGCTCCCTTTCCTAATTTGGAAAGAATAAAGATTCTAGTGAAACAGCCCCTTTGAAAAGATAAACCTATAGAATATCACTATGCATTATTCTATACAGCAGATTTGATAGCATAACTGTATTTTGAATACCTCTCTTTAAAGCAGTTTCTTTAAAATAGAAAAGTTTAGTCCAGCAGACTATTTAACATATTATTTGGGGACTTTGTGTTAAAGATTTATGAAACTACTAAATGATTGCAATTATTACAAGTCATAAATAGGCTGACCATACGTCCCGTTTTGAACGGGACAGTCCCGTTTTTTACTTATTTTCTGACCATCCCGTCTTTTTAATAAAAATATCAAATTTGTCCCATTTTTCATAAAAAAAAAAAAGGGATGCGGCTTATTTCAGGGACCCATGGCCGGGTCCCGCCTCCTCCCGCAGCCCTTCAGTCCCTTCCCCTCCCCGGCCTGCTCCCCCCTCCCCCCCGCCGCAGCCGCTGCAGAGCCCACGCGGCGCGATTGGCTGGGCCGCCCCCACGTGTGGCACAAGCCGGTTACAGCAGAGCCCGGCGCAACGGCAGAGTGGAGCTGCTGGCCAGGCAAGGGCTGCCTGGTGCCTCGCTCCCCCCGCCCCCCCTAATGTGGAGGAAACGCGGAGCTCAGCGTAGGTAGGGGCTGGGAAGGGGGGCTCAGTGGCGGCGGGCGGAGTGGAGCTGCTGGCCGGGCAGAGGCTGCCTGGTTCCTTGCTCCCCCCCCCCATGTGGAGGAAATGCTGAGCCCAGCGTAGGTAGGGGCTGGGGAGGGGGGCTGCTGGCCAGGCAGGGGCTGCCTGGTGCCTTGCTCCCCCCGCCTCTCCCCCACATGGAGGAAACGCGGTGCCCAGGTGGTGGCTGGGGAGGGGGGCGCAGCAGTGGGGCCTGCAGGGGTGGGATGAGCTGGGGGGTCATGGGGGAGGTGGGAGGCTGTGGGGGGTGGGGCTGTGTTTTGAGGCCGTTGGGGGATCTTGGGGGGTGTATTGGTTGCCAGTGAGGCTATGGGGAGAGGTTGTGTAGGGAAGGCTGTGGGGGTGTAAGGGGCTGGGGGGTTGGTAGTGGGATGGTGTTGGGGGGCCTGGAGGTGGTTATGTGAGGGTTGGGTATTGGTAACTTTATGGATATGGGAGGGGGGGCGTTGTAGGGTTATATTTGGGGTGTGAAGGGAGTTATAACCCCGTCCCGTTTTTGCCATCCCAATGTCCCGTTTTTGTCACAAGGAAATATGGTCAGCCTAGTCATAAAACATCTGTAAATGGTATAACTGAGAAATATTGCAGGGCCTGTTTCAGTACCCATTAAAGTCAATGGAACATTTCCCACTGACATCAATAGCTGTTGTATCAGACCACTAAGCTGAGATTTTCAAGGAAGTCCAAGTGAGTTAGGCAACAAATAACCATTCAGAGTCAATAGGAAATAGAAACCTAATGACCTTAAGCCCCTTTGAAAATCCAAGCCTTATTTTAACTCTCAGTAGTCCTGTTTCTCCCTACCTCTTTTTAACATTGACCCAGTTAGTTACTTTATTTATCAGCTGAGATTTATAAAAAGAGAAAATGTTTGATTACTTGTCAAAGCACTGGACTGGCTATTGAAAAACTTTACTCAAAAATACTTATTCGTTGCTTAAAATACCCCTTAACTTTTCCTCTCAAAGTATTTTTCCTAATTTTCATGATCATAATACCCTGGGAGGGTTTTGTCAGAAACTTAAAAATTAAGGTTTAATATGCTCTCTGAGGGCCAAATCCTGCCATGCCAATTCAGGCAACACTCATATAGACCTCAAGGAAAGTATAATCTGGATAAGGACTGCGTAAAAACAGCATGATGTGGCCCTTTCAATGAGAAAAGATCTAGTTTGTTTCTTGTATAAATAGGACAAGCAAACCATAAACATATTGCTCTGAGGAAGACAAGTGTAATCTTTAACAGATAACTGTGTTGTAGAAAGGACTAATTGTTAAGAGAAGTGATTGATGGAAGGAAATGAATGACAGGGGAGAAAGTATGGTGTTGACCCCCAAAAAGTGCATATTCTCCTAGGGATCCATATTCCTTAAGATTTCTCTGCACAGGGAATAAATCATTGAAAGTTTCCTGAAATGTATTATAATTTTTTTTTAGAAGAGGAATTTAGTGTTTGAGCCTCCCCAGTGCATTGCAAACTTTCCCTTGACACTAACATACATATAGGTTAAAACTCTGCAGGCCAGATCTCAATGGGTGTAACTGGGACTTCACTGGAGTTATGCTGACTTACACTAGCTAAGAATCTGTCCCTCTTACTTTTGTAAAAGCAGGCAAAGTAATAAATGTCACAACACCCTTGTATGTTTTCCTGGGATATCAGAGAAGCAGATTAGTCTGAAATTTGTTATTTAAGTAGTAATTGCTCAAACTTTTAAGTAACAACAACTGATTCTTTATATTTCAGTAGCACTCCAAAAGGGCTCAGTTCTATACAGATGAACAGGGGGGAAGAATCCTTTCCTTGAAGTGCTTATGTTCTGGAAGGAAAAATATGGAAGTGCGGGGGAATTGTAGGAAAGCTTATGTATTTTCATTCCTATTCATATTATAAAAAGATAGCAGGATGGGGAGAGAGGAAGTGGAAAAAAATGTGTGAACCCAAACAAGTTAGATAGAGAAAACTGTCAACTAGGTCAGTGAGATATTCTTGCTGAAAGTCAGTGCTCTATCATGTGTGCCTCATATCCCTCGTCTGAAAAGTATGCAATGAGGATCAGGTCATACAATGAGTCAAAATGGGAGCAGAGCCCAGGTCTCCTGATTCACAGTCCTGGGGGGATGGAGCTCTTCTGTCACTTTTGAAAATTCTCTGATTGAGGCTTGGGGTTGTGCTGTTGTAGGCTGTAGAAGGAACTGCACTGAGTCCTTTTTGGCCAGGCAAGGATCACTGCAACAGGAGTATTTGAGGTTGTGGAAAGAGGGTAAAAAGGGTGACAAATGTGTGAATCCCATAAGGGGACACGCTTTTCTTATGGTGTTACAAGGCAGAGAAAGCAAAAACTCGGTGTTTGAAGATACAGCCATCTTGATTCTGGAGTAAGTATTTGATACAATAGGATGTAGGGGTTGCTATGGTAACCAAATTTTACTGAGCAGCAGGTAAAATGCAGGTCTTAGACTTGTGTCTGTAACTTGTTAGCAGACTTATTCACCCTCTCTTTTATTGTCTCACTTTTATTTTCAGTCATTACAATGCAGCTTGTATAGAGCACTTGTGAAAAAAGCACAGTAAAACAATTGATGAAGCATGGGTTCGCAAGTCATACATGGAGTACAGTGGGATGCCACTGAAAACTAATTAATAATAATGCTTTGTCCTGCTGTAGTATCTTGCATAAGAGGCACTCAGAGCTTCTCAAATATCAATTAAGCCCCAAACACCCTGATAAGCATGCTCTGTCTGGAACAGATATTAAAAAGCGAGTTGATATTTACACACTTCAGAAGGGTGTTCGGTTTAATCAGTCAATTTTTTGCATTGATTTTAAAAACAATATATAGTACCACACAAGTGGACTAGAAAGGGGGAAATATGGTAGCTAGCTATAAAAAGGGGAATAAGGACAACTGAGGGAATGATAGACCAGTCAGCTTAACGTTGGAAAGATAGCCCAGAAAGATAATGGATAATGTAAGCATGTAGAAGATGAGGTGATGAGTAATGGTCAATGAGGATTTGTCAAGAACAAATCATGTCAAACCAACCTAATATCCTTCTTTAACAACATATCTTGACTTTAATAAAGCTTTTGATACAGTCTCACATGATCTCATAAGCAAACTAGGGAAATATAGGCTAGATGGACCTATTATAAAGTGCATGCACAACTATTGGAAAACCATACTCAGAGACTAGTTATCAATTTTGGTGCACACTATAGTTCACTCCCTCATAGTCCAAACGGTGAGGCACTGTAGACATGCTCTTGGGCAGCAATTGAGACATTTGTTTTATCACCGTGACCTACCAGAGTACAATCCAGGCAAATAAGCAACTGTGTCACGCCTGCTCTCTACTTTTAGATGCCTTAGAATGCCTTGATGAAGTAGCTCCCACCTGGCCACTCCCAAACCAGCCTTTCAGCAAACAAGTCACACCCTGAGTGTTTGTGAGCAACTGCAGCCTGCCAGTCACACTTGGGTTAGGGCATGTCTTCACTACCACTTTAATTCAACTTTAACGACGTTAAGTCGAATTAAACGTGTACCTGTCTTCACATACATGCCCTTAAAGTCGATTTAAAGGGCCCTCAAAATCGAATTTGTAACTCCTGCCTGACGAGAGAAGTAAGGCTAAAATCGACATTCCAAGCTCGACTGTGGGCTAGTGAAGATGCAACTGACATTAATAGCCTCCAGAGGCTGTCCCACAATACTCCATTCTGACCGCTCTGGACTGCCTCACTGCTCCACTGTGACCGCTCTGGACAGCACTCTGAACTCGCTGCTCTGGCCAGGTGGATAAGACCCGGGAACATTTGAATACCATTTCCTGTTTGGTCAGCGTGGCCAGCTCACCTGAACAGCTCAGTCACCATTCAGAGCAATCAGCAGCACAAGCCGCCATGCAGAGCTCAGCATCACAAGACTCCATGCAGAGCTCAGCTGCCCTGGAGACCAGCCAGAGGAAAAGAGTTCCAGCATGGTCCACGAGTCTCCAAAGCCATGCTAGAAAGGGGCCACAACAGGGACGCCCAGCAATGCCGCGTGAAAATAAAAGAGCTGAGGCAAGCGTTCCAGAAAGCCAAGGAGGCAAACGAACGATCAGGGGGCGCGCTGCGGACATGCCGTTTCTACAATGAAGTAAATCAGATAATGGGGGGCGCCCCCACCACCATCGCACCGGTCTGCGTGGACTCCACCGATGGGATAATCGTCAGGGAGGAGACTGATTCCGATGAGGACGACCATGAGGAGGAGGGAAATTTCACAGAGCAGCAGGAGCCCAGCGGAGAAACCGTGTTACCAGACAGCCAGGAGCTGTTTATCACCCTGCAGCCAGCACCCTCCCAAGCCTCCCAGGGGGGTAAGTGTTTCTTTTTAAGGGATTACATGATGCGTGATTTTTTAAAGGAAGCATTTATTAATGAGTAACTTGCCCTAAGGACTTAGCGTGCTTTCATTGCTGGTCAATTTCTACTCAAAGAGTTTGTCAATATACTCCGGGATTGACTGGAAGTCCTCCGCGGACATCTCAATGAAGCTATCCAGGAGGTAGCGATGAATCTTCCGCAGCAGATTTCTGGGGAGAGCCGCCTTATGTGGTCCCCTGTGATAGGAGACCATCCCACGCCACGAAAGTAGTAAGTAGTCTGGTATCATTGAGCAGGCTAGCATTGCGGCGAAGGGACCAGGACTTTGCATGGAGGCAAGGAGCATGCGCTCTCTATCTCTCTGAGAAATTCTCACCAAAGTGATGTCATTCATGGTTGCCTGTTTGAAATACGGACTGCAATTAGTAGGGAGATAAAGATTCCCAGCTGCAAAGTACTCTTTTCTGCTGAGGACCAACCAACCGCCCCCCCCCCCAAAACGCTCACCCCCCGCCAGCCCGTAGCGGTAGCTAGCAGGGAATCTGAACAGTGTGCAAGTGGTCTGAAGAGCCCCAACCACCCCTTAGCCCTTAGCGAGAGATTTTTTGGCCTTTGTTTTGCAGTTTGCGGTTCAGTGGGAGCCACGCGGTGGGGGGAAGGGGATGGGGTTACTCTACAATATGCAAGTGCTGCTTTTAACTTACCATGCCCGGCTGCACGGTGCTTTCAGAAGCCGTGTTGGGCTGAGGCACGCATATGTGTCTGAGATGCTGTGACTTTTCTGTGAGCTATTCAATCACTTTTAGGTGTAGAACATGACCTTGTACAGAAATCATATCAGGCCTGTGAATACTGAGGTTTTTAATGGCATAGTACTCCCATTGTGTACTGTCCGAGACTGCATCTGCCTCCTAACCTTGAATGTATCTGTCTCATAACTGTCAAACTTTCTTTGCCCACATTCGCCCACAGATGAACAATTATCTCAGAATCCCCCGTCCTGCTCCTCCCGCCGTGCATCGCAGATACGAAAACGTAAAAAGAAAACGCGAACGCACGATGATATGTTCAGTGAACTCCTGGAGAACTCGCGCGCTGAGGCAGCCCGCCAGAAGGAATGGAGGGAAAGATTGATAGAGGCAAGGAATCGAGACAGGCAGGAATCGAGAGCCGTGGCAGAAAAGAGGGAAGAAATGTGGCTGCAGCGACAGGACCAGGAAGAAAGACGCATGGATGCTTTGATCCGTATAATGGAGGACCAAAGCAACATGCTGCGATCGCTGGTGGAGCTGCAGCAGGGCCAAAGATCACCTCTGCAGCCCCTGTGTAACAATCGCCCCCCCCCCAAGTCCCATAGCTTCCCCACCCAAACGCGGGGGTTTCCCTGGCCCAGAATCGGCGTTCCATGGCATGAGCCTGCCCCATTGCCACCAAATTTGACAGCTTGTCAGTCGCCCTACTTCCAAAAACGTCAGTGTCCCTGTCCCTGCTGTGCACGTCCTGGTCCATCTCCTCCTCACTATCGTCGGGCTCCAGAAAGCGCAGTTGTCCCCGGATCGCATTCCTCTGCAGACGGTTCAGCATGAAATCCGCAACCGTGATCGAGGTCTTCACAATGGCCATTACTGTTTCCGTGGTGTCAGCGGGCTCCATGCTTGCAGTGCTATGGCGTTAGTGCGGCGCGGAGAAAGGGCGCGAATTATGGGATGCCTACCCATAGTGCACCGCTCGTAATGGGAGTCGGCGGCGTGGAAAAAGGGCACGAAATTTGGAAATGCCTACCCATAGTGCAGAACTCGAAATGGTGCCTGCTGGGGGATCCGGGAACTGTGGGATAGGTACCCACAGTGCAACGCTCATTATGTCGACGCTTGCAAAAGTTGTGCGGACAGACACTGTCGACTTGCTGTGCTTTGCTGTGCTTAGTGAAGACACACAAAATCGACTGTATACAGTCTGCTTTACAAAATCGAATTAAAGGAAATCGACCTACTGCTGTAGTGAAGACATACCCTTACACTCTGGCTCTCAGGAGCCTTAGTTACTTCTGCAGGGTAACCCTAACATGCCCCTTCTCCAGTCTTCGATTTTCCCCTAGAAATGTGTGTCCTGTACTGCTCAGCCCTCTTCTAGGCAATACAAGTTGCATTAGATTCATTGTTTCTTTAAAAGAATAATATGCAAACAGCTTGTCATCCCAAATGATGTTTCCCAGACACTTCAATTTAAACATGCTGGATTAGATAAAACAATAACACAAGTTTATTAACTGCAAAGAGATTTTAAGTGTAATGAGGCATTAAAATAAAAATGATTACAATAAAAATGAAGATAAGACATTTACCTAATTTAACTACATCAGATTAAATCAAGATTTCTCACCACTTGCTTTCAGACAAACCAGGTAGGTCAGGCCCCCTTCTCCCAGAGTTCAACTGAGGCTTGATTTGTTGCTTCTGGTGCAATGAATGTGGTGGGAAGGGAAAGAGAAGGGAGGGTCTTGGGTGTCTCTCGCTTCTTTTTCTAGTCCTGAACCCCCTTTTGAGAAGTATTTCCAACTGGGAGCAAGGCGACAGGCAATCTGCTGTTTTTTTCGTTACCTATTTGAGATTCCTTTGTTTCCCTTCCTGCTTGTTGACTCTCTTTACCGCTTAAATTCAAATTAAGCAGAGCACCCATCCCTTTGTTTAGGACAGGCCTGTTTGCCAACTTCAGTTTGGAACATGTGTTAATAACACTATACTGAGGTATCTTATAACTTCACATACAATGTTGCTATACATATTTTACCAGGACAATAATAACCAGAAATTGAGTTTTCAGATGATACCTCACACGACATACTTTGTAGAAAGATTATTACTATAGTATGTAAGGTGTGAATTCAGGGGTGTATTCTGTCACAATCACAGATTTTTGGTGTTAGGGCAGGCTGATCTTGAAATAGTTCCCAAAAGATGTGATTTTGGTTAGCTCAATCCCACAGTATTTCTAGTAACTTCAGTTTTCTGGGTTCATTTTTCTGAACTAGATTAATGTAACATCTGATATTTTTTTCCAGTGTAAAGTACAGTCTTGCCATACATGTAGCACCTAATGTTATTTCACAGATGCTATTTTCTTTGACTCTTGGAATTCTGATTCCTATTTTGTGTGGCCATTCCTTGCTCCACTTCCTCTTCATATTCTAGGGCCCCAGGTAATTCTCCTTTCTGTTGTTTGCTTCAACTGCTCACTCTGAATATTTTTTAGAAGCTTTTCAGTTTCAGAGCTGGAATGGTACAATCTTTGCTAGTCTGACCTGGTGAAAAGGAAATGTCTAAACTGAAGATATTTATAGAAAGCTGTTTCATCCAGTTTGTACTTTTATTCCAGACAATCAAAGGATATCAGCTCAAGTAAAGACAACTATATGGACCATTGGACAACCTGCATGCCCTTGTTCAGAGTTGTGTGAAAATCAGGATATTAAAACAATATAGAAAAATACCTTACTGATACAAGATTTGTTACAACTATTTCCATCCTATGTATGTTAATATTGACCTGGGTTTGAATGAAGTCACTCCCACTTCATACTACACATGAAAACACAAGACATTTGAAGTCAAAACCCTGACATCTAACACACATGTCTACAGAATGTTATTGCTTTTTACAGTTTTTAAACTGAATCTAGTACTTACAGAAATGGGGATTTTTATGCTTCCGAAAATAATAGTAGAAAGATTCCAGACTGACAGCCCTGAAAATTCATCCTTTATTTATCCAAAGAACAAGCAGAACAAGACAGGCACTGGCTGAGAGGGAGTCCCCCCACTTCCATGCCAATGTTAGTTCCATACCTTAATTTCACTTTACAATTGATACCAGTTCAGAATAGTTCCTGACTAGATTCCGCGTGGAAAAGATTCCATAGAGACAAAAATGGTAACTAATTAAGAACAGTTGGAACTAGATTTATGAGGAATGAAGTTCCATATTTAGTTTTGGTTCCTAAGGCTCCAATATTACAAAAACTTATATGCTTAACTTTATGCAGTAGAAGTAGATCCTTTCATTTCAATGGGATGACTCAGCAGTGTAAAGCTAAACACCTGTAAATCTCTGATTGGGGCCTAAACATGTCATATAAGCTATTGTAGATATACTGTACATGTGTTACAATTTTAAATATTTTATTTTAAGTTTCTGAAAATATAGTATATTTATCTGTGCCAAATAGTTCCCTTCCAGTACATGACTTCATACCTAGAGATCTAAGCTAAAGTTAGCTTAAATAAAAACTCACAAGCTTCTTTGTAAAACCATAAAATTTCCCAAACTGAGCTTTGGTTGGGGATAGTAATGTCCTGAAATGGCTTCTGACGTTCAGAAATTAGATACATGTTTTAACTGAATTTTGCAGTTTCAATGATAGATTTTAATAAATATTTTTTAAATTTTCATCAACTGCATTTAGATTAAAAGTAGGAGGTATTTTAAAGGCCTGTATCACAATAACTTAGATAAGGTTTTTGCTAGGTTATCTTTGCAGTTTTAAATATGTTTAAAAGAAAAAATGGACTTTTTTCAGCCTTTTCTGGAGGATCAAAAATATATTTCTAAACTATAAATTTTATTGCTAAATAAATGTTTAAAAATTTATCTTTGCTGATCATCAGATGCTGGTGCTTCTTGCACAGAGAACAATAATACTTGTATTTCAAATAGTGTCCCAGAAGATGTATATTTAGAAGCTAACATTATGTATGTAACCATCCAACTAATAATTTATCTTTTTATCCATTTCCCAAGATTTTTATTAGCATATAAGATAATATAGCACTTGTCCATATCACATACTTTAATTTTATTATTGCAGCTGAAGTGCCTAAACAGAGTCATCTTTCATCATTTACATTCACAATGCAGGTTTCATCACCTTGTTATTAGTATGGATTACTTAGCCTGTCCCAATAGAATACTGAGGCTAGAATATGAATTAAATCCTACAGCATTCTCTTTCAAGTGTAGGATCCCTGGGTTAATCTCTACATGAAACAGTTTGGTTGCCAAATGGAAGAGCCACCATATGGGCTAAGGCTGGCAAAGTCAATATATTTTAGGGGATTTAGTATGACATATTCTTCAGAAGTAACTTGATATGATCTTTGTGTGGTCTACAATAATTTAATGATTCTGAATTCTTTGCTGTCTAACTGGTGCACAGCTTTAACTTGTATTTTTTTTCATTTATTTTTTGATGGCAAACCATGGGTCTATGGAAACTGAACAAAATCCTTGTGAGCTATTGTCATGAGGGCTATGCAGATCAGAGAAGAGAGAGTACTTCTATTTCCCTGATGAATTCCAGCTCTGTTGATTACTATCTGGAAAGATGACTGTTAAAGAAAAGAATCTGAAATCCAAGATAATGTATTAAGTTGTGTCATCACTAGCTTTCATATACAGAGAAATAACTAGTTCATAAGGTGGCCCAGTAAGCCTGAAATATCTCAGTGCTCCATCACACAGAGATCTGAGTTTAGGATTTGAGTTTAGCTCCCTCATTCCCAGGAAGCTGGTATCTCTGCAGAGCTGGTATGTAGAGGGCAACTGGAATGGGGCCTGGGAAGTTTTCTTTAGCAATGATTTGTGATCCTTTGAGCATTGTCAGGAACAATTATAAAGGGAGCTGGATCCATCACTTCTGGCTGGAAGGAAGATTATTAGTAATGAAATATAAGGATGAAGTGTGCTACTGAATAGGTCACAGAGAAGCTTAAAGAATCCTGAGTGGGGGGCTGAGCAGAAAATATTTTAATCAGAAAGCTCTTATTTGATACCACCGCTCAGTAATTAATTGCAGTTAGTTATATATAAATAAATTTTCATTAAAATGCTTAGTAGATTAATTTCTAAGCCATAAACACAACACTGATTATCTGAAGGAGAAAACTATTTTGAGATGGCAGTTTGACAAGCAAATATTGTTTGCTCTTACACTGGCCCACTCTGCAGATAATGGATAAACAGTAGTGACTAAAGTGGGTCATATTTTTTGGCCCAGTTTTCAAGTGAATTTACCAAAGTGGGCTCAATTATTTAACTTAAACCTTTCTAGGTTTACTTTCCATTTAGGAATGACAGGAAACTCCCCTCCAAAAAAAAAGGATTAGAGAGAGAAGCAAAAACAAGGAACACTGTGAAAAAAAAGTGTAGAGATGGGGAGAGAGAAATTCTGGGAGAGGGGAGCCCACTATACAGTGGAGTTAAACCATAGCTGAAAATGACTGCCTATGTGTTTAGAATCATAGAAATATGGGGCTGGAAGGGACCTCAAGAGGTGACCAAGTCCAGCCCCCTATGCTGAAGCAGGACCAAGTAAATCTAAACCATTCCTGGCAGGTATTTGTCTAACATGTTCTCAAAAACCTCCAATGATGGGAATCCCCCAGCATCCCTTGGAAACCTATTTCAGCGTGTAATTACCATTATAGGTAGAAAGTTTTTCCTAATATCTATCCTAAGTCGCCTTTGCTGCAGATTAAGCCTATTACTTCTTGTCCTACCTTCAGTGGACCTGGAGAACAGTTTATCACAGTCCTCTTTTATAACAGCCTTTGACATATTTGAAAACTGTTATCACATTCCTCCTCTGTCTTCTATTCTCCAAACTAAACATGTTCAGTTTTTAAAATCTTTCCTCATAGGTCAGATTGCCTAAACCTTATATCATATTTGTTGCTTTCTTATGAATTCTCTCCAATTTCTCCACATCTTCCCTAAAGTGTAGTTCCCAAAACTGCACACATTACTCCCACTGAGGCCTCACCAGTGGCAAGTAGAGCTGACAGTTACCTCCTGTGTCTTCCATTTGACACTTCTGTTAATGTTGCCAAAAATATTGGTATTTTTAGCAAATAATCACATTGACTCATATTCAATTTGTAATCCACTATAAACATCAGATCCTTATCAGCAGTACTACCAATTTTGTACTATCCTATTCTGCATTGCTACATTTCTTTTGGTTGACTTTTTTCTGTCATCAAGGCTCTCAAAACTAAGGTTGATTCTTTTAATCCTCACTGCGGGAAAAATAAAACAGAATTGACCAAAGGAAGGAACTGTTAAAAAATCTTGTGGCAAATACAGTAGGATTACAAGCCTAGGGAGAAAGCTCCAGAACTCTGATGGGACTTCTTGTAAAAAATAATACTACAGTACATTGAAGTGGAAATTATTGAAATAATCTCTAAAAGTGTAATCTCCAAGTGCTGGGTTTACATCAAGGAGTGAGTGGTGATGAGCCTTGTAACATTTTACCTCCCTTGATGAAACAATTGCTTCAGGAAGCATTTATCCTTTCTAAATTAGCTAACATCTTTAGAGTTGTATTTAAATATATTCCTCTTCCTCCACTGCCATCGGAACAACCACCTAATTCAGCCATACGGAACATCCTTATGATCACTTCTATCACTCGTTAAACCCCAAACCATAAGATTAACAGAGATAATGGAAATACTTCCTATATACATACACACCATTAATGATCATGGACCATGCGTGGTGAATGGCAATGTAACATGAAATGGAAACGAGTGAATTCCGTCCATGTATAATTAGTGCTATAATTAGTGCTGATGTTTATGAGATAAGTGAATACATAGCAGGTCCACAAAACCTCCTGGCCAGAGGTCTGCTTTGCAAGCAAGTAAATGTACTAGACTTGGATTGATATGGCACAAAAATAGTTGGTGTGAATGTACCCAGAGAATATACATTCTTCCAGGCAACCAATAAATATAGCCGATGAGCCAAATGTATTTTAATCCAATGGAGTGCTGTAAATTTACACCAGTGGGGGGAATTTGGCACTATAGGTCTGCTTGCCTCAGGAAGGAACCCAATTATTTTACAATCTCAGGTCAATACCTGCAACCAAATATAGTGCTCTTTCCTGTGCTTACAGGAACAGTAAAATATTTTAACTGTTCTAAACTGTGCTAGGCCTTATTTATTTTCTATCTTGTTCTCCCAAAACAGCTCCACACTTTCTTCCTAAGAGATCCAACTTCCCAATGACTTTGTTATGAACACTGCTTCTATTTATAAAGATTAGGACATCCAGTCAGGAAAAAGAACCCATTATATATGACTCAGATGACCCGTCACACATACTGAATGTGAATACAGTAAAACCTCGATATAACGGACTAATTCGGGCGAGGGGGTGTCCGTTAAATCAAAAAGTCCGTTATTTAATAAAAAAAAATAATAATAAAAAACCGAGCTGTCGGAGCAGCAGCCCGCCCGCCACAGGGTCGGGGCGGCAGCTCCGCAGCCTGCCCGCTGCCGGGACCCGGGCGGCAGCCGGGAGCCGCCAGCCACCCAGCGGCTGGGACCCAGGCGGCAGCCGGGAGCCGTGAGTCAGCCCGCCTGCTGCCGGGACGGGGGCAGCAGCCGGGAGCCAGCAGATGGCCGCCAGCGAAGGGGACCGGGGCCGCAGCAGGGAGGGATCGCGGTCTGATATGGCTCAGAAATTTTGTCTGTTGCATCCGAAGTCCGTTAAATCGAGGTCCGTTAAATCGAGGTTTTACTGTATCTAAAATACACCAAGGAATATCTGTAGACACAATTTGGGAAATCCTCATTAATTTAAATATGTTTCTTGGAAATATTTATTTAATATTTTCCCACTGCTTTTAGTCATTAATCAGGTGATGGGATGGGCAGTCGTTGAGCAGAGAAGAGGTCTAAGTTGTCCCTAATTAGTATCCTGACCAGGTCTATTAAATATAAAAGTATTCTATCCTAACCCTTTCATTCCACAGAAGGGTAAGTCATTACTAGCCAGCATCTTCAAATTAAAAAAAACACAACAGAACTAGGATTCAGTTCTGAAAAAATTTAAGCAGTTGCTTGTTTTAAAGCACCATAAGTAGTCCTACTGAAGTTAATGGGACCACTCATATGTTAAGTTAAGCATATGTATTGCAGGATTGGGGCCTAAAATGGTAAATAATAATATTTGTATTGAAGTAGAACCAACGGACCCCATTATAAACTAGGATCCCATTATTTTAGACCCTGCACCCACACATTGAACAAAAAAAATCTCCTTGTCCCTCAGGGCTTTCAGTCTAAGTGTATGATGAAAGACAAAGAAAAATAACAGATGTGGGAAGGACAAGGTAAGAGTTAAGTGATTGTATTTGGTACAATGAGAAGCAAGCAGTCACAGCATGCACACAACTTAAGAACTATGTAACAATGGTATTATATTTTCATTGTATTGTATTTTATTAATGCCCATTGCAAATGTGCTATTTGGATTCCTGACTGAGCTGACACCTTTCATCCTGCTGCTGGTATATGTCAACTGACATTTAAATATTCTCTAATTTTAGTGATAGAGTGATCTAGCACAAGGATTTTGTAAAGGCTATAAAATATATTACTTTCATTCTTGTGCAAGACTGTTCATCATTATACCTTTTTCTAGGCTTTTACAGTACAGAGCTCAGGGCTTGAAACATGAGACTTTAAGATGACACTGCCGCACTGTGGAAAAGTCTGTATGAAAGTTCAGGTGTAAGAAAAGTTTGATCTCTGATTACCCCAACCAGTCACATTTGTCTGCTAGCTTTAAAGATTCTTTTAATCATAGGTCACACAGTCTTTGATGTGCTTGGTTAACTTTCATCCCTCTTCCAAAATCCTTTTCTCTGTCTTCCTTAAATACCAAAAATGTAATTCTCTACTGTAACTGGAAATAAAAATCTACACTATAGACATTTTCCTTGTGTACTAAGAAACATGCTCTTTACAATTTTGAAATCAGATTCTCTAATTCCAATTCTACCTGTAGATAGTATAAACAATAACCCAATTCTGGTTGCTTAATTGAGGATTAATAATTCAAACCTTTTAATATATATATATATATATATATATATATATATATATATATATATATATATATATATATATATATATATATATATATATATATATATATATATATATATATATATATATATCCCATGGACTAGCACTTTTGTTTCTGCTATTTATCAAGTCTATATTAATATATATAATTGCTTACCACATTACCAAAGGGGTAAATAATAATACATCTCACAATTTTTCACACAAAGCAATGAAAACATATCGACATATGGAAGTTTTATTCTATAAAGGAGAGCAGAATTTGGCCCTTTGCTTTTATTAGACTCATAGACTTTAAGGTCAGAAGGGACCATTATAATAATCTAGTCTGACCTCCTGCACAATGCAGGCCACAGAATCTCACCCACCCACTCCGGTAGTAAACCCCTAACCTATGTCTGAGCTATTGAAGTCCTCAAATCATGGTTTAAAGACTTCCAGGTGCAGAGACTCCTTCAGCAAGTAATCGTGCTCTATGCTGCAGAGGAAAGTGAAAAAACCCCAGGGCCTCTGCCAATCGGCCCTGGAGGAAAATTACTTTACTTACCAAGAACTGTGCATGAAAGATTATGGTTATGACATGCAAAATGAGGTACACAGACAAATGTACTCTACTGATATATCACCATTTAAAATATATTGACTTCAACCCAAATTAGCATTAAATATTTGCAGCCCAGAGCTCAGAACAAACTTCAGATTCCTGCATATGAACTGAGCTCTCTGGTTTACTTTATTTTATAGGAGGAAATTGCCCATAATCCCTGATTGAAAAGAGTTACAATTCACTTCATCATTAAAAACAAACCCCTAAAACTTGTTGTTTAATGTAACCAAGTAAAAAAACAGGCTCAGTATGAACAAAATGGCAACTTGACTCCTCAATGTCATTTCCCAAAACCCCTCAAGTCTTGAGTCAGCATTTCCATGACTTTCTCACATATAAAAGCTGCATCTTCTTGGTGTACCTCCATTACCAGGAGCTTCTACTAAAAGTAAAACAGGATATTCATCAATGTACCAATTTTTCACTAAACATCCCATATCTCAACCAAACATAGTCAACTTCAAAAGCAGCACAATAAGGTACTTTTTTTTGTGACAATCACTCCCAGCTTTGCTTACCTCAGATAGTTTTGACCCAATTCCAATTGATTTCAATGAAAGCAAGATTGAGCCCCAAATATTCATAACTGGTCTTTTAAGTATTTAAATAAAATAAATACATTTCTTGTTCAGTACATTGGTGTGGTGCTATTCAAATTGTTATATCTATACAGTTGGAGAATAGGTGTGTTTGAGTGGAAAAGTTATATTCCAGTCAACTACAGGAATCTTACTACTCACTAATAAATGATGTGGCCTCTGTACATGGGGTGAGTACAATGTGTTTACCCATGTTGATAAATGGAAAACCATATTCAAAGATATTTTATTTATTTCATATGAGTGAAATATTTTATAATTTTTATTCATTTTTCCAAAGGTTTAGGGCCATATTTCTAAAGGTATTTAGGTGCCTAACTCCAACTGATTTCACTATGCTTAGATTTATTTGAAAGCCCATTGCAAGAATGGGTTTTCTTTTCAGCTGTTACATACTTACACTGGTTCCTAAGCTCTCAGACTTAAGTTTGGTATGTGCTGGTATACTTATTTCTACATTGTTCAGTACGTAACGTATGTGGTGTGTTTTACAAGTGGGAATGATGGACATTGTTTCCTGTTGTAAAAGCATCCTCCCCTCCCCCAATTTCTTTCTTAGTGTTGCCCCATTAAATGTAATTCCTTCCTCCTACAATGAAGTTTTGAGCTAAAAGACTGAGGGGTTTGTGTGGGAAGTTAGAGACATGAGATTTGCTGCTTCAGTTGTAATTCTTAATATTTTAATATTCTTATGGGTATAAAGTCATTTTGATGTTCAGGAATTTGCATTCATAACTCCCCACATATCATGAAGAGAATATACCCCTACATTTTTAGTGACAGATGGAGTGCTTAAATTGATCTGATCTGAATGATGATGTGCTAATTTGAATAAAATGACAAGTATATTTAATGCATGATGCACAAAGGGTAAATTACATTTGGTGCGATGGAAGAAAATAATCTTATGGTATCACTCTCAAATATATTTTTTATACTATGACAGTAGAACTTGTGAGGTGACAGTCTAAGAAGCTTGGAATGTAGCAGCCCTTGTGTTGGTAACTTTACCACAGATAGACTGGGTGGGGGAGGGTTGAACAAGTCAAATTCTGACTGTAGAGTCATTTTCCCTTTCTCTGGCCATATTACTATTTAAATATTTTATTCACAGTGGGACAGCTTCAGCAAGGGAGATGAAGACAGACACACTCCAGAATAGCCTATAGCAGGGTGGTTAGGGTACTCACCTGAGAGGCAGGATCTCCCACCTTCTAGCCGAGGACCCTAACCACTGGCCTAATAAACACTGCTTATTACTGCTCCTTTGTTAATCTAGATTGAAAAACAACATTTCTGGATGAAATTATTTAGCAAATTTATGTCAAATTAATGAATGTTTTCAAATCAATTGAAACTACATTTTTCTGTGAATAAACAATGTGTCTGATCATTTTTGTCCAGGTCTACATCGGAGCCTGAGTCCCTATTTCTTTAATGAGACTTAGATTCCAAGGAGCCTAAATCAAATTGAAAATGTGGCTTTGGCTCCTAAGTCACTTGGATCCTTGCATCACTGATAGAGCAACTCCTAAATATCTTCAAAATCTAAATGCTAGTGGGATTTTCATAAGCACCTAGGCACCTACATCCAATTGAAATCTCCGAATTTCAGGCTTTAATAGAGGCTTGCAGTGCAATGGGGCACCTCACATATATGGTAAAAGGAGAATTGTCTACATGTTTTATGACAGATCTGGAGGACATGCTCAGAGATCCAACTAAGGTCCTGGAACAAAAATGTTATTTTGTCCATAATCAGTATTACGTATATGGTAGCTAAACCTCTCTAAAGTTTCTGTGACCATAGTTGCAAAGCTATAAATGTCTGAAAAATGAAACTTTAGGCCCAAACCTGCAAATACTTTTGAACATTCTTAACTTTATTCATGTGAGTATCTCCATTGAAGTCTGCTGTACTAGTCATTATGCAGAAAATTAAGCACGTGCATGTTTTTAAAATCAAGACCTAGCTGAACATTTTGAGGTGACGTGGCTTTTATTTTTTTACCTTTTCTTGCAGGTTAACAAGGGAACAGTTAAAGGATCTTTGGTGAGAGTGAAGGTATAGAATAAATAATAAATATGAAGTGGAAATTTGATATACAAAAAATCTAATTACAGATGCAGTTTCAAGATGCAGCATGTCTTGTTTGGATTACTTATAAGTACTGATCTAGAAACAGCAATCTCTTTGAATCCTGTAGCATTATGCATACTTAAGTTTCTCCTTTTTAATTTCTTAAAATCTTATGAGGAAATCCAAACTTTAATGTTACATCAAAGAAATGTTGTCACTACAATTTGACTAGCTTAACATTTTAAAATGGGAATTGGGTGTATTATAATCTGTCAGGAAACAACAGATTTCAACTGATGATTGAAATGATTTACACTGTTAACTTTAAAAAATCCCATCAGAATTCAAATACCTAGGAAGCACATTGTTGGCTATTGAGGTATGCAAAATGAGGTATTGCACAGCTCGAATGGTTGCTGAACATTCATGAATACAGTGGCTATCTGAATAGTTAGTCCACTGTTTTTTCACTTCCAAGAGTTGAATTCAAATCCTATTTATAAAGTAGAAAGAGAACCAAGTGATCTCACCCTTGCTTTCCTTTTTCTACCTAAGCAAACCAAATATCTGATAGTCTATTCAAGTAAAGATGACAGAGACTGGATGAGAGATGTCTGGATTGAAGTGCATTTTCAGAGCTATGTGGAAAATCATGTAGTTGTTAGGGTAGAATACGGACTTGAAACTTTTCTGAACGCTACAAGCACAGTAACAAAACCCATTCTCCTTTAATTAAACTTAACTGGAAGAGACTCAAAGATCAGTCATATCTCTTCCCACCCTGTCCTTGAAGTTTAAGTTGAAATTGAAGAAGGAAGCACACAGCTAGAACTAAAGGGATATATTGTTTCTAGTTTAGCCAGCAATCTTGTTGGGGTTTTTTCTTTTTGTGTGCATGTATTTCTTTAGTTTCCAAAAGATTCTCTGCTTGGAATAACTAGAGGCTTGTGCCAAAGTAGGAAATCCTTTTATTCTTCAGTTTTGGTGGGTCAAGAAAAAGGAGTTGGTAATGTTCTTAGGGAATGTACATGTCCAAATTACCATTGAAGGAGTATCCCTGCTCATTATCTGGGCTAATTTTCAGATTCTATATCAATACTGTTACTGCTATTGTACCAGAATTATCATCAGCTATGTTTTCTGACACAATACATGTATGTTGATGAACAATGGACAAGCTACTGCAAATGGTGATGGAAATGTATTTTAATTTTTACACTACTTCTGCCACAATATTTTTGCTGTTTGAAATCTGGATGCATGCTACTGGATATTCACCAGGCTGAAGCTTAGGAGTTTGGTATGGTCTTGGAAAATTGGTTTGGTTTTTGCTGGAGTGAAAAGAAAGACAGGCAAATGTTTCTGTGTTTACCTGAAAATATCTTTACTTCAAATAGTAAAGGTCCCCAGATCTGGTATACTCAGAGAAAATTAAAAAGGAGATGCAACAGGATAGTGAAATGAGATTGAAAGAATTTTCAAACTCTGAAATATGTTGTGTTAATGTCACTGAAGCCATGATAAGTGTGCAAATTGTCCCAGAGGACAGGGTCTTCAGGAAGAAGGACACCTTCTTCTAAAAGTGATTAACTTCACTATTTATGAAAGGAATTTTTCAGGAAAGCACAAATATACTTACTGTGCTATTACATAAGGCCGCACACTCTCTCACATAGCGGTCCAGCCATGACTAGTGAAGTTAGGTAGAAAGCATTCACAAGCAGTAAAAGAGGGAACTGATCATATAAATCCAACACACATTTACACCTTTCTTAGAAAAGAAAAATGTTACCTCTTTATAATTATTAGATGCCATCCTTCCTTTTTTCAGTTTATTTCTCTAGCCCTTTCCCTTTACTTGCCAACTCCTTCCATTTATTGAATGTCAGATTTGTAGTTCTCTCCCATGTCTTCATGCTGTTGTCTTCTATCTCCAATTCTGAAAAGTTTCTGTGTGTGTGTGTGTGTGTGTGTACACACTACTTTATGTATTACAGTCAATAACCAACTAATTTGTAAAAGTGCTTAGAAATAGAATAATCCATTTGCATTCAAACTCTCCACTAGACACCCTACATTACTGGCAATATTCTTCTGCCTATTTTTGATTTGTGTATGTTGTTTAGTTTTTTGTTGTGTGTGTGTGTGTACAGACTAAAAAGGAAATTGAACTCCAATACCAAGTGGGGCTACATCTCTGATAACCAGTACTATAGTAATAATAACAAAAATCTTGTACATTATATGACACCTCTCATTCAAATTATTCCAAAATACTTTACTAACTCAAACTATGAATAATCACTATAACATTAACCACTCATGAATAAAGCCATCTCAGGGATGGAATGCAGAAAATGTTTAATAATTTGCAGCAACACTATACAGCAGTTTAAGGGGAAAAGTGAAATCCTTATTCAATAGTGGCACTGCAAGGGAATTTAATTTAAGGGCAGAATTGAATTACTCAGTTGGAATGTGGCTAGGGTACTGCTGTTAACACATATACTCTTACACAAAGTGCTGTGCAAATCTTCAAAGACAACAAATGATCAAGACCTTAATTCGACATCTTCTGCAGCAGCACAACCCCTCTCTTGAGCACAACAGTGAAGCCTGATTTACTAATGATTCAAAAGTAATCACGAACAACTTTTCCAAAGTTTTTTTTAAAAAACCTTCCCTCCAAATTGTAACCTCATTCCACTCTGCTTTCCTCTGGGAACTGAAAGTGCCACAACATGTGACGGCATGGCCATACGTAATACCGGGTATCTCTATTACTCTCTTCTAAATCTGAGGTGCTTCCTAGAGAAATATAAACTCTACATGGATCTTGAGTAGCAGCTTTACATTTAAATATGCAAGCATAGGAAAGGAGAATTGAACCAGGCAGGAAGGAATAACAGCAGCAAAAGAAATTATATAAATTACTAAAACTTAAGTATATACAGGAAATGCCAAGTTAAAATTAGATGGAAACATAAAAGAATACCAGGCCTTTAGCTAAAGGCAGGAAATAGGTTTTCTTTATTCCCAATTTGTCTTTGAGAAATGGAGACAATAAAACAGTCAGACCCTGAGCTTGACCTGCTATTCTTTCCCTCGGAGCTTTTTATCTAAGCATGACACCCTTCAGTCTGTTCAACAGAAGACCTGAAACTTTGCTTTCTCTCCTAGCACAGGTTATGTTGAGACTACTTTAAATTATATTTCTTTCCTTCTAGGAAAGCTTCGAGAATATGTATGCTACTAGTTTCCTTGGCAACTGACATGCAGTCAGCATAATGGCACTACGGCACCTGCAATTAAACTTCAGAAGGCACACCACCTTCATCCTCCAGGATCTTCTCCTGGCTGTCTTTGCTTCTGGAAAGGGAATGTATGTGTTGGGGAGAGGGAGTTTTTTTCTTTCCACCCACTCTTTAGGGAAAGGGGTGTCCTATGCAGTGCATGGAGCTTTAATAACTGCCGTGATTGTGTGATTACTTCACCTTTTATGATACGGAACAACAATCAGAGTGGCTGAGTTCAAAACACTTGTCCATGGAAAGCTGGTTCATCTGATTGTCTGGAAGCTAACCCTAAGTATGGAGTGGGACTGGATGTAGCTTATAAACATGTAATGTGTAGCTCTCATACTGTTAAATATTTTCTTCTTTCTTTATTTTTCCTGCTTGTCGTTGCTGACTTAAATTAAAAGGCATGCTTGGCCAATTGGATTTGGTGAGATTTCTCTGTGAATCTCACTTCTTACTGATGGAGATGCTGTTCTTACATAGCTCCTTTCTCCCACACTATCACTGATCTGGGCGCCTCCAGGGGCCTCTTGTTTTTCCCACTTTCCATGAACAGAGAAGCTCATTGACAATACATAGAATCACAGAATCATAGATTAGGGTTCGAAGAGACCTCAGGAGGTCATCTAGTCCAATCCCCTGCTCAAAGCAGGACCAACACCAAATAAATCACCCCAGCCAAGGCTTTGTCAAGCTGGGCCTTAAGTTCTGCAGAAAAGGATGAGAAACTGGATATGAGTCAGCAGTGTGCCCTTGTTGCCAAGAAGACTAATGGCATATTGGGCTGCATTAGTAGGAGCATTGCCAGCAGATCGAGGAAAGTGATGGAGATTCCACCACCTCCCTAGGTAAACCATTCCAGTGCTTCACCACCTTCCTAGTGAAATAGTGTTTCCTAATCTCCAGCCTAGATCTCCCCCCACTACAACTTGAGACCATTGCTCCTTGTTCTGTCATCTGCCACCACTGAGAATAGACAAGCTCCATCCTCTTTGGAACCTCCCTTCAGGTAGTTGAAGGCTGCTACCAAATCCCCCCTCCCTCTTCTCTTCTGCAAACTAAACAAATCCAGTTCTAGCCTCTCCTCGTAAGTCATGTGCCCTAGCCCCCTGATCATTTCCATTACCCTCCTCCCTCCATTTTGCCCATATCCTTTTTGTAGTGGGGGGCACAAAACTGGATGCAATACTCCAGATGCGGCCTCACCAGTGCCAAAAAGAGGGGAATAATCACTTTCCTCAATCTGCTGGCAATGCTCCTACTGATGCAGCCCAATATGCCATTAGTCTTCTTGGCAACAAGGGCACACTGCTGACTCATATCCAGTTTCTCATCCTTTTCTGCAGAACTGATGCTTAGCCAGTCCGTCCCCAGCCTGTAGCGGTGCATGGGATTCTTCTGTCCTAAGTGCAGGACTGTGCACTTGTCCCTGTTGAACCTCATCAGATTTCTTTTGGCCCAGTCCTCCAATTTGTCTATGTCACTATTCCTAGCCTTCAGCATATCTACTTCTTCCCCAGGTTAGAGTCATCTGCAAACTTGCTGAGGGTGCAATATATCCCATCATCCAGATAATTAAAAAAGTTGTTAAACAAAACTGACCTCTGGATCAACCCCTGGGGCACTCTGCTTGATACTGGCTGCCAACTAGACATTGTCGTAGATCACAGCCCATTGATCCCAACAGTCTAGTCAGATTTCTATCCACCTTATAGTCCATTCATCCAATCCATACTTTTTTAACTTGCTGGCAAGAATACTGTGGGAGACCGTATCAAAAGCTCTGCTAAATTCAGGACATATCACATCCACATGCAAGGTGTGTGCTCCTTAGCAGCTTCTCATTAACTGGGTGCATAAAAGCTCTTCTTTCTCCTCTTCTTTCTCCTCCCCCATGGTATCCCCTTTCTTCCCACATGTTCATGGTAAAGAGAAGAGTTAACAGATTGTGGCAGATGTGGGAAAGTTGGTTTTCCCAACACTCAGCTGTCTGCTCATTTCCTTCTGCCTGACAGCACGCCCAATGATCCTTGATCTCAGTTTAGATCTACAAAGGGCTTAGCTAAAAAAACCAACAAATAAATTAGAGCCTGCCTTGGAAAATATAGACTGGTTCAAGTGGCAAACAAACAAAACTAGTTCCCCATTTGCAACCATGCAGAGGGGAACTATTGTACTATATAACAGCACGTAAAAGAAGCACATACAGTTCTTATCATTCCAGAGCTAGGGCCTGATCCTGCCCTCAGATTAGTCACTGGAAAAAACTCCCATTGACCTTAATTTTATGGTCAGGCCCTGCAGAGTGAACACAGAGGTTAGGACTTAAAACAATGCATACAGACAAATATACAAACCTTTCATATGCTTATCACAACCAGTTCATGCTTTTAAAAACAAAACAAAACAAAAACAAAACCTAGTTCACTCACTCAAAATCAAACACAAAACTCCCACTCAAACAACAACCTCTTCTCTTCTCAACTGCCATCCGACTGTCATTCAATTTCACACACTGCCATTATGTTCTATCCTTAGTTGTGACAATACCCAACACACAGTCTGTTGCTAAGGGCTCTGGTATATAAGAGCCACCAGAATACAATATTTAACAAAAAAAATGTAAGGCTGTCTGTCACAAAATATTACAACCTTGGTTACCTTGTGAAGGTTGGAAAATATAAACACAGAGAGAGAGAGTCAGTCTTATTTGTAAGATGGAGGGGGAAATGGCTAATAGTTCAGAGCATCAACAAGAAGTGTTGCACTGCTGAAATTTGAAAAGCCATCTGCTTTTCAAGTCAAAACTGCCCTTTCCTCATTGCCCTGGTTTTATAACTATATGAAATCTCACCGGGGCCTCTGGACTGTTTGTGATCTTGCAGGCATATGGGTTTGGGTGTTTTTTAGTGCCTTTGTTTTATTATCTAGTAAGAATTAATAACTTCCCCTATTACCATCAAGCTTTTAAGATGTTATGTATCAATGTAATTAGCACATTATACAATACATCAAAACAATTCAAATGCTTAATTAAAATGTTCAACATAAAGTGGTTTTGTCTTGTCTTCATGTACATGTGAAACTCCTATTCACATTAATAGAGTTTAGATGTATTCAGTGAAAAGAAAGTGAAACCGTAGTTTATTGAGGGGGTGGGGAATTAATTAAAATGATCTCTAATTACTAATAAAATGTACACACAATGAGCTGAAACAAGACCGGTAATTTATAGGAGATATAATATGAACAAAATTGATTTCTAAATAACTAAACATATTCGAATAAAGTTTGGCTCTCCCTATTTTTATTTATATATTTATAAATTTGGTACCATACAGAGGTTGAATTGGGTGGAATACCCATTGTGCTTCACAAACATAATGAATAAGAATCACTAACCCAAAGATCTTACTGTTTAAAAATAATTCACAACTCCTTTACTTTATGAGGCTATGTCTTCTCTGCTGGTTCTAATTGCTGGGTTACGTGTAAAGACAGCAGAAACCACCAGATTTAGGCCTTGTTTACACTATAAGGGGAGATCAATCTAAGTAATGCAACTTCAGCTACTTGAATAATGTAGCTGAAGTTGATGTACTTAGATCTATTTACCATGATGCCCACACTACACTATGTTGATGGGAGACACTCTCCTATCTACTCCCTTTGAACTTCTCCTTCAGATGGAGTACCAGAGACAACAGGAAAGGGATCTGCAGTCGATTTAGTGAGTCTTCCCTAGACCTGCTAAATCGAACACCAATGCATCGATCACCACAAGTCAATCCCCCGGTAATTGTAGACAAGTCCTTAGTATCTCAGTAAAGACTAAATTTCTCCCTTGTTAGTGTACTAGACTTTCCTTGTATGGGGTTGAGGAAACCTGATAGTCAACCAGTAGCTTCATTTGTCATGTTGCATTTGCACTTCTTCCTTTTGCAGATCTTTGAAACTTCCATCTTGTTCACTGAACACATTCTGATTCCATCTCCTCTGGCAGAAAATGGGGAAATAGCTCTTCTGCTAATGGATTAACCCTTCACCTGCCTACGTCCTCCCTTCCCAAAGCAGAATGTAGCTGGAAGTAATGGGGAATAGTCTGGTAATGGCGCCCTCAGGCTATATGTCAACGAAAAGTATGGCCAGTGTAACATGCTCCAGCCACACTCCTTATGTCTGCCCTCCCCATGGCAATGAAAGCAGTGTAATTATTCTAGAAGCACTGCTCTATATGGTGAACCCTGTTACACCAACTGCATTGCCTGGAGGCTGTTTCTAGTTTCCTATGGACCCTGGAAACTGATGGAGCAGCATAAAAGGCTATGGCAGTACTAAGAAAATATTTTTTTATTGATTCCCAACCCTGCCCTTTAAGATACTAATAAATAAATAAAGGGTTGGATTGACTTTCTCGCTGATATGGATAAGTCCCTCAATGACTGAGTTACATGTATATCTAACATTTCCTTTTGTATAATCTATCCCTACTGCTCAAAAGCCTTTCCTATTAAGCATGGACCAACCGAACTAGAGCTGAGATTCTAAAAAGTGTGTGTGTGTGAGACAGACAGACACAGAGAGAGAGAGAGAGAGAGAGAGAGAGAGAGAGAGAGAGCTCACTTCTGGGTACGTAAACACTATAGAAAAAAAGTATGTTCTTAACTCAAGTTAGCTAACTTGGATTAAAATAGGAGTCATGGCAGCTTCTTTTTAAACTCAGGTTAACAGCTCAAGTTAAAACCCAGTCTTTCCTATAGGCTTTGATTCAAGCATCTTTAAACATGCAGGGTGATATCCTGGCTCTGTTAAAATCAGTGGCAAAGCTATAGTTTATTTCAGTAGAGCCAAGATTACATTCACAAACTGCTGACTGCATAGATGAACCTTGTGAGGCTTGGCCATATTTAATTCTTGTCTCATTTATACATGGGTTCAATATCTACCTTATTAATTTTAATACCTATTTGAAGTGTGTTTCAAAAAGTGTGAACTGATAGCTATTTAAAGGGACATCTTCTATGGAGTGAGTGCAGTCCAGATTAAAATGACGAAACTTGTTTTATAGCCTGATCCTAATTTAGCTCTAAAGAAGAAGCAGGATATGGAAAATTCTACTAGGTACAATGTGACTAATGAATATAAGTCATTTTCAGTTTGAAGTATACCTATTAAAATCAGAGCCTAATGCAACCTGAAGATGCTGTCATGGGTGAGATAGCTTACCCCTCTTACAAGAAATTCTTAGTACAAGCCATTTTAAAAAGTAAAATCTAAAAAAAATAAAGTGGAAGATCAACAAATATCCTCTTAAGAAAGATTAATCAGCAAATGCATTAATCAATAGAAGCGCTACAGCGTTCATTTACACTTTTAGACAAAAGCCCCACTTACATAACAGTTATCAGCAAAACAAGCTGAATTTTTTTAAAAAAAGACAAAAGAAACTACTTCTTGGTCTGGGAAGACAATGGGAAGACAAGACCTAATCCTCTTAATCTTCTGGGATAGCTGCTGGAATAGAGTGCAATTGTGTATCCTCTTCTCCATGCAGCAATTGCAGAGTTAATTAGACTCCAATGTTAGCAAGTGGGTGGCATTTACTTTTATAATAATAGGGCTGTCGTTTAAATGGAGGCAGAATGGAGCATATTGTGTACCTTACCTTCTGTGGCAGGAAAGTAAAGGCTCAGTAAATGGCTTTAAGCAGAAAGTTAACTAAATATCCCACCCACTTCTTACCATGCCTGAGTCCTGAGTATGTTGCTTTACATGTTCTAATTCTGGAATGGCAAACATCAAGTAGAAATGATGCTATGCCTGGGTGGAGATGGTGACTCAACCTCAGCTAGTCACTGAGGAGCAGGCTGTCAGATGTATTCTTTTTTAATCATACTTGGGTGCTGCTTCTCTGACTCACTACTTCTTATAAACGCGTAAGTGACACATTATTTAATTCCAACATGTGCTGTATTTGCTAAGGTATTTAGCCCTTTAAAGTGTTAGGCTTTCATGTGGCCTTTGGCAGTAATGTATAACACAGCTATTGGTATTACAGGAGGCGGCAAGTAAAACAGTGGGTGATAGTCAAAGAAGTTCTTGCCTGTGACTCCTTTGTATAAATCACAGGCAAACATGGAAGAAGAATTGATTTATCATTTTAGGGTTAGTTAGTTAGTTTTAGTTTTAAGTTTTAATAGGTAACTATTTATATAAGGGAAACCCTGGTCCACTGTGGAACTCTTGAGTAAAAGGGGTTTGAGTAGGGAAAGTATATGTAGCTTGGGGTCTAGGACAGAACATTTAAATGAGGGTTGTGACTCATTTTAGTCCCAATGTTATTGGTGTTGTAAGAGATTTTCTTCCCCACTATAAACTCTAGGGTAAAGATGTGAGGATCTCGCATATGAAAGACCAATTAACTCGAAGCTACTTTCCCAGCCTAGGTTAAATCTTTTCCCCCAAAACCCAAACTTCTCCAGTTCAGGCTTGCAATCCGCTGCCACCATTAATGTGATTACCCCAAAACTATGGGGTGGGGCACATTAAAACCCCCGATAGTAACACCCCCTCCCCCTTGTTACCTGGGAGAGATTGAGAATACAGACTCCGATCCAAAGCTAGGATCCCTCCAATAGAATTAACAGACTATTCTTATATATATTACAAAGGGTTTAATAAAGAAAAGAGAAAAGCATACAACTTACCCAGACTTCACAGATACTCAGTTCCTAGCCCTACCCCTCCCTTGGGATTTCTCTCCCTGATGAGGTTAAAGACACCATAGATCGATTACAAGCTTATACAATTAACAATTTCACTTACTGCCAGGCTGACTTAGAAACTTATCAAGGGATGAGTAGAAAGGTGATTCATTACCCCAGAGCCGGGGAGGAGATGGAGACAGGCAGAGTGCCCAGGAAAAAGTGAAACTAACTCCTTTGTCTCCAGGAATTTGCATCCCAGAAACTTCATTCCCTCTTCTGCTTCAGGTTAACCCTTTACAGGTAAAACAGTAATTCTAAAGCACTTCATACTTATGACAGGTGTATTCCATGGAAATTTGGTGTTCTCTCACTTTCATTACGGAAAACTGTTTACATTGGAAATAAAGAACTAGGAAACTGAGGACATAGAAAGGGTCATTTATACTAAAAGGATGGATCCCATGGCATTTTAAGTTTACGGTATGAACAGTTTTCCCCCTCTTTCTTTTTGGGGTTTGTCACATTTTGGTCTCTCATTTTGTCCCACATCAGGGCAGGACTCCTTGTGCTAGGCCCAATGAGCTTACAGTCTGAGAGACAAGCTGTAACAGGTAGACGAGATACGCAAATAGGCTGTAATGGGGAGTGGGAGAGGGAGACACAAATTACAGGATGTTGTCACAGGGTCCCCGCTGGGTTCCACCTTCTGGTGCCTACACCCTGTGTTTGGGCTGGTAAAATAAAGAGTCCTCCACGCCTTCTTATGCTATTCCACCCAAGTGTCTTTATTCACAGTTCTCGTGCAGTTCCCAAATGCCCCAACAGACAGTAACCCACAGACCCTTCCCAGGTCTCCTGTCCTTTGAGGCTTTCTTACTTGCCCAGGAGACAGCAATACTGCCCTCCGGTCTCCTCACAGGCTAGCCTCCTTACTGAGGTTTGCCCAGGGCTTTTATAACCCTCTGGTGTCTCAGTCCAGCTGTCAGGACTTAGCTCAGCATGTTCCTCTGAGCCAGCCCTCGTTAGGGCTTGCAGCTGGGCTCCCTGCTGACCACCTGCATCTCTGCCCCTGGCCTCCTTGCCAGAAAGCAGGCCATAGCCAGCATTTTGGCAGGGCTCTAAAGGGGTTTGCCCCTGCCCTGCCACAGATGTGTGCAATTCTTAGCAAATCAGGAACAGTAATCACAATTCACCACCTGGCTGGGGAATGGGAAGGAATAGCCAGTTTGACCTGTTTCTCCATCTCTCTCTAGATGAAGTTTTATGTCAAATGATCTGTGATGTGCATGGTTGGCTGTCCATGCTCCATAAGGGAGCAGAGTTTAGCATTTGGCTCTTAAGATCCATTTCCATCCAGCTCACTAAGAGGAAGCTGCAGCTCTAGGAACAAGAGAGTGGCAGCAGAGAGAGAAAGTGATGGAGTGCATCTGCAGCAAAGGGCTTTGGCATGTCAGAGCTATTCCCCAGGACAGCCAGGAGGAGGCACCACACAGCGGTGGATAGGGCACCCCACCACAGGGAGACTGACACATTTTTTTAAAAGTACATTTTTGAGTCCTACGGCACAACAATTGTCAGCGGGATTGAAGCTCCAGTGGAGAATGTGAAACTACATAGGATCGTAGAATATCAGGGTTGGAAGGGACCTCATAAGGTCATCTAGTCCAACCCCCGCTCAAACCAGGACCAGTTCCCAACTAAATCATCCCAGCTACATTTAAGTACATTTAACTCCACTTTTGAAACCGACCCTATTTGAAACTGATGGTGTCCTATGTAAATAAATACATAAAGCAGAACAAAACACTTTTGTTAACACTAAATAACTTTGCTATGTTGCATGGGATATGATAGATGGAGTTGAAATGTGTCCTAAATAAATTTTCTGTGTTGTAGAGACTTCTCATATTTTAGGCGCCAATCTTGCAAGCAGCTGACTCCAGCATCTACCTAGAAACCCTTTGTTTTAATGGGTCTCCTTGTGGCTGCAAGCATCTCCTCATGTAGTTAATGAATAAGGATTTATGAAAAGTTCTCTCTCTAAACAGGAATAGTTTTTCTCTTTTCTTTGCTCTCCTTCTCCTGCTCATCCCCTCCCTTCCACAGTAGCATTATTTGAAAGTGCTCTTTCTACCATGTTCTAATTCATAATGTGTGTATCTTTATGAACAATGTGCTGGAAGATCTGTTTGTTCCAAACGTGCAAGCATTTTTAATTTTCATTTTTAAATTGAGTATATTGCTTGAAATAGTAGAACAGATGGAAGAAATTTTATTATGGATTTGTAACTACTGTGATCAGAGACATAGCCAAAGCCTTGTCAGCCACGTCACTAGCAATGTTTCCTTGTCACTTGATGGTTCTTGCTGAGAATGGGTGAACTGCTTTTAAAAAGAAAAGACTCACAAGAACAAGCCCAAACTGAGGTTCTGTACAATTGATTTTAAGGTATTTTTATTTTTCCCCTATTGTCCATTATCTTCTGTCACAGCCCACTGTGGCGGTTTGGTAATGGATGATGGCATACCTGATGGCATACCAAAATATGGGCAAGATCCTTAGTTAGTATAACTCAGCATAGACCCATTGACTTCAACAAAGCTATTTCCCCTTGCACCATTTGAGGATCTGGCCCTATATTTTCCTTTCTCCACTGCTCTTTTGCTTCATTCCTTTTCCCAATTCTCAGCCAAGCACCTATTTCAGCTGTCTGGAAGCTGCTCTGCTTGACTTCTTCTGTACTGAACTGGGAGTCCTGTTTTCTGCCGTGGTCTAAAACAAATTAACTTGCTGTCCGGTATTGAAAGGGCTAAACCATATTTAAAACAAGTTTGCAAACCATATGTTAGCCTGGGTCACAACTCTAGGTTGAATGGAACTTGTTTTTCAAACTATTTTAATATCATCTAATACAGTGTCTGGGTCCAAAAGTTTATTCAATTTGTTAAGAATCAAAGAGGTAGCCATGTTAGTCTGGAATTGCAGAAGTGACAAAGAGTCCTGTGGCACCTTAAAGATTAACTAAAGTATTGAAGCATAAGTTTTTGTGGGCTAATACCCACTTCATTGGATGCATGCAATAAAGCTATAATGAAGCTTCGTCGAAAGCTTATGCTTCAATACTTTAGTTAGTTTTTAACATGCCACAGGACTCTTTGTCACTTCTTCAATTTGTTAAAATGTTATAGGTCCAAATGCTCTGTTGTACACTTTATATAATACTTCTCCACTATCCCAATTGTACTTGAAGTCTATAGACTCCTCAGTTACAAATGTATTTTTTAATAATTGCAAAAAGCTATAGTCAAAATGTTCACATATGAAGCCTAAATCCAGGCTTCTAAATACCTGTTTAGGAATCAGTCCAAAGTTTTTGTTTAATTTGTTCTTAGGTGTTGAGCATCTGTTGAGTAGTTCCTGTTAATTACACTGGAAGTTGTGGGTTTCAGCAACTGTGAAAATCAGGCCACTTTTGTTAGAGTATTTAAATATAGATTTAGTGTCTCTCATTACGCCTCCAAATTTGAAACTTTTGGCCTAGGTTCATACAACATTGAGGCTCCCCAAAGTCCAGAAATGCCAGAGTTAAAGTTGAACATGCAACCATAAAAGGTGTGGATCAACTCTGAAAAATGACTGTACAACAATATCATTGTGAGGTTATATGTTTAATATCCTGCACTGATTTCCATATCTGATGTATTAAATTTACAATTAAAAATATATTTGTTCCTAACTTCCAGACCTATTTACTCAGTTTAGGATCAGAGACTTGATCTGGATTATTTATTTTCCATGCAATCTCTAATAATAAACAATTGTTCAGGACAATTTATATCCCCAGTTCACTTCTGAAACTCCACTGTCTTCAAATTATGTCCTCAGTTGCTCCTATCATTCCATTGCTTTAAATCAGGATTCACAGGTGTAATTAGCTGAAACATAGTGTAAGCAATCCTACTGATGATACGAAAGAAGGAATAGAATACTGATCATGCTTTGCTGAGTTGGCTCTCCCAGGCTAATAGTAGTAATGTGCAGCAACTACTTACTTTTGATACTAAGATAAGTAAATGTTACTCAGGACACGTAACGGAGTTTCATCCAAAGCCTCCTGAAACCAATAGAAAGATTCTCATTTGACTTCATCAACAGGCTTTGGATCAGCCCCAGGGAGCAGATCTGTTATATACAATGGTATCATTTTCTTTATTGTCACGTATCAAACTAGAGCCACCGTTATTAATCACCTCTCTATACAATTTTCCAAATAGCATAGTATAATACCATGCAATTTATTCTGCCACCTTAGCATCAATAACAGCATGCTAGTCTGTTCCAGATAAAATTGTGGTATAATATGCATCCTAGGAATGCCATTGTCCAGTACTTTGCATATTTTAGGTGATGATATTATTTGCCAATAGAGTAAAATAAATCATATCGTATTACTCTTTTAAGAACTCCTGTCTATTCTGTTCATCTGTTTTCTGGATTGGTGTTCTTTCTACCAGAAGATAAAATAACATTTAATGGTGGTAACACAGAGTGGTCATTGACTGGAAGCTACTAAAATTAGATGCTAGAAGAACAAGTTTCAGTTGTGGCAATCAAGCAATTTAAGAAGCACACTGATGGTCAGAGGCATTTAACAATATACCAACTGCCATCTCTGATTTTTCAAAGTGAATTGTGACTTCAATTAAGTGAAGGTCTGCTTATGGAAGAAAACTTTTCCTCCTTAAAAACAATTGAAGTTCATTTGAAGGAACTATTCTAAAATGTGTTTGGTCTTGAGCTCCCAGAGTTTTGAAGGTACTGGATTGTTCAAATGCACACACACCTGGAAAACCTTTTTTTTTTTTTTTTTTTTTTGCAGTTCAGCTCTGATCTGGATTTTGGAGCTTTATTGTATAAGCTGCAATCTCTTGGTATGTGGACTTCCCGGAGTACTGCATGCAGGAATGGTGCAACATTTCTAGGAATAAACTGGGGTGAATTTCAGAGAGGACAATTGTTTACAGTTTACTTTAAATAGTGTTTATAGATTTTTCCTCTTATAAAAAAGAAAGGTTTCTGTAACCATTCAGCACCATAGTGTATATTCATCATAAAATATTAATTCGTCTTTATTGACTTTATTTTCTGATAAATTAGTTTTGATTCTCAGTTTCTAAGATGCAATACAGCATACCCAATGGTGATTCATGCTTCATCTCGCCATTGTAACCTCTAGAACTCTGGCAAATGGGGAAGGTCTTTTCTCCTTCAGATAATAGGCACCTCAGCCATCACTTCATATTGTGTTCCTTTGGTGGACCACCCACAGCCCACATTCTCTGCCCTTATGTTTCCCTAATGGCCAGTCTGAGTCGTTCATACAAGATACTGCATCTCCAGAGATTGTAGTATTTCTAATTATTAACACTTGATTTTATGACTTCCTGAAAAGCAAATCCTGCCTAAATTATTGCCAGAATTTCCCAGTTTGTGTTGATCCTGCTCTTACTGGAGTCCATAGCAAAACTCAGATTTATTTTAATTA
Source organism: Sternotherus odoratus (assembly GCA_032164245.1). Lineage (NCBI taxonomy): Eukaryota > Metazoa > Chordata > Testudines > Kinosternidae > Sternotherus > Sternotherus odoratus. Next base: position 58,104,522 of record JAVMKO010000008.1, read on the forward strand.
GAACAAATTCTGGGCCCATTCTGTTCTTTAAGGTACAGATAGTAAAAAGTGGCAATAAACAATTTGACTTTGGGTATCTTAGGCTCTGATCCAAAACCCATTTAAATCAAAGGGACTCTTTCTATTAACTATAGTGGGCTTAGATCAGGCTTTTAGTGAACTGGTTATCCAGAAGTACTAGTTTTTGAAAATGGTAATCTTCTGTCCTCCATCAATTTCTCCCATACTACTCTACTCTGCTCACTTGTATTTCTGATTGAAATGCAGATGATATAGATTATATGTAAGCAGTGTCAGGATGAGCTCCACCCTGACATCTGGTGGGGAATTGCAAGAATTGTGGTGAACTGTGGAAAATAATTTCAGCTGGTGTTATTTGCATAGACACACCCACCGCGCCTATTCTGTGCTCACAGCAGCCCAAATGGTCACTTTGGCTGCTGTGGGATCCCCAGGTTCTCTGTTATTAGGGTAGGAATGATAAAATGTTGCTAACCTAATTAGTTGAATGAGGCACGGGGACATGTACTTGGCCTTTGTCATGATGGAGGGACTCACCATCATCTAGGTAGCACTCACTGGCCAAGGGGTAGGGGTTCCAAAACCCACTGAATTGAGAGAGGTAATAGACAGGTTTCTATGCCTTTTGGTGAGGGCCTTGTCTAAGGGCCCTATAAAAGCACTCTGTCTCTCTCCACTGTGGAATATCAAAGCTAATGTTTGATCCCATTAGGCCTCTAGGTTCGGTCTGCTAAACTGAGCTCACTTTGGGCCATGTTAGGAATCTGCACTATGGACCCCCTACTATGAGCTGAGATCACTTGAGAGCTGAGATCACTTGAGAGCTGAGACCACTGAGCCCTGTAGGGGGGGGCTGAAATTGTATTGCTGAGCAGGGGATGGAGTGGAGCTATTCGGGTCACCACTAGCGGAGTAGCTGGTGATGAGGAGCAGCAGCGGATGGAGTGGAGCCGTTCGGGTCACCGCTAGCAGAGTGGCTGGCGGCGTGCAGTGGTTGACAGAGCAGAGTGGCTGGAGAAAGCAGAGCAGTTCCTGGGCACCTGATGGAATGGCTTATGGTGAGGACTGCAGCACAATCCCATGGAGAGGTGGGGCAGTCGGCCTCTGACCACGTAAGGTGCCCCTTAACCTGCACCCCCCTTCCACCCCAGTGGGGAGGTAAAACTCTGCTAATGAACTTTTGAACTCTGCCGGGGCTGTTGGACTTTTGGGACCTTGGGTGACTTTGGGGCTTGTGGGACTCAAGAACCCAAGGGAAAGGACACAGCCCATTTTCTTGTGTGTGTGTGTGTGTATGGGGGGGGGGGGATTCTGGTTCATGGTTTGGTTTGTGACTCCTGTTTGTGGTGTTTACCCAATAACATGCCACAGTGTTTCTCTCGGTCATTAAAAGGGTTTTGCTACACTCGGACTCTGTGCTTGCGAGAGGGGAAGTATTGCCTCTTAGAGGCGCCCAGAAGGGTGGTATATGGTTGTCCCAGGTCACTGGGTGGGGGCTCGAGCCGGTTTTGTATTGTGTCATTAGAATGGAACCCCTGGATACTGAACCCGGCCCTTGTTGCTGCCAACTCTGATGAGCAGAAGGGTTACACATATATAATCTCCAGTTCTAGCAGGACTACTGAAATTATTTGTCTATAGTATTCACTGAAGATTTATCCCTTTTTTGGCCACATAGTTCCATGAATAGATCTGGTCAAATTTTGTTCAAAAAGTGTGGTATTGTATGAAAACTGTCTATTTAATCAAAACAGAGCTTCTTTTTTTTTTCCCCCAGGAAAACAGTCTTGAGTTTTCATTGAAACTGAAAACTTTGGAGTGATAAACATTTGTGATTTTCAACAAAAATCCTCAAATTTTTAAGAAAACCTTGACAAATTATTTTTCCATTGATGTTTTTTCTCAGGAACAAAAAGCATTTCATGGCCAGTTCTATTTATGAACTAATCTTCATTTCTGTGAAAGTATTTGATGTTATAGCTGTTTGGAAGACTTCTTTCAAAACAAATTTCAATTATTTTTTTGTGTGTAAATTCACACACACACACACACACACACACACATACACACACATTTTTTTAACCCACTAATATGTTTGCTGAATACTTTAGCTGAAAATGTCCCTAATGTATTGTCTGGAAACTGTTCACTTTTACTAATCTTAATGCACTATCCATTTATGTCCTTGTAACAGGGTCTCCTTGGTCCTGCTTCAGTCTCATTCTACAAACCATGCAGAGATCCTTGTGCTGGTTCATCACCCTGTGCAGTTTATTTATAATTGAGTCCCACCATGTTCGCAGCATACCTAGCACCTTTACAGGCAGGGGGAGAGCATTCAAGCTCCCTTCTTTCCCCCTTTTCACTTCCTGTGCCAATTTGTGGGCTCTGGCTAATGGCTTAATTAATGCCCTTCCCCACCCACAAATCAGGCACAGGCCTGCCTCATCAGCTCCAATCTGCTATGCATGATTGGAGCTGCTGTGAACAGAGTGCTGAGTCAGGGTTTCATTCCTAGCACTCTGTCACAGTCCTATACCAGTGCCTTTGTTCCCCATCTGGATAGAAAATAGCAAATGATGAATAGTAAACAACACACTTCGGGAATTGTTGTCTTACATAGTATAAATTAATATTTGTTGTCATGAAACGTCTGGTATTCATTATCACTGTTACAAATATCCAGCAGTTGTCCAAATCTTGTGAATAATAAATAATAGCACACCAAACTGTTAATTAAAACATTTGCAAATCACTTTTTTAATATTTGACCCTACATACTAGTGACAAATAACATAAGTAACTGTATATGCATTTTATGATTCATGATAAGAGAACCTGTAAAGTCTCAAGAGGCTTTATATCTTAACATAGTCAAGTTGCTACAGTCTGGAAATAGAAGTTTAAAATCTCATGATGTAAGGTAGTACTGAACATTTCATAGCCGAGCCTAGTTTGAGATGAGTTGCAAATAGCTTAAGATTAATTTTTTGATAGTATTCTCTTGTTTCTACTTCATTCCTCGTCGGAACCTGGAAATGCAGAGATGCACAAAAATGCTTAAAGATAACCAAAAGGAAAAAAAATGCTCTTTTTGAAACTCAGAACATTGGATTTGGTTTGAATTTTGGATTTGATTTCATTTTCATTTGTAATAAATGCAAACCAGTTTTGCATCCCAAATATTGATAACTCTGTGGCTTTGTATGAACAATTGGAAACAAATCAAATAACTTCAAATCTTTTTAAACTCAAAACTCACAAACGTTCAGTGCCCAAAGTCATTCCTTTTCTTCTGCCTGGGGCTTCTGTACAACTTGTGTCTAAAAGGGGGAAAAAAGGCTTTTATGAAATAAACAATAGCCCTCCTGGAGATATCAGTGTCTTAGCATCACTCAAATTATTTAATACTTGCTTCAATGTCTTTCCATTCTTCATTGCACTACTGCATTATCTCTTGGCTTTCAATATCCAGGCTTACGTAGTCTGTGGCACTGAAAAGACTAGTATAAGTCACCAGGCACGGAGCTCCTCATTATGACTCATGACTTCTGATTGATGATAGGTCTCCTAAGTAGGCAGAAGTTATGAAGGACCTTAGTAGGTGATTGATGTGCTTTTTGCACACTACTGTATAGAAGTAGTGAAAGAAGCAGCACAGATATTGCTAAAAGTGGAATGCTGGAATGGGAATATTATTTAGAAAATAGGAAGACTTGCTACTATCCCTGCTAGCTTTGCACATTAGTGAGAGAAAAGGAAAAGATAAAAAGGTCCTGATCCTCAGGTCTGTCCAAGTTGTGTAGTGCACAGGATCCCAGGGTAGAAGTGAAAAGTGATTGCTCACCATCTTAGTGCTCCCATGGTCCCAGGGGCAGCTGAAGGCTATATTTTCCCCAAGCACAAGATAAAGCAGTCCCAAGTCTGCTTTAACTTGTGTTGGCACTGTCATCTATATATATAAAAGTCAAATGGTGTATGTGTGTATGTATGCGTGTATGTACGTTCCCTTACTCCTTCCACACCGTTTGAGCTAGAGACTTGAAATTTGGTACAGTTATAGGTCTTAGGGTCCTAATCAGGGTAAGAGTTGAAAAATTTTCAAATCTCAAATCTGACGCCCCCCCCAGGGGTGAAATTATTTAAAGGCCAATCACATCAGATGGGCAGCTGCTGTTCTCTGTGACATAGTTATGATGTCATAATACCCCCCTCCAACAGACCCTGCACTCGCTCAGCTCTCTGCCCCCTCCCCCCTCCAACGGACCCGAGTTGGGTTTGGTCGGAGGGTAAGTGAGGTAGGGGTGTCGGGTTTGGTCGGGGGCTGAGGTGGGGGTGTCGGGTTTGGTCGGGGGGTAAGTGAGCAGGGGGTGTTAGGCTTGGTCTGGGGGGGTGGGAAGGTGTCGGGGTGGGTGAGGGGTGAGGGGTGGGTGTTGGGGTTGGTCAGGGAGTGTTGGGTTTGGTGGGGGGTAAGGTGGGGGTGTTGGGTTTCGTTGGGGGGGTGAGGAGGGGGTTGGGGTTGGTCGAGGGGTAAGTGAGGTGTGGGTGTCGGGTTTGTTTGTGGTGGTAGGGGTGTCGGGTTTGGTTGGGGGGAAGTGAGGTGGGTGTGTCAGGTTTGGTCTATGGTGGGTGAGGTGTGGGTGTTGGTCAGGGGGTGTTGGGGTTGGTAGGGGGGTGACGTGGGGGTGTTGGGTTTGGGTGTGGGGGTGAAAATGTGAGTTGGGGTTGGTCGAGGGGTAAGTGAGGTGGGGGTGTCGGGTTTGGTCAGGGGGGTGAGGTTGGGGTGTCAGGTTTGCTCTTTGCCCCCTCCCCCTCAAACGGACCCTGCACTCGCTCAGCTCTCTGCCCCCTCCCCACCTCCGATGGACCCGAGCAACGCCGGGTATTTTTGCTAGTATCTTATAAACAGAACTTCTTTGGTACAGCTGTGGCGAGGGGAGAGGAGGAGGAATTGGGATATGGGGGCCTAAATCCAACTGCATGTTCCCTGTAGATCTCCCATGGTGGGAGAATCCTTCATTACTCTAGCATGGAGGCTTTAAGTTCCTTCTATTGTGATGGAGCTTCACACAAGGGACACTAACCCCAAACCTGTAAAATACCTGCAACTGCACTTAGTACATATTTGTCCATCTTTCAACTTTAGTTGCTTCTGTGGATACTATAACTACAGCAGCAACCTTTTGGTTTTATGATTTTTAAACAGAAGGAAACCGAAGGAGATGGAAGAGGCTAGAATGAGGTTCTGCTGCTTGTTGAAAACTTGAGGCCTGTATTTATAAATAATGTATTTGAATTCTGAACAGCTGTTTGATTTGATTATGTGTGCCCCTTGTTACTCCCTGTGGTCAACTATTCATACAAGTAGGGTTTTGTTTGTACAAATATTTGGGGAATTACCTTTTTAATATATACAATTGGATTCTCACATGTGAACAAGGTAATCATTTGATAGCAATGATGTTTGATCTTTATTTCTTATTCCCTTCTTTAAAACATTTCAGTGATCCTGTCAGGGCATTAAACCAATACTGTACCATATCACTTGGGATACAAATCACACACCATGAACAGCAAATAATCAGTATGACAATTTTGTGAACAACCTATAGTTTGAAGTTCATGTGAACTGTTCACCAAATTATGAATAGCAAATAAGATTAATGAAAGCCAGTCTGTTCACAAATAGAAAAATGACATTATTTACAGCGTTGTAGCTGAGCTGGTCCCAGGATATGAGACACAAGATGATGAGGTAATATCTTTTACTGGACTAACTTCTATGAAAAAGAGGCATGCTTTCAAGCTCCACAGAACTCCTCTTAAGAAGTGGAGAAGAGCTCTGAGCTTAAAAACTTGTCTTTCACCAACAGGTTGCTTCTATAAAAGATATTACATCACCCACTTTGTGTGTCTCACACGACTTATAATGTAATCCACTCTACTTGTTTTCTTTCCTTCCCCTGCTTTTGCTATGATTTTCCTTTGTATTTTTTCCTCCTTTCTTTTAATCCAATCTTTTTCCTTCCTTCTTTTCTCAGACTTCCAACTTGTGGGACAGATTCTGTTCCCAGCTGCAGATCCTGTATAGCAGCCAGGAATCATTCTGAGTCCCAGAATAGGAGAGAATCCAGAAAGCATGAAGGTGGTGTAACATCATCTTTGTCCCCTTCTTCTCATCTGCATCTTCTGTGTTGTGCCTTGCACACGTTTGCATTCCACAGATAGGCTCTTTTTGATGACCACTCTGTATCTGCATGCAGTCCCAAAACATTGGCACAACAAAATGTGAAGCACTCTTTTTGAAAAGGTTCAGTAAATGCCAACCCCCTATCACTGCTCATGAAAAACCAGGCAATCAAAAAACCACAACCCCTATCCTGAGCAGAGTCTTGATCCCACAAAAGGAGAAGTACTGAAGACTCCATGTAGTCCACTAGCTGCTTTGCTTTAATTGTATGTGGAAAATGTTTAGATACCTGGAAAGGTGATGGGTGGCAAAGTAAAACCCCAAAATACGTAGTGTGGCAGGGTGGGCCTGATCCAGCCTGCCGCCCCTTTAAGAGGGAGAAAAGCCCTCTGCAAACCTCCCTGCAGAGAAGCCTAATCAGCCCCCTGGGCTGCAGAGCAATCAGCCTGGATGGGTTGCACCTGGCAGCCTCCTCAGGGGGATATAAGCCTGCCAGGCAGGAAGCCCAGGGTGGTAGTGTGGAGTGAGATAGAGAGAGAAAGAGCTGTGTGTAGAGCTGAACTATATAGAGCTGTGTTAGAGCTATAAGCTGTAGAGCTGTGTTAGAGCTGTAAGCTGTAGAGCTGTGTATAAAGCCGTGTATATTGGTGGTGGGGCCTTGCACTGTGAAATAAAGAGCACTGTCTGGAGCCAAAGAAGAGTTTCCTGCCTGTGTTTGGAGGGGGGCAAGAAGGCGATCTGTCACAGTAGATTAAAATTATATCAAACTGATAACTGAGTAGAGTGCAGTTAACCTTGTTACATTTTTTGCTTATATAGATACTGTAGAAGAATCTTTCCATTTCAAATTTATGGATATGTAGGTTCAAAGCCTTAATAGACTAACACCCCACACCTTTTTTCTTTTTTGGGCACCCCATCCGCCCCACAAAGTCGCAAGACCTCCTCGTCAACCTCCTCCTGGCGCTTGCTAAAGTCGCCATCTATAACACCAGGAGGAGGATGCTAGATGAGGGGGTATGCTGCGACTGTGGGGCCTACCTCAGGTCACTCATCCAGTCACACATCCGGGCAGAGTTCCACTGGGCAGCGTCCACTGGCTCCCTCGACAGCTTCGCGGAGCAGTGGGCTCTGTGTGGGGTTCTCTGCTCAGTGTCCCTATCCTGTACCCTCGTTTTGAACCTATGACCATCACGCACTCCCCTGCCTTTTTTTCATTAGTTGTCCCCCGTATTTAGTTGGCCCCGGGTCTAGTGTCCCTCCCGCCACGCTGGGGGAGGGACTTTAGTAAGGGGCGGGCTTAGGCCCGCCCACTTCTCGGGTACCCAATAGGTGGGAAGGGCTAGAGCTGGGGGCAAGCAGCTCCCAGGCTGGAGAAAAAAAATACAAGCCTAATGCAAGATTCTTGGTTGGTGTAAAATGGTATAACTCCATTGAACTCCGAAGAGCAGTGCCAGTTGTATAGGGTGATCAGACGTCCCGATTTTATCGGGACAGTCCCGATTTTCGGGGACTTGTCCCACATCCCGATCATACTTTGGTCGGGACGCCCTTTGTCCTGATATAGGGACCTTCAGAGGCCGGCGCCAGACTCGTGCCTCACTAACCGCTCCTTCCGGGGTGGCCGCAGCACCCTCCTGCCCGCAGGAGCAGGCAGCAAGTCTCACTGCGCCAGGCAGAGGCTCTCTGCCGCTGCACGTGGTGCAAGGAGGGGGAAGGAGGCTGCTTGCAGCCTGCACCGGCAGAGGGGGAAGGGCAGAGAGCCCCCAGCCGCCACCCCCCCCCAACCTGGCTCCGAGTCCGGCCCCTCATCAGCCCCACACCCACTGCCCCCTGCCCACCTGAATCGAGAGTCAGGGGCAGGCGGCAGCGGCAGGACAGCTCTCTGCCGCTGCCTCACATGCTGCAGGGGCGGGGGAAGGAGGGCTGCTTGCCTAGGGGCAGTGAGGGGGGAGGCTACAGAGAGCGCCCAGCCACCTCCCCCCCAACCAGCCCCTGACCCACCTGCCGGCTGCCCCCTGGCCCAACTGAGAACAGTTCCCAGGGGTAAGCAGCTGGGGCCCTGGATCCGCAACCCACGGTGGGGCTGTGCCCCTGCACCTGGAGCCGGGCCCCTGCACCCCTGACCCATGGCTTCCTCAGACCCTGCCCCCATGGGTCCAGTGGGGGTGGGGAAGCCTGTGGCACCCTCCCCTCCCCTCTACTTCCCCCCCTCCAGTCCCCCTCCCCACTCCCTCCCACTCCCCCCCCATGTGTCCCAATATTTTTTTCTTGTCATCTGGTCACCCTACAATTGTATCATGTTTAGAATCAGGCCAGCGAAGTGGTTTACTTTAATCTGTTGCTTCTGAGGTGCCAAGTTGTCTTCTCAGTGTATTCCATAAATGTTTTTCTTATATCACAGCCCTGATATTAAAGTTTTAGTTTCTATTTAGTAACTATTTAATTTTTTATGTGAAAAGTGTTATAACTTTCATTTTAACACGCAGAGAAAGCATAAACAACTGCAATACTCTACTAAACATTACTGATATAAATTATTCTGTGTATTGATTGATTCCGTCATGTAATCTCTAAAACTAACCTCTTAAACAAAACCCAAAGGAGGCATTTCTACTTCTGTCTTCCATCATCAACAAAAGTATTACTTTGCAAGCTTAACACATTAACAAATGTATATGTTTAACCCATTATTTGAACACGAATATTGTAGCCATGAGAGAGAAGTGTTTTGCCTCTGACTTTAACCACAGATATATTTAATAAGATATAGTGGTTTATTATTATTTTTCCATGTTTTGGAGACCTAATTCTAGTATCAAGATGACACTGATGCTGATGGGATTAGGGTTTGAGGATTTGTTGCCATTTATTCTTCTGTGGAGGTTAAATAAGGCTTTTCCAGTTTGTGGTGATAAAACAGTTGATGCTGGTAAGGGAATATGCTAGGGAATATAAAAAGCTAGAGATTTACTGTTCAAGCAAAAGAATGTGAAAATTCTATTTCTAAGAATTTTGGACTAGATATTTAACTGGTATGGATCACTAGAGCTCCATTAACTTCAATGAATTTATTCCATTCAAGGAACTGATACTAATAGAAACTTTTGAGCACAGTTCAGTTTAATCTTTTATTTTGCTTTTGAAGCAATATTTATCTTCCAAAACAGTGCCCCATATGGAAGATCACACAAATGGAAAGAGAGTACATCCCTTTGAAATTGTATATTCCATCAATAAAGCTCCCATAATTGTATTGCCCTTAATAGCCATCATTACACTGATCTTTTTGTTGTACATTTTTTGTTTTACGTGAATACTTGACAAGCTGATTGAATAATGGGGAGATTTGATTATGGATTATACAACTGTTGTTTAAATCCCATTTTCAGATAGATTGTCAGTCTGGTACACAGTAGCTAGAGTTTTATTGTGGCTTTGATAAAATCGAGCCTTCAATTCAAGCTTCAAAAGTAGCTAAACAGAAGTATTGTTCCATATAAAAAAGTTTTTATCTAAGTCTCTTATATGAAAGCTATTCTTTCATATTAGATGTTCTTTATTTTTTTTAGAGGTAACAAAGAGTCCTGTGGCACCTTAAAGACTAACTAAAGTATTAGAGCATAAGCTTTCTTATACTCCAATACTTTAGTTAGTCTTTAAGATGCCACGGGACTCTTTGTTACCTCTGCTATTCCAGACTAACACGGCTACCTCTCTGATTCTTTATTTTTTAATGACTTTTCCTCCTACTTTAATTTAAGCACTGCCCTGTTACCTGCAATAATGTGGGTGATGTTCTGTTCCTCGGGGGAACACCCAGCACCCCCATGTCCATCCTTATAATATGATTGTGTGGTATCCAATGCAAAGTTTGTCATGTCGGGTGTCTTTGGAAGGCTCATGATGTACTGAGCATTGTTGTTACAGTAATGTTATAGGTTATATAGGCTGAAAATTATCTTCATGGTTTAAAGCAAGCCCAGACAACAATGGTTCAGAAGCAGAGGGGCAGTTCACACCTCATCACAGCGTGAATAGTACAAACCAAGCCCAGCCTCACAGGAACAATAGACACTGGCCTAGGCAGCAACAAAATAATCTCTTTAGGGTATGGCAACACTTTCAGATGTATAGCACTGTGAGTTAAACCAGTCCTGGGAATGCTCTGCGGTGTGTTCACACTGTCAGCTGCAAACACATTGGCATGGTCACATTTGTGGCACTTGCAGCAGCATTGGGAGTGGTGCATTATGGGCAGCCATCTCACAGTGCACCTCTTCCTAATCTGGAGCTGTGACTTGTGGGAAGGGGGCGGGGAGGTGTGGGGCATTATGGGTCTGTCCCAATGCCCCAGGATGCATTGCTTTGCATACCAGCAAACCCTGTGCTTCCGTCCACATTTGGAGCCATCTTTCAATGTTTTCTGTACTGTGCGCAATGTCTTCTCTGTCTGGGATGAGGGGAACTTAGCATCATGAATACTGCCATGGTGGGCCACAAGAGGGTGCTTCAGAGGTCAAAGTTGCCACACAATTATGTAGCCTCTTGAAACTATGAGCGGAAATCCTGACTCCCTACAAGTTAATAAGTTTTTTGCTATTGACTTCAATGGAGCCATGATTTTTCCCTATGGCCTTGGAAATCTGTTCTGTTGTGTTGTTTCTACAAACTTGAAAAGAAATCATGTATCTATATTAGAAAGAATATGAAAAATATCTTTGACTAGTTTATTGTAGTACAGTTTCCTGTAACTGCAAGATGGAGGTATAATGCCAATATCTTTGAGTATTACTAAGTTCTGTCTATTTTTCTCATGATTTATGCTTGGTTGTGGAACTGCAGTACATCAGGAAATGTTTGCTAGACACCGGATAGTTGTTGAATGTATCTTGTTGAATATAAAGGGATAGCTCAGTAGTTTGAGTATTGGTCTGCTAAACCCAGGGTTGTGAACTCAATCCTTGAGTTTCTCCTTTGTCACATTTTTTTTGCTTTCAGAGGCCCATTGTGAAATATATTTAATAGTTGCAATGTTTGTATTTTATGTTTAACATTGATATTGTGCTTAACATGGTATAGTAGACCTAAAAAAAAATCCCCTTTTCTGAGGAGCAATATCCTACATAACATTTGCTCCTTCTACCTCTCATTGGCACTGTAAGAAACTCTACCCGCTTGGAGACAGGATTCCTGATGTACCAAAATCACCTCTGAGAAGTCAAGGAACATGCAAAATAAGTAAGAAGTCAAGACCATAGGAAGATAGGAACTGTCATAGTGAATCAACAAATGATCCCTCAAAATTAGCATCCTTATTCCATTAGTGGCTAATACCAGATTCAGAAAGAGTCAAGAATGCCTAGAATGCATATTATGGAATAGTATGCTCATACAGGAAATTTTTTCCATCAAGTCAATGGTTGTATCGTGCCCTGAAGCACGTGGGTTTGTGGAGACTCTCTATTTTCAAAGCTTATGGTTAAGCAGCAATCTCTAAACGCCCCCGCCCCCAGTGCTTCAAATTGCAGATCCCAAAACAGGAGAGAGTGAAATTAAAGTACAAGCTGAGGGCTGAACTCTGTTAGCTGATCCTCTCTCCATCAATGGACAAAAAGATAGCTGTCAAACCAACACTGAAATCCAGTGGTTGGAGAAAGAGTGTGGTGATGAGTCTGTAACTGATCTACCCATTTAATATTCTTTGACCAGGTGCTCCACTGCAGCAATTACATGATGCTTTCAGATTATGGTCCACATTTTCAAAAGGACTAATAAGTCAGTAGTCAATTTTTCTGTATCCAACTTGAGATTTCTGTTAAAGGTTCATAAAGTGCTCAGGAGAAATCATCTGAAAACTGTGCCCCTGAAAGGTGTCTCAAGTTGGATACCCATAATCCCTAGTCACTCTTGAAAATTGAGGCCTATGTATTTTATCTTATTTAAACAATTATGTTAATAAACAAAATAGCAGTAAAGAAACAATACAGTGCTGAGAAGACTCATAAGAAAGACCTCAATGAAAGAGAATGTATCTGTTAGCCGTGTCATTTTTAACTAAAAACATTTGTATCCAAAGAGCAAGGCAAAATTTGCTGCTAAAATCTACTTATTTAGTATGCACTAAATCCTATCCCCAGTACACAGCCTGAATAACTGGGCTGTACACTCAGGATTTCTGTGATAATCATAGATCCACTCCCTCATCCCTATCCATTATTTTATGTATTACCTGTGCCCCATATCCATGCATTGAGATTCCCCTCATGCCCCCCAGATCATTCACAGCAAGGTCTTTTTAAAATACAAAGAAAAGAGTAATATGGTAGCAGAGTTGGTATGTGGAATGGGTATTGTGCATGTTGATAGAAAACATTATATCAGAAAAATATAAATGTAAGTGGAGGCTTTCCAGAGGCAATGTAGATGAATGGCTAAAATGACTTTTCCCCTTTCCGTTTTACTTATTTTGCTCAGGTTGTCTTCTTAATGTCTTAATACTTATCTGTACAGCTAAACACAGGCAACTAATTTCAAGGAAATCTCTTTTTAACTAGAAGCAGCTTACTTTATGCTAGATATATGTATTAATGTGTGCTCACAATTTCTGCAGATATAGGAGGCCTTGATCTCAGTACTAGCATAGTTCCACTGTATGGGGGAGGGAAGAGATTTTTGTGGGCTCCCTATATGCTAGTGGCTGATAGATGGAACAGGGCAAGCCTAGGGAGGAGTAGAGGAAATCAGTATAGTCCCTACAACAAGGATACATTGCCCATTTCCCTCCTTACTCCTGAGACTACATAGTCAGAAGTCACAGAGCAGTGTTCCTTAGTTCTTTGTGGCCACTGGGGGGGAGCATTCCTCCTCTGGTACCTGGCAGAAGCTTCTTGCACCAGGACTCCAAGATGGCTATTCAGATTCTCTGCAGGGTGGAGAGGGAGGTGATTTTTTCCCCCCTTAAGGAACAGGAATTCACTAACAGGAGGAGCACAAATTACAGAATAAAAAAGAGTGGGAGAAAAAGCAAAGATCTAAAGGTAAAACAGTTTGTGGAAGCTGATGCAAGGGAAGACATATTTAAAGCAAGCATTTCTAGAGTCCACATGGCACATGGTGTAGTGGAATTATCCCTCTTCTCGCTTTAGGAATAAACAAATTGCAGCACATTCATCTTGGAATTGCAGACCAGGCCTACCCAATCTGATGAATTATAACTAAGAGGGGTTAATTACGTAGACGCTGTACATACAGATGCTGCCTGTCTTACATCAGGCCTGTGAGTGGAAAACAATTCTATCAATCACCTGGCTAATGAACCTGATACTTTGAGCGGAGCACTAAAAGTAACCCAGGAGAATGATGACACTTCAGTGGATCACACTGCGAGCTAGGACCATTCATTGTGGTAATGTTTTCCAGCTGTGATATTTTTGTGTCAATGCTTCCTTTGTCAGGATTCCAGTGGCTATTTGGCAATGGACTAAGAGAGCAAATCTCAAACTCGAAGTGCACTAAAATCTTTCCTCTATTGTGTTCTTTTCTTTGCTGGTTAAACAACCCCCCTCTCCAACAAGCTGTTACATATAGATGAAATTTAATATCTGATAGGAGATCAAACTTTCATAATCTATAACAAGGAAAGAGATTAGGAACAAAGAAGAGATTAATTTGAGATTTGTTTATATCTCTGCTGAAATCTTTTCTGGGAAATTCTAAAGTTTTATTCTAATCTCTGATTAAATATGGATAAATCTTTCATTGGCCTCCTACCTCATGATTTGTGTTTATTTAGAGAACATGTGTTTTACTTAAAAGTATTTCCATTATTTTTTACCCCAAAATGAACCTATCTATCCAGAGTAAAGTTGTATTCTTTGATAACTGTTACTTCTAGCTGCTTATGATGTTTTATACAGTATTTTTATTTTTCAGAATTCATTGTAAATAAAATGGAGAGAAATTTTGTTTGGAGCACAGATTTATCTAAAAATGATTTGGGATGTTATGGACAAGTGTTACTATGATTTATTGAGAATCAGAGAGGTAGCCATGTTAGTCTGGAATAGCAGAGGTAACAAAGTCCTGTGGCACCTTAAAGACTAACTATAAAGTTTTGAAGCATAAGTTTTCGTGGGCTAATGCCCACTTCGCCAGACCAGCGGCACTGCTATGGGCACCCGCATGGCCCCACAGTATGCCAACATCTTTATGGCTGACCTGGAACAACGCTTCCTCAACTCTCGTCCACTCACACCCCTTCTCTATCTACGCTACACTGATGACATCTTCATCATCTGGACCCATGGGAAAGAAACTCTGGAAGAATTCCACCATGACTTCAACAGCTTCCACCCCAACATCCACCTCAGTCTGGACCAGTCCACACAGGAAGTCCACTTCCTAGACACCACAGTGCAAATTAATGACTGCCACATCGACACCACCCTATACCGAAAACCTACCGACAGCCATGCCTACCTTCATGCCACCAGCTTCCATCCCGGACATACCACACGATCCATTGTCTACAGCCAAGCACTGAGGTACAATCGGATTTGCTCCAACCCCTCAGACAGAGACCAACACCTACGAGATCTTCACCAAGCTTTCTCAAAACTATAATACCCGCACAAGGAAATAAGGACACAGATCAACAGAGCCAGACGTGTACCCAGAACCCTGCTGCTGCAAGACAAGCCCAAGAAAGAAAACAACAGAACACCACTGGCCATCACCTACAGTCCTCAGTTAAAACCTCTGCAATGCATCATCAGTGACCTACAACCCATCCTGGACAATAATCCCTCATTTTCACAGGCCTTGGGAGGAAGGCCAGTCCTGGCACACAGACAACCTGCCAACCTTAAACAAATTCTCAACAGCAACAGCACACTGCACCACAATAACTCCAACTCAGAAACCAATCCATGCAACAAACCTCAATGCCAACTCTGCCCACATATCTACACCAGCAACAACATCACAGGACCTAACCAGATCAACCATACCATCACTGGTTCATTCACCTGCACATCAACCAATGTCATATATGCCATTATATACCACCAGTGTCCCTCTGCCATGTACATCGGCCAAACTGGACAGTCCCTACGAAAAAGGATAAATGCACACAAATCAGATATTAGGAATGGCAATATACAAAAACCTGTAGGAGAACACTTCAACCTGCCTAGACACACAATTGCAGATTTAAAAGTCACCATACTGCAGCAAAAAAACTTCAAGTCCAGACTGCAAAGGGAAACTGCAGAGCTACAATTCATTTGCAAATTCAACACAAACAATCTCGGATTGAACAAAGACCTACAATGGCTTGCTAATTACAGAAATAGTTTCTTCTCTCTCCATGTTCACCCCCCCCCCCCCATTCAAATGCTAGAAGAATAACCCACCCTCCCTGATCGGAGATAACAAGCTGGTTCAGCCTAATTGGACTAACCTTGTTACCTCCCACCTGGTTCTTGGCTACTTTTCTATACCTGCCTCTGGACACTTCCACTGCTTGCATCCGACGAAGTGGGTATTAGCCCACGAAAGCTTATGCTTCAAAACTTTATAGTTAGTCTTTAAGGTGCCACAGGACTTTACCTATGATTTAATGATCATTCTGGTCACTTTTCATGTAGGTGTTTTTTAGTGGAATCGTTTTTAATGATTATAAAAGTGCCTAATGCTAAGGATATACACTTTCAATAAACGGAAAACAGTGAAATTGGTTGAGATATTTATTTATATCCTGCATTCCTTTTTCTATTCTCTAATTTATAGGTAATGTCATAGGAAATTGACTGAAGCTTACTTTTTAATAGTAATATTTTTGTTTATTGAAAGAAATACTGGTAGCCTTGTGCACATTTTCATATGCCTTTACTTTAGAGGGCAGAGCACATATTTCAGGCGTGTTTCAAAATAATCAGTGGATATGTAACCAGTTCTGGATTACATTTGTTGTTGTTGTTGTTGTTAAACTATATGCCCAGGATTGTGCAATCAATTCTTAGCTGTCAAAACATGTCCCATTCAGGAAATATAGTGTGGTTTTGCAGAAATAATTAAAATGAAGTTTTATTTACAAAATTTTAAACTTTAAAAAGTAAAGTTTTTAAACTGTGTATTTAATACAAGGTTAGATATGCTCTACATGGCTTTTTGCAATGGGAATGGGCCAGATATAACTTTATGCAAACCCCAGACTATGCTTAACTGTTTACTGCTGTAGCAACAAAAAGTTATGTTATAAGCATCTTAACTTGCTGGGGCTAGGACACCTTCTCCTATCAATATCAGATAGTGTGCAATCAGTGCCTTTAGGACAAATGCATCTGTTTGCAGGATTGGGGCCTGTATCTGTCTAGGGCTGGAGATAGACCATACCCAATAAGCAAATTCATACTTCCGCAGCTTGTTGTCAGCTTCATCTGGATCTTCAAGAGCATCAAGGCCCACATATATCAGAAACTGTGTCTACATCCATTATGCACCAAGACAGTTGTGTAACTCTATGATGGTGCAGCTTAAAAAGCCCCGGACAAAAAGTATGAGAGCCAAGGTCTTTGTAGTCAAGGAAGTGGTTTGGCTGTGGAACAAATTTCCAGATGAGATAACTGACTTGGAGTCTATCCATCTTAGAGAGAGATTTTAAAATACCATTGTGGTGAGGTACTGGTGACTGCATCCATCACAAACTTTTTTAAGACTGGGTGTGAACAAATCCTTCAGTTAACAGAGCCATCAGGGTGAGTTAATCAGAAGGCCCCCTCCCATAAGAAAAAAGGGGTTGTGAACATTCCCAGGAGTTTGGACTGAGTGCTTGGAGGTCCTTAGCTGAGTATTGGGTGGAAGGTGTAGGAGGGTGAAGGCAGAACACACAAAGTGAGAACAGGCCAAACTGAAGCAGAGGCAAAAATCAAGAAAGCCGAGCAGGCCACGACCCTGGGAAAAGCTAGAGAGTGCTTTTGGATCCATTGACTAAAGAGCCTTGTAGCTGTAAGCTAAGAAACTGCTCCTTTTGTTCTTGGTTCCTCTTGCATTCAGAATAATGGGAATTGGACATTCCTTGTAAATAAACAGATTGCATCAAAGAGAATATCAGACTCTGCCAATTTCTTCTTCCAACTGGAAGGGCCTCAAACTGTGACTAGCCACTCAGGTCAAAAAGGAGAAACAGCATTCCTTTTTAATGAACTATCCCCACATTCCCAGAGAGATGGAGTGCAAGGGGAGAAGAAAGGGACTACTTTTTCCTCTTACATGTGCATCTCAAGGAAAGATTTTAATCAAGGGAGATAATTCCATGAAGTTCCACCAAGAACCACACAATATAAGTCTCGTTTTCCTATACAACATTTAAATACAACAGCGATGGGTGCTGTAGAAAATCTGAAGACACAGCTAGTTACATTTTTTTTCAGGACATACTGCGGTAAAATAGATCCAATAATAGGTAGATATGTAAGCACTGTAGCTTATTTATCAACTAATTTCTTTGACATGGAAGAAGTGGAGGGCGGGGGAAACCAAGGAAACTGTCTTTGCTTAATCTCTGCTAATAGTGGAAAAGAACTATGACCTGTAATACAGGATGAATGTTCTAAATCCATTGAAATAGGGGAAAGGATGTGACATTAATTAAATTCCAGCATTTCTGTTTCCCATATTTATTTCCAGAGTGACACAGCAAAGGAGGCTGCATATACTTTCCTTAAGAGCAGGTGAACCTTCAGTGGAGGCTGACATGCCTGCTTCAGGGTGGGGGAGGGGGGAGAAGTAAAAGGGAAAAAAAGAGAGGTAATAGCATTGTAATAGACGTTAAATGGAGTGTGACTTTCATGTGGTTGTGGCCTCTGGTCCTCTGGTGTTTGAATGCAATGCGTTTTTCTAGGTGACAAATGTTAGAAAGTTGTTTATTGCCTGAGGTGTGTTAAGTGCCAAAAGACATGAGAGTGAAAGATGGCTATGAAAACATCAGAAAGAATGTAAAATTATTAAAGGGATGTCAGTTCCTGTGTATCTGGACAGGGGCAAAGAATAAGATTTTGATGTGTTTTTTTTTTACTTCCCCAAGCAACAGATTTTTGCTTACATTTTCCTTCTCATTTATTTTTAATTATAAATGTTACAAAACTTAAAAACTAAATCTGTATTATGAATGACACTTCACTAATGCCATTTCTGCAATAGCAGGTGAATCACTCTCACATTTTCAATGATGCCGTTATACTAATTCTACAGTTCTTGCTCAAAAGTACTGTATTGATTTATTGTATTGATTAAATGATTACCACAGCATTTTCTAGGTAATAACAGTTTGTTTCTGTGCATTAACTTTTAATGATTTGGAAAACACTTGATCTTTAGGCTAGTATTTGCTCCTATATTCAATCCCCTAAATTGCTGAAATGGTAAATGCAAGCTTTCACGGACATAAAGGATACCAAACTTTTTAAATAACCAATAAAAATCCTTGTTTTTTCAGATGTGTTGTGCTATATTAAAAGTACAATGTGCTACAGTAGTCTTACACACTAACAAATGCTCAAACCAGGGATGTACATGAAATAATTAAATTCTATGCTTATTAATACTGGAATATTTTTTAACCTGGAGGGAACCCCATATGTTTTTGTCATTTCTTTACAGTTGAACTGCAAATATAACATGAATATTGAGTTAATTTTGTATGCTGGTTGTGCCAACAGACCAAACTAAATTAATACAACAAAAGAATAAGTCTTAACAAGTCTTTCAAATATTATTTTCCCCTCTTCCACATGAAATGTTCCCAGCACTTCCTGATTCACTGGAGATAAACCTCCTACCTACAATAAGGAAAGGCTCTCTTTTATTATGGGTGGTAACTTACTATAATACTGTCACATTCTGGGATGCAGTCCAGATCAGTGAGAGGTTGTCAATACTTTGTTGTTGTGGGTCCCAACCTGTGTCACTCACAAATTTCCTAAAAGCATGAAGGTCACAACATGAGTGTCTGTCTATATAGTTACAGCGCTGGCCCAGCAGCTGGTCAGCAACGGTCCAGACACACTCTGGCTTCCACCAGACTTGGTTACTACTTACAGGGTGGCCCCAACACCCTGTCCAGCCTTCTCCTGGGAAACTGAAATACGAGAGGTGCATTGCCCCATAAGGGCAATCAAATCCTGCTACTTTAAATGAAGTGAACAAGCAATTCAGGTGAAACACAATGCTGGATTAGCTTAAAACAATAGGCAAGTTTATTTAACTATGGAGATTGTAAGTGAGTGAAAGTATAAGAGTCAAAATGGCTAAAAGAGAAACAGAGATCTTAGGCTGTTTTCCCCCTCACTGTTATAGTCCAGTCACCCTTCAAAATGCATTTTTAATGGAGGCTATCCCTAGATAATGTTAGACTCATAGACTTTAAGGCCAAAGGGACCATCATGGTCATGTAGTCTGATTTCCTGCACTTTGCCAGCCACGGAACCTCACCCACCCATTCCTTTAATAGACCCATAACCTTGGAATGCAACCCCAGGCTAAGGGCTGGTCTTCACTACCCTCCAGATCGGCGGGTAGCGATCGATCTATTAGTGATCGATTTCTCGCGTCTGGTGAAGACGTGAGAAATCAGTCACCTGCGGCGCCCCCGTCGACTCCCGAACTCCACCTTGCCGGGAGACGCAAGCTGGAGTCGACGGGGGAGCACACTGAGTTATTGAAGTCTTCAAATAATGATTTAAAGACTTTGACTTACAGACAGTCCGGTATTACTCTAGTTTAAACCTTCAAGTGACCTGTGCCCCATGTTGCAAAGGAAGGAAAAAACCTCCCAGGTTCTCTGTCTATCTGACTTGTGGGGAAAACTCCTTCCAACTCCAAATATGGTGATCTATTAAACCGTGAGCATATGGCCAAGACCTTACAGCCAAACATTCAGGAAATAGCAACAGGGCCAGCGACAGAAATTTGGGGGCCCCCTACTCTGATCGTTTGGGGGGGCCCCCAGCCCAGCTGGCACTTCCCTCCCCCCAGCTGACAGCGGCTGGGGGCCCCCCCAGCCCAACCGGGGCCCCACCCAGCCCAGCCGGCGCTCCCCTCCCAGCTGACAGCGGCTGGGGGGGAAGCCCAGCCGGGGGCCCCCCCAGCACAGCCGGCGCTCCCCCCCCCCCAGCTGACAGCAGCTGGCAGCAGTGTGGGGTCCTGCGGCTCGAGCCGCCCTTGCTGCTCCTCCCCACCCCCCGCACTTTCTTCCCCGGACTGCGCCGCTGCCGCCTGGTGGGCTCACTGCTCCTGCTGGGGACACCCACGCTCATCCGCTCCGGAAGAGAGCCGCGCTGCCTCCCCGCCCCTTCTCTGCTCTCCAGCCCCGGTGACAAGGGGGGATGACTACGGGTACTGCTGTGTACCAGGGCCCCCCTAAAGTCCGGGGCCCGGTACAGCTCTACCCGTAGTACCCCCTTGTTTCTGGCCCTGTATAGCATACTCTAGTAACTCAGAGCCCTTCCCATCCAGTGTCCCATCTCTGGCCTTTGAGATATTTGCTACTAGCCATCACTAATAGGCCACATGCCACTGAAGGCAATCTCATCATACCATTCCTTCCATAAAATTATCAATCTCAGTCTTTAAAACCAATTAGTATTTTTGACCCCACTACTTGCCTTGGGAGGCTATTCCAGAACTTAATTCCACTGATCATTGGAAACCTTCATCTAATTTCAAACCTAAGTGTTGCTATCCAGTTTATATCCATTTGTTCATGTGTCCACATTGGCACTTAACTTCTCACCTTCACAGGTATTTATCCCTCTGATGTATTTATAGCGAGCCATCACATCTCTCCTCAGCCTTCTTTTGAATTGAAACAAGCCAAGTCTTAGAATTTCCTTTCACATTGTAGGTTTTCCATTCCTCAGATCATCTTAGTAGCCCTTGTCTGCACGTGTTCCAGTTTGAATTCATCTTTCTTAACATAGGAGAATTGCACAGAGTATTCCAGATGAGGTCTCAACAATGCTTTACCTAATAGTACTACCACTTCCTTTTCTCTTCTCAAAATACCTTGCTTGATAAATCTCAGACTGTATTAGCCTTTTTTGGGGCCACATCACATTGGCAGCTGAGAATCATCCTTTCATCAACCAATATACTCAGGTGTTTCTCCTCCTCTATTGCTTCCAAGTGATACATTCCCAGCTAATAGCAAAGATTCTTGTTATTAGTTCCTAAATGTGTGACCCTGCACTTTTCACTATTCATTTTCATCCCTATTCTACTACTTCAGTTTTCAAGGTCATCCATATCTTCTTATATGATATTCTGATCTTCCTCCATATTGGCAATACCTCCCAATTTTGTACCATCTACAATTTGTATTAGCACACTCTCACTTTTTTTTGCCAAGATCAGTAATAAAAATGTTTAAGATGGGTCCCAAGGATAATCCCGAGGAATTCCACTAGTAACCTCCCTCCAGCCTGGCAGTTCACCTTTCAGTATGGCTCAGTGTAGTCTCTTTAACCAATTCCTTATCCACCTTCCAGTTTCAAGTTCATTCCAGCTGTGAGGATGGGGTCTTCTGGAGAAAGAGGTTTCATGTTGTTTGCTAAAATGCAGATCACTCTGTTCCTGCTCCCCCCCCCCCTCAAGTGGCTGTTCTTTGGCAAGTGATTACCAATCAACTTTGATACCTGGCTTGAGGCATCAGCTTATCCTTTCTCTTTGAAAAAACTGGTTTGCCCACTCCCCAGTTACAGTTTTTGGTAAACACATTGTAGTCATAAATTCAGTTTCTGTGTATAACTCTTGATATGTACAGTGTACATATTACAGAAGAATATTGATGATCACTATGGTGTTATTTTTTAAATGATACCTCAATGGTATATTTTGTATAAAGATTATGGCAATAGTGTATAGAATGTGAATACAGGTATGCTTTCAGTCACAAATATGCACAAATAACCACATATTTTGCAGTTCCTGAATTATAAAGTACCAATATCTTATTCGGCATCCTCAGGTTCTCCTACCTGAGAATATTATGGTGACTGCATTCAATATGTTAAGAATCTACATTAGCATGCTTTAGGAGTATTAACATAGCATAACAAGTTTAACTAATAAACTTGAAAACAACTAATAAATTTACATGTTTTTATTGTCAATTAAGATTTGCATACATACTGTGACATTCATTAAAAATTTAGCAGATGGATACAATCAGTGATAATCATGCATGCCACTTATTACCAAGAATACGATGCATTGTTAATTCATGGGAACTGAAAGCCTAATTACTTCTATCAGGGTAATTGATGGGCTTTGTATGTGCTGCTTTGTCATACAAATTAATATGAAACAAAAATTTCCTCTAATTTATTGGCACTTCAAGAAAAAAGAACACCGTTCAAATCTGCCGAAACTCTGGAAATTCATGCTTTGGGGATTTTTAGTTGTCATTTTTTAATCTTTCATAAGCTTGTTCCCAAAACTAGTCTTTAAGTCCAGTGCAATTAGTTAGCTAATTAATGAATATCTTCATTGGCAATACTCTAAAATAATTTTTTCACCAGTAAAGCTGTTTCAGTAGTCGTCTGGTATAGTTAGAGCAAAGGGACCACTGATGGGTAAAACTAAACTGGGTATTGCTACAAAATATAATTTCATTTCTGGTGATTTAAAATGTACCCAAAAATTCGGTTAGATTTTTAGGGATTTGGCCTAAACCCATAAGAAGGGTACTCAGTGAGTCACAATTTATCCCTTGATTCTCCAGAAATGTTACGCCATTGCTGTGTTGATTCTGTCATCCAGTAGCTGCTCAGGGACCAAGCTCTCCACTCAGTTGCAGAAATACTGGATGAACTGACTAACACATGATTAATCAGGCTCATCTTTGTTGTTGTAGTGTGTATGTTTGCCTCAGGAAAAAGTAAGGTGAGCTCTTGATTACAGGTGGACTTTCTGGAGAAGTATGACTCTTGAATGCTGTTGTGTTCACATGTACAATCGTATCTTCCTGACATTATTCCCTGCACACTTTTTAGTCTATGAAATTTCAGTTGCTTTCACTGTAATTCCCAATGCCTTCAATAGCAACTGTGTCATTACAACCTTACACTTAACTTTGTAAATATTAGGGTTGGGTGAACATGCTTGGGTCAAATAGATGACCCTGTGGATCACTTTAGGTTCACTAGAAGACATGCTCCTGAGCATCTGCAGGTCACCTGAGCAACATAGATGGCATAACCAAAGAAAACAAAGCAAAGAGCCTGTATTGTCCTGTAGCCTGCACAGCAATCCATGCTAATTTCTGATTGGAGTGGCAGTGACTTTCTCATTCCTGGGTGTGTAATGGAATTGGGAAGGAAGATCAGGTTAGAACAGTACTACGGGAAACCACTTGTTTCTCTGTTAACTTTGATTCCTCCTCCTGCTCCCAGGGACTACAGAGGGGCAAGAGCTAAAACCTAAGTCATCTCAAGCTCCATGACAGTGAGGCAGAGTTTAGAAATGGGTGGAGCAGAGCATCTAAGAGAAACTGCTCTTCAATAAAGTTTAGAGCTCAAAGAGAGAATGTTGCAAATGCAGTTTTTAATTACACTACCATAATATTTTACTGGAAGAGAAGAGGAAACTGATTAGAAATAGAGAAACAGACATGAACCCAATCTTATTTAATTTATCAAAGCCAATCACTAGCTTCTATGTCTAGATAACCCAAGAAACTTTTGGCATGTCTGAAAATGTTTTGTAATTAAGTTTGTAATTTTTTTTAAATGTTGAAAATGAGAAGAAAGCAAAGGGATATTTTCTCCCTCCTTGATGATAATAATTATGTACACACACATATATAATCACTCTGACATTGCCCTGTGTAGCTTGTGGGCATGTATTTAATTTGGTTGAATTAACAGACTGTTCCAGAATATAAAGTGAGAATATTTTATAAGAAAAAAAACAGCAAAAGTTAGTGTGAAAGCCTAGAAACAAACAAACAAAAAGAAACAATGGGAAAAAAAGCCCAAAACTTAAATCAAGGCTGATTTCTAAAAAGAAAAGTTTCCAACTAAGGCCCTCTTGCCCTGGGATGGACTTCCCCTGGGCAGACTCCGGTTTCTGTGCCAAGCTCCTTTGGAAGTTTAAAGTGTACGTCTTACAATATTTTAGATTTTTAAGAGAGGGTGTATGCACATACAGGTGTGGGGAGGAGAGGTATCAAACTGGTACACATTGAAATAGGAAGTCACATTTCCGAATAGCATTTATGAGGAGTTGTCAAAAACATGAACATGTTTAGTACTTTAGGTATCTAGATCTTTATTGTCCAGATAAATTCAGTTGTCTACAGAATCTATATATTACATAATTCAAAGTAAACAAACAATAAGTAAAGTGCTTCCAGATAACAACATCCACCATCAACAACTAGGAAAATACTAAAACAATGAAGGACCAAAAAAACTGCAGACCATTGTATCTGAATTCCGTTCTTGATTCCTACCACACTTATGAAAATAATATTTGGATGAGATGATGTTGGTGAAAGTACAAGAAAATAACTGATTTTAGAGAGTAAGGATGAGTTTGTGATGAAGGCCCTGGACTGGAATTTAGGAGTCTGCGTTCAATCCCTGATTTTGCTACAGATTTCCACTATGACACTGGGTCATAATATCTTTGTGCCTCATTTCCTTCTCTAAAAAATAGAAATGTTAAAAAACCAACTCCTCTCCTTTTTTTTCCTCCTTCCAGCCTTTTCTCGCTTCTCTGTTTGGGATGTAAATTCTTCAGGGGAGGAATCATTTTTTATAGTGTGTATATACAGTGACTACAGCAATAGGCCTCAATCTTGTTTGGAGTCACTAGGGGCTATTCTAATAACAATAACAAACACCTTTGGAAATGTCAATACCAAAAGTTATATGCAGTGTAGCTGTAGCAGTGTTAGTCCCAGAATGTTAGATAGATAAGGTATGTGAGGTAATATCTTTTATTGGACCAGCTTCTGTTGGTGAGAGAGACAAGATTTTGAGCCACACAGGGTATGTCTACACAGCAAAGAAAGATCTACAGCTGGCCTATGCCAGTCAACTTTTGTTCATGGACAGTGGACCTGTTTCATTGCTGGGTAGACTTCCAGGCTCACAGGGTCCTAGAGCCTGGGCTTGCAGGGTCCTAGAGCCCACAAGTCTACATAGTATTGAAATAGCCAAGCAGGCAGAGCCTTGTGAGCCCTAGTGTGCTGGCATGGGCCAGCTGTGGGTTTTTCTTATCTATGTAGACATACCCTCAGAGCTCTTCAGATCTAGGAAAGGTATTCCAAGTGTCACAGCTAATTCCAATTTGCTCTGTGTAGCTCAAAAGCTTCTCTCTCTCTCACCAACAGAAGTTGGTCTAATAAAAGATATTACCACCTTTAGCTTGTCTTTCTAAAACCAAAAATTAGTATTTATAGATTTATCTTCATGTAAAAGATTAGTCTGACATCTGAGTCAGAAACCACAGGACAAGATAAAGTATCTAAGTAGTTTGCCACAGAAATGATGCCTCTTGGTTCTCTGCTGTCATCATGAGTTAATCTGAACTCTGAGTTCCTAGGCCTCCCTTCACATCAATGACCCATTATAATTATATTGATTGTTCTGAAGAGTTTGTACTGCTTTCATATCACAGTCCTATTCTTGTTGGCCTTTGAATTATATTGGACGAGTAGAACTCCAGAGCGTGAAGCCTCCTTACATTTTGTTCCAGTCACTTCTACTCATCTTTAGTCCCTCCTACAATTTTTGGAACTGTGAGCAGTCTAATGAATACTAAATACTTCAGATTCAGACCAATTGTAAATACTCTGCCTCTCCTTCACATTGCTACTACCCACTCTTTGAATGTGAGTTTCTTTTCTCTACTTGTCACAGTAAGTGTAGACCTACCTTTTACCTTTGTCTAATTAATTATTTGGATGATTTATGAATCAGAATTAAATCCAGATCACTCTTCTGGAGCTACCAGGAGATATTGTAAATATGTTTGTTAATCAATGAAATACCGTATTTTTCGTCTTATAGGACGCTCCGGCCTATAAGACGCCCCCTCGTTTTTTAATAAAAAAGCCGGACAAAAAAAAAAAAAAAAAAAGCGCCTCGCTCTCCCGTCCCCGCCGCGTGGGCGGGCTGCCGAGGTTCCCCCCTCCCCGCTCCCGGCAGCCCGCCCGCGGCGGGGAGGGGGGAACCTCGGCAGCCCGCCCGCGGCGGGGAGGGGGGAACCGGGACGCTCCCGGCAGCCCGCCCGCGGCGGGGAGGGGGGAACCTCGGCAGCCCGCCCGTGCGGCGGGGACGGGAGAGCGAGGCGCTTTTTTTTTTTTTTTTTTCCTATAAGACATTCGCCCTATAAGACGCACCAACTTTTCCCCCCCCGTTTTGGGGAAGAAAAAGTGCGTCTTATAGGGCGAAAAATACGGTAAGTATATACTGGCATAACTCAACATGTAGAGGAATAGATGTGTTGAGTAAGAAAATGCTATTTTGCCTAATTTTTCTGATCATAACCTTACTCTAAGCACCACTTTTCCCCTGCACTTCTAATGGGCCTTGTCTTGCATGCTATTCTAATCTACTTAAGAAGTTTTTTTTAAAACACCATTAAGGCACAATTCACCAACATCTCTAGCTGCTTAATATATTGATACCTTTCACAAATGCCTTTTTTTTTAAAAAAAAAATAAAGATCACCAGACCCTCTTTTTCTGTAACCTCTGTTTTGCTGTCAGATCCCTTCTGAAGCCCTCTGGTTGCTTTTTAGGATAAGATTTATTTAAACATTATAACCCTTTGTCTAGTTTAGTGCAATATCAACAATTTCTTTTCCTATTCAGGACTCTGTTTTAACAACTTCCTTCTCACTGCATTCTGTTTGAAACTTGGTTAGCATGAATTCTGTTATAATATTGGAGGCCTGGGGAAGGTTGGTTGTGCAAGGGAAGGAAGAGGAGAGATGACTTGTCTTTTGTTTGCTTCTTGAGCCACTTTGGACGTCTGCTGGAAGTGCCTGAAAGCTGGGTCTGGAGGCAACCAGTGCACCTCACCCACACGGGTTCCAAAGGAAAAGATACACAGATACATAATCAGGATCATAAAAAATACAAAAATGTAAAGGTTTTTCTTTTAAATACAATAACTTGAACCTCCAAAACAGTCTCCCTTAAGCCTTAATGTTTTAATGTTACCTCAAAAAATAAATTGAAGGACATATGAATTTCCTTGACAATATTCCTTTATGTTTTTTCGATCACTTAAAGTGAATAAATAGACAACTAGTAGTTGAGTACGCAGAAACTAGTCTATTAAAGCCATCATAGGAGGAAACATCATTTCACTGTTTGTTATAGGATACTGCTTGTGTTAGAATTTTTTAACATAATAATGAAACCCAGCAAAAAAAAAAAGAGTTTTTTAGAAGCTGAGTGAAAGTGAAGCATTTTTTGGTGGTGAAATTTCATACAATTATTCCATTATTTAAAAAATCTAGATACCGGTAACTATTTGAGTATTTATTTTGGCAGAATCTCAGCATATGCTTAGTTTTCTAGTGATAGGTAAATTTTTCCCAAGGTCTTATACTTGCATTTACTTTGTTTTGGATTCCTTGTCTATATTACAGAGAATTTTGCTCTTTCCAAATTTTCCCTGAGCAGTTGTGACTTGCAAAGTGATCCTTTCCTCTAGGGCAATTCCATGCCCTAAAATAATTTTTATATCTCAAAATACAATGGGGGGGGGGGAGAGGAATGTGAGCCCCATTAGTAAGAGGAAAGCAGTTTTAATGCTGTAAAAATGCAGAACAGCATACAGTAAACCAGACTCACCACTGCAAATCACACCATGCTGTAAGTTCAACAATGGCAAAATTTGTATCAAAGTATCCAAAGCCCTGATGCCATAATTATCCATAAGATTGAAAGCCAAATATAGACCTGGAACAACTCTATTGAATTCAATAAAATTGTATCTGCTTTTGCTACTGGGCAGACTTTGGTGGTACCATATAACAATAGCATTTTCTCAGCAGTTGCAGGCATAATTTAGAATATTCTAGTACATTTTTAAAAAATTGAAGTAGTTTTTTGAATTGGTTAGTTTCATCAAAAACCACATCATTAACCCATCAAAAAGTGGCATGCACAGCAGACTTCTTGGTGGAGGCCCCTAGCTAATTTAATTTAAGACTGCATCATAATGCATATGCACAAAGGAACATGACGTTGCACTGGCAATCTTAATCACTGGATTTCTTATTCTTTAGTGCTTCTCTTCACTTTTCAATAATGGTCTTTTAGCATGCATGCATGCGTTTTATGTATCCTGTATCATATGTTCCAGATTCTGACCTCACTTATACTGATTTAAAACCTGAGTAATTCTGCTAACATCACCAGAGCTATTCCAGTGGTATCTGTGTAACTGAGATAAGAATATGGCCCTTGGCGTATATTGAAGCAACCAGAGTGCACAGGTAGACAACATTTACCCACAACACAGAGTTTTTCTTAACAAAGCTTAGAAATGTTTCAGAGGTTACTTGAATATATTCCATCTCTTTGTTGCTGATGATCTCTGTAGAAAACGAGGAAAGTTTATTGTCTTTGTGCTGTGTACGTCCCCCCCTCTAATCTCTGATTAAATGTGTGTGACTGAACTAGGCGTGATACAGACATTCTAAGTCCTTTTCAGAACATTCTGCAATTATGGCGGTTTTATGGCATCGATAAAGAAAAATTACACTATAAAAATAACATTTAATATCTGAGGATGATTCTAATTATTATGTAGTGAAGGCCAAGATATTAAAAATGGGTGCCTAAAGTTAGCACCTTAAGTCCATACTTAAGCACCTATATAAATTGGCTCCTTTTCAAAAGTGCCATAACCAACAACTCACATTAAAATTAATGGGACTGCTCATGTTACTTATGTTAAGCATATACATAAGTTTTTACAGAACTGGAATTTAAGAAACTGTATGATCATATTACTATGCTTTGAACCCAAAGAACTACATGAGTTTAGAAGTTATAATAATCATCAACATTAATGATATAATGTAATTTAACAGATTTTTGCCTACATGTGTTGGGGGATATAATTTTCATCCTTCTCATCTTGTGTGTTACTGTATGTTATAACAACATTATGCTGATTGTATCTAGAATCATGCATTTCTTTTAGTTGAGGAATGAGTCAATGATAGAACATAGTTTTAATTCCTATTGCATTCAGATGCCCATGTCTGCTTAGACTACTGATGCTGTTAGATGAGAATATTTTAAAAAGGTGTTTGTTGTTGTTGTTCTGGTTTTTTCTGTACCATGCAGTTCGCCTTCTGCATGAAAATGACTGAACTTTTCTTCTTAGTAATATTCTTTCTGAATGCTATTTCCCTTAGGGCTAGGAGAACAGGTTTGAATAAATTTTAAGCCAACTCAAACTTTTCTAGTTTGAAATTTACCCATGATAAATGGAAGAGTGAAAAACCTGGGTTCTGCAACAGAAAGAAAAAAGAGGGCTATTTGGCCCATGGAGAAAGAAAGAAAAATAAGAAGAGAAATGGACACTGTGAGTTGGATTCTTTTTCTGTTTTACAGAGGCAAAGACCAACAGGCCTCAGTCAAATCAAATAGATTATTTTTCTGAAAATATTATATCTGTATACTGCTGTACTTCACAAAAATCCTCTAGTAATATCAGAATTAATTTTAGTCCTTTGGGCTAGAATAATTCTCTATGGAAAAAAAGAACTAATGTCAAAGAGCACTGTTGAGTAGTCTGATATACCAAGTACAGTTCAGAGGAGGGATGCTGAGTTTGAACATTGTTTGGTGGGAGTTGGGCAATGGATTATTTTAACGGAGGGTGGGAACATTTTGTTTAATTTAAACAGTGTCCAAACTCACCAAAACCCTCTTGCTGGATGTGCATCCCATCAGCCATGCTCTTAGTTCTTTCTATGTGGGGAACTTCTCTACCTCAAAAGATTGTAGTTAATTCTGATTCATTACCTGCACTCATCCAAGAAAGGGAGAGAGACACTCTTCCTTCCTCCCCTCGTCCCCCCCAGCTTACTCCCATGCTCAATCCTGTTCAAATTGCAGCTCTAGCCACAGTCAGTCAAGAAGAGGTTACCAGCTCAATATTCCCAACATAATCAAGTGAGCAGAGAAGGGTGGAAGTTGGGAGACTTGGCTTGTTATGTGTAGTCACAGATTAAGCTGCTGCATTGAGAAGAACTGAAGTAACTTATTCTTCCCCTTCGATGGAGGCAGGAGCAAGGGAGAAATTATGACTGGTTAACAATTCATTCTCTGGTCAGTTCCACAGGTGATGCACCTGTGCATGCCCCCTTACTTAAGGTGGGTTGTAAAGTTATAATCTAGCCCAGAATAAATAAATAATGGCCAATTTACAGGGTATTTAACTTTATTGTCTGCCTGATCTTGAATGAGGAATATTTATTTCAATTCCAGGTATGATGTCTAAACTTAATTCTTTATCTGTGCTCTGTGAATCATTTCTGACAAGTACAACATGGTGTCACTTGCACACAGAATGTGTGTGTGTGTGTGTGTGTGTGTGTGTGTGTGTGTATAGTGGGGCGGCTGCCCCACTCCAGGTAAAAAGGGTTTAAAACAGCCCAAGAAAGGGTTGTGGCTGGGAGCAAGCAAGCCCCAGCTTGATTGAGCAGAGCAGCCACAGCTGTGGCTGGGTCAATTAAGGCCCAGCTGTCCCTGTTAAAAAGGGCTCAGTATGGCACCCAAGAAAGACAGTCTTCTCTGGCTGCAGAGGCAGACTGGCCTGGCTGCTAGGGAAGCTAGACAGGGTACCTAAAGTGGTGCAGGGCTGGGGCAAGGCACAGCACAAGGAGCTGGGGAAGCTCTGGGCTGGACCCCTCAGGCTGCAGGGCCTAGGAGAAGGCCCAACAAAGGGTACTGGAATTGCAGGGGCCGCCCAGGGCTACCGAGGCAGAGCAGCAGGCCAACCCCCCTTGCCAGTGATGAGAGGCAATGATACTGAAGTCTGCCCCAGTGAACGGGGGCAAGTGGTGACTGGCAGTTGCCTAGACTGAGGCAAGGTGGGGATAGAGGGTGGAGGGTTCCCCATGGAGGGATAGACCCTGAGACTGTGGGGGTACTGCAGGGGTGCAGCACCCTCGGTAAGCGGGCACTGGGGTCCGGGAGGGACACGGGGCCAGAGCAGCAAGCGGGACATCGGCCTGCAGATGGCGCTGAGGATGCTGGCATGCTAATTCCCTGGACAAACCATCAGGAGGCACCGTGGGGTGAGTCGCTGCCCTGCTACTGTGTGTGTATATATGTATATAAATAAATAAAATATTGTCTTGCTACACTGCACACTGAATAAACATGATCTTTCATAGGATAACCTGTTCTCCTACCACTGTTAGTTTAATTATCCATAGCTAATAAAATATGTGGATTATTTGGAAATACATTCCCACTGTTTATTTTATCCTATGAATTGGAGGTCAGACACTGACACACATCATAGATGCAGTACTACTTATGTAAACATTTGTACAACACTCCGATTCTGCTACAGAACTCTGTTTAAGATATTTAGTCACTTTTGCTTTGAGACATTGTTGGTGTTGTGTAAAATTCTTTCCATTTTGGGTCTGTGGGATGAATTATAAATTTAGGACTAAATACTAATAAATCATCCCCAGAAAAAACCCCACGGGTGCTAATTGGAAGTTAGAACAAATATCAACAGTGGAATGTGGCCTTTATATAGTGACTAATCTTGGCATTATTTTACTTTTTCATTACGTAATTGTCATATTCAGTATCAATCAGAGATAAAACAGACTCAGTTTTAGAGCAACTGCTACTGCAATTATTCATTTCTCGTCCTTCCTTAGCTTCCTTTCTTTGGCTCTGTCACTATTCTTTCTGTGTATTTTTACTTGATCCCAATACATTTCCTTCCCTGCAGCAACACCCAGTTCCCATCCCATCTTGCAGGGCCCATAAATCGAGACATGGAGATCCAGCAACCGCAACACGAGCCTAATATGCTAAAGTTACTGTGCTAATGACATCAGAGGCCTCTGACTAGACATCAGCCCAGAAAGGTACAGATGCTGAGCTAATGACCTCATACAGGCCTGTACCTTGAGGAAAAAGCCAGAAGCTTGAGTTGTTTCAGTTCAGCAAACTCAAAGGATGTCACAGAACCCTGTACTCAGAAATCATCCCAGCTAGTTAATGTTGTAGAGACAATAGCTCTCACAGAAGCCTTTGCCTTGATATAGGTCCCACCTACTACAGTTAATAGATACCTCACAGAGGCATCCAATATTATCCCATTAAGCTATAGCGACTGAACCAAAAACTCTCACAGAGGCCAGAGTCTTGGCATAGACCTGTTGTGAGAGAACTGGATCTAACCTAATCTACATCCATCTTGTGTACTTAACCCCCCCTACACCATTCCTGGTAAACTGGAAGCAAGGACACCACAGAGTCAGGAGAAATATCTGTTTAGGTAGATTAAAACAGCTGCAAGCTTCAGTTTTACTAACTGGGATAGATAAAGTGAAAGGACAGCTTCATGAGAATTGGAGGAGGGGGAGAGACTCAAAGTAGAACACTGACCGTGATTCTGATTGTTTGCGTTCATAAGTTTCTTTGACGAAGCTGCTTTGCAGATAAGGAGAAATATGAATAATTGTTGGCTGTTGCTCGGGAAATTGGTAGCTTGTTAGGAGATATTATGGGATATGTGCTTTGTCCAGAGAAAATCTATAAAGAATTTACTTAGAAAGTGTGCTTTGGAGCAGTGTGAGGGAACTTTTCCGTGGGTAAGGAGTTGACCCCTAAACTCCCCAGCAACTGTTTGAAGTAAGATCCCCGGAAGCCTGGCTGCTGATCACTCAAAACTGTCTCAGACTTTAAATGTTTGTTCTCATATAGTAATTGGGGCAAAAGCACTCTGCTTTATATCGATCATTTATCAGACAGAGGAGCTGTCACCATTGATTTATACCTGACGATGCCTGGAGAGAAACAACTTAGGGTTCTGAAAACCCAGGGTAGCAGACCCATCAAACTTATTCTTCAGCCAATGACTCTCTGCTTTGGCATCAGCTCAGGATACTAAGGACGATATGGTAGTTATAAAGGGGCAGGCCTCTGTGGGTATCAGACCAGCAAGCTAGAGAGATGGATTTTTAATCTTTTTCTTGACATACCCTAAGTTATTGTCTACACAGCAAAGAAAAACCCGTGGCTGGTTTTTGCCAGAAAACTTGGGCTTGTGGGGTTTGGGCTGCGGGGCTATTTCATTGCTGTGTAGACTTATGGGCTTGACCAGTTGAACAACACCGCAGCTCAAGAGCTTGTGCCAGCTGACTCAGGCTATCTGTGAGTGTATAGTTGCTGTATAGACATACTCTTCGTAAGCTAGCAGTGCTGAACCAGTGAGATTGCAGAGGCCTGAGCCTTGTTATCAACCTAGCAAGCTAGAGGTCCTATATAAAGGAAAGGTGTATGGGAGCATAGCTCCCTGTCATCTGTTACAGAGCAGAAAGAGAGTTTTTTCCCTCCTTTTCTTCTGGACTTGGAGTTCCCCCCAGAAGTCCTCCTCTCCCTTCCTCTGCGAATAAATAAGGGCTAGTTAAGGGGGAGAATCTGAAGAAGAAGCAAAAGGAGGGATTGGTGTCTGACTGAGTTTGAGGGTCTCTACCTTTCCGACCAATAAGTGGAGCAGAATGAGCACCAGCTGGGAGAAGAGGAATTATCTGTTAGTTTTCTTGCTGCCCCAGGAGTCCTGAACAGCCGTGTTAAAACTGACCAAATCAGACTGGTCATGTTTGACTTTTTGACTTTGTTGTAGTTTGAAGAAATTCTGGCCAACACTACAGAAACTGGAATTGTCTATCTGCAGGCTTGGGAAGATAGCACTTCATTGGTTTGCATTCACTTTACATTGGATGGGTTATCTTTGTAACCATAAGGGGTAGAATTGAATAAATACTGCCTCTATGAAGTCAATGGGAATTTTCCCTGACTTTACTGAGGCCGTCATTTCATCTTGAAGTTTTTTTTCTTTAAATGAAAGCTTAGATTCTGAAGAAATGGGTGACACTCAAATGCAAAAGCTCCTTACTGGTGTGAATTGACTTTTCAAGGCATGTGCTAACTCATGGTAACTGAGACTTCAGCTCTCTGAACATTTTCAGTAACTACATACAAGACCCTTGAAATTGTGATCTTTTATCTATTTCTCTTACTTTTGGATAGTTTCTGCCTTACAGGGCCAGTTCCTCATAGGATTGCTAGGTGCCTGGTTTTCAACTGGAACACCTGGTTGAAAAGACACCTTCCCATTTTCCCAGTGCAAATAAGTGAGTGAGGATGGGGGAGAGTGAGAGATTGGGGACGGGGGGAGGTGGAGTCAGCAGGGTGGGGCCTTGGAGAAGGGGTGGGGTGGGACAAGTATGTTTGGTTTTGTGCAATTAAGCCTTGATACTGCTCTTTTATATTGCTCCAGCAGTGCAAGGAGGTGGTAAACCTGGTATTGTCTTAATTCCTCTGCATCTAGGAATCCCCAAGTGAACAAGAGCCATTGCAGCTAGCACTTTGACAACCCCACTTGCAACCCCCAACCACTCTTGCTCCTCTCTCCTTGGATCCCACACTGAGAGCAGGTTGGCCAGATTGAGCATCGGGCCTTACAAGTTTGCTTGAAGAGGTTTACATCTAACTATTTGTATACAATACTAGCGAAAATACCTGGCGTTGCTCGGGTCCGTCGGAGGTGGGGAGGTGGCACAGAGCTGAGCGAGTGTGGGGTCTGTTGGAGGGGGGAGGGGGCAGAGAGCAAACCTGACACCCCCACCTCACCCCCCCAACCAAACCCGACACCCCCACCTCACTTACCCCTCGACCAACCCCGACTCACATTTTCACCCCCCCACCCAACCCCAACGCCCCCCGACCAACACCCCACCTCACTTCCCCCCCCAACCAAACCCGACACCCCTACCTACCACCACAAACAAACCTGACACTCACACCTCACTTACCCCTCGACCAACCCCGACCCCCCTCCTAACCTCCCCAACCAAACCCAACACCCCCTGACCAACCCCAACACCCACACCTCACCCCTCACCCACCCCGACACCTTCCCCCCCCCCCAGACCAAACTCAACACCCCCGGATCACTTACCCCCCCCGACCAAACCAGACACCCCCACCTCACCCCCCTGACCAAACCCGACACCCCTACTTCACTTACCCTCCGACCAAACCCAACTCGGGTCCGTCGGAGGTGGGGAGGGGGCAAAGAGCTGAGGGAGTGCGGGGTCTGTTGGAAGGGGCAGAGAGCTGAGCGAGTGCGGGGTCCGTTGGAGGGGGGTATTATGACATCATAACTATGTCACAGAGAACAGCAGCTGCCCAGCTGATGTGATTGGCCTTTAAATAATTTCACCCCTGGGGGGCGTCAGAGGTGAGATTTGAAAAATTTTCAACTCTTACCCTGATTAGGACCCTAAGACCTATAACTGTACCAAATTTCAAGTCTCTAGCTCAAACGGTGTGGAAGGAGTAAGGGAACGTACATACACGCACGCATACACCATTTGACTTTTATATGTATAGATAATAGATATGTGTACGCTTTTGTCTTTTATGCCCTAGAAAGAGTCTTCCTAGTGGGAGAAAATAACTAGAACATTTCAACTTGGCCAAAAATGGTATCCAAATCAAGATTATGGGGCTGGTTCTGCCAAGCAAAATGACCCATTTCAAAACATAGACAATTACAATTAGCACAACGGACACATTTCAAAAGTGTCAAAGATATGGAACAAATTTGTCTTATCCGAACTTCGTCTTGAACCTCCTGAGGCTATACAGTTGTACTGAGGCTAATGTGAAAACAACCTTTCTCCCAATAAGTTTAATACATCTGGTCTGAGCTGGAATGTAAAAAAGTATTAAAATAGAAATACTGGTGTAGAAAGTGATTGCAACTTTTTCAGCCTGAATAAAGGTTCAGTTCAAGTTTGTTTGAATTTTGGGGAAATGTTCAGGTCAGTTTTTAAATTAGCTTGACCTAGTTTATTTGTTTCTTTCAGATGCTGATGTATTTGGCAGGATTTTTACATAGTTTGAATTAAAATTACATGATTATGATAATAAAAAAACATTCAGAAAGAGAAGCAAACAAAAGTAATTCCATGGGATGCAAATGAGAGGAATTTTTATAAATTGCCTAAGGTTTTTATATAACATCACAAAAAAATAAATAAGTAGGATCTGATAAATAATAATTTAAGAATAATTATTAATTTTGAACTATGCTTCAGGAATCCTACAAACATGTTTCTTCTTTATTTGAATAGTCTGAGTACAGATCTGATTTTTCTCCTATGTCTGTCAAGGGGCATCTTGCCACTGATTTTAATAGAAAAAGAACTGAGACCGGTATTTTAGCCAAATTAAAGGTTCTTGTAATTAAAGTTCGTGGCATTAGATGCTGTCTTGTGTGTTTTAGTACAGAGGAGTAAGATCACTTGAAGAGGAAGGAATCTATTCAAATCTAACTTAACGTAGATTTTCTTCAAGATATTTTCCCTATTAGTGGTCTATATGGGGCCATTTTCTGTAAATGGTTCTATCAAGGTAAGCTCTTTTCCAGGAAGCACCCCTTCCCCTCCTCCCCCACAACATTCTCAAGGGGACTTCTAGGAGATGATGAGAAATCATGTCTATTTTTTTTTCCCAAAAAATCCCCGTTGTCTCTGGTTGAAGTTGTCATATCCATCTCACACAGACTGATTTAAAGTTTTTTTTTTCAGGATTGGCTGAAGAGAGTATCCAAGACCTTAGATTCCCCTGGAGGTGATACAGGAGCCCAACATTCTCCACTGGACATTGTCCACAACACCCATCAGAGCAAACTAGCACTTCCCACCAATGATGCCCTCCTATCACTAGTTTGTCACACTTGGCAGAGTCCTGCTAGCACTTCAACTGTGTGTGTGTGTGTGTGTGTGTCAAAGAACTGATTAAACAATTCTGTGTTCTAACCCTGGGCTCTGAATACCCTTTTTCTAATCCTACTTTTAAATCCCTGATGGATTGTTTAGACAACAAAGGGAACAAGCAGTATCGGTCAAGGTTTACACCTCATGACAAAGAACTCAAGCATCTAGATCTTGTCACCCATAAGAGCTAAGTGCTGGTCACACTTCAAGACTTTAGGGCAGTGTGGCAGACTAACTGAAGAGAGAGATTATATTTATTTTTCATGGTAATTTCAAAACACGGTACACTCACATATACATTCTCATTTATGTGTGTGTATGAAAGGTTAAATAAGTAATAGACTTAACATTTCAAAATGTAAATTCTTAAAGGCCTTAAATAGATTTGTGAAATACACAGTATCTTCCTTCCAGAAAGATTGCTCACTTGAATTCTACAGTTTTCTTCATTATGAAACCATACAGTAAGTAGTAAGCATATTGAACAGCTTTTGTCAGCATGTTTGGAGATCAGTTATGTAATGCTACAGCTTGAGGCCATGCCATGCAACAGTGAAATTGTGATTGTATCCCCTCCCCACCCCAAAAAAAGACTGATCTAATTCCTTGTGGGGAAGGTTGGTTGGCTTTTTACCCCAAAGCCAACCACAGTAAGGTAAACAGAATGTTGATTCATATTTAGTAACCAAAGGTCAAGAAAATACTATCTCTATTCAATGTAGACAGAGGAAATAAAGTGAATATTTAAAGAAAAAGGGCTTTATTCATAGTTTTAATAAATCCTGAAAAATAGTGCTAATAACTTTATAAAACAAGCTGCAATAAAAGTTCCTTCTCTCCACTGAAGGAACTTAGAGCATCATCTAATACACAGTGCATATTTGGAAGGTATTGACAAATATAAAGAAAATAAAATTATATTTATAAAGCCTAATAGTAGTTTTTATTTACTAGTTAATTTATTAATCTGAGATTGCCTTAAAGTTTCTATGTGAAATCATTTTTAAAAAGTAATTAATAGTGAATATTTGTATGGCAGAGGTTAATAATTCAAACATATATTGTTTTTTATTTGTATAAGAATATTTCATTGCACAATACATTACCGGAAGTGCCAGAGTTGTATTGGATAGATAGGTGCTCACATGGTCAGTATAGTATAAAAATGTGGATAGTTAAATATATTGGCTGATGTTAAGTCATTGTTAAAATAAATTGATTTCTTTTATTATATATTTTTCTTTTTTGGCAGTGTACAAACAAGTCAAAGGTAAGATTTTAGTAATGTGAAAAATAAATGAATAGATAAATAGAGTTGGAAAACTGTTTCCAAATGTAGAGTTTTCAAGTGAAGTGGGGGTGAGAGAAAGAGGGACTCTAACATTTTTGTGGGAAAAAAAATCATCCAGTTGTAGCTGGTGGGAAAGAGCTTGTTATAACATTTCATTTTGGTGATATCTGTTGTGCAAAAAAATTCCATTTTTCTACCCCTTCTTATTTACTATTTACTGTTTAACGTTATTTATAGATTTTGTTGGTTACAAGTTGAATGTTAAACTATAGCTAAAGTAATAAATAACTGCTGATGGTGAATTAGAAGATTGAGCTCCACATTTTGGAAAGCTATTGGAAAGCTCATACAATGATCACTCCTGTGTGGAACAGGCCTGAGTGAATATGGTTAAAATGTATTGTGGATAGTGTTTAAAAGAAATCCTGCTGAATAACTTTGCTGTTGTTGTTCACAATGGCTTTGTGTTTGCTTTCTGGAAAACTGTTGCATGACTGACTTTTTATTAACCATACATTTAGCTGAAAGCAAAGGTGTTGGTGAATATAAGCATGGTTTGGTAAGGACATGCATGTACCCTACAATCTTGAAAAGTCTTCTTTATTCAGACAAGAGATTTCTCAAACAAATATGAATGATCACAGAATGTTTGCAAACAGAAAAAAAAAGCATAGCTATTTATAAACCTTAGATAATCTAATGTAAGAATAGAAACAGCATGATGTGATTTAGTAATGTGATGCAAATACTAACAGGGACCAGAACAGTTGAGATGCAGGAAAGTTTGTTTGCATGAACTTTTTGTTGGACAGTTGTAAATACAAGTACCATGCTGGCCTTACCATGAGGCAAAGTAACTGTAGAAAATTGTGTCTGCTGCTGGTGCATATGTATTCTCTCTGCTCTAGATGCACAGAAATGGTGGAGTGCTGTGCTGGAGGAAGGAGGGCACAAGCAAAATAACAAGCAGGCAGGAGAAAAGGTGAGAGGAAATAACAGAAAGCAGCAGGAGCTGCAGGGAGAGAGAAGAGGAGGAGCCTCTTATGTACCTCTCTAGCACCCAAAATAGTGCTGCATCTTTCAAATAAGTGGGAAATGTGGAAATAAATTAATAGATTAGAAAAAATCATTGTCCTCAGGATCTTGGCCTTTGTATATGTATGTATGAGCATGAAAAATGCATTTTGAACAAAATCAGACTTCTCCTTGGCATGCTATCTTGATGATTAGTACAGAATATACTCTCCACTGGAACACACAGAATTTAGGGCAGTTAATTCAATCTGAAACCCAACTGAAATGCACAAATTGTGGAAGACACTGTATGTACTCTGGGTTGATTCTTTTATTAATGTTTATATACATTATTTGGGGTAGAGATATTGTGATTTTGAATATGCTTATAACAAGCTTTTTAATTTGTAATGATTCAGGAATTTAGGTTTTTTTATGTATTTTGGACTCATAAAATGAATTGTGGGGAAAAATAACATCATATCACGGTTTTCCTATTCCTACCTTCTCTCTCGTGCGCGCTCTCTCACTCACAGTTGCTCAAACACAAAGATGAAAAAAATGCTACCACTCTTGTACAACTCTATACAGATTGAAGACTCATTACATCCCTGACCATATCCAAATATGATATTTCTGGCTAATATTGTAAATTAACTTTAAGGATACTGTACCTTCTTTTAAAAAAAAGTTAGCATACAATAGTTAGTTTTTTAGAAAGATGGCCAGTAGTCAGCTCTGAAAGGCCATAATGCTGTAGTAATTTTAAAATACATTGTGCAGTTTATTGAGAGTGAGTTGTTTTGATATGCCACAGTGCTAAGTTTTAACTTATGTGCATGGTGTGTGTACACATACATATACATGCCCACCCACGTATGTATACATATATAGGTATGCTTTCCGCTGGGAAAAAGAAAACAAAAAAGGTTGGAGGTATAGAAGAAACAATATGCATATGCTGGATTTGTATTCTGATTCTCACCTGCACTTGCACATAACATCTGAAAACAAATTCAAATATCCGCCTCTTTGCACTCCCAATTGGGCTGTTCCCTGTTCCCCTCACATTATCTTATTGTTGTGGGTTGGGTTAATCATCTTGTTATGGGTTAGAACACAACTTCCTCCCTTAACTCAGGACGAATGTGAAGAATTGACTGAATAGTAAGTAGTCTCCATACATGAGGTACATGATGTCTCTGACTAAAAGAAAGGCAAATGCAAGCCCGGCCAGAAATTTGTTTGACCTGTGGAAGATAGGGTGGGGTGGGAGTCAGGGCTTGGAATAGAGTGTGTGTGTGTGTGTGTGTGTGTGTGTGTGCAAAGAGAAGTTGGAGACCACAAGGAGAGAGAGACGTGCACTCATAGCCAGGTCAGGGATGTTTGGTGACCCTGAAAGAAGCATAGAGTGGAGTCTTCTAGGTCTGGTGTTGGCTAAAGAGGCTTGGGGCTGTCCTCCTGTTGTGTTCCTCCTGCATTTAAGAAGGAACTGGACTTTGTATATTCCTTGTAAATAAACAAGAATGTTTTCAGAGAAAATACTTGGCTCTGTCACCAGTGTCTCCTCCTAACTGGAACAACTCTCAACTCAACTCTCAAAGCCTTAACTTTGACTACCTGCTCTGGTTGACTACCTGCTCTGGTTGAAATGTGTGCATGCACATGGGCATGTGTTTACATATATGAAAAAATGATATAAATGCAGAAATTTTATTAAAAAATCCTAAGGCAATCAATTTTCTTAAATTTTTATATTTTAAAATTAATTTACTACATCTTCTTTGCTTGTATTCTTCTTTTTTCATCCTACTTTTCATCCTTTGCTATTCTTTATTCTTTCCTTCTGTTTTGCATCCTTAATAACTTATCCTTTCTCAGTTTTCCACTCTTCTCTTATTTCCCTTTCCTCTTTATTTCCTGGGTTATTTATTTCCCTTTCCCCTTATGTTCTTTCATTACTTTCTTCTCATTCCCAATAATCATTCCTTCTGTTAGATGTATTGTCTTAGACTTTCTTGAGGTGGTCAGAGTAAGGCAAGCACACTGAGGCAGTTTTAAACTAACTTTAACAACAGTATACAAGGATATCCTTTAGCCATTACAAGACACTCTATTGCTTAGTCCGATAACATACATTAGAGATATGCTATGCATAATGTGTTACGTTAATAATAAACTAGCATAATACCCTTACTTCTGTTGAACAGTACCTCACAGTCTGGCCCTAAATGCTTAATTATGACAAATGGATGGACTGGAGATCATAAAACTTACTATGTTTCTATTCACTGGAAGCACTTGGGGGAATAAAAAAAAACATGATATAACATAGTAACCACTGTATTAGTCTAAAGAGACAACCATGAGCATCTGGAAATTGTTTAGATGGCTGTTATGGTCTCTATATCACTCAGTGGAAAATTTATCTTATACTCCTTCCCTTGTCCTCATGGATCTCCTGTCTCACTGTTTACTTTTTCCTTCTTCTTCATCTCTCCCAATCTCATTTACTAATCCACTCAACAATTTCAACCTCTGTTCTCTTTTTATTCTGCCAAATTTAAATGGTTCCCCACACCTCTAATCATTTTACTATCATCACTCGTCATAAAGATGTTGACATTCAGATCCTCCGATCACTAACCCAACCATCCTCTCTCCATGATCATCCTTATCCAGACTTTTTGTTGTTGTTGTAGATGGACCCAGTTCAGTTTTTTTCCCCTCCCAGCTCCCCTCATCCAGTTTCAGTTTGACTGGATTAGGTGTCAGTAGAATGTGGCTCTTCCTTTTGTTTACCCTCTAACAAGGTAGAGCAAAAAGGACAATCCCCTCTGTCTTTTTCCAGCAGTTCAGCAGGGAGTGAAGTTTCCTTTAGAACTACATTCTCCATAACTGCTAGGAATAGGGAATACATATTTGTACAGCTCCTAGCACAAGCGGGTCCTGGTCCATAACTTCTGGCTTCCAGCTGCTGTGGTAATGCAAATAATATATTGTGGCATGCAAGTTTGTGAAAGAAAAACAAATCTATTAGAAGGACATGATGTGGGAAAACAATCTGGATCAGGATTTTTAAATTCAGCTATTCGAGTAAGAGTGATACACAGTTGTATTGTGCTGTCATCAGCTGCCTGACAGCTCCTTGACTACTGATTATGAGTTACAGATACATAATGAAAATCTGTTGACTGAGTCCCCTTTGATCAATACTACAGTTATTTTCTACTGTGGAAATAAATAATCCATGTCAATAGGATCATAACAGGGAAATAACTTATGGGTTTGATTTAATTTAATAACAAGAGATGTCAAATAGCTAAACTTAATCAATTTTATGCACCAAGGATTATTAGTCAAAGATTAATATGGCATAATGCAGAAAGGAAGGCCAATATGTTACCAACTGGTTTGGGAGGCAGCAGTGCAGCTGGTCAACTCTTCCTAAATCTGAGTTTCTCTCTCTACTTCTATATATACTAGGTTTGCTTACAACAGATGCAGTTTCACTATTTAATTGCATTACTTCAAACTGAACATAATTTTCATCAATCTTCTTAAATGCATTTTTCAAAGATTCTTTTGCTCGGTTGTCCCAGAGCCTGCAATAAACAGGACAGAGATTGTAACCAGATCCTTGTCTTGGTTTCACCTGAAAGTTAGTATATGTTTAGAACCATCCTGTACCAGCTATAGCTTAGCACAGAGGGCATTAGCTCACTATTAATAAAATGTTTGTCTTGTCCTGTTCCCCTGTTCCTCTGGAATATCTCTTATCTAGCACTGAAATTACAAAACTTCACATTACCCTTTGTTAAACAGC
Organism: Sternotherus odoratus; assembly: GCA_032164245.1. Classification (NCBI taxonomy): domain Eukaryota; kingdom Metazoa; phylum Chordata; order Testudines; family Kinosternidae; genus Sternotherus; species Sternotherus odoratus. The sequence goes on from JAVMKO010000008.1 coordinate 58,147,947, forward strand.
TTGAGAAAAGTAAAAACCATTCTAAATATACAGGTATACTTATTGAATGTTAGCTACTTTCTTAGTTAACGTCTCATTTCTAGTCACATTTATAGCTGTCACCTCTTCCATGCTCTGATTAATTCTTTGCTTTTGAGAGAGAAATGTATCTATTTTCTGATAGTTTATTATAAATTAATTTATTTCCTTAATTGAGAGATTTTTTCCCCAATATATCTGTTTGAGAGTCAGCTCCCACAAACCTTGATAAAGTCCATTTTTTATCTGATAACCGCTCTACAGCATTTAGCAATGTATGTAACTAAAACTTTGTGTTTTTTCCATTTCACCTTTGACCTGGCTGCAAAGGATCATGGGGCTTTGGTTTAGTTCACTCAATATAACCCTATCCCATTCTACCATGAAGATAACCTTCTGTGTGAGATGCATAAATATATTTGTACAAAAAAGGTGTATATCTCACAAAGGTGCAGGAGGTAATCATACCTTTTTAAAGGGTTCTATTACCAGAATTTGTGATGAGCCCAAGTCTAAGTTTTGACATTTTTAAAACCCAGTGCCAAACTCATCCCTTTAATTAGGCCTTGCCCTGTAATAAATAGCATAATGATTTACCACCATACTCATGTAAGACAGCTACCAATATCTTCACTAAGAAGGTGGCTTAATATAGACGGTTACTTAAAAGAGTTGCTTTGTCACAGTTGCCACTGTATGGGGAAAATAAATTTCCATTCCAATATGTTGGCTTTTCCATATGTACTATGTCAGGAAAATTCACTTGAGCTGCCTTAATGGTACTGCGACCCTTAATTGTGATAGATATGACAGTGATATGGGTGAATGAGAGAGGCAGATAAGATAATCTAATTGTTGACCCCATTGTCATGGAATATAGACAAAACTACTTGAACAACAAGTATGGCTTAGTTGTGTGGCAAAATAAAACTAGTTAAGACTGAAGACTACTCCAGGGGGTATAGCTAAGTCCTTTAAGAGAAGTAACCTGGAAAGTCAAACTTCCATAGTAACCAAAGGATGTTACTTCAGAGGACTAGGCATACGTCTTCACTACCCACCAGATCGGCAGGTAGTGATCGATCTATCGGGGATCGATTTATCACATTTAGAGGTAAGTTGACCTAAGATATGTCGACTTCAGCTATGCTATTCTTGTAGCTGAAGTTGCGTATCTTAGGTCGACACTCCCCACATTGTAGACCGGAGCTAAGATAGTAGTCTGTCAACAGCTCAGAGAGTGTTTCTTCTTTTTCTTCCATAAACTCTTGTCTGGGACCTGACTTTGTCTTTAACTTTGTCTAATACAGTGCCAAGTGCACTGTCGACACTTAATAAATAAATAATACTTTAATGAATAATCTAAACCTCTGGGTTGTTTACTCATGTTTCTTCTATGAGTATGAAATGCATGTCTTGTGCTTGGAGTTGTCTGCTCAGCTTGTGATTTGTGACAATTGAACTTTCTATTATTAATATTTATATAAATAACTACCTAATCTCAATTTGCACCTTGATCTGAAACAGCTGGTTGAGAACACTTTCTATGACATTATACTAAACTAGATGGATCATTGATCTGATTTGATATGGAAATTTTTATGTATCTAGGCTTTACATCAAAGAAAGGCATTCAGGTGCCAGGGAAGATCCATTATTGTGTTGGGAATAGCATACCTGACCAATTTGTATATTTCTATCTCAGCCCATATTGAGTTTGTAGAAATAAGTTCTTGTCGTAAGCACTTGTCTTCAAGTGACCACACTATTAATTCATTTCCAGGAACTCATTGTGGAGGCAAAAGTAAAACCTATTTTCAGCATAACATCCAAACTTGTAGTAGCTGTCTTATAAGAACTCAGAAACAGAGATGTTGTCATACAGATGTATCAGTGACAAGATTTTTATGTTGCAAATGGAAAATGCAGATTGAATAAAATGCACTGAGTAATGTCTAATGTCTTATTGAAAAGTAAAGTTCTTTGAAAAATAAGGTAATTTTTCACACTGTCTTCTGCAAATGGGTCTGGAAGTACTGTCGAGAGCAGACTGCAAAAATAGACTGTTTACATAAAAACTCTGCTGATAGATTCTTAAATTGAGAGTTTCTTTGTCCAATATGAGTTTTAGAGAACTATACATAATTAGTAAATGTCACACAACAGTAATTAGAATCCAAGTTGTATAAATCACAAGTGAACTAAGTTTATTTGAGGACAAAGACTAAGTCATTTGGCATGGTTAAGCTCATTTCTTGCATATGGCAATACTTCTTTCCTTCTAATTAATTATGATTAACCTAGACTTTGTGCCTTAATGACCTTGAATGGAATGGTGTAATTCTCTGTATTAAAAACAGCTTTCTGGTATTTGTTGTGTGTGTGTTTTTCTTACATGTCGACTTATGCCCTGTGTCTAGTACTGTCATAGAACTGACAACATTAATTTCAGTTGACCTTAACTATGCCTTTTTAAAAATTGTACACTTCAGTCAAGTACTCTTTTTTTTATTTGACCTTCATTGGGCTTGGGAAAGAGACTAAAATAATTCATAACTTTATAGCTGTTATGTTTTTGTCTTGGGGTGGCCTTGTCTATAGCTTTTCAAGTGCAACAACATAATTTATAATCTGCTGAGCACAGTTTTAAATGTGTTCCTTCCTAGAGATTAGTATATTTTCATTATAACATCCTGAAATGCTTGAAGTGAATTATTTAAGCCTAGGACAGAAGAAGCATTGCATTTCTTGATGATTAGTTTATGCCTCTGGTAGTATGAGGGACAAAGTTGAAGGACAACTGACTTTAATGACCTGAGAAGTGTAATAATCTCCTAAAATGCATTGTCAAGCCTATTTTATTGCTATTAGCAAATGGATATTATCTGTCCATTTGTCCATTGATCCATCCATTAGTAACTGGTCCCATTAACTTAGAGAAGGATATCATATCAAAGTGGGCCAGCCAGAACCCTCAAATTGTGTACATAATAGTAAAACCATTTTATAATGTAATCCATTATCCTTAAAAGATGCATTCCTTTTTTTTATGAAGATAGGCATTGCTGTCTGTTTTCCTTTTTGCATTACTTATACAGTCCTAACATTCTGTATTCTCCTATTCTATTTTGTATGCTACATTTGTTGACTCTTTTAATTGCTTCTTGCTGTTTTCTACATCTTTAACAATAAATTTATCCTGTTAATGCAAAAAGGAGACATACGGTCTCCTTCTTGCCTGTAATTCAGTATACTTTAAATGTATTTTGTTACAGGCTGGCTGGTTTAACTGAAGAAATTTGTAAATAAATGTTTATATTAAATACATAAACAGCAGCATTCATGATATCTTAGTATGATTAGCTCTTCAAAAATTCATCAAATGTCCTGAGATCTGCACCACTTATTTAAAAATTCATAAAAAGTTTTGAAGAATAAAAATGGTTTGACAAGTAGGCAGGCCACAAAGAAACTGACACATCAAGGGAAGAAGATCAAACAGGAATATAGCAGGCATATTCATACTGTAGGCTGTAGAGCCTGGCTGCACTCCAAGGGGGTTGAAAGAACAAGTAGACATGAAATATAGAGAAAGAATAGAGACAGGAATCTCAAGGTGGAGAAATGAAAGACCATCTGACATTCAGAAATGATTTTTTTTATAACTTTGACATGCAGTCAATAAATTCACCTTTGCTTAGCTTATTTAACTAGATGCAAAAGTTTTCTTACAATGGTAGTGTATGTTTAAAAAGAGAGAAACAGGATTTCATTACTCAGGTGTTTCAGTTTTTTCAGACTATTCTCACAGTAAACACCAGGAGCCAGATCCTCAGCTGTTTGTGAATCAGTGTGGCTTCATAATGGAGCTATGCTGATTTTGTAACAGTTGAGGATCTAGCCTCATCAATCAGTAAGGAACAGTAAATGTTAACAAGCCTATATGTTCATGGCTATTTCCGAACTCCGAATGAATGGCACATTTGAAACAACGTTTTGTACAATTAACATTTTGTTTAATATTTCTAGTCCTTCAGTGTTAAACAGACATCTAATAAAGGGTGTATGTGATATGTGGGATATGTATTGGTGATGGTGACTTCAATATACATAAGATTAATAATGCCACCTAATAACAGCCACTGTAGTTAGTGCTTACCACGTAACTGGCATATTAACCCCTTTGTTACCTTGATCTCGGACATGTGATTGGGGCCAGGCAATAAAGTTCAATATTTTACTGACACTCTTGTGTCACCCCTTTATTATGCCACCTATCATAGAATTGCAAAGGAAGTTGGATAAAGGGAACAGAGACACATCTAAAGGTTTGGTTCTCTGGTGTCATCAATGTCAATAAATTCTAGACAATGCTCTGACCATCACCATAGTAGGGACATTTTCATTAGGTTCTGTTTTTACAAAATGCCCCATTAAAGTAATTTGTTCCATATGGCTAATGTCAGGTGTACAGACACAAAGGTCACGGCAAGCCTTCTGTGCGTAATATCTTATGGATATGGATGCTGCAGTAGCTACCAGGTCACCTGCACTCTAACCAGAAGATCATGCATCTCCTCACCACTCACATCCTCATTGGGGCCAGAAAGCTTACTGACTTCTGATCTGCCACAATCTTCAGTTTCATTTTTGTTGTTGCAGATCTGAAGTCAGTAAGATTTCTGGCCCCAGTGAGGATATGAGTGGTAAAAACTGCTGTTCTGAGTCAACTATAATGGCTCTCAACACTCAGTTGAAGGAGAGAAATAAGCAGGTTGGTAGCAGGGCCTGAGTGAGGGAAGATATCAGTGTCTTAAGGGCCTAAGTGGCTTCTACTATTTCAGTTGACTGCCTGTTCTCCTCAAGTGGATTCAGGGAAGCAGTGGGAAACAGGAAGCTCCCTGAGAAGCTGATGTTAATCAGTCCAGGCTCCTGGGGGCTGCTAGAGAGGTACATAAAAGGCAGCTCCTCTTCTCTCTCTCCCTGCAGCTCCTGCTACCTTCTGTTATTTCCTCTCACCTTTTCTCCTGCCTGCCTGTTATTTCTCTTGTGCCCTCCTTCCCCCAGCACAGCACTCTATGCATCTAGAGCAGAGAGAAAATATATGCACCAACAGCAGACACATTTTTTTACACTCTGGTTCCTTGTGGCGCCCCCACACAGTCTGGCACCTTAGGTGTCCATCTCAGTTCACCTCATGGTAAGGCCAGCCCTGAGTGAGCAACAGGAAGGTGATGATGTGCTGGGAGCAGATGGATGAAGGAAATAGATTTTACAAAAGACAAAACAAAGCCCCAGAAAAGGGAATATACAACTCTTAAAACTTTCCAAGAGTCAAAAGCTCTGAAGACATTTTGGAGGAATTACACCCCTTTTAAATGCAACTTTAGTTTCTGTTTGCTTTAACACAGTAACAGAGGGAGTTTTCAGTCTGCAATGTCACATGAAATAATATATTCTGAACTTAAATACAATGGCCAGTGTTTTCCTTAACATTTTATTATACTACAGCTCCTCCTTGTTTGCATTTTAAAGTTTTTCCCTTTTTAGTGAGCTGACTTAAGGTAGAGGTTGAGCATGATGAACATACAACATTTAGGAAGAAATTGATGGTTGTTTCTTTAAGTCTTACACTATTGTGACTAAGTACATAAAATTGGCTCACCTTTAAAATGCTTAGTACATTTCACATATTTCATATTTTTTATGTTTCATTTTTGATAAAGTCCTTTATGATATCTGGAAGGGGAAAAATGTATGTTCCTATGTTATGACTGCTTCATCTAGCTAAGTAAAAGGTTAATTAATTGTTATAGTCATCATAGGAACTACCATTTCTTTTAACTGACTCTAGTTACCAAGAAATACATTTTGAAAAGCACACATGCTAAATTGCACACACACTTTTTCATGTTTAACTGGTTCACATGCAAAATATATTGCAAGTGTGCACTCTCTGGTTTGCACATCCACAAATGTGTGTGCATGTGCATAAATTTACATTATTGTTTTCATGCATACAATTTAGTGCACGGATTGTTGAAAATGGGGCTGGTAAAATGGTGGTAATTTCTTAATGTAGTTCTGCTAGCAGGCACAATATTTTGCATCCTACATCAGTGTGTTTCCACTACAAAAGCTTTTACATTTCTGCCTCCAGCTCATTTTCTTCTTTGTCTCTGTCTTTTCAGGAGACAAGCAGTTCTATTACGACTGCCTGTTCACATTTTGCAGACCAGAACACTGTCTGCTTGGAAATTAGTAGTGGCTTCTGTAGGTAGAGAAATAAATCATCTCCCTCTTTTGTTCATTGTTATTACCAATGGGTACATTTCTGCCCTCAGTTGCACTCATGCAACCCTACTGAAGTCTATGTGATTGAACATGTGTAATTGTGATCAGAATTTGGGGCCCTAATTGTCTAGCAAGATCCTGAAGTTATATTTCTTGTATTTATTTTAATTATGTAATATTATATGCAGTACCAGATGTAATATGTCACAATCATCTGCAGAAACTAGTGACAGAAGAAATATTTTCTATGAATCACTCTAAGACTATGTTCCTGTTGAACATAATATTTCAGTTCTTTTGGGTTATACATTTCAAAACTTCTTGGTGTCAAACTCAGGGTCTGAATTCTACCAAGGTACATTTTGTTCCTTTAAAAATGTTATGCAACACCTCTAGATGCATAAATATGAAGACTGATGATATTGGAGACTTTAATTTGATGTCTTTCATGAGCACTACAAATAATGATCATGGACATATTTAATTGTTGATAGTCATTTATATAGCAGATACCAGTAAAATGTTAATGTTTATGTAATCTATTCAAATATTAGGGGAAGAACCACCTATGACGGGAAGAGCTTCAAGTGGCTCTGCCCATTGTGAAGAATAGTTCAAATAAGTCTAGGAAAAGTTTATGTGTCTAAAAAGTTTTATAAAAGTAAAACCTACATAGTGACATAAAATTAAAATAATGTATTGTCGTAATCTTTAATTTTTAACATGACTGGAATAAAAGTTGCTCAGATTTCAAAACTGAACACCTCTGTTGTGGATTTTCCTTCCTTCCTCCCAGAACAAACAAACAAAAACAAAAAATGTCCATACTATGAAGGTAATACTCTACATGTGTCATAAGTATAAAGTGCCTTAGAATTACTGTTTTGCCTGTAAGGGGTTAACCTGAAGCAGAAGAGGCAATGACGTCTTGGGGATGCAAATTCCTATAGACAAAGGGCAGTTTTAGTTTCACTTTTTTCCCGGGCTCTCCACCTGTCTGCTCTCTTCTCTCCCAGCTCTGGGAGAATGGAATCACCTTCCTACTCATCTTTGAATAAGTTTCTAAGTCAGCTTTGCAGTAGGTAAAGTTGTTAATTGTATAAGCTTGCAATCGATCTATAGTGTCCTTAACCTCATCGGGGGAGAAATCCGAGGGAGGGGTTAAGGAAGAGTTAAGAACAGAACTGAATATCTGTAAAGTCAGTGAAGTCAGTGTAAGTGTATGCTTTTCTCTTCTCTTTATTAAACCTTTTTTTTTGTTTTGTTTTGTTTTTGTTATAAGAAGTGTCTGTAATTCTATTAGAGGGATCCCAGCTTGGGATCGGAGGCTGAGCTCTCAGTCTCTCCCAGGTAGCAAGGGGGAGGGGTGGATTGGAGTCTGTGTTCTTTATCTCTCCCAGGTAGCAAGGGGGAGGGGGTGTTACTATAGAGGGTTTTAATGTGCCCCACTCCATGGTTTTGGAGGAATCACGTTAATGGTGGCAGCGAGTTCCAAGCCCCAACTGGAGAAGTTTGGGTTTTGGGGGAAAGGATTAAACTTAGGCTGGGAAAGTAGCTTGAAGTTAATTGGTCTTGCATATAAGAGACCCCCACATTTTTACCCTAGAGTTTAGAGTGGGGGAAGGGTAATCTCTTACAACATGACTAAGGTATTACAGAACTGGGACTTATTCTTCATCATTCCCTTTATTTGAATGTTATGTAATGTTTCTGTAAAGTGTTAGAACTGCCATGCTCCACCTCAGAATCATCTGTGTTTTATTGGTGGGTACTGTGCTTTATGAATACTGTGGTTTATGAATTTTTAAAATGCTTTGAGATCTTCCAGAGTGCAAATTATTATGGGACAGATTTCCCACCCTTATTCACCTTGAGCATGTACCATCTTAGAACTTGTCTACATGAATTGGCAATGTTTGCTATGGGGTGAGATTTCTAATGTGCACCAATGTGTCGTATACTGGCCCAGATAGCCCTTGCCAGTCCCTGAGTGTGCTTTAACATACTACATTAACACACACACAAACACCCTCTATTTCATATCCGTAAGGAGGACACATTCATTTTGGAAAATGTAGTCCACAGTTACTTTTCTGGGGTTCTTACTTTAATATTCCTGCATTATTCAACCTATTAAGTAGTCACGGGGGTTGGGGTGGGAGAGACCTGACAAATGGGTACTGTAATATTTAAAATAATCAATATTGCCTACACAGTGTTTCAGCTCTGAGAATGTGCAATAGGTATTGTTATACATTTATTTCTCATTACACTGAGTGCATCCTGGGTTTTTGAAACCTGAGGGTACACTGTTTCACGTTACGGATGCTTTGCCTTTTTCTCTTGCTTGTGTAACTCTACATCTCAGGCTTTATCTAGTGAGTCAATAACATTATTTAAATCAAAGCTAAAGATACACCATACTGTTTTGATTTTATACTGCCCATCTTCTTTTGTGAGAACTATAATTAAAAAAAAATCTTGATGGGAATGAAACTGCTATTCTCTATTATTTTTGACTACTAATTACAGAACTGATAAATATAATTCATATATGTCCTCATTGTCTCTCTTCCCTGCCTCTGCCTTCAAACCTCACCCCCTTGTTTGAAATGCCATTTTGCTGCCCGTGATACCAACTGAGGCCATTGGAACTTAAAAGAATGTATTTGAGTGGTTATTACCTCTGCTGACCATTGATAAGTTATTTTTTTTCTTGCAGGTCTATATTTTAGATTTCTTTCTTGTTTTTTTCCAGAGGTCTGTCCAGGGCCATTTCCGATTCAACATGAGCTGTTGTTTCATCAGCTTTCAATGTGTACTTTCCAATTTCCTCTGTTTTCCTGAATTCAGATTGCATTGTATCTCTGTTCTCTACCACTATTGTTGCAATTTAGTGACTACTGATTTCAAAAGCTTTTTTTCTTTAGCTCTGTTTACTAAACACATTACATCCCATTGGCTCAATTTGACTTGACTTCCTACATTATTTCCTGTGGCTGATGACTTTGTTCTTGCTGTAATGAAATTGTCTACTTTTTTTTGTTATTTCATGCCTCAAACTTCTCTAAATAATTTCTATTTTAATTGCACGTACCTTGACGTTCAGAATTAAATATGATGCTGGGAATCTGTATCTTTATATGGGCTATGAAATACTCAGCAGGCTTAGTCCAGTCACTTCAACAAAGAAATTTCAGTTTCAGGGTTCTTTTAACACAAAAGAAACTTTTACAAAAGTCCATTCCATTAGGTGTAACTCAGTAGGAAGAGTCTTCATGAACAAAAATCATATTCTCTTTCTACAGAATGCGTACTTCAGCTCTTTAATGCTTTGTTAGTTACAAGAGCATCATTTCACCAGACAGTGATGTAAAATATATCTTCTAATTTTCATCGGTGAATAATCAGTTTTATTTCTCTTTGTACAAAGTACTTATCTGAACTGACTCAAACACATCAGGCAAATTTCTGCTCATGGATACACATCCTGGTTATCTGGGGTCGAGTTTTCAAAAGCACAGTATTAGCCTATTGGATATCTTCCTCTATGCTCTTTAGTCTTCATGGTATTTCTAGAACTCGCACTGGAATCCAAATTCCAAGTTTGGATGATGTGTACTAAATAAGGTATCAGACCCATACTGGATGATAAGGATAAAAATAAATATTGACTCTCTGCTTCAGTTTTGATCATTGTCCATACAGTGCACTGAAAAGAAGATTCGGTTGAAAAAGAATGTGCTTGTGTAATTAAGAACTCTATTTTCATGAATATGCACAAGACTTGTGTGCCTTGCCTCAGATCTTTAGGCAGATATTTTTAACAGCCATGCTGTGACAATGTATCCATTATGATACTCCTGGAATAAACCCACATTGCTCCAACTATGTGGAGCAGAGGAGACCTGATTCTATCTCCAGAGGGCTCATAAGTGTACTTTTCTAAGGTATGGAATGACGGTTAAGATCACAGTGATGACAGACACCATAGAAATGCCAACAATAATGACAAGAAAATAGTAAGTTATGGTTACTGTGTTAGATGTGTTTTAGACTCCATTAAGTCCTTTTTTAGTGCACCCCTTTTGGGACTGGTTTCGCTACATTCTTTCCTCTCTGGATAGAACCACATGGTTCTACCACTCTTACATTTGATTTTTTGGCTACAGCCCCTCTGCTTACCAAACCATGTTAAGAACACAGGTACACCCTGCAAGCCTTTCTCCTTCCTGGACCTGTCACCAGCTAGCTGATTAAAGAGACCCCCAACCAGCTTCTTCAAAATAGAGCATTAGTTATTCACCTTAATTTATTCACCAGATTTGTAAAGGAGAGGTATCTTGTGAACTAGTAACTTATATTGACTGATTTATGCAGTTACAAATCTTATTTAGTATACATGGTTTAAAGGTACCACACAACTTTAGGAGACCTGATCAAATAGAACTAATGCAATCTGTAAAATTTCCTGCCTAACAACATTTGAGATCTGAAGTGAAGAGATTAATCTTTTTCATGGAATTAACAATTCTAAGAGAAAAACTGCAGAGTTATTGTGAGTTTTTGGGGGGAAAAAAGTATGCTAGAAATCTGAGTCAAGTGCCCTTTTTTTTAATGAAAAGTATTCCTCTAACAATTGTAGAATTATAACATCCCCAATGGATATATTGGGATTCCCAAAATAAATTTATTTTCTCTCAGTAAAACTGAACTTCAATTGTTTCTTTGCTAGGAAGATAAATTTTCCTTATACATTTCATAGGGAATACGCTCAAGTATGTATGTTATGGATTCTGAATGCTAATAAGATTTCTAATTTCTGCTGCACACCATACATATTTGAAATTTTAGCTAGAGAGGCAAAGGTTTACATAGGTTTGAAATCAAAGTTTCTTTGTTAAATCCTTTAGATTTTACAATATGGCATATTATCCAAACCGTGACTGTCCCTATTTGGGGAGTATTTTTTAATGTGTTGCATAGGTATGGGGCTGAGAATTCAGCTAACTAGTATACATGACACTTATTCTAGTAGCTACTGAATCCTGATTTTTAACATTTTATGAGTCATTTCTACCTTGATCTCTGGAAGAACAATGCATTGTTTCTCTTTAATAATAGAGCCAAATTCTGATCTTTGTCACACCCATGCTTCATAGGCTGAAAATATTACTTCAGTGGGGTTAAAGAAATGTCACATAGAGGAGAACATGTTCTCCCCTGAAATACAAGATTATTTTTTGTAAAATCTACTTTAATTGATTAGAGTTGCTCACGGGTGCCCTCCCACCAAATGTTTTGAGTTAGATTTCTCCTTTGCCAAGATGTTCTTGGTGTAAGAGAGATGGGATGCTGCAGAGAGCAAAAGCTCCTTGATTCTCATGGTACATTTACCTTAGCCCACTGGTGTAAATTACAATAACTATGGGTCTTATCTGATGTATACCATTTAGCTTTGATCTTTATGGGTTTACGTGCCACTTATGAATTAGTGTAGCACAGGTAATGCTTAATATTGCCCTGCCTCCAGCATAACTGCAACACTCTTGCTCCTTGCTCCACTTCAGAGGGAGACAGCTGTCCATAGGTACAGGCTCTATCCTTTAGATCAATTGAGAGCCGCTATATAGAGGAACTCTCATATGATGAGTCATTGATGTATTGTAGAAGTGAAAGTTCCCTGACAAGAAGATGATGACTTCTGCAAGGGAGGACACTTTTCAAATGAAATAACATTTTGATAAATGCAAATGGACAGTCAAGATGAGGATACTTTTAGTTGTATAGTGTTTGATAAGCATCTCTCCCAAAATGTTCTAAAATAAATCTACACTGTCTCACTCATTAAAATATTGTAAGACATCATTCCTGAATGTCATAAAGTGCTTTGAGATCCTCAGATGGAAGAGATATGGCTATTTTAAATTATTAATTACAGTAATTAGTATTCCTATCAATTGGGTTGTCTGTTGAGTGGGAATAAGAGGCTATAGAGACTATAGAACAAAGAATAATAGCACTGTTTCTTCTAATCACCACTGTCTAGTAACTGAACTACATGCCTATTTATTAGACACCCATTGCTGAGGGGTATTTAAATTTTCTTAGGTTTTCTGCTTGGAGATGGTCCGAAATAATAACAGCAACAAAACTGATACATTCTATACCAGAATCCACTTCACTTGTTTCTATCCCCTTTTGCCTCTCCCTCTGCAACACCTGCATTTCAGTGGATAATAAGCAGATCACATTGTGACCTATGAGAAAAAGTAACTGCTATTTACTTGAGATCTGTTTGAGATCCAAGACATCAGTGAATATTGTAATTTATCTGCCTGTAATTTAGAATTTAAAAGTACCATTATCACCATGCTGGAAAGTAGATGATTTCTGTGTAAAGTAAACATAGATCCTATTGATGTGTCTTTACATTACTCAAAAGAGTGCTGGACTCTTTAGGTACATATAGAAAGATGAGGTGCCTAATCAGAAGATGTATATGCCTAGTTTTAAGCATGAGAAACAAAAGGGTAATATCCAGTATGAATTTGAGCTGGGGATTATCTTGGGGACGGAAGACATTTGTTTCATTGTCAATTTTTGTGTCCATTTTTAAATGCACTGAGCCTGAGTCTTTTTTCCACTGGTGTAAATTTCTAGTTACTCACTGAAGGCCCCATTTATGCTGGTATGCAACAGGTGTAGTTGAGAGAATAATCAGTCTGAGGCTAGCTATACAACTAATGTATTATCTACGCTGCATGATTCATTGCTCTTGCCCCCCTGTGTCTGTGCCCTACAGATGCCAGTCTATTCTATATTGCACCATGAGAATTTTCTATGGAGTTAGTCATCCCTTTCCTTCAGCGAAGCAATTGCAGCTTTTGGAAACTGCAGTTACCAAAAAGGGCTGCTAAATATTGTAAAAGCATAGCACACCGGTAGACTCTTGTGGTTTCCCCTGGCCCTACCAGGCAGCATATTTTTGTGTTCCCTAATGGACCACTCAATGAGAGAGAATCAGAGAGGTAGCCGTGTTAGTCTGGAATAGCAGAGGTAACAAAGTCCTGTGGCACCTTAAAGACTAACTATAAAGTTTTGAAGCATGAGCTTTCGTGGGCTAATACCCACTTCGTTGGATGCAAGCAGTGGAAGTGTATTAGCCCACGAAAGCTCATGCTTCAAAACTTTATAGTTAGTCTTTAAGGTGCCACAGGACTTTGTTACCTCAATGAGAGAGATGCCTTTTCTTCCTTCTTGGAAATGAAAGGCAAAAGGAAATTCCTTTATTGCACCCATGCCCTCTGAAGATTATTGACCAAAACCAACATTTCTGAGACCAATTTCAAGGAAGTTGTCATTGCGGACACCCTGCAGAGTTCAGTGACACAATGCTTGAAACACCAGTGGCAGCAGTGTTCTGATTGGATTTTTGTATAAGTTTTGTGAGTGCACATATCTGGGTTCCTACTGCACCATATCATGACCTGTATATCCTAGATCACTTTGGGCAAAGATAGTCTGATTGTCCTGTCATCACACTAGTATAACTCCATTAACTTCTGGATACTATTGATTTATCCTAGTATAAATGAGATGGGAATCGGATCCAGAATTTCTTTCAGCCACATCAGAGAATGGTTGTTACTCAAATAGTTATTTGCCCCTCTACAGTTTATAGATAGTGGTCTAAAAGTAAGAATTGTTGGCTTTGCTGAATAGTTTGTACTTTGTTTTCTCTCTGTGTTTTTTACTTGTAGCAATTATCAGGTCTTAAATCTCACTGGGTAGGGTGACCATGTTTCCCTTGCTGAATATGGGATACTTAGTAAAATTACTTGTATTCAACCGAGTTTAACAGCAATAAATTAGAACTGTGCAGTACAAATATTCAAATTATCATCAAGTTGATTGAACCCCTGTTTAAAAAAAATTGCATATTTGGATTTTTATTTATCTTCTTATCTTTAAGGCTTTAGGATTCACCTGGGATGGACACACACACACACCCCTATTCCCCCCCACACACTCCTGTACACCTTTCTCACCTGGGGGGGGGGGGGTGGTGACCGACTGACCCTCCCCTCCCTACTTGGCTCCCTCTGCTCTCCATGCCTGGCTGGGCCGCTGAGGCAGATTCACCTCTCCTGGTATCTGGCACCAGGTCTTCCTAAGATGACACGTGGGGGGGGGGGCATAGGGTTGCCAACCCTCCCTGTTTTACTGGGAGTCTCCTGGAATCAGACCGTATCGCCCCAAGGCTACTGACACCAAACTGGGAAATTTTAGGTGCTAAAAGTCTGGCAGCACAGCAGGGCTTAGGCTTGCTGTGAACCACAGCTTTAGCCTGTGCTGTCCATGGGCTTGGAATGTGTATGAATGCAAGTGATGTTATGTGGAGTGTGGCTGAGCTTCTAGCTCTCTCCTCTTCTCAGTTTGGCCCATCCCTGCAGGATCCATGGAGCCTCTATCCCGCAGAAACCCTACAACCTAGATCACAGGTCTGTGCTCCCCACACCCTCTAATAGAAGTGAAGGGGGACTTCAACTGCATATGTTCTGTATGGTGACACCTCTAGTATTAATGACACCATTTCTCCTACATCACTTTGAAATGTGTGACAATGGGATAATTAATGGGAATTAGAGATGGACTCAAGCCAGAATGTCTTCAAGCCCACCAGAAAAGATCTGGATTCATATTTCATCATTTGGGCTTACCGTTAGGTAGACTGAACAAGAACACTGAATGTGAACACCTGTGTGAATGTGTGAAAATTCTCAAAGCTTTGGCACATTTCTTTAAATAAATAACTATATAAACACAATTTCTGCGATTCTTCTTCTGCACCTCATCATGCTTGGCTGTGGCACTGAATGCTTCTGAAATAACTTTCAATAATTATTTTCAGCTTAATTTTTTTTGGCTATTAGCTGGATGGGGTAACCCAATTAGCTTAAAGTGTTTTTAGGGACTTGGATTGCTCATCTCTTCCATTAACTGCAAAGCAACATAAAGGGGTGTTTTGTGCCTAACATGTCTCTAATAAAAGGAACTGATACAGGTAATATTTTCAGGATGGAGCCTGCATAGTTATATAGGCACTCAAGCATATGAACTGCAGGCAATCTTTCTCTGTCTGATGGGAACTCGTCTGGTTTTTGTCAGGGTTAAGGTGTAATCATGCAGGCAGAAGCAGCGTATGCTGGCACATATATAAGGAACCCATTTACTGAGTCACTGTCATTTGAACAGCAGGAAGCTTGACTCCCTGAGGTGCATCTAAAGCATTTCAAGCTCACTGAGTCAAGACTAAATAACACCCAGCTGGGTAAGAACAAACACCTGTCGGATAATTCTACTAATGGTTGGTTTAGCTTTCATTGGTCTCCTCCCTTCTCCCACTCCTTCTGGATGCAGTATACTGGATGTGTGGTGCATTTCCCCACAACATCAAGTTCCAGAGTTACATAATTCAGTGGGAGAAGGAATAGCCTCTGACTCCTTGTTTGTTTTGTTTGTTTTCCTCCCTCTTGCTCTTGGAAGGGTGACCACAGTTCCATGATATGTGTTATTGTCGAGAGTGGCTAGTTTCTCTTCTTATGTGCTTCACATGGTATTGTTTTGTATTCCCTGATCGGATGTAGTCTTCCAATCAGTATTCTGGTAGAAATCCTCCTGGAATGGATATTTCAAATGTGCTTTCTGTGAGTATTTGAGCATGAAAATTTAGCTTTCTCTTTCCATGTGCACTTGTTTATTTCATGAATGACTTCTGTTGACTGATTTCAATGGGGTTTGGATGAGGTCCCCTAAAGTTCAGTACCACAAATGTCGACAAACCTGCATATTGTAAGGCAAGAACACAGCCAGGCAAATTCATTAAAAAATAGCAATAGATTCTAATAGAATTATTATTTGTAGTGGTCACTCAGCTCAATCAATGACTCGTGAACTCACCTGTCTTCAGTTGTTGAGTACTTGACAGGCTCCCATTGAAGTCAAAGGAATTGTTTCTATTAACATTAATGGGGGATGGATTGAGTCCTAAGGGCATTAAATAATTACTATCATTACCGTATAAGTAATACTGTTAGGGCATGTAAGTAAGATTTATTATTACAGCCCATCAGTACCAGGCAAATTAGTTGAACCAATAGTAAACAATAAACTTGTCAGGCACATAGAAGAACATAAATTGTTGGGCAAAAGTCAGCCTGGTTTCTGTAAAAGGGAAATCTTGCCTTACTAATCTATTAGAGTTCTTTGAAAGGGTCAACAAATGTGGACAAGGGGGGATCCAGTGGATACAGTGTACTTAGATTTCCAGAAAGCCTTTGACAACGTCCCATACCAAAGGCTCTTATGTAAATTAAGTTGTCATGGGATAAGAGGGAAAATCCTTTCATGGATTGAGACCTGGCTAAAATACAGGGAACAAAGGATAGGAATAAATGGTAAATTTTCAGAATTGAAAAGGTTAACTAGTTGTGTTCCCCAAGGGTCAGTTCTAGGACCAATTCTATTCAATTTATTCATAAATGATCTGGAGAAAGGGGTAAACAGTGAGGTGGAAAAGTTTGCAGATGACACTAAACTGCTCAAGATAGTTAAGACCAAAGCAGACTGTGAAGAACTTCAAAAAGATCTCACAAAACTAAGTGATTGGGCAATGAAATGGCAAATGCAATTTATTGTGGATAAATGTAAATTAATGCACATTGGAAAGAAATAATTCCATATTATACACACAATATAATCGGGGATAATTTAGCTACAGCTAATCAGGAAAAAGATCGTGGAGTCATTGTGGATAGTTCTCTAAAGATATCCACACAGTGTGCAGCAGCAGTCAAAAAAGCAAACAGGATGTTAGGAATCATTTAAAAAGGGATAGAGAATAAGATAAAGAATATCTTATTGCCCTTATATAAATCCATGGTGTGACCACATATTGAATACTGAGTACGGATGTGGTCTCATCTCAAAAATGATATACTGGTATTAGAAAATGTTCAGAGAAGGGCAACTAAAATGATTAGGGGTTTGGAACGGGTCCCATATGAGGAGAGATTAAAGAGGCTACGACTTTTCCGCTTCGAAAAGAGGAGACTAAGGGGGGAATATGATAAAGATATTTAAAATCATGAATGGTGTGCAGAAAGTGAAGAAGTAAAAGTTATTTACTTGTTCCCATAATGTAAGAACAAGGGGCAACCAAATGAAATTAATGGGCAGCAGGTTTAAAACAAATAAAAGGAACTTCTTCTTCATACAGTGCACAGTCAACCTGTAGCACTCCTTGCCTGAGGAGGTTGTAAAGGCTAGGACTATAACAGGGTTTAAAAGAGAACTGGATAAATTCATGGAGGATAAGTCCATTAATGGCTATTAGGATGGGTAAGGAATGGTGTCCCTAGTCTCTGTTTGTCAGAGGGGGGTGATGGATGGCAGGAGATCACTTGATCATTACCTGTTAGGTTCACTCACTTGGGCCGGCACTTGGCATTGTCGACTGGGATACTGGGCTAGATGGACCATTGGTCTGACCCAGTACGGCCATTTTTATGTTCTGATGTTCTTATTTATATGTTTTCATTACATGGCCATATTTTCCAAACCAAATTTCCCCACCCCATCAAGATAAGCGTTGTGACGAAACACACTAGAAAGGCATCAAATTCAATAATTCTATGCTGTCAAGGATTGCCTCCCCACTCTGAACTCTAGGGTAAAGATGTGGGGACCAGCATGAAAAAAGAAATAACCCCCCAAGCTTATTTTACCAGCTTAGGTTAAAACTTTTCCCCAGAACACAAACTTCTCCTATGTCTGGGCTTGGAATTGCTGCCACCACCAATTTAAGCCCCCAAAACCATGGTTTAGGGTAAATTGGAACCCCCCTTTAAATATCCCGCAAATCTCCTCCCTTCACCTGGGAGAGGCTTGAGAAACAAGAAAAATAAACCCTCACTTTCTGTGAGATGTGCCCAATCCAAACCAGGATTTATCCAATGGAAACAAACAGTCAGAGTGTTAAGCGAGAGATTTTAATTAAAGAAAAAGAGAAAAACATAAATCCCTTGTACAGAAATCAATAGAGAAATCCCCTCTGCATCACACAGTACCCTGATCCCTCCCTGGGAATTCTTCCTCTGCCAAAGCTTAACAGTAAAAGAAACACCATGGATCAATTATCAAGTGCTACAGTTCAAGCATACAATTCACTTACTATTGAACTTGACTTGTTAGAGGATTATAGAAAGGTAATGACTTTTTATATCTGTTAGCAAGTAGGCCTCTACAAAAACACAAAAGTAAAGAACTTCCAATGCTGCATCTTGCCAAGGCAATTTCCCAATTTCTCCATCAAGCTTTGTCCTGTAGAGATGCTACCAATGTCAGTCTTTTATCTAGCTTGGCTGTGATCCATTATTCTCACTGTCAGTACAAAGAATTATGGTGAAATAGCATTAATAGGTTGATTTTAATCCCAGATGTATGATAATTAAGAACTATTGATCTGACCCTGCCAACACTTACTCCCTTGAGTAGTCCCAATGATGCTAATGGAATTAATCTCATAAGTAAAGTTATTCACATGCAGAAGGTTTGGCAGAAATTTTTCATTCCATCCTCAGTGTGCAGTCCGTCCCTAGGTTATCCCCACAGTGTTAGCACATAACATGATATACTGTAAAAAGAGTTCATATTGATTTTTTTTTTAAATTAGCACCTTTCACATTTAGAACAAGACCGATTAGGGAGTTAGGCACCTACATATCTTTCAGGATTTGATTCTCTGTGGGAGACAAGGGGAACTGAGCACCCATCTCCCATTGCCAATGCAGTATTGACAACTGCAAACATTAAAAGATACAGGTGTCGTGCCACAAAATATTACATGATTGTCTTAAAAATTGTGAGATTTTATAAAAGCAATGATTGGGAGGAGGGTTGATTTCTGGTTTCTGAGCCTTTCCTCACTTTAGTTTGCACTTGACATATTTTCAAGTTTTTGTCTGCCAAGGTCCACATTTTGTTTTTCAATCTGAGATTCTCATGCAATCTGATCATTTCAGGATCTTGGGGCTTTAGGAAATGCACAAACCACCACATGACTCACAACAGAATTGCAAGAATATTGCTCTAAAAATCTCCCCATTTATACAATTTCTCTGAAAAATGTATTGAGAGAAATAGGAGAAACTATAGTTTGCAATTTTCACAGAGTCTTGCATATGGGACACTGTAGCGTTGTACCACTCTGGAGGAAAAATCCAGAAACTAGGATGATACAAATTCACACTATACTCACCCTTTTCTTCATCCTACACCATCTCTGCTCCCTGAGGGAGCAAGGACCAAGGAGACTTGTGTGAATGTTTGCTCTGCACAAGCATAGTTCTGTGAACTGTGCCAGGTACATGTACTCATGGCTCTGTGAAGGATCCACCAACTAATATGCCAGTAGGCCGTGGGTCCAGGGTGGAATATGGACTGGCCCACTGGGGTCCTCTTTGGGTGTAAAAAGTCCTGCCACTTGGTGTCAGGACAGGACATGAGAGTGAAGAAATAAAGGGTGGGGGGGAATGAGGGTACAGCTGTTTCGTGGGTGCATTTTGGAGAGAAACCAGCTGCATGTCTTGCAGATGGTTCAGATGGTGCATGGGAGTGGTCTAGGGGAGCTCATAGGGCAGAGGCCCAATGATAAGTCTGTGAGGCCAAGGGTGAGGGGTAGCAGGGGCACCCTTTTGGCAAGGCCTGAGCTAGGAAACCGAGAGAGGCAGGTGTTAGGGCTGATTCGTTTCTATAGGCAACAGCCTCCTTCACTACCCAACCCTGCTCCATCCCCCATCCTGTGGACTGAAAGAGGCAGAGATCCTGTGGAAAAAATATTATGTGATCATGTAATTAGTGACTATATGATAACACATATGTAGAAGGGGGACAAATTAGGGTTGATCAAGCAACCATAATACTAGTGTTCCCTATCTTCTGAGTGACTTTGCAACCTTAGCATTCTTTTAACATTTTTGTGCATGTAATATCTTCCCATATGTGATATTTTACAGCATATGTTACAGTGTATTTTATATGCTGAGTTGCATGAAGGATGAACCAATTGAATTTGAATTGCCTTACTTACCTTTTTTTTGTAGGTTTAAGTGAGATCTTCAGTGTCATTATAAAGCACTTAAGAATGTTCTGCTAATCTGATTGCTCAATTGGCTGAACATTTTTAACCTTATACATTTTAATGGAGGGTTTGTAACAACAGACCATTCAGTGTAACTGAACTGATAAAAAATGGTTGAACTGATTTTATCCCTTTTTCTTACAGAAAGAATTTTGCTATCCAGGCTGAAAATCTGTAGGTCAAGTTTCAACCTGAATCAAATTAAAATGGTTGATTTATTGGTCAGCTCATGTCTCTGCTGTGCTTATGTCTGTAGTAAAGTCCTTGGACTTGGTGTCTAGTTTGGAAGGCAGATAGCAGCTTTAACTACACGAAGTGCACTCAGCCCTTAAGGGAAAGGAATACTTCACTGCCAATCTTTAGTAAACCTCCGTGGCTAATGAAGATATAGCACTGATAGGTTCCAAAGAACATCACCTGCAATGCTGCTCTGCTGGAAGGATGGAGGTGGTGACATGAGGCTTTGAGGATGATGGAGGGGGTGAAAGGACTGAAGTGATTGTCACATCATGGGTGTAAAACAGGAGATATATGTTGTGGACTCATGGAAACAGTGAACACAGTAAGTGCAGGTAATAGCCATTTTTAAAAAGTATAAAATATTAGGGATTTTACAATCCCATAAACATTCTGTAGCTGACCCCAGTGTTGTGAGTGTTCCAGTACATTGGTCCCTCTGATGTCTGGTAGTGTTTTGCATACTACAAGCTTGGAGAAGGGCACTGTATATGCTCCAAGCATTTGGCTCTGCAGACAATAGCCCTCAGTAGGTTCCCATAAATACCCACAAGGAACAAGGAATTACCTTACTGGGGCTGCTAGAAAGTAAATAGTGTAAATATTATAGGAACAGTACTTAAAATCATAATGAGCAGGGTTATCAAAACAAAAATTCCTAATGCAGACCCTAGATGCAGGGGTATAAGGAAAACCATGTCTCATGGCAGCTGCTCCACACCATCTTCCAAACTGGGGTTCGTGAACCCCTGGGGGTTCATAAATGTTACAAGGGGCTCTCGGGGAAAAATTCCCTACTGGCGGACCGAGCCATTCATAGGGACCCTGGAAAGCATGGGGCCAGCAGCTCACAGCCTTAGGGACTTCCAAGAGCAAAGCAGATCAAATCAAGCACATCTATCACACTGAGGAGATTTAAATGTCAAGACCCCTTTTATGAAATAGAAAGGGAGGTGGATATTTTTTGCTGTTTTAAAAATGAAATAGGCTGCTAGTGTTGTTTTTAAAATTATTATGAAGAACAAGTTTAAGCTTTTCTGTAATGTGCATTGTTTGCCTGGACTGCTCAAGACCTGAATGCTTGTGTAGGAGGAACTCTTTGAGTTGACTTCTTAAATACCATCATTCGGTTTCACATCTGATACTCCTTGATGAAACATAGAAGCCAGAGGCACCAGTGTGTGTGTGTGTGTGTGTGTGGGGGGGGGTGACGAGGGTCAGATGCCACCCCCACATCAGCACACTCTTCCATTGGTCCCTCCCCTTTTTCTGTGGTTCCCCCCCCTTTTCTGGAGGTGGCCCCCAGACCCTGGGGTGTGAAGGGACTTTGCTCCTGCACCCCCTTTTTTTACTGGCAGCTCTGATAGGAGCTTTGTCTTATAACAGGCTTAATCAAAAGTGATACAAGCTACAAAAGTGAGTTCTTGGAAGAGTGTTGCCATCTTCATAATGTAATAAAAATACTGTAATGATAAAGAAGAATTAATAAATAGTGTGCAATAAGCATGTCATAAAAACATTTTTTCCCCAACATCACTGCTTTTATAATTTATGCTGAGGTAAGGGAGAAAATCCCTGAAATATTCATTTTTGGAGGGGGTTCACGAGACTTGACATTTTAGTGAAAGGGGTCCATGGGTTGTTAAAGTTTGTGAACCACTGATCTAGAGGTACGTCCTCCCTGATGTCAAGATATTTCTTGCTCTCCTGCTCTCTCAAGATTATGGAGCTCAGTGCTGGTTCATGTTGAAATGGACAATTCTGGGTAAATCCTTTCCTTCTAGCTCAGTCAGAATGATGAAACGCTTCCCAGAGTAATGAGCCACCAGCTGGTCCATTACAATGCTGTTTTGAGCTGAGTGAAACCTTGTTATGAGTTAAGACCTCATTGACAAGTATGAACTCACTCTTCAGTCAACATAACTGTACAGATAGGACCCCCACCTCAGAGAAAGGGAATCAGTGAACACTCCCAGGAGATTTTGCTGGATATTTTTTGGTAGGGATGAGTGTGTATGTTTGTGTGTGAGAAAGAAAGAGGGCAGAATACAGAAAACCAGAGGAAAAAACAGACACCCTCAAGGAGCAGCTGACAGCATGATGCCTGACCCTGGAATAAACTTAGAGAGAGGTTTTTGGATTGATGTAAATGCTGAAAAGAGCGTTCCCGGTGATGTGAGCAAAAGAAGCCTTTTGTGCTATTTGATTCCTTCTGCTTTCAGAGGCTTTGTACATGCTTTGTAAATAAACAAAACTGCATTAGGGAAATACCTACCACCAATTTCTTTCTACATCTCCAGGGCCCTGAAATTTAACAGAGATCAAGGAAGAAGCAACAATACACTAGTTGTCTTTACAAAGTTCCCGTAACAAGTCATGTGAAATAGTCACCCATTCATAAAATCCTCTAGAGCCAAGAAGATTAGCACCTGTAAGCCGAAGTCTAAGCAGACCCAAATCCTGACTTCTTACCTTTGCCTATAACGCTGAAGACCTGAGGTTGATTTCTTGCCTTATTGGGGTACAGGGAATTGACTTTAAGTCTCTTATATCCCAGGATGGTACCTTAGTCATAGAGCTACAGAGAATTATTGGAACAGCCTCTTCTGTTGAAGCTGTTCCAATCTGTATAAATAATTAAATCTGTAATGGGCCAGAAAAAAAAGAGTGACTTGTGAGGGCACATTAATGGAAAACCTAGGTTTCAGTTCCCCTGCTCTATATCAGACAGAGTGGGGAATTGAACCTACATATTCCATGTTCTGCATTAGAGCTTTGACCACTGAGTTAAATGTTGGAAGGAGGGTATGAGTTCCTCCCCTGACCAGGAGTTTAGATGTCCTCTAAGTACATCTACCATGTTGAGCCTTGAAGGTAAACTACGCAGGAAACTCATTATTTGTGAATCTCACTGAGACTAGACATGAGTTAGGTGCCTAACTGCTGGGAAGTGTCAGAATTTAGGCAGCTTTGGGCATGCCCAGCCACCGCAACTGAGGACCTTGGTCACTTTAACAGTGGAAATATATGTCCTGACAGAGTTAGGTGGCAATGAACAGAGGTTTTCTAAATAACAATAGTACCTAAAGTGAAAGGTACACATCTAAGTCCCCCCATGAATTCCACCCTCAGCACCATTAGGAACATGATTCCTAAACTGGAGTAAACTCCTACAGCTGGAGCAAGCTGCTGAGCTGAGCTCAAATTCCAGGCTAAACCACAAGTGCCTAGTGCTGGAGACTTTGGCTCTATCCCTCATTATTTCTAACCTTCCAGCAACCACCATATCTCCATGCAATGTCAGTGGATAGCCTCCCTTGCAATACTGCATTTCTAACATTAGATGGTGCTATATAAAGATATAAATAGTAGCCTCCTGTCTCATTCAAAATGGAGTCCAACAATTAGTTACAATCTCTGCTGTTCCTTCTAGTTCCAGAGAAAACTTGGCCAAAAGTATAACCATAAGGTTAAAAACATGAAAGTCTTTTCTCTCTGAGTGTGATACAATTTGAAGATGAAAACTTTGCAGTGGGGTTTGTGTTGCCTATTTTCTCTTTGAGCTGTTACATATAACTATATAGGGATTTTCCTACACTTAACATATTTTATTAAATTAAGCCTTTAATAGGTCCATTTCCTTATCACAGTGATAAAGCAGAAAAAGTGGGGGTGAATCCTTAGGGTAAATCAAAGTTGTATAGGAAAAATGGTAGATGCATAAACTTTTAGGAAAAAAATGTGTCCTTGAATATAGCAGTCCTGGAGGACATTGAGATGTAGGTTGAAGCCTGTATGTTCTTTACCCTCCAAGATACTTTTTTGTTGTACAACTTGGGTCTGATTATGATTTCACGCTGTGATAAATGGGGAGGAGCTCCACAGAAATAAATTACACTGGTGTAAAGTAGAAGGAAGCGAGAGGAGAATCATGTCCCTTGTACTCACATGCATCATGTGAACAATAATTAATTGATAGTCGGGGCTGAAACTTGCACTTTTGTAAAGGTGATTTCAAAATTTTCATACATAGCAGGAGTTGAGAAAAGCTAGTTTTGAATGCCTGTGAAATGCACCTCAAGATTCATTGTAAGATGCATGTCAGACTCACTGGATAGTTCAAAACTATTTCAAATAAAATGGCTTGCATAGTGTAGATGTCCAAAATGAAAGATGGATTAAGCCTGGATCAAGGATTGTCCCCATATATTTGCACTGTAGTTAATGAGACCAACACCCACTCTACCACATCAGACACATGAATGTGATGTGGGACGTAAATTCATATGTGCCACCTGCTTGACCATAGGTTAGTCTCCCTTCATCTTTTTCAGACAAGTTAGAAACACCAAGTTCTTGCCTCTGAAGAGAGAAAGTATGGTCTTGTAGTTAAGGCAAGGGAAAGAGTCTGGTTCTGTTCTTTGCTCTGTCATAAATTTGTTGCTTGGATGTGGCCTGTGGACACACTTTCAAAGCATCTACTAATTTTGTATACCAATATTTTGGGGGGACCTTATTTTCAGAGGTGCTGCGCGCACCCACTGCTTCCATTGACTTCATTTGGAGTTGCCTATCTGTGCTTGGTTATACTTGTTCTATCTCTTTGCTAACTGCACGGTTTTATGTTCCAAGCTGTGATAGGGTGGCCAGTTAGCTCTGCTTAATGTACCTGAATATCACCCTCAAGTAAGGCATCAGTGACTTGGGGATAGATTTTGCCTGGCCCTGAATAAGGGGTGGTACATAGTTGCACCAGGAGAAGCCGAAGGAAGGAATTGTGCACAGATCTTGCTTAACCCCACACACTTGCAGGAGAGATGCAGGGAAGCTGTGAACGGTCCTGTATCCATGGTTACGGGTGGAATACTTCCTCCCTCCTTCCCTTCTGGGCAGCTTTAAAGACTAAGCACCTCTGCTAAGGGCCAGTTTGTGTCTCAGTCTTGCCTAGAGGAACCCTGAGAGAGATTGGAGGGAGGAGAAATTCTTCTGTGTTTGTTCCCCCTTTGAGCGCCTATGCCAGGCAAACAATCTGATGGACATAAGACAATAGTGTCACTATGTTACAAGTTACAATAGCATTCCTGGTTTTCTTTGGTCTCACAGATTTTTTTTTTTTTAAAGGGATTATAATGTTCTATAATTTACAAAACAAAAACAAATTATCCCAGGAACCTTTCTCATCATAAATGCATGGGTTTTGTACCTATCTCAGGAAGGATGACTTTCTGAGGAGACAGCCAACCATAGTTTCTGATTACAAAAGGGGTAGAAATCCATGTAGATAGCTCTCATTTCACCCTCCATTACTGCTAACTGCAGGGTAACTTTCAAAGCTGCAACCGCTCCTCGCACTTTCTGTAATCTTAGATCAAAGTCTATTTCCAGCTGTGCTAAGTGATACTTTGTTTTATCCAGATATGAATCAGGCTTATTCGTTGCCCTTATTCTTTATTCTTTCCTGACCCATTTTAGTTTTAGGCAGTGGCTGAATTATCGCCTCCATGCTGATAGCTCCATTGTCATTTTGCCAGTGACTTTCTATTATTTTTACAATCTTTTATACTAAATTTGTCATAGTGAGGCCTCAGAGCAGTTTTTCAGGATCTCTTGTAAAATATTTATCTCACACCCCAAATTCTGGGGTGGTGTGTGTTTGCATGTTCCTTAATACTAATATGACAAAAGCAAGTGGGTCCATATAAATTCTCCCGTGCAGCGTTAGTTGACAGAGCTGCAAACACCAGGAGACAGCAGTTAGGTGACCAACTGCCACT
Source organism: Sternotherus odoratus (assembly GCA_032164245.1). Taxonomy (NCBI): domain Eukaryota; kingdom Metazoa; phylum Chordata; order Testudines; family Kinosternidae; genus Sternotherus; species Sternotherus odoratus. The sequence goes on from JAVMKO010000008.1 coordinate 58,174,473, forward strand.
GATTTTTCAAGGGGACTGGGACACCTGCCTGACCTTTGTGCCTTTGATAATCGCTCTCTAAATTACTAGCAAGACTATTGTAAATACTTCTGGAGTGTTGCATTTAATTTTGTGTATGAATCCAAGAACAGATCAGAATAAAAATCTGTTGTCTATGGAGATGCGGAAAGGCTCTAAAAGTTGTGCTCTGCATCAGGGCACCGTCTCCAGTTTCAAGCAGGTGTAATGCAAATCGTGGTGTATGGCAGTTCTGCCTACACTAGTGGGGGCTAGGGAGAGGTTAAGGTAAAGCTGCACCAGGATTGGCCACTGTTAGCAAAGCCTCTGCTGAAAAATAAGCAAAAAATACCAAGCCCTCCCTTTTGCAACTTTTTATACATCACAAATAAGCAAAGGGAAAAAAAGCTCCCTCCCCTGAAAAAGCACAACAAATCCTTTGCAGACAATCCTGAATAACAGTGGTGAAAGGGAACTAGTCAACTACTACAGAACATGACATTGCTTGGTTCAGCTCACATATTAACTGTTGGATCTTTCTCAGCAATTAACTTTCCTATGTCCTATCCCCTCAACTATCTGAATGCCAAGCAACTGTTTTGTATTATTTGTAGGTTACCAGCAAAGATGGGTACAAATACAATCCTTTAAATCATATCCAAATCTTGTGGCCTTCATCCTTTTAAAAGCAGCATGAGCAATTAAAAGACTTCTTATTCCAAAGTGATTTCTTCATATCCAACTTGGAAACAATGTATTTTTGCCATCATCAAAGTTGTCAGTCTCAGAGGAGAAACCAAGTATTGAAAGTGCATAGAGATTGAACACTAGTCCCTGCAGATTAGGCTGAAAACTCACTAGCAGAGAAATGTTTGGAAACTTGCACTTCTTTAGCATTCTGTAGATAAAGAAAAAACTTGTAAAAATTGTGAATGTACTGACATTTGTTCAAACTGTTCTGAATGCTGTAGAGGATGCTAGATTCTTCACAATATGAGCTTTTTGCACATATGTTTGTCAATACAGCAACCAATAATTTGTATTAATTTCATTATTGGAATAGAAATGTTTTCATAAATTGCAGTTCATATCTATTGCATTTTATCTTGCCTAAAAGTCAAAATGTGATACATTTTAAAATCACTTTAACACATCAAATCACAATACAATTAGACAATTGTCAGAGCACTTATCCTAAATTATATTTTTCAAACATTACTGTGAAACACAGTTAAGGAATTATTTCCTTTTCATCATTGAGTCACACTCTGATATTTAATAATCTTTTATTTCTTTTAAAAAATACAGGTTTTCCTTTCATCTCTAATCATGAAAGCAGAGGTTTATGGGGGGAGGGTGTTAGAATTTCTGTTAAGCTAAATCTTTTTTTTTTTAACTGTTGAATTCTCTAAGGATTTAAAGATTTGGGATTACTGGAATACAAAAGGATCAAAGGCTGGGTGGCAAATAATAAGGATAATAATAAAGAAGTGCTACTTGAAGTTCTTAATCAAAGTCTGTTTTAAGGACCTCATTCAGCTTCTGATGAAATAAATATAACTCTAGAGTACATGTGAAAAACAAAGTAACCCCCCCTCACTTTCTCCGGATATGGAGATATGTTTAACTGCAAGTAATATTTTCAATCATTTTTAAAAGTACAGGACATAATTTAAAGAACTTTCAGTAAATGGTGATGATAGGAAAATTGAAAATGAGGCCGCAGTCCTACAACTTACAGTAGGTGTATGGATTCATGCACTCAAATGAAGTCTATGGCTCTGAAACTTGGGACCTAATGCTGTGTGTCAATTTGCAAATAAACTGATGACCCTGACTTTCTGAAGGTTGATCTCCTGTGCACTGTAAAATGCAGAGAATACTTGGGCAGCACAATTTTCAGTGAAGCTGCAGGAGAAATAAATTGTAATTGCCCATTCTTTGCATATGCCAGGATCTTCTTTTATTCTTAGTTTGGACAGCCTGTTAGTGAGCTAAACTTAAAGGGTTTATGGGCTCCGTTTAGATAAGCTTCAAAAAATCAGGTTGCTTATTCACAGTATTAGGATGTGCTCCTGCACCCAAAGAAGTAAATGGCAAAATTCACATTGATTCAATTGGACTGTGTCTATGGACTGGAAATATAACTGCTAGTCTGCCTCATTTACTTCCATTGCAGATGGAAGCAAGGAGTTTAGAGGCACATGAAGAGGAAGATACTTTATACATTCTTCAGAAAGCTTTCCATTCGTTGGCAGCGGTTCCATAGGTGTTGGAACTAGGGTGCTACTGTGTCCCCGACTTGAAGTGGTTTCCATCATGTACAGAGTTTTCAGTTTGGTTCAGTGTTCTCAGAACCCCTACTATACAAATTGTTCCAGCAGCCACGAATGGTTCAGTTTGATTGCTTCAAATTTTTTGACTATGTTGTTTTCCACCAGAGCTGCTAGGGGTTTACTATTTTTAAAAAGGAGAGCTAAGTCTCGGGGGGGAAATGGAGACGTTTGTCTGGGTCTTCCTGCCTAGCTTTTGAACCTGCCCCACACTGAGGAATTGCTGAACTAGATCCTGCCTGCCTGAATTATTTCTGGAAGTTTTTCCATTACTGAAAATGGATTTTGAATGAAGTTATATAATTAAGTTACATAAAGATGGGCTCCAGTCACACAGTCTGGGTTTGGATCTGAACCTCACCAAAGCTTGGAGATCTACAAATCAGTGGCTTGGTTTCAGGCTCAGATCTAAGCTTCAGTAATTTAGACAAATAATATTTTAAAACTGACACCAGTTCAGTCTAAATATAAAACATTTCAATTTCACATATTTTGTTCATAGAGTAAATGAACATTTCAAGACACTAATATATGGAAAAATATATAAATTTAAATATCAAGGTATGTAAGAGATTCTCCTGTGATCATCATCATTGCAAAGTTGCTGCAGTGCAAGCCATCAGCCCCGTTGTAAATAGCATCTGAAAGCTTATGTATATACGTATGGGCGAGAGGAAAGGTATCAACAAGATTTTTTAAAAAGTTTCCAGCAAAGCTTTGAGAGACATCTGAGAAACAAACTGGCATGAACATATTCCCCTAATTCTTCAAAAGTGTTTGTTAGTTTAGAAGTTCTCAGTGTAGACCAGTGGTAGGCAACCTGCAACCCTCCAAAGTAATACCCCTGGCCTGCACCACTTCCTGCAGCTCCCATTGACTGGGAAGGGCGAACCGTGGCCACTGGGAGCTGCAGGTGGCCATTCAAATGTAAACAAACTGGCTGGCGGCCGGCCAGTAGATTACCCGATGGGCCGCATGTTGTCCTCCATTGGCGGAGACAGACCTATTTCATTTACCAAATTTTGCCACATTTTTGATACTGTTCATCACCAAATACTCCTGTCACACCTTTGACAAAATTATGGGGTGAATAGGGACATCATGAAATGGCTCAGGTCCTTTTTAGCCAAACCCAAAAGGTGACTATGGTTAATGGTTCCTTTGCCTCCTAAGCTTTCACCCATGAGGTTTGCTACTCTCCTCTATAAGAATCTCGATGAAGCTGTTGAGACAGCTGGTGAACAACTAGGCCTCAGGTACCAGCATCACTCAGACAGTGTGCTGCTCCCCATGTCTCTATGTAAGCCTCATCACCAGCTCAGGGATGAAACCCCTCTCAGGTACTACCTAGGTAGATTAGTATTCAGCATGCACATTCATTGTTGATGCTGCAAAACTGTAGTTGTGGACATACATTCAAACTCAATCAAACAATTTGGTTTTGACCTCTTTATACTTGCACCCAAGAAAATTTGCAGAAGTGAATTTTTATTTGCAAGACTATTCATGGGTAGAGAATACGTCCAATATGTATTTTTATGGGTATTCATGCTGCAGCCACCACATTAGATGGGCCCTCATGGCTCTGCTCTTCCTTCACTTCTGTCTGCTCAGATCTCTGCCTTCACACAGAATGAATTCAGTTTCTGATAACTGCATTAATGATCTTACTTTGCTATTTTCCTGTTAAAATAGTTCTTGCTTTTATTTCAGGAATCCTGCACTCACCCACGGGTATAGAAAAAGCCCTAAGAACTGGATCATGACTTTAAAATAAATAAATAAATTGGAATTCATTATATCTGGTGCAAAGTACAGCTTTGTTTATATGAGTCTGTAAAGTTGTTTTTTGTCCTGAGATTTTGGTCCCTTTTAAGAAAGCTTACAAACATAATGGGAAAATTGTTTTTTAAATACAAATAGGTTTCCAAATAGGAGATTCATTTTACATGGTTCTTTCAAGTTACGTATAACAGCAATTTTAGGTGGGGTTTTCAATACTAATTTGAAACTAATGAGAAATGGGTATCTAACTCCCTTAGCAACTATGAAAATCTCAGCCTGCAGTCATAAAGTCAAAGTTAAGAGCTGTGTAATCCTGAAGCCAGTTTTAGTGCGCACCAGCGGTAACTTTATTGGTCCTATAGATGTCCAATGTTACATGTTCTTATATGTCAGTAGATTGGCATGCTTTATACTAATTATATATATATATACAAAACTCTACCCGTGCACACAGGGTATTGTGCTATAATTTCACAACATTTTAAAATCTCCTTTTTCAGGTGTACAAACAGAAAAACTGAGGGTAGGGGGCCAAATTCTGGATATGGTGGGTAGAATTTGGTTTTTTAGTGCATTGGCTTTTTTTGGCAGTTGAACACTCTTGTTCACTTCATGATCTAGTAAGCCAGGGGTCTCCAAACTTTTCAGCCCGAGGGCCGCATTAACTATTAAATAGCGGTTCGGGGGCCGACAAGATAAGAGGGCGGGGGGGGGGGAGGCGGGTGTAAGAGGGCTGGGGGGGGGGGCAGGGCCGGCGACAGGAATTTTGGGGCCCCGTACGGCAGACCATACGGGGCCCCCCCCGCCAGTCTCCCGCCGCCCGCGGCCCCCCCCCCGCCCCCGGCCAGTCTCCCGCCACCTGCGCTCCCCCCCCCTGCCTCCCGCGCCCCCCCCCGCCGATCTCCCGCCGCCCAAGGGCCCCCCCCCCGCCGGTCTCCTACCTCCCGCACCCCCCCCCCCCGTCTCCTGCCTCCCGCGGCCCCCTCCCCCCGGGTCCCCACCCACCCCCCAACTGACCCACCCAGCCCGGTCTCTCACCCCAAAACCTCCTTTCCTCCAATCCCCCCCCCAAATGACCCACCCAGCCAGGTCTCTCACCCCAAAACCTCCTTTCCTCCAACCCCCCCCCCCCAACTGACCCACCCAGCCAGGTCTCTCACCCCAAAACCTCCTTTCCTCCCACACCCCCCCCCCCCCAACTGACCCACCCAGCCAGGTCTCTCACCCCAAAACCTCCTTTCCTCCAACCCCCCCCCCCAAATGACCCACCCAGCCAGGTCTCTCACCCCAAAACCTCCTTTCCTCCAACCCCCCCCCCAAATGACCCACCCAGCCAGGTCTCTCACCCCAAAACCTCCTTTCCTCCAACCCCCCCCCCCAACTGACCCACCCAGCCAGGTCTCTCACCCCAAAACCTCCTTTCCTCCAACCCCCCCCCCAACTGACCCACCCAGCCAGGTCTCTCACCCCAAAACCTCCTTTCCTCCCACCCCCCCCCCCAACTGACCCACCCAGCCAGGTCTCTCACCCCAAAACCTCCTTTCCTCCCACCCACCCCCCCCAACTGACCCACCCAGCAGGGTCTCACCCCAAAACCTCCTTCCCTCCCACCCACCCCCCAACTGACCCACCCAGCAGGGTCTCTCACCCCAAAACCTCCTTTCCTCCCACCCCCCACCCCCAACTGACCCACCCAGCAGGGTCTCACCCCAAAACGTCCTTCCCTCCCTCCCACCCCCCCCCCCCAACTGACCCACCCAGCCCGGTCTCTCACCCCCCCAACTGACCTGCTCAACCCGGTCTCTCCCCACAGACCGGTTCGCTGCGTGGCTGTGCGGCGCGTCCCGGCCCCAGCTCCCAGCCGTCCCTGCAGCCGAGCACGTGGCGCGTCCCGGCCCCAGCTCCCAGCCGTCCCTGCAGCCGAGCACGTGGCGCGTCCCGGCCCCGCGGCTGGCGGCGGCGGCGCTTCCAGGCCCCGCGGCTGGCGGCGGCGGCCGAGCGGGCGGCGCTTCTTAGGCCCCGCGGCTGGCGGCGGCGGCCGAGCGCGCGGCGCTTCTTAGGCCCCGCGGCTGGCGGCGGCGGCCGAGCGCGCGGCGCTTCTTAGGCCCCGCGGCTGGCGGCGGCGGCCGAGCGCGCGGCGCTTCTTAGGCCCCGCGGCTGGCGGCGGCGGCCGAGCGCGCGGCGCTTCTTAGGCCCCGCGGCTGGCGGCGGCGGCCGAGCGCGCGGCGCTTCCAGGCCCCGCGGCTGGCGGCGGCGGCCCGCGCGGCGCTTCCAGGCCCCAGCGCGGAGCCAAAAATATCTCCGCGGGCCGGATGAGAGGGCCTCGCGGGCCGCATCCGGCCCGCGGGCCGTAGTTTGGAGACCCCTGTAGTAAGCAAACAAACCAGGTTGTGAAGGTAAGTTTTGTATACCAAACTCATCTTTGAAAACTAAGGAGCAAAAACCAAATGTGTTGATTAGCTATGTGCATCTCTGCATACGTGTTATACATTCCTTTAATTAGAATTCAATTTGAGCTCCAGGGACCCTGATTAGTTTAAATTATATGATCTTTTCATATTATTTTTTTCACTTTAGAGTATGGATCAGGTTAGGCTGTTCATCTCTCATTAGTGCCTCAAATTTCTCAAATGAATAATGAAAAGCATGAGAGGAAAGAACAAAGCTCTAAACAAGAATTGGTACCTCTGAATTTATATATGGAAATTAAGGCCATGTAACAATATATAGCATGCACTGAGGTTTCTTCACTCTTTGATTTTACCTAGAAACCAGGGGAATCCTTTTGCTAAGTGGTCTAATCAAATATTACTTGACATTAAAATTGAGTTTTGATACTACATTTCCCCCAGGATTGTTAATCCGCAGTATATTTTTTCTATTAAAAATAGACATAATGCACCTGGATATAATGCATTTAGTTTCCAGGTGGATGCTATGTGAGCCACATAGAATAAATAAATTATCTTTTATTAGAGTTATAGCATGTTGTCTACTGGAAATTCAGACTCCAGCAAATAGATACCACTTCACAGACACTTTTAGGGAAGACTCACAAATTCATTACTGTATGGTAATAGTACCCACTGTATACTACTAGTATACACAGCTTTTTATCTGGAAAAACCAAATTTCAAGGTGCTTTCCTTGTGTATGTGCATGCACACACAATATATACTTTGTATTTTACTAAAATGCGTGCACCTCTTTGGTGGAATGCAGTACAAATTTATTAGTACCAGGTACACTTCAGAATCGTTTACCCTAGAAAGTAAAGTATGGTATAAACCGGGGTGGTCAACCTGTGCTTGAGAACCAGAATTTATCAATGTACATTGCCAAAGAGCCACAGTAATATGTCAGCAGTCCCCCATCAGCTCCCCCTGGCCCTGGGTCCCAGTGCCTCCTGCCCACCAGCAGCTCCGCCGATCAGCATCTCCCTCTCCACACCTCCCGATCAGCTGTTCCATGGCGTGCAGGAGGCTCTGGAGGTTGAGAAGAGCGAGGGCACGGCAGGGTCAGTGGAAGGAGCAGGAAGGGGTTGAGTAGTGAGCACCCCCTGGCACATTGGAAAGTTGGCTCCTGTAGCTCAAGCCCCAGAGTTTGTGCCCATACAAGGAACTACATATTAATTTCTGAAGAGCTGCATGTGGCTCCGGAGCCACACGTATCTGCAGGTGTGAAGGACCAACTGGGAGAAGGTGTTACTATGAACAAAGATCCATCAGTTTTCCAGCAGTTTGCTCAGCTTCAGCCAAGGTTTTCTAAGTTTTTGCATAAGGGTTGACTGAGATACGTGGAGGTATCAAATCTCAAGTTGGGTGGGTTTCACTTGTAATATAAGAATTTCTCCCAACTCGGTTAAGAATGCAAAACCCTGAAAGCTCCCAATAGACACTATCCTTAGATATAATTCATTCCCTCTGAGAATGTGATCAATCAGAGGAAGGGACTTTATGAACCCAGAGCAAATTATAGTGCTTACATATTTATTTTTATTGAATTTTTTCCATTAATTATAATTGAGTTATTCCTTTGTTTGAAAACCTTTGAGGGACATGGATAATCTTAAATTCCTCATGATCTAATTTTTAATCTTAAAGTTAACTTTTTGTTGTATGCCTGCATAAAAATAGATGTCTATCCTAAATAGCCTTCCTGCATGGTAAAGAGGCATCATCAAATGCTTATTCACAAAAGTGAACGTTAGTGAAGCAAAGGGAAATTGTTTTTGAGAGGTAGACTATACAGAGACAAAATCTTCCAGGATCCAATTGATCTATCTTAGTGTTTGACATATTTTTTATAATGTTTTCAAAGAACTGCAGAATGGCGTATCCATACTTGACAGGTCTCTGTCCTGTCACTGTCCATATTTTTAATTTAGAAAAGTAACTTTATTCATATATATCTATCTTTCCTTTACAGTGGAAGATTAGCTGATGTCCCCATCAATCTTTTTTTCTCTTTGAATTTCTTGTTGTGGGTATTATATTTCTTTATAATTAGAGACGAATGAGCTATGATTGATTTGTGGTATGCCTGTGGGTATTTCTATCAAGTTCTTATTTTACTTTGGTTATTTTGAGATTGCTTATGAATTACAGCTTTGTTCCTAATTTGGTGGGAAAATCTTGGTTCTGAAGGAAAATAACAGATCATATTTATTTTTATATCTACATTTCTGCTGGTGTTCTGGGGCTTTCCAAGTGAATATGTTGGGGGAAACCATTGTTTTTTGATGTTGTACACCAGATACGCTACCACCACCAACAGGAACAACAGAGGATGGGAAGATACAAGCCTAAGAATTTAAATAAGATACTATTACAATACTTATTTAGACCCTGATTCAGTAAAGTACTTACGCATGTGCCTAGCTGTAAAAACATGAGTATTTCACTAACTTCAGTTGAGCTACTCCATTGCTGATAGTTAGGCACATTCTTAAGCATGTTGCTGAGTTTGGACCTAAATTAGTACTTTCTAAACTCATAAATTTCAAAATGGATTAAAGTTCTGCCATTTTCTATTTCCATTACGTACTCTGTCATCTGAGTAATACCACGTAATCATGATGCCCTGTGTTGTTTGCAAAGGACAGCCCCAATCTCTTTTACTACTTTGACCTTTACAACATATTTGTTTTGAATAGGTGACCATTCCATTTTTCTTTTGCTCACAGAATTTTAAGGCTACGGGCAGGAGGGAGGAATGGCCAGCAACTAAAATGTTCAAATTTTGAAAAGGTCAGAGTGGTATGGTTTACTGTTGCCTGCAAGACTTCACTCCAGCACATGACAACTAACCAAATACTAATAAAACTACAGCCTATATATTTTTAAATATCAATACAAAAAAATTTCCAGCAATCACTTAAAGTGACACTATTTTTCCTGTAGGTCTCAGTTTTCCAATACTCATAAGTTATTAAATCTAATAAAAGCTTTTGGATTTTTTTTTTACCACTGTAGGGTTTATTACTATTATCATTCTATTGTAGGTTTGCTACTTTTGATTGGATGTATTCCTGGAGGTTTTATCACATGACATAATCTTTAATTAAAGATTAATCTTTAATTCCTGGAGACTTCAGGACAATCCTGGAGGTTTAGCAACCCTAGTCTACATTTTTGTGCAGCTTAAAAAGTATGGCGCCCTTTATTGAAACCTTTGCTTTAATCCTGGTGTGATTTCTGTGGCATTTAAATTAATATAAGCCAGGGTTCAATTCAGCTGTTTGTTTATAAATCACAGATTATTGGAATGCCATGTCATCAACGTACACTTTTATAGTCATGCATGTTGTCCCTATTGGAATGCAGGTTAAGTGCCGTGTATGATCCTCAGTGTTCACTTTCATAAATCTCTTCTTGGAAAAATGGTATGATAGAATATTAAAATACTATGAAAAAGATTTTGTGCTCTTTTGGACCAGTGGGATGCTAGAGTAACTCCACTGGTTTCAGTTGAGATGATTTGGATTGAAACTGGCATAAATAAGGGCAGTATTTGGCCATCTAGGTGGATCTTTAGCTGTGATGAGAAGATTCCCTCCTACCCCATTGCCACTACTGTTGACAATTGCAAGATGTTGAATTCGGCCTGCTTTTCTGTTACTACTTCTGGCCTTCTCATCAAATGACAAGCCAAGAAGTTAGCACTTCCTAGGAGTCACGTAGTAGTTCATATTCTCAAAATTAATAGCATGAGGTGGGCCCCTATATTCTGTTGCTGGGAAAGGCTGGCCAGCTATAGACATCCTTTAGGTAGGGAATAAAAATCTATTTATTTTGACACAGATGAGAGAGAAATACAGCACTTACGTAACCCCACATTAGAATGTTAATAGGCTTCATCCAATAGGATAAATTGAACACACAATATGAAGAATATTGCATACATTTGTCTAAAATAGTAAGCTATCATGAGTGGTTACCATCATTCTATACCATATAACTACATACAAAAATATAATACACTCACCAACAACATTTCACAATGCATAGGCTAGTACGGTTACTCAGTGTTATCTTCCAATCTCTACATGCCAAATAATGGCAGTAAAAAACAAGAGGTAGATGGTAAAGAATTGACATGCTAGATTCTGAACCTATTATTCCCACTGGGCAACAGTTATTCCCACTCCTTGTCCCACTGAAGGCAATGGAGCTTCACATGTGAGAAACAGTACACCGATGTGAGTACGTGGTTTACAGCTGGTTCAAAGGTTTGTTTCCTCATTGACAAACAGCAACAAGAAGGGATGTCTCTCCATTGCGAGTCTCTGGTTTTGACTTTTATTGGCAACGGAGGAATCTCCTGGCTTCCTTAATTCTCATTGTACTTCTAGATAACGGTTTTTGAATTTTTCTTAACAGCAAAAACAACTTTGCAATAGCAAAAATAACAAAAAACAATAACAAACAATAACAAAAATAACAGGCTTGTGGCTAATCCTCCAGCTTCTCCAAATCACTTGGCAGCTGCTGCAATGTCCCTGAATTCTCTAAATGGTGAAACCTTCACAATTTTTAAACTCTGCTTAAGATGGAACCATAAAATCAAATTTTACTTTGTACTTTGGTCTTTTACTAGACGTTTTCCTAAGTGGTGATAGTTCTTGACACAAGATGCTGAGGTCAAGGCTACAGTTAATTTCCTCTTAAATGCCAAGAAGTTCTGCTGAAAAGAGGGCTTGATTCTACTCATTTTAAAGGTGATATCAGTACTTATTGATTCTGAATTCCTCTCATTTTTAACCCCATCATTCATAAATGTAGTAATTAGAAGGTGAATCATAACCAGGCCAGCAAACGGTATCCGTTAAAACTGGATCACTGCTAAGGATGGTGAAATCCAAGGAATTCTAGCTTTAGCTGCAAAACAGGTGCAGAACTCTGAACCTGTCACAGTGTTCAACATAAGTCGAGTAGAGCCTGTGTTAAGCAGCTGGGATGGAAGTAGTTGAAGGAAAGCACATAGTCTTAAGACCTTGAATTTTAATGGAATGTAAGAAACACATGGGGAACATGGTTCTGATTGTGCTTCGCAGTTCGAACCACACATGGACATTGGGGTGTGCATTCACTGAAGAGTTACCTTGGATGATTGGCACCTGGGTGTGAGCACTTCTGGGGTTAGCCTAGCCTGGATGTGAGCAGCCAAACTACCAAACCATACACAAATTACTGTATGGTCACTGGTACTGCAGTCACCTGAGTGTGTCATTAGAATTTCTTGGAGCATATCCCATGGGTCTTTGTACTGCACCAAGCTGAGTCACTCTGATACTTTTCCCAGTGAATTGTGGGAGAACTCGTCTGTCCTTCTGGATACACATTGCAAAAGAGTTTGGAGGACTAGCAGCGCTCGAGTGGTTTAATCTGTGTTGCCACTTCAGAATGGAAGTTGCCAGCCTGAATGATAGCCTCACTCAAGTTTTAGCCTACGACAGGCCTGCTAAGCAGCATGAAAGTGCCACCAAACTTGAGTGAGAGTATTTTGTGTGAGGATGGACATGGGGTTGGGGAAGTACCCATGTAAGAGCCTGAGTTAACTCTGCAGTCAATATAGACTTACATTTTATTCTGATTAGGTATTTAGTACATGGCTTGAATTATGCAAGCATTGTATTGCCTCTATAAGGAATCACAGTATAGAGAAATCTTAAAATAAGCTAGTATGAAATGAATGTGTAGGCCCTTGTTCTCCAATGCTCTGGCTTCTTTTTTGATACTGGTGACGTAAAACATCTCGTTAGCCAGTGGATCCAGACATGTAAATATTTCCCTTGTTTCCCAAATCCTTGGAAAATGTAGAGCCACTATAATGATTCCCATGCCACTTCCTGGCCTGCAGCACAATGGATGTGTATGAGGAAAAGGGTATGTGGCTGGTACCCCCGTGTCTGGCTGATCTCCAGTTACCTGAACAACACATGGAGTCTTTTGGTTCAAGACAGAGTGCTGGGGTTGCACTGGGTACCAGGATAGCATATGGCAGCCCCAGAATTGGAGAAATGCAAAGGTGTCTTAAAATGCTCTGCCTCCCGGGGCACTTGTACTGAGCACACCTGGATAAGGCCAGAGAAATGTGGTTCCTGGGAAGCTGTACAAGATATCATAGGCACAGAAAAGATCCAGAGAATAATGTGATCAGAGGCACGATGGAGGATGAGGGTGGTAAGGAAGAGATCTGTGCAAGGAGAGATCAGATCCAGCTGGAAAGGAGAGAAGTAAGAGTAAACAAAGTATGGCAGATATATAAAAAATATGTAGTCTAGAGGAGACCATTCGAGTTCTCTTCCTATAGCCCATGAAAGCTTATGCTGAATTTAACTGGTTAGGCTCTAAGATGCCACAAGTCTTCTTAGTCTTATTTATGGATACAGACTAACACAGCTGCTAATCTTAAACCTCCTATACTGTTTCCCATACTGCAAGACCAAAAAGATACCGATGTTAAAAATGCAACATCTTTAAAACAAATTAAAGGAAATACTGTAATTAGCATGTGAAACTTACCCCTGCAGGATATTGCTGAAACCATGACTACGTTTCCATGTTTCTGTCTACTTCTGTTTTCTGTGATAAACCACTAGCTTTGCCCATCAACTAGTGATGTGATTGTTGCTTGTTTGGGGATTCAGGGAAGTACACTGCTCTCTGCCAGTCTGTAGGGAATATTTCCCCTGATACTGGCATATCAGCAAGTTAGAAGAGACTTTCCCAATCCGGTTCCTTATAAGTAATATGCTGCTAACCAGGTCTGCAGTAGGATCAAAACTGCTCACTTGGAAGCTAATGAGACAGTGTAGTGATGTTTCCCATGCTCTATGTTCCAGCTTAGTTTCTATTTTTCAGTCAAAGAATCACCATCTTTTTCTGAAGTGACATTCTGTGAATGCGTATATGACACCACCTTTTCTCTCACATTGTGCAGGACAGTGTCTCTGACTAGGATGAAGAGAGAATGAAATTTGTGACTTTGTTAATGAGGAGATGATGTTCTTGATAGTTTTTACAGTCCACCCATAGGAAAAAACAAACAGTTTCTCAACAACACTGTTGTTGATGAAGGTACATCAGAAAAACAGTCAGGTCAGATAACAAAAATGCTAAACACATTTTGGCAACTGCAAACTTACCCTGGGCCTCCTTTGTTTTTTTAAGATTTAATGTCCTTATTTTACTGGATTTGGTGTTGTAACTAAATATTGCTCCCCATTAGCTACCTTTTTTTAGCTGGTGCAATTAGCATATTTCTTGTGAGTAGTATGTAGGTGAATAACAAGGCCAATATTATCAGTGATCTGCAGAAGTGAACTCAAAAGTGTTTATCAGGTTAGATGTCTTCACAACATATTTATCGCTTTGCTTCCTTTCAAGGGAGCATTGCCAAAGTAATTACTGGTCCAACAAACTGACATCCCATGACAGTGTTCACTGTGCAAGGCTTTAAATTCTCTAGTCCAAAGAAGCATTTATTTCTCCAAGTTGCCACCATGTTTCATCTGAAAAATTTAGCTTAAAGGTTAATGTATTACAGGCATAGGAGGTAGCATGTATGAGTCACTTTATTTGTTACTAGATTTATAGACAGTTGAGCAGTTCCTGGTGAAATTCACAAATACTTGGTTGAAACCGATTCTGAATGGAGAAGCCTTGCTAATAGGAACACAGTCAGAGAGAGCAGTTATTGTTTAGTTACATGGATATTTTCCCTATTAGGTCTTGCCTTACATTTTTAGCTAAACATATTTGCATGCCTCAGTCTGGGCACTCCACAAATAAGAACAGGGAATACTTGTGGCGCCTTAGAGATTAACCAGGTTATTTGGATGTGAGCTTTCTTGGGCTAAAACCCACTTCATCAGATGCAGGGAGTGGAAAATACAGTAGGAAGATGTGTGTGTGCTTGTGTATATATAGATAGATAAATACAGAGAACTTGAAAAGATGGGAGTTGCATTCCAACTATAATGAAACAAATCAATTAAGGTGGGCTATTATCAGCAGGAGAAAAAAACTTTTGTAGTGATAATCACGATGGTCCATTTCAAACAGTTAACAAGATGATGTGAGTAACAGGGAACATATTAGCATGAGAAAATTTTTTGTTTGTGTAATGACCCATCCACTCCTAGTCTTTATTCAAGCCTGATTTAATGATGTCCAGTTTGCAAAGTAATTTCAGTTTTACAGTTTCTTATTGGTGTCTGTTTTTGAAGTTTTGTTGTTGAAGAACTGTGACTTTTAGGTGTGTAATTGAGTGTCCAGGGAAGTTGAAGTGTTCTCCAACAGGTTTTAGAATGTTCTAATTCTTGACATCTGATTTGTGTCCATTTATTCTTTTTATGTAGATACTGTCCGGTTTGTCCAATGTACATGGCAGAGGGGAATTGCTGGCACACGATGGCATATATCACATTGGTAGATGTGCAGATGAACGAGCCCCTAATGGTGTAGCTGATGTGTTTAGGTCCTGTGATGGTGTCCCTTGACTAGATTTGTGGACAGAGTTGGCAACAGGCTTCATTGCACGGATAGGCTCCTGGGTTAGTGTTTTTGTTGTGTGGTATGTAGTTCAGGTTGGGGGGCTTTCTGTAAGCAAGGACTGGCCTATCTCCCAAGGTAAGTGAGAGTGAGAGATCGTCCTTCAGAATAGATTGTAGATCGTTGATGATGGACTGGAGAGGTTTTAGCTGCGGGTGGAAGGTGATGGTGAATGGCTTTCTGTTGCTTTGTTTGTTGGGCCTGTCCTATAGTAGGTGACTTCTGGATAACTTTCTGGCTCTGTCAATCAGTCTCTTCACTTCATCAGGTAAGTATTGTAGTTTTAAGAATGCTTGATAGAGATCTTATAGGTGTTTGTCTCTGTCTGAGGGATTGGCGCAAATGCGGTTGTATCTTAGAACTTGGCTGTAGACAATGGATTGTGTGCTATGATCTGGATGAAAGATGGTTTCCGGTAGAGGATGGTATTTATGTGACCATTGCTTATTAGCACTGTAGGATCCAGGAAGTGGATGTCTTGTGTGGACTGGTCCAGGCTGAGATTGATAGTGTGATGGAAATAGTTGAAATCTTGGTGGAATTCCTCAAGGGCTTCTTTTGCATGAGTCCAGATGATGAAGATATCACCAACGTAGTGCAAATAGAGTAGGGGCATTAGAGGACAAGAGGTGAGGAAGCGTTCTAAGGCATCCATAAAAATGTTGGACTACTGTGGGGCCACGCGGGTATCCATAGCCGTGCCATTGACTTGAAGGTATACATTGTACCCAAATATGAAATAGTTGTCGGTGAGGACAAAGTCACAAAGTTCAGCCACCAAATTTTCAATGACATTTTTGGGGATACTGTTCCTCATGGCTTGTTCACCATCTTTGTGTGGACTTAGAACAACAAATGTTTCCTCTTCTCCGTTAAGGCCAAACTGGACAGTCTCTACGCAAAAGAATAGATGGGCACAAATCAGACGTCAAGAATTATAACATTCAAAAACCAGTCAGAGAACACTTCAACTGCCCTGGACACTCAATTATGGACTTAAAAGTCGCAATTCTTCAACAACAAAACTTCAAAAACAGTAACTGTAGAACTGGAATTAATTTACTGTTACTCACACCTTCCTGTCAACTGTTTGCTTATTATACTGTTACTATACAGTATTATACTGTTACTATGTTATGACCTAGCATGGCCCTAGTGTGGTTTGCCCTAGATCAAATCATAAACATTTGTATAGCATCCAGGCTAATATTTTAGCTAACTCTAGTGTAGATACACTGTTCTAAAATTGTGGTTAGAATCTAATCCTAGTTCTTGCAACTTCCACCACATCCTTGCCAGGCATAGCGTTTCTTGGCCCCTCTGTATGTAATTCTCAATTCAAAACTTTATAGTTAGTCTTTAAGGTGCCACAGGACTTTGTTACCTCTAATAAGGGCAGAGTTAGCAGTACTCCAGTGGCAACAATCAAAGGAGTGACAAATGGTTTCGGTACATCTGTAACTTTCAAACTTTCATTTAATTAGCATCCTCCAGTCCACTTAGGGATGGGTGGAGAGGAGTAGGGCCCTGGTGTCCTTCCATTCTCAGAGCTGGATTCCGATGAGGCAGGGAGTTTCCTTGCTGCAAGAATTTGAATTGTAGGGGTAGTGGAGAATTGCATCCACAGAGGAAACAGGATCCTTATGTGTGTTGTGGTGGTTGGGGATAGGGAAGTCCTTCAAGCTGCCACTGGAGCACATGGAACCTTTCACAAGTCTCTCCCTCCAGCAGAACCATTGAAAAGTAGAGGGAGATTTTTAGTGTTGTAATGGTAGGACAATTACAATGTAGCTGTCAAGACACACAAAGAGGATGCTTCAGTGGCATAGAACAGTGGCTCTTAACCTTTTCAGTCTACGGAACCTCTTTCAGGAGTCTGATTTTATTCTTGCATACCCCCAAGTTTCACCTCACTTAAAAACTACTTGCTTATAAAATCAGACATAAAATTACAAAAGTGTCACAGCACACTATTACTGAAAAATTGCTTACTTTCTCATCTTTCTAATATAATTACAAAATAAATCGTTGGAATATAAATGAAATATTATACTTACATTTCATTGTATAGTATATAGAGCAGTGTAAACAAGTCATTGTATGAAATATTAGTTTGTACTGACTTCTCTAGTGTTTTTTATGTAGCCTGTTGTAAAACTAGGCAAATATTTAGATGAGTTGATGTACCCTTGGAAGACTGCCGCGTACTCGCAGGGGTACACGTATTCCTGGTTGTGAGCCACTGGCTTAGAACAGTAGTTCTCAACCTATGTATCACTGTGGGCTGCATTTGCAGTTTTCCTTATGTGGGCTGCTTCCTTACTATATATATATATATATATACTACCTGTATAGCCCTGAGGATGTCACATGGGCTGCAGTTGTGTGCTGATTGGGCCACACGTTGCGAATCACGGGTCCACAAGCAAGGAGGATTTGGTCAAAGAAGATGGTGACGGGAGAGGGGGCAGGTAATATTGCTGGGTGGAAGAGGTTGTGTTACAAGCCCTGAATGGAAAAGGGAGGAAAAGGAAGGTAGGATGCTGAGTGGCAGGGAACTCTTGTCCGTTTATAGTTTTAGGGAATCGTGACCTTTCAATGATCATCCAAATGAAACTTCCAAAACTTTAGCCTGTCTTTCGTAAACAAACAACCCCTCTACTGTATTTATGGGTAATGTTGTACACCGTCACAATGGCAAATATAATGCTTTGCTATCTGAAGACTTGGCTGTAAAGATGGCAATCTTCTAAATGGTATTTAACAAAGGCAGCATAGCAAGATAATAAAATAACAATTTATTGCTTAAAAATTACTAATTGATATTTTGGAAGGTTATAACTTCCTTTTTAAAGCACACTTGTCAAATGCTAATTAAATACTTACACGTCCCTTACAAATTTAATTAAGTCACAACATTTATTGCCTCTGCAATTCTGAGTTAATTACATGTGAGAAATTGTTCTCTAATATACGTCTTCAGCCAGAGTGCATACCTTTATACTAATAATAAATTGCTGTGTAAAGGTATGCAATAGGATTACATATTCAAAGTAAAGTATTGGAGGTACTGTTTCTGTATGTGCGCAACTCCCATTATAGGTAATCAGACTGATGTGCCTGTAGACGGGACCGCTCTTACCCGGGGCGCCTCCTGCTGGGGTTGTGGGGAATTAGCGGCTTCCAAGTGTTGAGAGCGCCCTCTGCTGGGTGGTCGCCGCCTCTTCCCAGGCTCCGGTCGGTGGTACATCACCCCGACCAGGCACACAGATCGTCAGGGCACACAACGTCTGCGGAACTGGCCCTCGCCGGTGGTTGCCCCACGCAGCCGGGGTATACGTAGTCTCTCTCTCTACATGGTCCCTGTCCGGGCGTCCCAGCTCTGGCTGTACAACTACGCCGTCTCCGCTGGGCTGGCTTCGGCCTGGGCTTTTTCTGTCCCCTCAGTCGGCGAATACACAGTCTCAGCTAGGCTGGCTTTTGCTTGGGCGTTCCTTGCCCAAGCAGCCAGTAAATACACAGTCCTTGCTAGGCTGGCTTTTGTCTGGGCTTTCCTTGTCCCAGTAGCCAGCAGACACACAGTCTTCGCTAGGCTGGCTTTTGCCTGGGCTTTCCTTGCCCAAGCAGCCAGCAGATACACAGTCTTTGCTAGGCTGGCTTTTGTCTGGGCTTTCCTTGTCCCAGTAGCCAGCAGATACACAGTCTTTGCTAGGCTGGCTTTTGTCTGGGCTTCCCTTGTCCAAGCAGCCAGCAGATACACAGTCTTTGCTAGGCTGGCTTTTGCCTGGGCTTTCCTTGTCCCAGTAGCCAGCAGACACACAGTCTTTGCTAGGCTGGCTTTTGCCTGGGCTTTCCTTGCCCAAGCAGCCAGCAGATACACAGTCTTTGCTAGGCTGGCTTTTGTCTGGGCTTTCCTTGTCCCAGTAGCCAGCAGATACACAGTCTTTGCTAGGCTGGCTTTTGTCTGGGCTTCCCTTGTCCAAGCAGCCAGCAGATACACAGTCTTTGCTAGGCTGGCTTTTGCCTGGGCTTTCCTTGCCCAAGCAGCCAGCAGATACACAGTCTTTGCTAGGCTGGCTTTTGTCTGGGCTTTCCTTGTCCCAGTAGCCAGCAGACACACAGTCTTCGCTAGGCTGGCTTTTGCCTGGGCTTTCCTTGCCCAAGCAGCCAGCAGATACACAGTCTTTGCTAGGCTGGCTTTTGTCTGGGCTTTCCTTGTCCCAGTAGCCAGCAGATACACAGTCTTTGCTAGGCTGGCTTTTGCCTGGGCTTCCCTTGTCCAAGCAGCCAGCAGATACACAGTCTTTGCTAGGATGGCTTTTGTCTGGGCTTTCCTTGTCCAAGCAGCCAGCAGATACACAGTCTTTGCTAGGCTGGCTTTTGCCTGGGCTTTCCTTGCCCAAGCAGCCAGCAGATACACAGTCTTTCCTAGGCTGGCTTTCGCCTGGGCTTTCCTTGCCTAAGCAGCCAGCAAATACACAGTCTTTCTAGGTTCTGTCCGGGCGTCTTGGCTCTGGTGACAGATGTACCTAGCCCCCTTTTTCTCACCCCTCCAGCGACTGACCTCAGGGTTCCTGGCCCTCGGGGGCCCAGGCCATTCCGAGCTCCTCCGGGTAGCTGGCGGCTGGAACTCCTGGCCAGTCGTCTGGGGTCGCGGGGCTGGTGGCTGTGGGTCCTGTCAGGTCGCTCCCGGTGGCCGCGGGGTCTACGAGCATCGGGGTCTCGCCCCCGACTTCCCCTGCTGCGGGGGCCTTGGTCTCCGGGTCGTCGTCCCCGTCCTCCCGGTAGGCGGTGGTGGGGGCGTCTGAGCCGTCCCACCAGTCCTCGGCCTCGGGACCCTCACTCCGCTCCGTCTCCAGGCAGGGGGGAGGCCAGTCCTCCCAGGGAGAGTCCGCCCTCTGTCTTCCGCCCCCCTCTTGGCAACCGGCCCCGCCTTTTGTGCATCTGGGTTACCAGTTGCACTTCCGGGGCGGGGGACGTGGTCGAGCCGGCTCCGCCGTCCATGGCGGATCGCCGGTGCGTGGGCTGTCCACCTCGTAGGGGGCCCATCCGGGCCCGCTACAGTGCCCATCTGATCTTGAATATGATACATATGAGGTACCCACGTTAATCACATTTATCGATAATGGGACTCGTTATGTGTCATTTAGAGTAGACTATGTGGCAAATGCTTAAATCTAAGATCACTAATAGAAATTTGCTCCTCACTTAACGTGAATGAGTTGATGCAGTTTCAAGCACTCTTAGAAACACAAAGGCTTTTAAAATGGTCCTACCCCTCTCTTCAATGGCTGGCACTCCTCTTAGTCCTTTCTGCCAGGGACAAAATTGGAAGAGAAGGTGTATTGATTAGGTGTGTATGGCTCAGCTCCTCTCTTTCTAGCATCTTGCTGTACTTGAGGGAGAATATGCCATGAGCTTTGACTGGCTGCACTTCCCATGAGGTGGCAGCTAAAAAGAGATTAGAATTTCCTCTGCATATGGGTCTGAAAATCCATAATCTATGGGAAAAGACACAGGGCCAGATTCTCAGGCATGCTATGGAATGGGGGCATTGTGCCGTTGCAGTGGTATGAGGTAGACTGTCAGCTGATCCAGCCAGCTGAGCATTCCTTTTGTGTAAGGGGATTCTGGATGGTATAGACCTGTCTTAGCAGTTGATATGCTACACCACCCCAGTCCCCATTGCAGCTTGTGTCCTTGGTGAAAAGTAGTGTCTATATGCTTCACCACCCTTGAGTAGACAGGCAATGTGGAAGTTTTCAGCTGTAACTTGCCTTATAGACCAAGCTAAAGGGAAGGTAAAATGACTTTAAACCACTTTTCTCATACAGGGTCTTGTGTTCTGTACCAAGTATTGCTCAGCCAGGCCAGAGAACCTGGCTGGGTTGGCAAGCTGGAGTAAACGGTGGGCTCTTATCCTTGCTGGGGCTACCACTGGAAGGAAACATGCTCTAAGAGCATTGTTTTTTGCATGCAGAGTGCAAGCGCTGGATTAAGTACACCGTGTACAGGGGTAAACAGGGTTGGAAATTTCCCTGCACATTAATCCTCCATTAAAGGGCACAATGGAGCCTTAATCCTTCACAAAGTGTGTGACCACCAAGAAGTGGAATCAAAATAATAGTCAGCCTGTCACACTGTAACAGTCCCTCTCCCAGCAAGTAAAAGTGCAAGAATAACTCACCTACGTTACAGGACTTACCAAGCTTACAAAATAAAGGGAGTGCAAACCCATTAAGAATAGATGGTGGAAGTAGAGAAATAGAGTGAGATTGACATTAATTATAAAAATAATGCAAACAAGTGAAGGTTTAGTCAAAATGGGTTTGACTAAATTTGTTTTGCAAGTAACTTACGGGTGAATGGTAACTGAACACAAGTTAGCATAGAGCTAGTTTACCGCATACTCTAAAATTAGTCTCTAGCAAAACTATTCAAATGTAGTCTACAGTTAGCCACTAGCAAAACTATATTGCTTGACAATGGTTTCATCTTCACTGTCTTTAAGTTGTATATTTTGACCAAGGTTAAAGAGCCTGGATAAGCTAAATTATTGAAGTGGTTCTTAAATTTCATTTAAACTAAAATGAATATTGAAGAGTCTCTGATAAGAGGTTAGGGTGGAAATGTTTCTCTGACTTTGTAAACCTGCTGTATATTTTTGGTCTGGCTTACTTTCCTGGAAAAAGGTAAACAAACAAACAAACAAACAAAAACACCACCTATGGGTTAAAAGGTTTTATTTTTAGAGAAATAGCTAAATCTCTTTCTCAGGGAGATGTTTTGGAGTGTGTGTTTTAGTTACTTGTTTTTTATCGCAGTAGTATTTTTAGCTACCCGGTAGATAATATTGCAGCAAGTGTACTTTTAATAAGATGTATGTTGACCAAATCCTACAAGCATCTTTCAGAAATGTCAGTTAGCAAGGACTGACTGAACACTGACTAGGGACTTCACATCTGGCCCTTTTGAAATGTTCTGAATATTTGGAGTCCCCCCAAATCCTATTTTCTGGTTATTTTTCTTTATTTATTTTTATTTAAAGATTGTGTGAAATCCAATAGACATTATTTACTAATGAACATAGTTTTTTGCTTACCCTATTTAGTAAATGTTTGCAGGGTTAGCTTCTAATTTATCCCGATCAAGTGGTTAATTGGTTTGTTAGCTATGTTTTTTTGTGGTAAAATAACTGGCCTAGCATATTTCATGTACCTGGTGGTTGAAGTAATTGTTCTCAGTAGTATGAACTTGTTACACCATCTTTTAGAAATGTGACTTGTTTGGTTTATAATATGAAATTTTAACTGAATGCAAAGCTTACTCACAAGAAAATGATTATTAATAAGAATGAATAAATAAAACAACATTTTAGGTTATTTTGAATGGTGTATATTTTAACTCCCTTTGATTTTAAGGCATGATTATTGGAAAGTAAAGATTACTTGGACTTGTTTTAATTGTATAATTATGTAATTCAAAGTTTCAAGCCTGCGCTGGGCACCTTCACTGGGATTCCTTGGAGGAGGGATAGGGGGATTTGGCCCTCTGAAGGAAGACCACAGCTTCCAAGTAACTTCCTTGTATTTATATTTCAACTGTCTTTACTTGTGCATGCACCCATTTTACTTTAACATCCCTCATTTTCATAACTGCAGCTATGATTGCCGCTTTCATTGATATCAGAAGGAAAGAGAAACCTCTCTCAAAGATCCCAGAAATATCTCACCTCTTTACAATGAATTACTATCCTGTCACTCATGAGTGCTTTCTTTCCTGTTGCCATGTAGTGCAATGTCTTCGTTCTCACTACATGTCATTAATCTTCTCCTATTGAGAAACAGGGCTGTGGATGTTTGGAATCCCTTATGTCTTGTTAGGTTTTCTAGGACTTGTTTGACAGATGCTAAAATACCATGGGCTGTCTTCTGCTGGTCTGATCGTTAGTGCATTCCTGCAGCAATTCTGGGAAACTGAACTGATGGATGGAGAAAATTTCTTTCTTTGGCTCTGAGATATTTAGTTTGCAAGAATTCACACTTCCCTCATTTTTCTCTCAAATATAAGTAATCTCTGTTCCCACGTCTATTTCAGTATCTCATGTTATCCTGCCTTCATGAATACTAGTAAATATTTGGCCTTCAGTCCATTAAATTATTTGGATGCAAATGTATCCCCAGCCACACTAGTAGGCACAAGCTCTTTTTTATTCATGGTTGGAAGTAGGAATGACTCAACCTTCCTTTTTCAATACAAAGTTATTTTGAACCCAGTGGGTTAGTGATCCTAATTTAATTGCACACAAGGGATCTGCACTTTTACCTGCTAAACTGCTATGCAAAAGACAGAATATCTTCAAGTGCCTGGTTTTCATTTTTAAATGTGTATTTAAGTTTTGAAAAAAATAAAAATAAAATATTTGCCTTACAAATGTAAGTCCATTCATATATCTACAGTCAAATTCAGAAAATATCACTATGGGCTGTTAATTAATAATGTTTTATTCACCACAATTCACCATTAGCTGGTACATCACAAAAATAATACCCTAGACCAACCTAAAAGTGCATATGAATGGGCTAAGAACATATATATTTGTTTGTTTGCAGTATTGGGGGCATAATTTGGAAGACAAAATTTGAAGGAAGAAAGAATAAAAAATATTAATAAAATTCCATAAGATAGTTTTTTTTTCATTCAAAATCATTAATAAACCCACAGAATGAACAGAATGTTCTTGTATAATTTTGATAGTTTTCCAAAGTTCCCAATTAGTATTTGCTATAAAACTGAAGGGAATAGTCAACATATTTTCAACTAGTCAGAGACGATTCTATTTAATATCTAAGCCCTGACCTATTGTCACTGCCTTTGTGCGAGTGCAAGCAGGGGTATTTGCAGAATCAGAGCCTAAAATTTCCTCCAAATGAGCAGATAAACCTGTAACTTTTTCTCCTTTAATGTTGCTTTTAAATGTATGGGCCAAGATTTTTAAAAGTAGGAAACTTAAAATTAAGCTCTCTAAGTCCATGTTTTGGCACGTAAGTGACCGGATTTTCAAAAATGCCCAGCTCTGGAACAAAAGTTTGTGTTACAACTGATCAATAATGTCTGAGCAGGCAGTGCCCTTAGGAATGGTGAAAAGTGTGACAAGGGACAAATTACTTATCACAAGACAGGTAATATAATGTCTTGCAGCAAAATACCTGCCTAATTTAAACATTGATTTACTATACTTACCATTTGTGACTAATTGAAGCCACATTACTTTGGTCAAGGTTTTTTTTAGCTGTAATGGTTTTATTATGCAAAATTTGTAACCTATGGGAGTTGCATCTGAACCATGTGAAATGAACTTGAGGGAATGAAATTATTTACTTTGGAAGATATGAAACAAAATTGGCGTAAATATCTAAATGCAATTTATGAATGGCCATGATTATTAGTTTTGATTCAGCTAATTACATTTCCAACCAGGATAAATACAGATCATCACATCAGATTCTCTCTGATTGAATGTTAACTATCCTTATGAAATTTTAAGTTCTGAAACATTACCTGATTGCTTCAACACCCATGCTATAATTTACTGCCATGAAAATTCAAAATAAGTTACTTTTAAGCCGCCCACTAGCCTGTATTTGAACACAATTTGGGTATTTCACTAACAGCTATAGAAATGTTAAAAACCAGTGACTGGATGACTTCAAACAATTTGCAAAGTGACTAGTGATTTTTGGGTGCCCAGCTTAATTGCTTAATGGGAGCCCAATTTTCAGAAGGTGTGCACATAGCACTTTATGAAAATAAGTCTCCACCTGCGTGGAGTCTTTCACCTCTAGAATGCTTGTATGAATGCAATAATTCAGTTGTGAAAGAATCATTACTATCTTCTCATGACTAATTTGATTATATGAATTGGTTTTCTGGGGACAGTCCTGGATATTCGTATGATGGCCTAGTGTCCCAGGAACTTCTGAATAACTGGAACACCTGAAATGTCCCGTGTTCATTTCATCAGTCAAAACATTTTGTATGTGTTTTCATAATTACAGAGAATTTGATGAGGACATATTGCTTCATCAATTACAATTTCTTCTGAATTTACCAGGAACTAAAAGTCCAGGAAAATGGGTGTTCAGTTGAATGAACAATGTTTGAAGTAAAGAAAAAAAAAGTCAAAGGAGTGCAAAGTACTATAAGAGCAGTTGTTTCTTGAAGTGTCAATTTCCTGCACTTCACAAACAATGTATTGAAAAAAAATTAATAAACTAAGTTAAGGCCCATAGGAGAATTTCTGTGTTCTTTTCAAATACTAAAGATATGGTTTCAGGCCAGAGTATTGGGAGATTAATGCCTCAGTCCGCTGAGCAAGGGTTTCATGTGTTTTTTTTTTTACAAGAAAATGCAAATAGAGTAATTAGGGAACTATTCAACCCAGAATGAATATCTGATCTCTGGTTTACATGAGGGCTGGAAAACTTTAGTACCAGAGGAACCACAGCAAAATAATGAGTAGGAATTTCAGAGTTGGTTTATATTGAATTGCACTATACAACAGAATATGTGTAAATAATGTTTCTTCAGTTACAGCACTAACTAGTATTATTTTTAGATCATAATTGTTATGTCTCTTATTGGCATGAATAAACAGCAGTGCTTGTTATTGCTGTTATGAAAGGGTGCATCTGTAGTACAAAATGTAAATCTCAGATTTATGGAGTTTAAAAATCATCTGTTAAGATTCAATGAGGACAGAATCCTGACATACAAGGTTTCTTTTTGGGATGATTTTGTTGTATGAACTTTGAAATAAATGTGCTTGCCTGTTCCTATGATGGGGTACAGAGAGGTGTTCTCCGAGCCTTAAGATTCCCTTCTAGTGTCTTCTTTAAACCACTGTATTCCTACATACAAGAGTAAATGGATGCTGTTGGTATAAAATA
The DNA here is from genome assembly GCA_032164245.1 of Sternotherus odoratus. Lineage (NCBI taxonomy): Eukaryota > Metazoa > Chordata > Testudines > Kinosternidae > Sternotherus > Sternotherus odoratus. The sequence continues at coordinate 58,200,594 of JAVMKO010000008.1, forward strand.
CAATAGAATAAGAGAGTAAAAGTGAAGCCTCTGTGAAGTGAGTACACAATGTGCTGAACTCTGCACATACAGAAAATAAGACATCACAATTTTATAGCTTTACCACCACAGCGCTCTTTTCCAAGGACCTCTCCTATGGCCACCATCACCCTTTGTTCAAAGAACTTCAGGATTTTTAATTAGCCAGATGAAGTGGTGATGATAGGGTTACCACTTTTGACATGCAAAAAACTAGCACCCGCTACTCCCAGGCAAACCCATTGAAATCCCAAACACAAGGCAACTTCTCAATGCCTCCCCTTTACCAGTGACTTATATCATCTACAGATAACACACATAGACAAGATTGATAACATTGCACATCTCCTTGCTCTTGCGTACTCAAACCCCCTCTCTCATATATGCCTGGTGTGCTTGCGTGTTGGTCAGCAGACAGCTGTTGTATTTTCAACAGTTTTGATCTGTTATTGCTTAAACTGCAGAAACGGGAACAGCATAGCATCTCTCACTGGACACACAAACTTTTAACATTAGATATCCCAGTGCACTGTGGTGATGATAATGCAAATCCTTAGACCCACATAAAAAAAAAAAAAAAACCCTGGCAGATTAAATTATTTTTCTGGCAACTGGCAAATCTATAAAACTGGCCGGACCAGTCAAATACCGGCCAAGTGATAACCCTAGGTGGCACTTTCTCACCCCTGGAGAAAGAAGGAAAATCTTTCTTTCAACAGTCTGAACTTCTTCGCTGTTGGATGTTGTAGGTCAGATCAGACACTACCTGTTATTTTAATATACTGTTTTATGATATGGTTGCTTTGTGTTTTTGTAAAACAATTTTAAAAAGAATGATGGAAATGAAAAGAGAAGCACCTCTGGCTGGTTAAGAACTTGTAAGATAATGGTCCCTCCCCCCCACCATTATGCCTAATATGCATTCTCAACATATCTCACTATAGCTCCCAAGGAGCCCTGTATGCGCTGAATGTTTATGACTAATATGATAAATCATTTAATGAAGCTCAATCAAAACAGAGATTTACTTAAGAAATTTAAATCTCTTATTTTAGCTGCCCCTCCAGAGTGTCATGAAAAGTAAACAAACCTTTCAAACATCCATACGCTTGTAATTTTTTTATAACAGTTGGTGTGATAAAGTTTTTATTTTATAAACTACAAAACTTGGGAATAGTATAAGTGACCTACTTAAGATTTTTTAGCGTTCTTGTTTTTTTAAAACCAATATAATCTGTAGTGATGTGCAAACATTTTTTAACTAAGCATCGTAAAGAAAGGTAAATGGTTGATGAAGCACAAGGAACTTAAAACAATGCAATTTGCTAAAAGGATCATAGCTTTTAATTAAATCATGCCTGCTTTTATGGTGTATGTTTCTTTGTTTATCGAGATTACTTTTGCTCATTTGTGAAGGTGCAGGTACTGTATGTAGCTACTCCCCCCTCTCTTGGGACCACTAAGTAAGCTGAAAAATTCCTAATTTGAATCCAAATCAAATAGTGAGACTCTTTGCACGTGTTTATCACAAATGACTGAAATAATAGTCTGATGTGAAGGTGAAGTAACAAATAATGCCAATTTGAGGATTAAATTATGGAAAGTTAACAATTGCAAACATCTTGGTATCTGATCAGTGGAAACCTCTTCTAAATCTTGTTCCACTGGAACACATCATAATTCTGTTGAGTGCTATGAGCATTGGATCAGACTCAATGGCAATGGCCATTTTTTTTCTCGACAGAGAAATGTCACTATATAAGAGGAGGATTGTCATAAAAGATGTACATATTACAGTAACAGTGAGGAAACATCAAACTTCCATTCCACTTCACTGAAGGTTCACTATAGATGTGTTCATTATAAATAGATTCCCTTTTGTTGTGATTTTATTGTAATGTAATATAAAGCCCTACTGGATTATGTGTTTTATATATTTCAATGTAATTTTTTACTGTTTTAATAATTTATTTTTGTGTCAGTGCCACACTAAACCTGAAGAACTGAATGATAAATCTAACTAGTCTGCTTCAAAATGTTTTTGTCTAAATATATATATTGCCAATTTCAGTTTGGATACATTTGCATTGGAGGAAAAAATAGCTATCAGGTCCTTATGATTGTATCCAACTGTCATTTTATATGATGATTTCTTTTTTAAAACTGGTGAGTGAGCGTAAATAACAAATAGAGGGAACATTCCATCTGATAGGAATTCTAGTCAGACTATATATTGAATCTTTTTAGGTTCCAAGCCCATTAGTATGATATGTATTTTTCCTGATTACCAAATTCTTCTGTGTGTACTTCTGCAGTGTGGATACGGAATTACACTGTGCTCTTATTCACGGTTTTGCTGTGCTGGGGATGGGCTAGTTTTATTATTATTATTATTATTATTTTATTTTATTATTTTGTTATTCCTTTCACAGCCCTAGAAGTAGGGCAAGGATTACTTAATGGGGGAAGGGATATAATTATTCCATTATGAGCATCTCAACTGCAGAGAGGAAATGTAGGATTGGAATCACTGAGGTATCGTGGAGTGCTAATCAAGGCAGAATTTGGCCCGACATGAGTTTAAACACTGCACGTTACTATAAGCCATGAATTCATACAGAAAAGAAACCCCAGTACTGGGCAGACATTGGCCTACTGTTTGCAAAACAAAGCACAATGGCTGATGTGCTGTTGTTCCTGCCAGCAATGGAAAGGTTGGAATTAGTATGCTTCGGCTTTGCCTAGCTAACAGCAATCAGCTGGATATGCATTTAACAGTCATGGGGAAGGATCCTGATTGGGAGCCAAGCTATCTTCCTCTGCCTTTGCGCCACTGCCAACCCTTCTCTCCTGCGGCCTAGTTCGAGTCCGATTGAAATCAGTGGAAAAATATTCATTAACTTTCAGTAGGAACAGGATCAGGCCCTTAGTGAAGTGGGGTCAGCCACCTGAGTTAACAGCCAAATATAACCCCTCTTTCTGTGTACTCTTCAGGTACATGAACTTTGTCCTGACTGATTGGTGGTCTAGGCATACTCCACAGAATAAAGAAAGAGGCTGAACCATCCCCTGTGTGTGCAGTGAACATAACAAGTGGAGGCTTGGCAAATAGGAGTCAGGAGACCATTCCATGAGGTCAGCACAGACACGTTTGTGTGAGAGATTTATAATGGGATTTCTGGGATCATGCTCTTGGTAGAGCAGAAATGGTGGAAGAATGCAAAAGTGGATGAGATTTGAGCTGTAGGCCTCTGAAACCAGGAACAAAGAATTTGAATTTGAGGTTAGGTTCAGTTTCCCCTTTCAGAGGGGATGAGATCGTGAATTCAAATGAGAAGAAAGATGTTCTTGGCAGCAGAACTTTGGACTAGCTGGAGGAGAGGCATAGGTTGCTGTAGAAAAACCTGAGAGGAAGATATTGCAGTACTTGTTATGGGTGAGTGGATGGTTTGGCCATGGGAATGGAAAGGAAGGAGTTGGATTTTAGATGTTATGAGGGAAGCAGCAGCAAGATTTTGTTGTTGCCTGCATGTTGGCAGAAGAGAGGAAGGAGTCAAAGATTATGCCACGTTTGCAGGCCTGGGAGACAAGGACGGTGGTTTCAACAATAGAAGCGAACAGGTGTAATGAGGAGCATTGAAAGGAATGACAAGGAGCTTGAGACAACAGCACATCATTGTGAAATAGTTGTCAGCGTCACCCCAATTTACACAGGTGTAAAAGAAAGGAGAATCGGGCCCATGGATGTGCAAAGGTCTGATTTATTCCAATTTGGTATTTTTTGTGAACCAAAGACAGACCTTGGCAAAATTACTTGCAGCTCCATTGAAGTCAATGGGCATTTCTCCTACTTGTTCCGGACTGAATTTAGCCATGGGAATGTTGGAAATGTGGTGAGCATAAGCTAAAATGGTAGGGGAGGCCCTGCTTTATTTTGCAACTTCCTCTTAGTTACTTTTTCTGTGAGAATCTTGTATATTCCTTTGGCATGTAACTTACAAATCAGTATAAATTAAGGCATGTCTACATGAACGTTTAATTTGTGGTAATATTGAGTGCATATCAACCCTGCATTAGCCTGCTGCACACTAAGTATGTGAGTGGACCCTGCTGCTGGATGCTAACAATTCCCTAGTACACTTTGGAACTACTCCTCTTTTCAAGTGCTGTAGATCAGAGCTCACCCGGGAGCTGTTAATACAGAGCAGCAGGGTCCAGGCAGATACTTAGTGTATGCCAGGCTAATGTGGGATAGATTTACACCCGAGATTCCCATGAATTAAGTGTCTGTGGAAGACAAGCCCTTATGCTATCGTGCCATCTGCACCCATTTTAATTTACACCACCTAATAGTGTGGCCTGCTTATTCCATCCAGACTACATTTGGCCTTACTTTTCATTAGAGAAAAAAGGCAGAAGCCTTTTTACAAAATATTCACACAATATTAATAACGTGGAAATAATCTGGATTTCCTCAGCTGCACAAAAAATGTAACTTATTCAAACACTTTATTAACAACAAAAACAAACAAACAAACAAACAATTTGCCAAGGATGTGTAGCAGGAAGATGATAAATGCATCAAGGGTCGCTGAGGCCCAATTCTTTTAAAATATTGTATTTTTAATATTTTCTCTTTGACAACAAATGTCAAGAATATGAAAAGCTAAAATGCATGAACATTTATAGATGTACCAAGCAGAAAATCTGTCAGTATAAGTTTTTGACATTACAGAGTCAGAGGTGAAGCCACAATGACTATGGATGAGGTGCAGCATAAGGCCCCAGTCCTGCAAACACTTGCACACAAGTAATTCCCATTGTGTTCCCATGTGAAATGTTTGCAGGATGGAGGCCCAAAACTTTGTTTCTTTAGACAAGCTTGTTAGACCAGGGAGATAGGACTTTGCAGCAATCAAGGATATGAGTTCAAAATACTAGACAAGCTCTGTCATTCCAAGAAGTGCTTTGTATTTATAGGAAAACCACACCTTAGGTCATCTTGCAACTATTGTGGAGCTGCTTCATCTTAGGCCCTTACTTTTATAGGTCCCATTTGGTTGCATCATTACAGTCTTGCATGCATGGACAATTGTTTCAGTGATCCTCTCATAACATTTCTGAGATGACCCTTTAATCTTCTGACTGACCTCCAACACACTTTTAGCATCATAAACATCTAAGCATCATAACTAAGCAACCCTTTGGAAAATGTGTGCTCCAAAACCATTAGTACAAATGATTTATATGTATAATGTATAACAGATCAGATATGTCATAAAAATCATAAATGTATAAATCTAGGTACAGCCATCCATCAGCAGTATTGCTGTTTGGTATAGATACAAAATTCAGCTTGTGACTTCCTATTGTTTGCTGAAGTCTGTCACCACGTCACTCCTGATTCCTCTGCTACACCAACAATGACAGCCTTTGTCAGCTTCGCAAAATGTTCATGCCTCTTTCTATGCTACCCAGTGCATGGAACCCTTTCCATTAACTGATTTGTAAGACTGCAACCGGCTGTCTCTCTCAAATTGCTCTTCAAGACCCAATGATTTTGTGATGCCTATAAGAAAACTAGTCAGTTTTTGATTACTTGAGAGGCAGGGGGAGGTTAATTGCCAGTTTATCGATCTGATTGTGAAATGAAGTCTAAAAATGTGTGCAAGTGTACTAACATTGTGTGCATTTTGTATCCCTTTTTCTCCTGCAACCCTTAACTCTAAGTGCTTCACTGCAGGGACTATGTCTTTGTAAGGATGTCTTACTGGAGTCTTGATCCTGATGGGAGCACCCAAGCCCTATTGCAGTATAATTGTTAAATAATGGTATTAAATCTTTAACACATCTGTATTCTATTTGAGGGATAGTGGTTAGAAAGTTTCAACATGCTAGTCTCAAGTTTAGGAGAAATTATAGGTACTCTTGTGAAATAATTATCCTCCCCCCCCCAAAAAAAATTGGTCCTTCGTAATAAAGAAAAGAACAATACTGTAAAATCAGTAGGCTGAATTAGCTCAAAGCATCATATTCATTAAAAAGTTTGAAAATAGTACAGCTAACAAATTAGTAATAAGAAATCAGAACTTGAGTTACTGAAAGCACTTATCTCTTACTAGGGTTATACATTTCTTTTATGAGGATGCTTGTGGTAATTATGTCGTCTTTTAGGCTCTGGTGAGACCACACCCAATTGATGGGTCAATTGATGAAGACTGTTTCAGTTTATTGTATGCTAAGTGACTGAATCCTCGGCTCAGACCAAGTATTCTCAGTCATCATTTAATGTTAGGCAGGCAATTCATTTTGTTTTTAATCTGGACAGTCCCATTTTTGTAAGCTTTGTCCCTGGCCCATACTGATATAGAATTGGGTGTGGTTTTGTCCTGTATCATCATTAGGGTTGCCAAGTTTCTAATCACACAAAACAGAACACCCCTATCCTACCGCCTTCCCGAGGCCCCACTCCCCTACTCACTCCATCTCCCCTCCCTCTGTCGCTTGCTTTCCCCCACCCTCGCTCACTTTCACTAGACTCGAGCAGGGGGCTAGGGTGTGGGAGAGGAGGTGAGGGCTCCAGCTGGGGCTGCAGGCTCTGGGGTGGGGCCAGAAATGAGGGGTTCAGGGTGCAGGAGGGGCTCTGGGCTTGGCCAAGGAGTTGGGGTGTGGGAGGGGTGAAGGCTCTGGCTGGGGTGCAGACTCTGGGGTGGGGCTGGGGATGAGGGGCTTGGGATGTAGGAGGGGGTCCAGGCTGGGGCCGATGGGTTGGGAGTGTGGGAGCAGTCTCAGGGCTGGGGCCGGGGTTGGAGTGTGGGCTCCGGCCAGATGGTGCTTACCTCAGGCAGCTCCCGGTCGGTGGCACAGCATGGCTAAAGAAGTCTCCCTGCCTACACTGGTTCCACGCTGCTCCCAGAAGCAGCTGCCATGTCCGGTTCCTGAGTGGAGGGGCTAGGGGTATCTGCATGTTGCCCGCCCCTGAAGTGCCCATTGGCCACGGTTCCTAGCTAATGGGAGCTGCGGAGCTGTGCTTGGCATGGGGGCAACACGTGGAGGCTCCCTGGCTTCCCATGCACCTAAGAGCTGGACACGGCGACTATTTCCCGGAGCTACGTGAAACCAGGGCAGGCAGGGAGCCTGCTTTCGCCCTGCTATGCTGCCGATTGGAATTTTAATGGCTCGGTCACCAGTGCTGACTGGAGTCTCCGGGGTCTCTTTTCGACCACGTGTGCTAGTAAAACATCAGACACCTGGCAACCCTATGGATTCAAGAAGGGTGCTGCCCTGCTCCTGCCAGTGTGACCTCACGCACACACTTCATTCGAGGTCACCCTGGTGAGGGTGGGCCCAAGTCATTCTGGAACTTCATGCAACTGAGGGGATGTCCTGTATTCTGAGGGAGGCCGCTGATCCATCTCATGTAATATTAAGAACTTTGTGGGGAAAAGGACAGCTGCTGTAAACATACAAGCCAGAGTTTGAACTCAGGCCTAACTCCCTTCTCTCTACACTCAAATCACACTAACCTGGGGTTCCATAGCCCCCAAGGATGGATGGTCTGAACCCAATTCAAGCTAGGACCAGGGTTCAAGCTCTATTGCGCTTCAGTGTAGAAACATCCCACTGAACTCATGCTCTGGGAGTCTGTCAAAAAAAAAAAAAAAGAATTCCACAGTCCCATAGACTGATGTTTTCTCCTCTGGACGATCAAGTTAAGTAGACAGTCAAGTTTTCCCACTGCATCATGAACAAATGAATAAAGAGGCCACTAGGAAATCTGGGATATGTATGATTGGGGTCCAGTCCGCATAATGCAGTGGAGACACTGAAGCCCCAGGTTAGGACCCAGGGCTCAACAATTCCTAACCTGGGGTTATAAATGATTGTAGCCATTCAATCCCTACATTAAGCCCAGGATCTGCTAACTCAAATTCTACTACCCCTGAGCTTACATTATAGTGTAGACATACCTCTAGTGTTTGGCTACTGTGGCTCGGGCTAAGAACAAATAAACTAAAATATGTTTTTCAAGGTTTTTACTTCTTCTAAAATACATTCCTTGTCTTTCAGTTTGATTAATATTAAAATGATTTTGCATTCATGGGTGGCATTCTTGTGACTTGGCATAAATAGGCTCATTTGAGAAATAAACTTTCAAAGTCTATGGGATCCAGTTCTGTAAGAATGCTTTGGATTGTTGCCATTTTCACATCTGATCTGCCTATTTTAAATGCTCATGGAATGCCAGTCGTGGTAGTACCCAGTCAAGCTTCTAGTGTATCAGTCAGCTACTTCTAGTGTATCAGTCTCTTGGTGTAGGCTTAGTAAATCAAGTATTCACACGGGGTTTGATTACTTCCCCAGTTTGCATGCATGTTCTGGGACACCACCCTTACACTTTGCTTAAGATGACAGAGAGAACAAATATTAGAAGACTTGAACATGCCTAAGCTTGTTGAAAAAAAAATTCTACTACATCATAGGATTAGTATGTAATCATGTATAAATGACTGTGCTGTGATGTGTACATCCAAAAGAGGCACAGTTAAGAGATAATCTTAACTTTATTATTTAGGCCCCAATTCAGTAAGGTACTTAGCAGCTGAGTAGTCCCATTGACTTCGTCATTGCCAGTGACTACACAGGAACTATTCACAAACTTGTATTTAGGCATGATACTTAAGAGTCTTGCTGAATTGGAGTCTCAATGATTTTTCAATTAATTGTAAAATATTAATACTCTCTTAATGTAGGATTATTTTTGTGGAATATACAACATACTTACTGTTTGATTTCTGGTCTCTGTGGAGTTGTTTAAGTTACTTTTCACTCTAGTATATTCTGTTCTGAACAGCAGCAAGTAAATTTTATTAAACATGGGTTTTAATAGGGGAAAAGCAAAGTGCTGGGGTTGAATTGCATGTATCGGGAATTTTCAGAATCCTTTTCTCTCCACCATTGTCATTTCCCGTTTATTTTCCAATTCCACATTGACTGGTCCTGGTTCAGATGTTCCTGCTATTTTATCTATATTTATGGATCAAAAGAATATGATTTCCATGGCAACAGCTGCAGGTTTTGAGCAAATATCAGCTTTGAATGTGCTCTCTCCTTGGGTTTGTATTTTGTGGTTATTGGATTAACCCCAGGGGGGATTTAGATCTTGTTTATAAACAATGGACTTCATTTGTAGAAGAAAAGCAAAGTTCAACATGGTGTGGCGTATTCATTCCATCCTACATATTAAATTCAGCTGTAAAATTCCACAAGATTCTTGATGTGGCCTCAGTTACTGTTCATAGTACATGCTCCAAAAAGCAATCAGTAACGTAGGCAATGCTCTATTAAGTGTAATATTGTTAGACTTTGGAGCATAAATTAATACTTCAGTACAGATATTATCTGTTGTTTGTTTTGTGGGCCATTGGCTTTCCTTGAAACTCTTGTTGGTAGTCTATAGTTCTCAACCAGGGGTGCATGTACCTCTGGGAGTACGCAGTGGTCTTCTTGGTGTATATCAACACGTCTAGGTATTTTGCCTAGTTTTTTATAACAGGCTACATAAAAAGCACTAGCAAAGTCAGTACAAAATAAAATTTCATACAATGATTTGTTGATACTGTTCTATATACTGTATACTGAAATGTAAGTACAATACTTATATTCCAATTGTCTTATTTTATAATTATATGGTAAAAATGAGAAACTAAGCAATTTTTCAATAATGTGCTGTGACACTTTTGCATATTTATGTCTTATTGTGTAAGCAAGTAGTTTTTAAGTGAGTTGTAACTTGGGGATATGCAAAAAAAAAAAAAAAAGACTCCTGAAAGGGGGACATTAGTCTGGAAAGATTGAGAGGCAGTAGTCTATGGTGAGTGGATTGATCACATGTTGACAGACTCCTCATTTTTAGCTGCTAAACTACATTATAGGATAAATGCATGAAAATCTTTTCCATGTAAGCAATTGTTTTAGTTGCCACAGGGATTTTATTGGGTGTGAATCGGATGGGGAGGTATTTTGTGAAGTTGTGAATGGAAGATGTTGCATGTCATAAAATTGCTCTTTTGAGATATGGTCCATGCTGTGCAGAAGTCTGAGAACCCTGGGTTAGTAGACAATCTGTTTTCAGTAGCAATGTGGAAATATTTCCAATGGTTATTCTCACACATGAGCTAGTTATATTGTGAATCGTACAATTTGGAAGTGACCCCATAACATACGGATGTGACCCTGCCAGTTGTCACAGGACATGCTAAACACAAGTTAGTTTAGTGCCTTGCTAGATTCCCCCAAAACAGGAAATTGGAGTTATTTTCTTGCAACAGGAAAGCAAAACCTTATGATGGTAACTCCTTGAAGTTCTTTCATGTGATCACTCAGAACCACATATTGTGATTATTATATGGTTACGCTATAGCATGGATATTGATTATAATGAAAGCATGGTGATTATGGCTGAATTTTAAGGGAGGCAGTCCATGGCGAATCAAATCCTAACCCCTTAACTCGGGCAAAACTCTCATTGAATTCAGCCCAACTCCATCAATAGAATAGTTTTTGAGGGGGTGGGAAGATTCAGAGTGGTAGAAAGAATGTGTAACAGATGTTAGTCACTTTATTTAATGCACTCCTGGAAGGTGCTCGGATACTACTGTAAACCTGAATAGAGCAGAATAGTTGTTTTCCCCACATTTTAAAAATTCTGATAATGTCCCTTCAACATAGTGCTGTTCACATGTATTTTCAAAGCTGTCTTTAATTAATTTGGCATTGTGGCTGCCCCACCTTTCATCCCCAGAGGCTTTTTCTTTGCTAAATCATTGGTATAAATATTCTGTACTTATTTCCTCCAGATTGAGTTACCTCTTCTAGCATGGAGATGCTTTTCTAGCATTTCAGTCTCTGGGACTGGCAAAAGTGGCACCTCTTACCATAACTATGGTTTGTCTACATTAGCAACATATGTTGGTATAATAATGTTGCTCTGGAGTGTGGAAAGTCCACACCCCATGTGCAACACAATTATAACTAACTCCCAGTGTAGACAGTGCTATGTCATAAGAACATAAGAGTGGCTATCCTGGGTCAGACCAAAGGTCCATCTAGTCCCATATTCTGTCTTATGACAGTGGCAAATTCCAGGTGCCCCAGAGGGAATGAACAGAACTGGTAATCATCCAGTGATCCATCCACTGTTGCCCATTCCTAGCTTCTGGCAAACAGAGGCTAGGACACCATCCCTGCCCATCCTGGCTAATAGCCATTGATGGATCTGTCCTCCATGAAATTATCTAGTTCTTTTTCTGTCAGCAGGATGGTTTCTCCTGTTGACCAAGCTACTACCTCTCAGGAAGGTGGAGTACCTTGACTTACAGGAGATCCTCTCCCATTGGCATAGGTAGTGTCTTCCCTGCAAGCCCCTAAATTCACACATCAGGCTATCAGAGGATACATGTCTCCTGTTTGGAAACACAATGCTCAGCCTTCAGCTCAGCACTCAGGTAATGCCTGTTGGGCACTATTTATAACACCTGTATATTCCATTTACACTGCACCAGATTCATCAAAGGGGGTCAGTATTTATTGCTTCCCATTTTTAAAAAAAGTATTAAACTCAGAGATTCATGAAGCACATAATCAAATTTTGATAAGCATTTCATGAATTCTTCAGAAGTCAGATTGATTAAAAAATGAGCCCATTACTTTAAACATGGAATAATTCTTGCCAAAGTCTGTTTTTATGACTTCAGCTTCTGAAAACAGAAACTTGAAGGATACATGCAATGTACAAGATGTTTTTTAAGTGTGTGCACATGTGTGCACATATGCACACACGCAAAATGATAGGAAATGTCACTTTTATGATTGCCCATGTAATCTTTCTTCTGCCCTCTTGTGCATCCATCTGACTAAAAGCATGTGAAAGGGAATTGGGCTCTGTGGTCATGGCATTACATACACTCTGGACACAGGTTCTAGGTTGATGTAAATAGGTTCTTCAGATAAGCAGCACCCCTGAACACCAGGCCCAGGGTGCACCTTGCACTGGCAATTTCTGTCATGTTTGTGATGTGAAAATAAGCCTCATTTCTTTATTCCCTTCTCAGAAGACAATGTTTTTGTATATCTCCCAAGCCCCTTTCTGAGAGGCCTGGTGTTCTCTATTTGTTTCTCAAACATATGTAAAATATTTGCCTATAAATGCACCTATCAAATAAGTATATTAAAAATTCACTTTGAGAAGTCTTGAACTGATGTTGCTAAATACAAATGATGCACTTCAGCTCAATGGACAACTAACTAAATTAGCTCATTACAAACGGGACATTTTTGCTCTTGGAATTGGTAATGTGATAAAGAGACTTTGACCTCTAGGTGACTACTCTGAATGTTGCCCGGGCTGGCAGAGACACAAAGGCATTTGTATGAGATGGCTTTTCAGTGGCCTATGTAAAATGTATTAATGGCTTCAGCCTGCTCCATAGTGAGAAAATGTCCATGTTCCATTTAGCACTAACCCTTGATGGCTGTTTCAGCAGAGATGTCAAGGTGATCTAAAGGTGATCTGTCCCTCCTATTCATAGCTGAGCAATCTGGGCAAGAAGGAATAGGGAAACTTAGAGTAGGTTTACACTGCAGTAAAACACTTGGGGCTGACCTGGCCAACATTGCCTCGGCCTCCCTTTTAATAAGCAATAAGCTTCGGGGATGTACCTGATTTTATTTACTACAACAGTTTTATAGCAGTGTAACCACTGATCACAGGGGATTTACTCATGATTTTCCTGTGAGTGAGAGCCAAATCAAATTCTATATCTGGGCAAATTTTTTCATTTATTCTTTTCCATTTTCTGGTTGTGAAACTAACATTTTCACATGCAGAATTGCAATGAAAAAATGTCAGATCTTGTTGATGAATCATTTGCCAGGATTTTGGGAGGAAGGGAGACAGCAATGTGCCCCAAACCAGAAATAACTTCTATGGGAGTGAGACAAGACAGGCATTCACCTCCTCTTCATCGTATGTTTTTATTATGTAAAACTTTTAAATACAGAAGTAAAATCCAGGTGGCAGTCAAAGAGCAGGAGAGGACACCAGCCATCAGTGGAAGCACAAACTTGTAGCCCTCAAATGGGGTGATGACTAAGAAAGTGCACACGCATTCACAGCATTTAAACCGTTAATGCCACATGATATCCTCTTTCCCTCTTGCTATTAGTGAGGTGTAACAACACTCATTCCTCCCCCTGCCTGAGGACCATGGTATTTTTGTTTCCACCAATGGTTGATTTTCTGTGGCCTTTGGCTGCTGCCTATCTTACACTTTTATATTCATGTAAAATGGAAGCCAGTGTGAAGGTATTAATCAGCATGGGTTTGGCACACTTCCTTTATTCATAAGTAGTCTATAATACCATCATATTTCCTGCACATGCCACCTGCATTATAGAAGAAGTAAGAATGTTTCTAAGATTTTGTTTTTAAATGAACTATTTTTGTCTCCTTCCATCTGTAAAGTCAAATGCTTTGCAAGCAGTTCACTGCATAGGACTTCTAGGTACTGATTAGGCCTCAATTGGAGCATTGTGTCCAGTTCTGGGAGCCACTTTTCAAGAAATATGTGACAAATTGGTGAAAGTCCAGAGAAGAGCAACAAAAAGGATGAAAGGTCTAGAAAACATGACCTTTGAAAAAAATTGGGTTTGTTTAGTCTGGAGAAGACTGAGAAGGGACATAAGTTTTCAAGTACATAAAAGGTGGAGAGAGAAAAATTATTCTCCTTTAACCTCTGAGGAAAGGACAAGAAGCAATGGACTTGAATTGCAGCAAGGGTGGTTAGGTGGGACATTAGGAAAAAATTTCTACCTGTCAGGGTGGTTAAGCAATATAATAAATTGCCCAGGGAGGTTGTAGAATCTCTATCATTGGAGATTTTTAAGAGCGGGTTAGACAAACTTCAGTCAGAGATGGTCTAGATCATGGGTGTCCAATCTTTTGGCTTTCCTGGGCCACATTGGAAGAAGGCGAGTTGTCTTGGGCCACACATAAAATACACTAACACTAACGATAGCTGATGAGCAAAAAAACCCAAAAAACGTAGCATAGATAATGTACATATCTAAGTAATAAAACTTCATAAATACTCCGGTATTTGTGGACGTAATCTCATAACGTTGTAAGTTTATGATTTTGTGTTGGGCCGCATTCATAGCCGTCCTGGGCCGCATGCGGCCCGTGGGCCGCGGGTTGGACAAGCCTGGTCTAGATAATACTTAGTCCTGCCTTAAGTACAGGGGACTGGACCAGGTAACTGTAGTAAGTGAAGGCAATGTAAGTAAAGGCTAAAGGCCTACTAAGGGCCCAGTCTGAGGCCTGAACTAAAGTAATGGTCAAGTCTTTGCTAATATGAAGCAAATTGCAGCTGTGAGCAATTAAGGCTGGACCGGCTCACAGAAATTGGCAGGAAGAGGGCTGATATCGTAAGAATTTATACTCATTATAATTTCAGTATAAACACAGTAATGAGGTACATTATAAACCAAGGACACTCCTCAGATAACGGGTAACCTCATGAGCCATCCCAATGACAGGGGCAAAAGGGTAAAATGATGGATAAAGTTGTTTTAATCAAAACAACAGGTGCAAGGGGCAAGGCGGCACCTAACAATGTAAATGGGCTGCACCTTACTACGTGGAGGGGTTACACCTGAATACGTCAAGAGTGATGTGTAACTTGTTCTGTATCTGTATATAAGCATGTGTCACCGGAATGTCTTTGTCCGGCTCGAGGGGGAGTGACAATGTCCCGTCACTGAGCTGTGTCCATTGCCAAGCGTCACTCTCTAGCTGTATGTCTGGTGGACTGAGAAATCCGCTGGAAACAGAAAGGGTGTCAGGGTCGCAATAAACCCTGGCCGAGGTGCCTTTGTACCTTACTAAGACTCTGTGGTTATTGGGGGTTCTTGTCGGGTCTGCTGCATCAGCTATCTGTACAGAGCTGGGGCAGCACACAGAGGGAACACACGCACGCAGCCGAGTGATATCAACAGGAGAAAACAGAAGCACCACACCGGTAGCCTCTGGAAAGCAACACAACACTACTCCACTACAACAGTAACCTCACAAGATCCCTTCCAGTCCTATAATTCTGTCATTCTAGGGAGCTAAAAAATGTTCTAAACTGTATCCAAAAAACATTTCCTTAACCATAAATGGTATTTAAAAATCCAATATTTTGGGCTCTTCTTGGCCTAGAAGTGAGGAATCTGTCCACCGAGTCAGTAATTTCCAACAGCATAAAGTTCCCATTTGTAGCTTTTCAAATCAGCCATTGGTCCATGACTACGGGTATGTCTACACTGCATCTGGAGGTGTGATTGTAGTTTGGGTAGGCATATCTGAATTAGCTTTAATCAAGCTATTGCACAGCAGTGAAAATGCAGTGGCATGAGCCATGGCGTGGGTCATGTACCCAGGTTCTGGGCAGAATTGTACTTCAGCTGGGGTCTGTCCCACTTCATCTTCACTGCTATTTTCAGCCATGATAGCTAGATTATGCATTGATAGCATGATTATGATAGCTGCAGTCACACTGCTGAGTGCAGTGTAGATCTACCCTGAATAGTGCCAAAATCATCAGTGTAAGGGAGTCGGTCACTCACCCGGCAGCGCCCCCATCTGGTCGTCACGGGAATTAGCTCTTTTGACCCCGGAGCGCCCTCTGCCAGCCAACGTCCGCTTCTCCACACTGGCCCCGTGCCCCTCCCGGACCCCGGAGCCCCTTGCTGAGGGTGCTGCACCCCTGCAGTACCCCCCTGGTCTTAGGGTCTCCCCTCCCTGGGGAACCCAACACCCACTATCCCCAACTTGCCTCAGATACGGCCACTGCTAGTCACCACTGCCTCAATCTCTCTGAGGCTGACTGCAGTCTCATGGCTACTCATCACCGGCAAGAAGGGGTTGGCCTGCTGCTCTAACCAGCCCAGGGGCCGCCCCCTTGCAACCCCCAGTACCCCATGGGTTGGGCCTTCCCTAGGCTCAGCAAGCTGGGGCCCTCTCACTAGAGCTTCAGCTCCCTGGCTCCCAGCTGCCTTGCCCACACCCTGTCCCAGTCTGGGTACTCTGATAAAGGCTCCCAGCAGCCAGGCCCTGTCTCCCTCTGCTTGCAGAGGAGACTGCCCCCTTGCAATCCCCAGTACCCCATGGGTTGGGCCTTCCCTAGGCTCAGCAAGCTGGGGCCCTCTCCCTAGAGCTTCGTCTCCCTGGATCCCAGCTGCCTCACCCACGCCCTGTCCCAGTCCGGGTACTTTGGCCCTCTGCAGCCAGGCCCTGTCTCCTGCTGCCTACAGAGGAGACTGCCTTTAGGCCCCTGCCTGCTCTTGCAGCCTGGGGCTCTCAGGCTAGAGCTTTCCCCAGCTCCCCGTGCCTAGCCCCAGCCCTGCACCAAGCTCAATAACTTCCTTAAGGCTCCCTGCAGCAGGCCTGTCTCCCTCTGCTTCTACTGCCTCCCAGGCTTTTATACAGTCCTGAGTGTTTGGGGCGTGGCCACACAGCTGAGCCTAGCTCCAATCAGTCTGTGAGTTTGCAGGCTCCCAGCCACAGACCCCTTTCCTAGGGCTATCCCAGCCCTGGCCAGCAGGGAGCGGGGAGCACCCCGCTACAATCAGTCTCAAAGTAGCGGAATTTTGGTGGGGAAATTACACGTTTGGGAGAAAGCGGGAACAGATTGAGGTTTTGCATTTGTTTCTTTTAATTGCTTGAAATTATTCAGAGTTTTGAAATACTATAATTAATACTAGGGAGAAATGATCTGGGCAGAGAACAGGTAAGGTAATAGAAGTTGCATGATAGATTACAGAACTTAGTGATAGATATCACGTGCATTTGAAATTTATCATAGGTCTCTGCCATTCACATTGTTGTGCATATAATATATACACAGAGGGCTGAGACTATCAAAGTTGCCTAGGGGGTTTAGATTCACAAGTCTCATTAAAATTAATGGAAATTGAGAGCCTAAGCCAGGGGTGGCAGTTCTTCAACAAAAAAACCTTCAAAAACAGACTCCAACGTGAAACTGCAGAACTGGAATTAATTTGCAAACTGGACACCATCAAATTAGGCCTGAATAAAGACTGGGAGTAGTTGGGTCATTACAAAACCTAAACCTAATTTCCCCCTACTGTTACTCAGACCATCTTGTCAACTGTTTGAAATGGGCCACTCACATTACCACTATAAAAGTTATTTTTCCTTCCTGGGTATCTTGCAGTTAATTGAATTGTCTCGTTAGAATGACCTCCCACTTGGTAAGGCAACTCTCGTCTTTTCATGTATTTATACCTGCTCCTGTATTTTCCACTCCATGCATCTGATGAAGTGGATTCTAGCCCAAGAAAGCTTATGCCCAAATAAATTTGTCAGTCTCCAGGGTGTCACAGGGACGCCTCATTGTTCTTGCTTCTTGTGCCCTTCTGACTTTTTGTATGTACATTTCTGCCTGAGTCAGCCATAGTTTGGCATCCTACATGGACTTTGACAGAGACAGGAATGTGCACTAGATGAACCATTGTCCTGTTCATGCAGTGGTCAGACATCAAAGTTTGTCAATTGCCTTAGGGAGCTCAGTGTTTACAGTATTACTTAGATAATCCATAAAGAAAACACAGAGAATTATAGCAAATTATGCTTTTTCTGCACAGAGAACTCACGTAAGACAATACAGAAGCAGAGATAGGTTCAGTTTTAAGTGACTTACCAGCCACACAACAGACACTAGAGCTCATTAAAATGGACACAGTGCTCGTGTACAGATGAAAACTGAATCCAGACAGGTCTAGCTTTACATGAAAATCCAGATGCCTCATCTAGAACTCCTTGAGAAATTTTCTCAACTTCTCCTCCCCCTCCCTCCACAAATCTTTTATCTAAATTTTTTCAGACGTTTTGTCAAAAATCCAAAACTTCAATGTTTTTAGGTTTTTTTCCTATTAAAAATAAAGTCAAAATGGACATTTTCCTTGGAAGTTTTAGTTTTCAACCTAGCTGATTTCCATCAAAATATTCTAGATCGAAATTTTTTTGATCAGTTCTAGCTATGACATCACATTAAGCCACATAAACAGCTGTGAAGGGTCCCAATCAGCCAATATCTTGCACTCCTAAAATGAGACTCAAGACAATGGACTTGACTTAGTGTGGATCAGGAAGCAGTGGCAAGGTAAAGTGAGGGTATTCAAAGAAAACTGTATCAGATATGTTGTTATTTCAGCATATGCCCCCAAATCTATTTACATCTGACTATCCACCTAGGCTTTTAATCTGCATTTATTGCTCTAAAATGTGTCTGTTTATCTCGCAGTAGTGTTAAAGTCCAAAGGACTTGATTATGCAAGTTGCTAAGTGCTTTGTCCTTTATGTTGAACACCAGTTGAATTCCAGTGCAGAAGACACTCAGCACTTGCCTGATTATACTATACTGGAAATGAAGAGTGCTTGTAAAATATTTTGAGATTCTGTGATGAAAGTCACTATAGGAGTGCCAATTACAGTTATTATTCAGTCATTTTAGCAGCACCTATTCCTGCTTATGCTCATCCTTTAAGAAATAAAAGAATTGGTTTTCTGTGATGGGTGATGGGTTCTTTGTAAGTGCTACTCTTCATCCTATATTTTGTACCATCTGCTGTTCCTTTTCCTCTTTGGCACAATTATGGTTCCTCCCAACTTCCTTCTCCTAGCCTTCTTCGGCTGCAGATTTTCATTTCTAAGAATAAAAGAGAAAAAGATATTACATTTTTTGGGGTGGATTACTGAGCACTTTTCTTTGCTTGTTTTCCTCTGAACATGCAGAGACCTTTTTTCTTTGTATTCCCCACAGGTATATGATCAATGCTGCTGATCAGATGAGGAGTGATTCACCCTGAGATTATATGGTGGGGCAAGTCATCTCAAAATAAAACATTTTAACAAGTGCACATAATTCCTGTTTGTGAATACAAGATGATTTGTATGTTTGTGCACTGAGTTTTCCTATTAGTAAGCAGTCACTGGCTATATAATACCTATTCTGGTGGTGGCACATTCAGACTCACCATGACTGGAGATACCGACTTTCCACCCAGATAGCTAAAGTAAATCTCCTCTAGTTATAATAAATAGTCATGTTGTAATTTCATAGAACATCCTAATAAATATTGCTTTTTCAAAATGATCTAATTAGGTAATTTTTTCTTTTGACATTTAAATTGGTAACTTATTAGAAAAAAGCAGTTTTCGCTGAAAAAATCTAGTTTTAGTGTCAACTGTAACATCCCAAAGCAATCTTCATACTCAGAAAATGCATAGCATGTAATACTACGCATCCAGCATCTGAACTGAGAAAAAAGAGATTATTACATTATGGGCCTGATCCTGCAGTGCTTGCTCAGGCAAAACATTCATGGTAGTTTGTGGGATTTGATTGTAGGACTATGTCCATAATGAACAATATCTACAGGGAGGTCTGCAGGATCAGGGCCTATTCGTGACTCTTAGTTCTGAGTTAATGGAACAGTATCTGAGCTGGTCTTTACCATTTTCAGTGGGCCTGCAAAAAGAGTCTTGTTCTCCTCCCACCCCTAACGTAACTAGTCCCTGTCCATCATGATCATGCCACTGCTGGCCTAAGACTTTTGGGGAGGGTTTCTGTGGTGGTTCTTTGGAATGTAGCACAAAGTCATTTGACCCATTTTAGCTAAAGGTGTATGCACTGGGGAGATCTTTAAGTCCTACAAACACATCTATCTTCCTGCTGCGGAAGTGGAGTTCAGCTTTTTGTTCCTTTTAGCTCTATGGAATGGAAAACCTACCTTATGAGAGGAGACTCAATGAGCTTGGCTTGTTTAGACTCACCAAAAGGAGGCTGAGGGGAAATATGATTGCTCTCTATAAATACATCGGAAGGATAAATACCGGGGAGAGAGAGGAGTTATTTACATTAAGCGCCAATGTGGATGCAAGAACAAATGGATATAAACTGGCTATCAACAAATTTAGGCTTGAAATTAGATGAAGATTTCTAATGATCAGAGGAGTGAAGTTCTTGTGGGGGCAAAAAACCTAACTGCTAGCAGCATATATATCCAGCAGTCAATAATGGGGACACTAAATGGGGAAGTCTGAGTTACTTCAGAGAATTCTTGTCCAGCTGTCTGGCTGCTAGGTCTTGGCCACATGCTCCCAGTCTAACTAATCACCATATTTGGAATTGGGAAGGAATTTTTTCATGTCAGATTAGCAGAGACCTTGGGATTTTATTACCTTTCTCTGCAGCATGGGGCACAAGTCACTTTCAGGTTTAAACCAGTGTAAATGGTAGCTTCCCTATAACTAGAAGTCTTTAAATCATTATTTGAGAACTTCAGTAGCAGTCAGAGGTTAGGGGTCTTTTACAGGAGTAGGTAGGTGAGGTTCTGAGGTTTGCAATGTTCAGGACATCAGACTATATGATAATGATGCTTCTTTGTGGCCTTAAAGTCAATGAGTCTATTCATATCTTTTTACACCTGTATAAATTTTAAAAGACATGGGCTAGAAACATGGGGTCCTAATCTCAACTGATGTAAATCAAGATAACTCTCGTGACTTTAATGGAGCTTCACTGATGCATACTGGCTGAGAATCTGACTTTACTGATTCATTAAAAATGAAAACTGATTTTTTTGCTTCAGTATTCATCAGAATTTGTCCCATGAGTCTGGGCTTTCTGGACCCAAAAACCAGCCCTGTTGAGCTTTATATTTAACCTCTTGAGTGGTGGTCTCACACTCTAATGCTGAAAATAAAGTACTGCTTTGTGGCTCTATTTCTTTTAATAATACATCAAGAGAGAGGGCAAATGAATAACAATTCAATATGCTGCTGTGAATTGAAGGCATTTGAGTTAAATCCAGAGATAAAATGTATGTAATGTAACCACAGTAAATCTGTTAATGCCATAATGTGAGTAATGCCATATATGAATGGAAAACCAATTTAAGACAATTACCTAACTATACAAACTCCCCCTCCATGCATGCATTAACTAAGGAAACACACTGTAATTTAGTGTTATTTTTTCTTCTAAGTCCTCACATTCTCATTTATGTGTTTCTTTTCTATTTGAAGCGAGTAAACAATTTGGTGTTTAGCAGCTACTCTCCCAAAATGTTAAAGGCAGAGAGCCAGTTACAGCCATTGATCTGGAATTTTGAGAGATCATTTTAATTTCCTTTTTTCTAGTTGTTTCCCTCCTCTTCCATAACAAGTGGCGATCATCCTTGGTAGGTCAACGTCGAGAAACTTACTGCTTGTCATTCTACAGTATTTAGCTTGATAGATGGATCTCAAAATCAAACTGTAGACTCTGAATTATTGTTTTAACATGCAGGCTTTCTCCTTTGCTGTTTAAAACTCCTCAGTGTATTAGCGTGCCTTTTTTAATGTTCAGCATATTTCAACACCGTGTTTGAAGGTGTCATAAGTGTGGAGTGTTGTCTTGCCTGTATGGGGTTAATGTTACCTGAGAGGGAGTGACGTAAGAGCTTCCATGCCACGAGGGAGGGAGGGATTTTTAGTTCAGTTTCCTGCCGTTCCAGTGTTGGCAAGAGACCCAGTTTTTCACCTCTAGCTATGGAGGAAGAAAACTTCTACTTTCCTTCCTATATTCATACGTAGCTGTGCTGTGAGTATAATATGTTGATTTCCATAAGTTTCTGTACCTATTTAGAGTGTTGCTAACCTTTCCAGAGGGGAAGTTAGGGAACTCTAGATTGTGAAGTTGTATTGTAAGTGTATGCTGTATTCTCTTTTCTTTATTAAATCTTTTTAGTTATAAAAAGGTTTGGTTCTTCTCATAAAGGAATCCTAGCTTTGGATTTAACCCAGTTCCCAGGTACAGGGAGTCTGTGTGTCTAAGAGGAAGGCTCACAGTGTGAAAGCCTCAGGGCAGTTTCTCCTCTCTCTCGGTAACAAACAGAAGGGGGAAGGGAAGCAGCCTCTGAGTGTCCGGCTCTCAGGAGAGAGGGAATGAGTTTGGGGGAGTCCAGGTGCCCCCCTCCAGGGTTTTGGAGATACACCCGGATGGTGGCAGCTTGGGTACCCCCTTTTCCCTACTGGTAGAGTGTGGGTGTTGGGGGTGAAAAGACTTAACTTAGGCTGGGAAGCAGCTTGTAGTTATTTGGTCTGGCATAGAAGATACCCTCTCCATACCCCAGGTTCAGAGAGGGAAGACACTCTTACAGAAGGCAACAGACGAGAGCAGCCCAAAATTACAAACTAATGGTATTGACAGTTCTGTAAAACTCTTCCTCACTCAATGTGTAAATAATTCCACTCTCTTCAATTACTGTTTCTACACATTCACAAACATATCTACTGCTAATATTTTAGGGTCATGGAGTTTAAGGCCAGAAGGGGCCACCAGATCATCAAGTCTGATCTCCAGACCACCACTACCACCACCACCCAGGAACTCCACACTAAACCTAACTACTGAAATTAGACAAAAGTATTGAAGCCCAGAAGAGACTAAACTATTATAATAAATTTTTGTCCAATGAAGATGTCATTGTCAATGTTTTAATAATCAAGGTGAATAAATCAGCATCACCCAAGATGAAACCTTTTTTATTCAGTCCATAATTTAAAAAGATGTATATTTTTTAAATCCAAACTCTTTCCAAAGCAAACTGTTGTTTAGCATTATTTGGGGCTTGCATTTTAACATCTGAAAATTCCTATATTCAGGTTAAAACAGGGTGGTGACACAAATGGTGCCTCCTGCCTTACTGGCAGTACTGTACTTGGAAGATAATGGGTGCTCTGGCTGTTCATGTGTGGAAGTTTCAGGATACTAGTTGTAAGTACTGGCAGAGTGCTACCATGAGTACACAACCTGACATTTTTCTATTTCATTGTACCCTATAGTTCAATCCTAGATTGACATAATCTGTTTTAAGATATTCATTCCTGGAAACCCAAAAACCTGAAATACAGTTAATACAAATCTTTTCAATTCCACAGAAAAAGGAAAGCCATCAGATCTATATGAAAATCAATGGAACTTACGAGAGAGATGAGATTTTTTTTTTACTGAAAACTTCTTTGGTGCAGCATCTTTCATTTAAGCTTAAACATGGATGCATTTCTCCTTTTTTTTTTTTTTTTTTTTTTTGTACAATAACAGCTAGATGCTGAATTGGTTTGAGACTTATTTGGTTGGAGTATTGTAGAAAAAAGTGAAAGAGAAACCCAAAATAAATTTGTTTTATATGCTAAACCTTTTTTATAGTGGTTTAAACTCATTGATGTTAATGGATTTTCTCCTGATTTACACCAGTGTAAGAGGAGAGTCAGGCTTGCATCTGATGGGTGGCGAGAAATTAAACTTCATAGAAGAAGTGATCACATGTTACTCTGTAGTTTGGAAGGCCTTATCTTTGGAAATTGGTGAGCACTAATCACTATGATAATAACTTAGGTGGTTGGTGTTGGTAATGACTGTTGAGGCTGTTTTGATAATTACACTAAGGCCTTGATCCTGCAGCTACTTACAAATGTGCTTATACTTTAATTATTTGAGTAGTCTCACTGAAATAAATAAGGCTACTCACAGCAGTAGAGATAAGCATGTATAGGTATATGTAGGATTTGTAGTTTGGGGCTGTTTAAAGGCCCCTGGAAATCAGTGGAAAGATTCCCATTTATTTAACTGGTCTAACAGTCAGGTCCATTAAGCATAACTAAAATGTCTATATTTTGCTTTTTAATTATTTCCCAAATTTAATAATTTAGGTCAATTTGAAATTTCTGTGTATATATTTTAGTAAAATCTTTACTAACTTGTGCTGAAGAAACAAATCAAATGCTCCCCCAAATAATGCTTTGTAGGCAATTATATTATTACCATTCAAGTGAATGGGAGTCTTTTTTAAACTTTAATGGAAATAGGATCTGGATCCTTATTTTTTACCATATTTTGTTTCCTGATTCCCTGTTCCTCTGCTGTGTAGATACAGCGAGTCTGATTTTCTGCTCACACACTCTGGTTTATATTGGTGCAACATTATTAATTACAATGGCATTTATTCTTCACACTAGTTTGAGATCACAAATAGGCTCATTCTGTTTTAACTAGAAACACCCATGAGTTTAGTTCCAGATTCAGATCAGAATCTGAGGTGTGAGGGTGTTTAGGTTATGTGGGGTTTCAGTTTATCTAGTTATAAAGATTAACCCTAGTATTTATATCCATATTCAGATTTGGTTCTAAATTTATCCAAAGTTCAGAGGGGTTTGCATCTGAAGCAGTTTTAACCCATTTATAATCTTAACTAATAATCTAGTCAAATATTTCTGCCTGCCCCCCAAAGTTGTACAAATTATTCCATTCAATATAAGCAAATGTGTTCTTAACTTTTAGCAGTCAGCACAAGTTTCTGGATGAATCTTGAGTAGGGTGACCAGATGTCCTGATTTTATAGGGACAATCCCAATATTCAGGGCTTTTCTTATATAAGTGCCAATTACCCCACCCCCACCCTCTGTCCCAATTTTTCACACTTGCTATTTGGTCACCTTAATCTTGAGAAACTTCCACTGCACTTTTCTACTTCAGTTCACTTCAAATCAGAATAATTATCATACTAAACTTGCCCTAAAACACATTAGTGCATATGATCGGTTTCACACTCCATTAAACATTTTCAGTTTCCTTAAGCATTTTGCATCAAAATACAATTTCATTGCACTGCAATTATAAAATATACTATGTAACAATACGTTAAAATAACTCTCACTATAATAAAATAATATAAGATTAAATGCTCCACTCCTCAGGAAAACCCTATAGTAGGGTAAAAGATAAAAACACACAATCTACGGCCTTAGGCACAACACCAAAGGGGCTGCCTCAGGTTGTACCGCCCACATGGTGTCCCCATTAGGAGTGACAGTCAGGGGTGGCTCCAGGCACCAGCACAGCAAGTACATGCCTGGGGCGGCAAGCCATAGGGGGCAGCCGGCCGGTTGCTGTCAGGGCGTCAGTCAGATGGCCTTCAGGACCGGCCGCGGGACCTACAGACCTCTTGCAGAAACGCTGACTGAATCTGCGGGAACAATGGACCTCCTGCAGAAACGCCGACTGAATCTGCGGGACCGATGGACCTCCTGCAGAAACGCCTATTGAATCTGCGGGACCGATGGACCTCCTGCAGAAACCTTGATGGGAAAGGTCGATGGGAATTGTGGGCAAACAGTACGCCCACGTGTGCTATAGCTGCTGTGTAGACAAACAGAGGACTTCAGACTGCAGGGCAGTCAATCAAGTGCTTTTTAATAACAACAAAAGTTAAATATTATAGCCAGGGAATTCTGCGATAGATGAGGTTCATTAATAGGTTAGTTAATGCATGCTGGAAACACAGGGAATGCATTTTACTTGTGATCCATCTGAAGTCAATGGGATTTTAGCCTCCAACTTCAGAAGGGAAGCAGGAACATATTCTTCATGTCTATTATCTAGATTCTATATATTTAAGGTTTAACTTAAAAAGAAATATACCTCAATATATAGAATAAGCAAAAGTAAAATCATCTGATAAAAGGACCCCTGTAGTGAGTAATGATATTCAACACTCTGGTAGATATGCTTACATTCAGGCAGACTGGCAAAAAAGATTTGTATTTTACAATAGGCCAGACTCTGCTGTGAGTTACAAGGAGTTCAGAGAAGTTACTTTGCATTTACTTCAGTGTAAATGAGATCATATCCTAGACCACTGATTTCCATTAGCTACCTATTTTCTTCTTTAATTAGAGATGAATAAGGATTATTTGTAGTAAGTCTTAGCCACTTTCTCCCTGGGTTAGTATCATAAAAGCCGGCGACAATTTTGGATGTCCAAATTGAGACACCATAAAGGCGCCTTATTTTTAGAAGATGGGTGTTACATGCTTTCTGAAAATCAGGACATGTATCATCTACAGCTGGGAAACAAAAACTGAGAGACTCCCAAATCACCAGTCAATTGTGAAAATCTTAGTCTCTGATTGTGATTGAAAGTAACTGGTAGAGCTGGGTGGGAAATGGTTTTTCCATCCCATGAATATCTCTGAAAGTTTATAATTTTTTCCTGCTTTGCATTGGAATGAAACAAAGACTTTCCAAATTAAAATTAGATGCAGGGGAAGAGACCAATCATCCCTAGCCCACTCCAGAACAACCAATAACATGATGGATAGGTGGCCCTAAATCAGGCAAAACAGATACTTGAATTCAAGTGGGTTCCCTTAACACCGGGATATTCCAGTGTGCCTTTCTCTCTCTCTGGTTTTGAACAGAAATTAATTTCAGAAATGTTTTTCATCAAACCCAGTGCATTCTTATGAACAGGGTTTTTTTGTTTGTTTTTTCAACAAACCTTCATTTTCTGATGGAAAAACAGGTCATTTAAAAATTCCTGTTGACTTTAGTAACTGGCCACTCTTATACTGCTGTCATGCAGTCTTGTAGATACAGGTAAGGCTCACAGATGTAACATGCTAAAGGAATTGTTTGATTATATGCAAGGATAAAATCCATGCTTTTGCACTTCAGCTGTCTCCTAATGAGCACTTTAATTGAAAATCTGGCCTTGATAAGTAGATACTTGAAAAGTAAGTCAACTGATACAATAATTATGAACATGAAAAACAAGTGCTGTCTTCTTTTTTTCATAGTGATCAAAATATTTATGTGGAAAGGTTGCTATTGTGGAGCTTCCTATAAATATTAAAAACATTAGGAAGTTTTGTCAACAAGAAATATATATACAAAAAGACAGGAGTTGGAAGCTTCTGGAGTTATTCAATTTAATCTAGCAGTATCTTAATTTCAAGTCTCCACAGGGAAATAATTTAAGAAATGTGTAAGATTATAGTAGAAGAGATTACATTTTTAACAAAATTGTTAGCAAGTTGAACATAAAAAAGTGAATAATGACATTTCACACTGGGTATTTGTTTCCAATTAACCTAGATTTTCTAAGGTCTTAAAATTATGGTTAATGCTTAAATTAAGCATTGATGATAAAAAAATGTGTACATTTTATATCCTACCTGGAAAATATGGAATTCAATGTATTAATAGTTTATTGATTCCCCACCTGCTTTAATTCTTCCCCCGCCCTCCTGCTGGTCTTGTTTTACTACAGGTTAAAAGTATTTTTCTCTAGGACAGCAACATTAAGCTAAAGATCAACAGTAAAACATAAGAGACACTATTGTTTACAATGTTCTGAGAAATGGCATTTGGTTTAACCTTAGCAATGTCAAATGAGCTGATAGCTCATTTACCCATTGCCATTTAGAATTTGTAAAGCAATCTGTGAACAACAAATTCTGTCTATCTAGTTTTTCTGTTTTGTAAAATGCAGTTCAAGGATATTTCTACAAAACAGACCATTCACTCTGTTTTTTTCCACTTTGTCCTTGAGCTTACTTCTTTCTTTTTGCCCTTCTCACAATCCCTAGTGGTCACCCCTTTGCTACTTTTTCTCCTGTTTCTGGAAAAATGTGTATTGGACATGAAGTGTCATTTTTGCTCAGATGAAAATGTTCAACTTGTGTAAACATGATGGCCGCCACCAGGCCAGAAAAATGCACTGTGAAGCCACTGGAGTTCAATCAGCCTCTGCTGAAACAATCTAATAGCTACTAGTGTACACTTGCCATTTGGTAGCCAAGATACTCCCTCCATGTCACCACATGATTCACTCCAAACAAGTAATGGTAAAGCTTTGCTTGTACCAGTCCTTTTTAACCCCTATTTTCATTTTTAATGGCAAGATGATCTCTTTATTCTGGCAAACAAGAACTACCTGTTTTTGCTTGGTTTTAGGTTCTGCCTAGGAGTGGTTCTAGTAATGAAGACAAATGGGTAGATTAGAAAGGGAAATCCTCCTGGCTGTGAAGGGGTTTGGAAGACTCAAAATACAGAGAACCACCATATTTCCTCTACATGGGGCAGTGGTTGATGGGTTGGTATCTGGGCCTGCCCAGGGGATCCATAGGTGACCATACCCTATTGAAGAAAACAAGGTGAGGGAGTGTAGGGACATTTAAGCTCATACTCAAGTATTTTGCTGAATAGGAATGGATGTAAGTACATACTTAAGAGCTGTTCTGAATTGGGCCCTTTCTATAATCAGATTGTGTAGGATGTATAGGATTACGAATTTGACCACAAGAGAATAAAGGTCAGAATGAAGATACCTTCAAAAGGGAAGCAGACAAAGCTGTGGTCAGTGCCATGTATCTGAAGTCTATAGCACAGTAGGGTATGAAAAGTATTTTGTACTATGAGACCAGCTCACACTAACTATTTGAGTCTGTATCTGAAAAGCTGTATCCATTACATCTCGAAAAAATGTTTAAGATAGTATTCTGTGTTGTTGATATTCCTGTAATGTCTCAAAGACCAGCTGAGAGCAGTGCCCCACTGTGATGGGCACTGAATATACATCTAGTAAAAGACAGTTGAGATCTTTGAGATCCATGAGATCTTTAAAATGTCTGGGTAAGATTGTGCCACCCTTATTCACATTCAACTGTAGTTTGCTTCATGAATAGTTCCACTGACTCCAATGAGATAATCTGGCTCTAAATTAACAAGATAGTCAAAGGGATGAAGAATGGATATATTGCTGTTTTCATTTTACAGATGGAAAATTGAGGGATGGAAGCCCTAATTCAAGAAAACGTCCCTATTCTGGAGCAGCATTTAAACACATGTGCAAATTTAAGCATGTGCTTTAGAGCTTTCCACAACTGGAGCTAGACCTGTTAGATAACTTGCCCCAACACATACAGGAGGTCTGTTGAATGATGGGAATTGAGTCAAGTGATCTGAAGTCCCAGACTAGTCCCGTAACTACAAGATCATCCTTCCTCTCTGCTGGATCACTTCCTTCTTATCAAAGGCTCTCTCTTCTTGAAGGGACTAATTTGTTAAAAAAAATTGTCTCTTTCCTAGTTAGAAGTCACCAAGTAGATTAATAATCAGATTCATAGTTTTTAAATAAGTGTTAGAATTAAAAATGTGCAATTCAATGCAGTGTCTCTTGAGCCAATAAGATGATAATGAACTACAAAGATGATGGACATGATAGTGTTTTTTTTTATGAGCTTACCCATATGCTCTCTGTTTGAGAGAACTTCATCTTTAGGAATAAGGATAAATAAACTTGTAGAAAGATTATTTTGAAATGCTGTAACTTAACATCTCCTGAATTTTAATAGTCACAAGAGCTTAGAGCATTTTTTAATATGCTAGACCTTTTTATACTTGTTAATTTCAGATGAGCATTCCCAACACCATCCTGTTTTTCCTCACAGACTGACACTCAGATTTACAGTATTCAATTAATTTTATTTTCAGTATTTCACCAGGACAAGGGGGAAAAAAGATAAGCCACTGCAATAAAATATCTAATTTGGAAGGGTTTCCCCCATAGCAATGCTGGCTTTCATCAGCGTAGGTTGTGCATTTCAATAAGAATTTAATTATTCTATGAAAGGATTTCTGTCCTTCTGTTTCACAATAAGTGGTTCCTCATTCTTGTAAACTAACATTCCTAACTTAGAAAATAATTTGCAGTCGATGTATCTGCTGTTATCCTGCTAACCACAGCATTCATAAAGTTCAGTAAAGAGAATACTTTACATTTTTAAAGCTATTTAGGGCCCTCTCCTGCATCATTTAATTCAGTGGCAAAATGCCCACTAACTTCAATTTTTGTTTATATTCTTTTTATGGCAGTCATTACTACAGCATCTCAACACCTTGTGTAATTAATGACTTTATCACAAGACTCCTGTGAAGCAGTCTTGTGAGGCAGGGCCATATTATATTCATTTTACAGATGGAGAACTGGGACATAGAGTGATTACCCATAAGTTGCCCAAAGTCACACAGGAAGCATGTGGAAGAGGAAGGAACAGAATTCAGATCCCCTGAGTCTGGTTTTTAACCATACAATCATACTGCACTCAGTTTTCATGAGAAACTCTTTCAGGTCATGGGAATTTCATGAATACATCCAAGGCAGACTATGGCTCAGTTATCAAAGAATATTTTAATTATACAATAGAGCCAAATTCTATGTACCAAAAAGTCAACTGTCTATAACAAAAAAGAAACAAGCTGATCATAAAAGAGTTCACCCCAACAATATATTCTCTTGCCAGATGTCCCAATTTTATAGGGACAGTCCCGATTTTGGGGTCTTTTTTCATATATAGGCTCCTATTACCCCCCATCCTCTGTCCCAATTTTTCATATTTGCTGTCTGGTCACCCTGTCTCTGGATTATGAATGCTATATCCTACTTGGAGTACACATGTTCTCTATACTGTTTGTCTAAAATAGAAATACAAAAAAATTGTGTTTCAGACATTTTGGGATGCTAGTACTTTGGTTCTTTATCGTATAGGATCTGCTGGTGCAAAGCAGTCTTAAAGTTGGTTTAACCAGCTACATAAGGATATGCCCATTGTAGGGGAAGGCTAGAGTAATTGTAACAGGGTTGGCTGCCTCCCATGTGGCCAGATATGGCTCTGCAGTGCCCTTTCTCAGTTTCCCCTCTTGGTTTCTCAATAAACTCAAAAAGGTTTTCACCACTCTAATAACAATCCTCCTTGTGGTCTGGAGTTCTTAACATAACATTCTGAAACAAACAGATTCTTCCACCCAGACTTAATCTGTTCACAGCCCCTCTTCCCTGAAGTATTTTCTCTTTCTCTGTTCTTCAAGCCACTGGAGAAGACACAAGGCCTGGTTTGCTTTCTCTGACATTCCCCCAAAAGAAAAGAAATCTTTCAGCTGGTTTTTTCTACCCAACTGTAACTCTCTTCCTCAGGGATCATTGCATGACAGCTTGTATCAGTCGATTACCTGTGAAAAACAAAAGTTTAATTTCTATAGGAGCCCAGCTGGCTCCTAGATCAGCAAACTGATTCACTTAGGTTCTAAACAGTTCTTGTTTATGTTACTAATTAAAAGAAGTGTTACTTGCCATCAGTTATTATAAATTGTATTAAAACTATAAAATCAAGAAAATACATCATTAAACCTAAACTAACATAAACCAATACAAAGAAAATCATGATCAAAACAAAGAGCAGTAATATTAAACTGGCATTAGATGCATAATCAAGCCTATAAATCCTGAGTAGTTGACTCTTCATTTGGTTACAAATCCCAACTAAAAAATTTCACCCAGTTCAATCAAATTTATAACTTGGAACTGACTGAATAGTATGACATGTTAGTCTGAAGGTCAAAGGCTTCTTGACTTTCCCTTCTCTTTTCCAAGTGGCTAACATTTGCTCACTCTGCCTTGTAGTATTGCCTTGCTGTGTTTTAGATGAATCAGATGAGACTTTTGCTTTGAACCCAAA
The DNA here is from genome assembly GCA_032164245.1 of Sternotherus odoratus. Lineage (NCBI taxonomy): Eukaryota > Metazoa > Chordata > Testudines > Kinosternidae > Sternotherus > Sternotherus odoratus. The sequence continues at coordinate 58,232,077 of JAVMKO010000008.1, forward strand.
AACAAGGCCCAATCAAATGAAAACAAGGCAATCTTTAAGCTAGCAACAGTCTGGAACAGGGGTTCTCAAACTTCATTGCACTGAGACCCTATGGCCCCTTCTGACAATAAAAATTACTACACAACCCCAGGATGAGGGACTGAAGCGTAACCTGCCTGAGCCCCACTGCCCCACATGAGGGGGCCAAAATCCAAAGGCTACTGCCCAAGGCAAGGGGGGCCGGTGACCTGAGTCCACTGCCAAGGGTTGAAGCCCTTGGGCTTTGGCTTCAGCCCTGGGCCCCAGCAAGTCTAATGCCCGCCTTGGGGTCCCAACCCACGGATTGAGAACTGCTGGTCTGGAAAAAATCCTGCCTCAGACATCTGTTACACACAGCCTGCTTCGGTAAAGTGAATCTCCCAAAGTATAAACATATGAGAGTAATTAGGCTTGTTTTGAGCAAGTTGCCCCAGCTTTCACACTCTAGGTAAAATGGCCATGGGTAATATCTGTCCCCATCTTGCAAAATACTTATCCCATGAAAATACCTGGTTGCATCCAATTATTTAGTTATGCAATCAGCCATACTTAAAAATAATTTGATATATTGTCACTGTTAAAATTGGGGCAAGGGTTAAGACAGTTGTTGGGGTTTTTTTAAGTTTTCCATCAAAAAGTCAAAAATTCCTTTATAGGTTATTACAGTCAATGCCATTTAGAATAAAAGAATGTTTACCCTAAATCTGTTTTCTTACACACCCTTTCTCTGTCACAATCTCCTTTACACCCCACCTTACCCCATTCTCCCTTATTTCTCCTCCTATTGTTTAACACCTTCCTTTGCTCTTTGTTCTTCTTTCTCCTCTGACCTGGCTTCTTCTTGAAGTTTTTACAGATTAAATAAATAGCATGTTTAAATAAATACTATAAAGCACAATCAGGGGTTGAATAATTCTGATTCTACTTTTAAAATATAGTCCACGAAGAAACAGAGCAAGGACTCTTATTGCTACTGAATTCCTGCTTGGACTTCTGAGCATGAGTGGTCCTGGAAATAAAGCTGTTTAATGAAGATAAACGAGAAGCATCTCAACTTGGAGGCTTGGAGGTACCCAGAATAATTTTGTGGAGGCACCTGATTCTCTAGCTGACTTTTAGTGACTGAATTTTTATATAGCAAACCTATTCTTTTCCCAGTCACCTCTAGTTTTTCCTGGTGAAATATTTTAGATCATATCTATTATGGTGGTAGATCTCTCTCTTTTTTAAAACTTGTTTCAGGTTGCCACCGTGACTCTCAATTTCTAACCATTCCGTAAGTCAATTATACAACACCTCCTATAATCTCCATGTAATCAGTGTTTAATTGACATTTTATTGTTGTCAATTATTTCAATTGCAGGAATAGAATGTCATTTAACAGCAATTAGTTTCCCAATACTGTATATTACCAAGTAGGTCTGTAATACAATCTGCATTAAGATGAGTTCATTTGTAAGAGAGGGTGCTGATCAGGAATGGAATTTCTGTTTGTAAAATAATGTGAATAGCACAGGGCAACACAATGGGCCATGGTTTAACATTTGAAGTAAATATAAATGCTGCTGACAGTCCTGTGATAGACTGCCATAGAGACAGAATCCCCCTGTTTATTCAAAGAGCATGCACAACATGGAAATTGGTGATACAACAGTCCCCACACTGCTGTGCCAATATGCTTCAGCCTTCACCTAAAGGGAACATCAGACTCATGTTATCCCTTCCATCTCTGCTGGAACTGCTAACAAGAATGCCAGTCATAATGATGTTTTGTGATGTAGATGTGTGTCCACTAGGAATTCAAGGGAGACTAGGGGCTGGTCTCCACTAGGGGGGGAAATCGACTGTAGATACGCAATTTCAGCTATGTTAATATCATAGCTGAAATCGACGTCTCTACAGCCGACTTACCTCCCATCCTCACGGGGGTGGCGGTCGGCGGCGCGGTCCCCCGTCGACTCCAGTTTGCGCCTCTTCACGAGCTGGACTTCCGGAGTCGACGGGGGAGCCGCTGGTGGTCGATTTATCGCGTCTTAACGAGACGCGATAAATCGATCACCAAAAGATCGATCCCTGCCGGCTCAAGTGGAGACAAGCCCTAGCAACACATTTCAGATGGGCCAGCAAACAGTTATCAGAGGGTGATGACTTTTGTAAAATAGGGTTGAATTAACAGAACCAAATAATCACTAAGAGCATATCCCACTCAATTCATTGTGTTTTTCCTATGACTCAACTTTTCCCTAGTTAAGTTCTCATTTCATAAAGGGAGAAGAAAGTCAGTTTATGGAAGTGAATCAGGTCATGGGGGTGCTAAAGAACATGTTATAATTATTATTTTATTCAGTGACAGCAGCAGTGTGGGGAGAGTAGGAAAGAGAGCAATTGAAGTTTATATCCAGATGGTGAACCTGTGAGGATAGGGAGACAGTGGATTAGCCAAAGGCAATGGCAGAGGGATTGATTTTTGCCATGGTGAATTTTCTTTGCCTTAGCAGAAATGTAATCACTAAAGACACCAGGAGGTGGAATGTCCTGGAATTATAAGAAATAGTTCAATTGCACAGACTATATATACCAAATGTTAAATGTAATGGACGTATCCAGGAAAAAGCAAGTGCACCTCTTGTACTTACAGAAAATTGCCTTTGTATACATCCAGAGAGTCAAATTGTGTGTGCAAATCTGATAATTGTACAGGCAAATGTAGGTTTTGTTTGAGCTTGTTGGTTGTGTGGATTTTTGAAGGCAACCCCTATGGGGCCCATATTTGAGATGTGAGTCTGTGTCTAAAGTCATACTCTTAAAGTAGGTACTGTTTTTAGGTCTGATGTTTTTGGTTTTAATGCCTACAACAGGAAAAGCCTGCTAAATGGCTGATAAAATTGGACTTCCTGTGAACAGTCTGATGGTAATTCCCTCTTAATCAGACAGTATTGTCCCTTGATGGCTGGAGTTTGTACTTCCCTGGAGAATAAGCACATTGCCTCCAAAGTCAGTGATATGCACTTTTGTAAGAAGCAATATGACCTAGCAAACAACAAAATTTCATTCCCATCCCAATGGTCATGTCGTTTGGGTATGTGGTGTATGAGTCAGCATATTAGCCAGGAATCTTTCAAATTACATGGAATGCTATGTACAAATGGAAAAGGATCCTCCTGAAAGTTGGTATAACAAATGCCGTATATAACACAAAGGTACCATCCTCTTAGAGTAGTGCCTTATTGGTAACTCAAGGAACAATATTAAAACAAAAAATACAGCTTATTCTTGTTCCCTAGGTTTGCCTGCTGCTAGGACTTCCTATAGGTCCTCATTTGTCATAGTCCTAGTCCCCTCTGCCTCAGGGGAACTCTTAAATCTCTTTATATCCTGGTTGGAACTAACGAAATCTACCTGCCAAAATAAATCAGCAGTGATTACTCTGCATTTTTATGTAAGATTCCAACACCTACTTTACTATAACTCAAAAAAGAAGCCCTGTATTCCCACCCTCACCAAATCCCTTCCACTCTGACGTGGGAGCTTGGCACATGACAGGATTAATCCTATATAATTAGGTGATGTTTAAAAAAGGCAACAAATTACTGTTATGAATGAACACAGGAAAGACTTTAAGAACAGGCAATATCTCAAGGTACTGCTCTAAGGTCTGTCTGAGGTGGATTTATTCTTGAGAGTTTTTATGGACTGGGGGCAGCATAGATTTATAATACTGGTGAAATTTATTTCATGAGGTGCTTCCATATCATTCTGGAGTATACAGACCAGTAGATATAGATGTTTTAAAAAGGAGAATGGAAAAAAAACCCACTGCCTATATGTTTGAGTACAATAGATATGGTAATGTTTGCAAAAACTAATTATCTTTAACATGTGTGTGCCCTAAAGATAAGTCATAAAAAGGAGCAAAGATTACATAATACAGTTACGGGGGGGGGGGGGGGGGGGAAGTATGCTACACAAATATATTATGTTTATATTTATTCATCAGAATGGTTTCTTTACATATAAGCTGCTCAGTGGGAATCAGTTTTGCATTTATGATATCTCGAAGGCTATAATTGTGCAGAACAGTAAGGATTTTATCTACTGCTTTAAAAACTGCTTCAGTGCTATTCTGGATACCCCCTAAGACTGGGATTTAAGCAATTGCAAGTCTGAGATTTATGGAATTTTAAGAGTAAAACAAAAAACAACAAGAGCTATCAACTATATTGGTCTAGTTCAGTGGTTAAAGAACCAAAGTCACAAGTTTGAATCTAACTCAGTATTTGTAGTGCTTGATTTATTACCATCTATTCTAAATGATATTTGGTTAAATAAATTGGTGCTATCAGTCCCATTCGTAGCCAGGCATTGATAAACATCGGTGCTGCAGTGCAGATAAAATGAACAGCTGGTATCCTTTGTGGGAATAAATGAAGAACTATTGTTGGAGATCATCAAAGCAATGTAGGAGATTTTGGCACAACTTTTAACGGAACTAAAATTTCTAGACAGCTTTGGAAATCTTAAACTTAGTCACCAGGATTGTAAATTTAGCACAGTGTCAGCCAGGCCAACAAGCAGGTGTTGGATGTCAATCCTAGAAATCATGTTTTATTTAAAATAGGTCAGATTTTTGTATTTTAAGGCCAGACAAAACCATCGTGATCATGTATTCTGACTTGTATAACTGTAGGACTTTCCCAGCTTAATTCCTGGTTGGACTACAAACACGTAGGGGGGAAATCATCCAATCCTGATTTAAAGATTTCTAGTGATGGGGAATCCACCCTCCCCCCGATAATTGCTCCACTATTTAATCACCCTCACTGTATAAAAAGCTGGTGACTTATTTGTAGTCTGAATTTGTATAGTTTCAACTTATCTCCATTGGATTTTATCCCTTTCTTTGCCATATTGAAGAGCCTCCTATTATAAAATTTCTGTTGCCCATGTAGCTGTAATCAAGTCATTGTTTAGCTATCTCTTTGATAAGCTAAATAGATTGAACTACTTGAGTTCCTCACTATAAGAAATGTTTTCCAGTCATTTAATCACTCCAGCTCTTCTCTGAACCCTCTTCAGTGTATCAGTATCATTTCTGAATGGTGGAAGCCAGGCCTAGACACAGTATTCCAATAGTGGTTGCTCCAGTTACTCAATATTCCCCCGTTTATACATTCAGTGATCACATTAACCCTTTTAGCCACAGTATTGCACTGGTAGGTCAGTTGATTATCTACACAAATCCTTATCAGAGCCCTTATGTACCAGGATAGTCTCCCATCCTGTAATTATGGCTTATCTCCTGTGTTTTTAGATGCATGACTTTACAGTTGGCTACATTGAAACAGATACTATGTTTGCATCCAGGAACTGAGATCACTTTGTATCATCTGCAAACTTTAACATTTTTATCAATGAGTTGAAAGAAAACAAAATCACTACTGATAAATTGCATAGAACTGATCCCTGTGGGACCACAGTAGAAACACATCCACCCAATGATATTTGCCTGCTTACAGTTACTTTTGAGATCTATTAGTTAGCCACGATTTAATCATTTAGTTGAAGTCAATTTGTCAGTGAACATGAGTAAGGATTTGGAGTGCCATAAAATGATGGTTTAAGATTAGAAGCCGTGTTAGTCTGTATCCGTAAATAAGACGAGGAAGACTTTGTAGCAATTTAGAGACTAACCAGTTTATTTCAGCATAAGCTTTCATGGGCTATAGACCACTTCATCGGATACATAAAATGATGTTGAGTCTGAAGAGATTTGACTATGTTTGCTCAGTGAGCCTTACTCAGGAATTTTACTGCTTATATCTATAGATTTAAAAAATCATGCTGCTTGGATGTAGTGAAGGTTGGGTTTTTCTACTATTGTTTGCACACACACAACTGAGCCTTTTCTGATTGGACTGATACTATTTATGATAAAATATTGCCACTGTGCCCTCAGAGAACATGGAAAAATCAACTAGTTCATAATGCAAGTTTCATGGACCAAAGTTTTGAGGCTTCCTTAACAAGGGACATTTCAGCTCATCCATCCTCAACAAAGGCAGCCTTAAAATACATTTTAGAAAATTGAGAAAAAATTCCAAGATACACATGCAAAGCTCCTGCCATATGTCCATTAAAACTACTTATCAAGATTTTCTTGATGCTAAGCCAGATTTTTAAATCTCAGTGAGATATAAGGGAAACTGTCTAAAATAGCATTAGCCATTTTTGCGGTCGTCCAAACACATTTCCAAATGCAACGTCAAGAAGTATTTAGCTAAAAAATGCCTGAACTAATTTTCTCAAAGTTTCCCCACAAAAATTTTCTCTTTATGCTTAGGGCAACAGTGGAATGTTTCATCTTAAAGAGAATGTTGACTGATAAAGTTAGAAGACACTAAAGAGGGATGGTGGAATGGTACCTGGAACAAAACCTTATCTATAGTGGGAAGTGTCCCCTGTTTAATGAAAGAAGCAGACAGCACTTTTCTTTATGTACTCATGTCTGAGAGTTTTAAGAGTCCTCAGTGTAGATTGAGACATAGCCAGGACCTCCTTCCTTTCTCACTTGTATATAGCAATGACACTTATGCTATCTCAGATCCTGTCTACATTGGCAAGTTCCTGTGCAGCAAATCAGCTTTCTGCAGTGTAACTCCCGAGGTGTAACACACTGCCAAGCCACTTAGTGTGCAGAAACTGCACAGTTGCAGTGCTGTAAATAAGCCACCCTAATGAGAGGTGTACAGTTTTCTGTGCCGAGGGTACAGCGCTGCAGTGTCAGTGTAAACACCCTAGTTGATTACAGTGCTGCTATTGGCCTCTGGGAGGTGTCCCACAATGCCTGTTCTTGCTTCTCTGGTCTTTGGTTTGAACTCTACTGCCCTGCCTTCAGGTGACCAACCATCATTCCCAGACCATAAAGTCCTTTTGAATTTTGAAAGTCCTTTTCCTGTTTTCTTGGTGATGCATGCAGTGGTCTCAGCTCATCTTTCTGGGCCATGCTTGCTTCATGCACCAGGTGATCCCCTGCTTGGAGCAATGCCGAGCTGCTGGACCTCATCAGCATTTGGGGAGGCTCTCCTCTGAATTATGATACCTATGGACAGATTAATTTGGGCTTGAATAGGAATGGGAGTGGCTAGGTCACGACAAAATCTATTTTATTTATTCTTTTTGTCCTCACTGAACATGTGTTTTTGCTTTGTGTGATTCCTTTCTTGTGATGGAAAGAGGATGAAAACTGGGATATTTTTCCACTTTCTGTTGTTCATGTATAACATTTTGGCTCAACAACCATTTAAAGAGACACCAACCAGCACATAACCTGGAAAAACTCAGATCATCTGGAATTCAAGGATAGATCAAGTCAAAATTGTTAAATCTTTGAGTCTAATCATAATCCCCCAAACAAGCTTGAAATTTGAAGAAAAATAACACAAACAGGTGTCACATTTCAATTATCATTTTTTAAACTAAAACTTCATTCAAAATCTTCACTGAAACTGCTTCCTTTTGAAGAGATCTGGTGAACTCAGAAAAAAGAGGCAATTTTCACTGAGATCCTTTCTATTACTATTATTTCATCAAACTCTGTTTATGAATCAAAAAAAAAAATTCAGAACACTGGAAATGTAGTTGTGTGGCAGGCTAGGAACAAATTATGTTGGAAATATGTGGGGAAGCTAGCCTGCAGAGTTCCAGATTGCACTGTGCATGGCTCAAGGAATATCAACAGCTACTAGCGCATCTCTTTCACAAGTATCGAATGTCCCCTTTAGGAAAAAAATTACAACGCTATTAAAGAAATACAAATTTCATTTTAAAAGCAGATACGTCAGAGCAGATAATAAAATACCTGCATCGTCAAAGGGTCACTTCCAAAAACCACATTTCCCACAATCTGAATTACAAGGAGCCAGTTTGTCAAGTAGCTTTCATGTATTTTAAGATCTTTAGCAGTATTTGAAGGAAAGCAAACCATTATGAGCTTTGGTTCAGCTGGTGATTTGATAATCAAATTTCTTTCAGAGACAGAGGAGCATGATGTATGGTTATCTATCTAAAATTAGTTTACATAGGAAGGAAAAGTTGATTCCCTCCCCCCGCATATAACAGCTTGCTACTAGTGTGCTGACATATAGAATTTAAAGAATATATGCAAACATTTTCTGTCAACTACTAACACATCTTTATAATTTTCTCTTTATAATCTTATATTTCTTTCTTTTGGGGATATAAACACAAAACTGTCTCTCTCTATTTAGACTGGGATATAAAATATGTTTGTGTTATCTGTATTGGAATAACTGTCAGTGTATTATGAATAGTAAACTATTCCTTGGTTGTGCAGTATCTACTTTACTTTAATAAAATCCTCTGCTCATCTAAATTAATGGAATACTTTGGAGCTTGTTTCTGCCATCTGTACACATGTAAATCTGCTGTGAATTAAAATGGGAGTTTTGCCTGAGTGATACATTTATTTCCAGTTAAAATAAAGCCTTTGTCCAGACTACCTATAATGACAAGATGGGTGCAGGTAAAGAGCCTCACTAAACGTGTTACTTGAGTTGGGTGGGACATTCCTCCCCCCTGCAAAAAAAAATGGACAAAAGTATTTTTTCTTTGTCAATGTTTCTTCATAATTTTTTCCGTTTTCATCAGAAAACAGAAAACCCAAATGTTAGTTTTCAGCAACAAAATAAACAAGATTATTCATGTTTTGATGAAAGAGAAATTTATAAGAGAATTTTTGTTCTTCGAGTAGGTTCAGCCATGTATTCTCCTTAGGTGCACGAGTTCCCAATATGCTGGAGCCAGAGAACTTTGCCTAGCAGTACCAATGCAGGAGGTACTTGTGATCTGCCACCATAGCCCCTCCCCTGGCTGTAGAAGGGCAATGCCGCCCCTACCCCTTCCGTTCCTTCTCACCACTCGTGGCTAGAGTTGGAGCTCTGTGTGGTTTCTTGGACTTTTGATCTCAGTTTCTTAGAAAATTGTTGTATAATGGTAGTTAGTGGTAACTTAGGTTAAGTTTTGGTGTTAGTTCATTATTAAAGTAATTGGCAGCCTTGTGTGATGTACTCATCAGGGTTCAAGCATTGTCTGTCATATGGGGGGGCACCCCAACAGTGATTGCTACATGAGATGCTTGTGCCTCAGTGAAGAACACATTAAGGAGCAGTGCTTTATCTGCAAGTCATTCACAAAGAGGACTCAGGTGGAGAGAGACTTATGGCTGAAGGAGCACATGGAGTGGAGCAGATCTGTTTAAATGCTCCCTGGTACTGTGCTGGGAGCAGCAAGAGACTATACCAACTTTGGTTCTGGTCAAGGGGTGTACATTGAGTCTGGTAACAATGACATTGGCACTAGCACAGACTGTCTGCATACTGGTGATATCAGACCTGTTTTGCCTCTCAGGCTCATAACTCTTGACTTGTACTTGACTTGTACTTCACTGGTTTCACAAACTTCTACCATCTCCTCCTCCATTGTTCCCTTGGTGCTTTGTGGTGTGTTGCAGAGCTACTGGATTTATCAGCAGAACAGCTCACAACACCCAAACCTCTGACTGTGGAGTTGGGGTGGATACTGCGCAAAGGATGGATGGCCTGTTTGACACTGATGTGTCCTTTAGCACAGTTATTGTCTTGGTGGCAGAACCTTTCATTGAGCTCGGTAGTGCCCTTAGCCTCTCCTCGTACCAGATGGGAGTCTCTTTCATTTGGTACCACCGGTGCTGATCCCCCCCACCATTCCTCTTCAGCACTGATGCTACTCCCATATTGAGTTATTGAGTTTCAGATGAGTCTGACTGTTTGCCCCTTTGGGGTTGACTTCTCAGTTGTCACCAGACTTTTGAACTCCTCAAGTTCCTCTCCCTCATCATTGGATAGGTGCCAGAGATCGCCTTCAGATCACCATTGGTACTAAGATGGGAATCTTGCAGGAGAATGTCACAGTTGGAGGTCCCCTCACACAGTGGAGTCCTGGGACTGTTTCTTCAAGTTGCTCCACAAATACACACCATGCTTAGGAGAAAGAAGTGGAACCATAACCTTATTCCATCTCCATACCAGACCCTAGAGCTACTTCAGGGCAGCACAGGCTACTATGACCTTAAGTGTAGTCTAATCTGGGGCATTTCCCTTATGCCTCTCCGGCAAACACAACTTCTCATTTAAATTGCCCTTTTTTAAACTCAAACTCAAAATCTTGAGATCTCAGTGTTTCTCCAGGTCTTGCCACATCTAGAAATACTAATCAATGGTAACTGGAGAATTAAAATGACATGGCAGATGGTGATGCCATCTCACTAGATGGTGCTGCAGAATCATTTTGCGTTGAGATAGAGGAAATGTAACTTTAGTAATGATGAATGGATGCTAAATATTTGCTATATTGGTGATACAAAGCTAACTGATATGTTAACTTCCACACACGCTGTTGCAGGTTATCTTTGCCTAAAATGTTATATACTGTGAAGTTTAGGCATAACTGAATGTGAGAGCACTTTCTGTGCAATTTGAGATTAAAAGCAACATAAAAATAGCATGAACTGAAGAAGGACTTGAAAGAAGTGTGTTCAACAGCCAGTTAGAATAGGCAGCTGGGTTTGCCCTTACTTATATAGAGAAGGCATAAAGCATCCAGATTTTAAAGCTACTATTAAGGAATTAGATCATTCTAGAGACACACAATGAGAGTAAAGGTAATCGAGGAAATTCTGTACATTCTATATAGCCCTCAGAGATAACAATACATCACTAGTGTATAAACCATCCGGGAGCACTATGTGAGACAATGCAAACTACATCAGAGACTGTTGTTACTAAACAGATGGTGCCTTGTAGGCACTTACCTGTATTGGAGCTGGTAGGGAGTTTCTCAACACAAAGCTTGGGATAGTGTAAAACTGCCTCAGGATGAACAATTCCCACCTGAGCTCCCCAGCATACAAAGGGAATGCACACACTGTATCATCCCCTGTGAATTGATGTGCACCCTTCTGGGCTCTGAGTGCAGGGATGGCTGTTGAGTCTGACTGTTTGCAGAGTGTGGCGAGGTAAAATTAATTGTTTGAGTACATACTAACACTCATGTTCACTCTCTCTCTCGGACAGGACACATACCTTTCAGGAGCTAACCATAGAAGTTGATTAATCTACCATGCAAAGATGGAGCAGAAAGAGAAAGACAAGCCAATATGAAATGGTGATGGAAAAGGAGAGGCGATTGCTAACTTAGACATTGATGTAGATTGACGAAGATCCATATCTGAGTCTCATGGAAGGCCAACTCACAGTTTATGGGGTTTTGTGTAATCAATTCTGTTTTTTCTTTTTTCCCCTTTATGGCTTACATCAAGGGTGGGGAACCTTTTTTCTGCCAAGGGCCATTTAGACATTTATAATGTCATTCGCGGGCCGCACCCTCTCCTCCCCCCCCCCCCCCGAAGCCCAGGCTTGCAACGGGAGCTGAGACCCCAGCTGGCAAGGGGCCAGCGGGGAAACCCCAAAGCAGTGGAAGGCAGAGTGCTTAGCCCTGCACTGCTTTGGGGTTTCCCCCACTGGCCCCTTGCCAGCCAGGGTCCTGCCGCCAGCCTGCCCACCCAGCCCAGCCTCCCCCCCACCAAACCTCCTTCCCTCCCGCACCCACGCCTCGCCTGACCCACCCAGCCCGGTCTCTCCCTTGACCGTCGGCTCCCCGCGGCTCCTCATTTCGCCGCCCCAGTGCGGCGCTTCCCAGCCCCTGCGCGGAGTGGCCCTCGGCCGGCGGCGGCGGCCCGCGCGGCACTTCCTGGCCCCTGCGCAGAGCCGCCCCCGTCCGGCGGTGGCAGCCCGCGCGGTGCTTCCTGGCCACTTTGCAGATCCGTCCCTGGTTGGTGGCCACGGGCCGGACAAAATGATTTAGCAGGCCGTATAAGGCCCGCGGGCCAGCGGTTCCCCACCCCTGGCTTACATACTGGTATTGGGTGGCATTATTTCAGTGATGGCAGAAATGGAAAAGCTATTTGTTTAAATTGTATAATCTTATTGTTTGTTATGCAGCCTCTCTCTCTCTCTCTCTCCAAATACTGTTCTCTAAATCCAGAATAACTATTACTGAGTAGTTTTAAATCTGCACTTAATATTATTGACATTATCAGAGTTCACAACCTCTTTCAGTAAAATACAGTTTCACTATTTAATTAATCTGATGTTTCTCTTCAATCATTCTTTAAAAAAGTCAGTTTCCTCTACTCAGTTCAGAAAGAATAACTGTTCTCAGGTGAAATAGCTTTGATCAACTTACAATTCCTGTCATATTAGATGTTTAAAATAGCTGGATGTGGACATAGGTTGTTGAAAGTACTGGAAGGTTCTCTTTAGGGAGTTCTATCTAGTGCAAGTTTATCATATTGGGGAGTGGAGAGAATGAGAGCCAAAATCACCCAAACCTATCAGTTGGTAGACCTAGGAGAGTGAGCTAAAGAGAAGGAAAAAGCAGCATTGCCATAGTCTCTTTCTTCTGCTGCTGCTGCCACCCCTATAACTGAGAGAGAAACTAAGTTAGTTTCTCTCCGAATTTTAGCTACAGGAGATATCTCAGAATTCAAGACAATCCATAATTTTAATAATCAGGTTTTACAAGGACACTTCTCTTTTTATCACTACAAAAATTGTAAATTACTCTGGGACTCAATAAAGAAGGGAGGTTTTTCTTACAATAGGGCTTAGGGGTACTAATAATCTGCTCTTATGATGCTTTAACCATAATTATTTTGCTGTCTATATTATTGGCTCACTTATGCAAGAGACCAACCTTCTAATTAAAATAATTTTCTGAATAGTTAATCGCTCTGGAGTCTAACCCCATCTTACTTCCTAACGTGTTTTCCCCATGAATTTGCACCCCTCATTCATCTTATAGCTAGTCTAACTTAACTTTCACACTAGCTATTCTAGCTGGATGTACCAAATTGTCACATAGTCCTATCAAAAAAGCTTTACTGATTCCCTCCCTTAAGGTTATCACTTCATGCTACATGAAATCCTAAAACTCAAAGGTAAAATCCTGGCTCCAGTGAAGTTGATTGGAATTTTGCCAGTGAATTTGATGGAACAAGGATTTCATTCCAAATCTCCTAAAAATCAGTAGAACTAAGTAGTCTGTGTGACAGTGATAGTTCAGATTCGTGACTTGCTTAATGCTCAGCCTCATCTGTATATATGACAGTTCACTCTAAAATGGGGTGTTATATACTTGTTTATAGTTACTCAACCTTCTTTCTGCTTCGGTCACCCAAACTTTTTTTTTTTGGGGGGGGGGGGGCAATCTAATATAAATGCAAATATTTTAAACCTCACTCAAGAGGCTAAGTAAAGGATTACATTTAATTGCTGTGAGGACTGACTGCTTTGTGAAGGAGATGAGAATCTATCCATTGAGGTCAGAGAAACATTGCTTTAATAAGGCCACAACCAAGTGTGATCCAGGAGTCTTTCTAAAAAAAAATGGGGATTTTAATAATCTCTTACCTGCAGACCATTGTTTTATATGTTACTGTGTGAAGTCCTACCATTTAGCAATGGGACCAAGTTATAAAAGCAGTTGCTTTCTTCCATCAACAGTTAACTAATTTGCATGCATAGAACTCTCAAAAGGCTGCTGTTTTTCAGTAGCAACAATGTTGTTTTTTAATTAAAAATGTTTGCTTTAAAAAAAAATAAGACCATTCTCATAAGTATTGACCTGGGCTAAATATTTGAGGTGTTATCCAAACACAGGGAGAGTGGAGTGTTGCTTTTATTGGTCACTGTGCCTTTGGAAGGACTACTGGAAGTTCGAGTCTTCCATGTGGAAAAGCAATAAGGAAAATGGATCCAAGGGAGACTGGTGTAGTTCATTGTTCTTCTGTTTTCTCAGAGGTCAACTGCAGCATCAGGAGGTCAGAACTAGACCTGAGATGGGGTCGTCCTTGGAGGAATAGGACTACCAGACAAGCTGGGCACCTGACAACTTCTGAGAACCAAGAGAGGCCTGCCTCAAGATCATCCCTCAGGTAACACAGTTGGTTATTCCTAGTTAGTGTGAGAGAAGAGGTTTGATGCATTGTGGGTCCTAGTCCTAATGACACCTGGGTACATTAGAAGGGGCTTTCCTAGAGACTGAGAGTGATGTTCTTTTGACATTTGTTTTGAATTAATCTCTTGTTTTACCATAAGGCACTTAGAATGTGTCTGTATATTCCACAGTGACTTCAGTCTAAAGTATATTGTTCTTTGAAATGGTGTGATCTTGTCACTTTTACAGAGCAGGTTGAACCATTCATTTCAAATAAGATTTATTACAAATTTAGCCTTTTTTTGGTTAGCAAATAATTCTTCTTCTCTGCAAATGTATTGCAGAGCTGCAAGCATTAATCGCAACTAATAATTTTTAGCTATGGATTGTTTGCAGATTGTTTACTTTGACTATTCTTTGCTTCTGTTTTGTATGTGGTCACCTAAATAATAATCTATTGCTTCTTCTCCCTGACTGAGATTTTTTGAAATGGAAAAATAATGAAGAACAAGCTTCCGGTACAGTTTTTGGAATGTATAAATAGTTCTGATAAAGTCTAAAAAATAACCTTAGGTTGTGCCGAAATGTCTATGAGTACCAATGCTCATTGAAATAGTTGAAAATAACTAATGTGATCCTGTGCATCATGGCACTTTTATTTACAAATGTATTTGTGACTCTACTGTTTTACTGTTCAACTCGCTCTACAGCCTATAGTTTCTCATTGTGTGCAGTACTGTCATAGCTGAATCTGTCCCAGGATATTAGAGAGACAAGGTGGTGAGGGAATGTCTTTTATTGAACCAGGTTCTGCTGGTGAGAGAGACAAGCTTTTGAGCTTACACAGACCGTTTCTTCAGTCCTGTGTAATCTCAAAAGCTTATCTCTCTCACTGGCAGAAATTGGTCCATTAAAAGATATTACCCCTCAGACCTTGTCTCTATAGTTTCTCATTAACATTTGTTGAAAGATGTGAATGGATTTTCTTCCTCATCTGGCTTCAACTGGACTGGTATGATCTAGAACAAACATTCACATGGTATATTAATGTATGGCAATTTATTAGCCCTCATTAACTCTTTACATTTCTTATATTATTTTATAACAATTCCAAAATTGCCTACCATATGCAGTGGTTCCTTATTTGCTACCCACATACAAATAAATCAGATAATTACAGAAGATTTATTTATTTAGTATTCTTAAATGAATTTCACCAACCAAGTCCATGTTGTTTTTGAAAGGGATTCCATGACCAAATAATGCAGTTGAATTTAGTCCGCAGGAAGGTCAGATGACCTTTGTATCCTGTTCAGAGGTAGAAAATGGAGCTCCAGCAGTGTCCACTTAAGAGACTGGAATTCAATTTAAGTCACAAAGGCCAAATCCTGAGTAGCAGTGGGCATCCTAAGTGTCAGGCCAATATGCACTGCTTTGCTGTGAAGAAATTCTCCACAACTTGCAGAGCAGCAGTATAGCAGCTCTGCTTATGCAGCACTGAGGTTGTAATAGATGTCGTGACTTCCTTGAAGGGTAAAAGAAGAATCTGTGTAGTAGTACGTCCATCAATTGTGCCTCTGCGATGGCCTCCACACTCAATGAGTCCCTATGTAGCTGAGCCTCTTACCATGTAGTGGGTGCACAGACCCCAGTCCCCAGAATCTGGCCTCCCTCTTGTTTTAGTGAAACCACAATGTTTCTACAACAACTTCTGTCATGGACAGTATTTTCTCCAATGTGTGCCCAAAATATCTATCTTGATAATAGTGCAGACTCTGTAGCTTATCTCTTTGACAGACCAAATACTCCTGCTAGCAGGAATGCACAAAGCCCTTCAGGGTTCTCAAGTGTAGAACATTTGGAGTGAAGCCAGTCCTGTATTGTAGTAAGTAATAGGGGATATATCCAGATCCACAACAGAGTTGATTTTCCTAACTCCAGAGCAAGAAAGTATTCTCTGCAGATTTCCATTTGGAGATAAATCAGAGCCTCTTTAAAATACCTTTTTTGTTTCACAACAGCCAAATCATCAAGCTACTGATGCCAAGTAAGGAAGAGTTAGCTTAGTTGCTATGGCAAAACTAGCAAGAGGGTACAAGGATGATATAAAAATTGTGAATTTATGTATCTATTCCACAGAGGGAGTTGGTAGGGATGTCTGTGAAGGAAGAGTTACATGTACCGAGACAGTTCTGCATTATTTGTATTTTTGTACTATGACATAATAAATTCACACTGGCATTTAACACAAATTAATAGACTTCCAGAGAATTAATTTCCATGACGAGATTTACTCCTCTAAATTGCCAATTTGGCAGCCTCGTGCAGTGCTTAATATTACATTTGCTTAACAGGCCAGATAATATTACTGCAAACTATGCCCAGATCATTTGCTTAAACATAGAGTGAGTGTCTGTGGAAATGAATATGTTACTGAATGTTGGTGTACATTCAAGAAAGTTGTTACATTTCTTAATGACTAGATCCATAATATCCTTCCCACTTGCAGATGCAACTATGATGGGCTTCATAAGAATCTATGAATCAGAGAGGTAGCCATGTTAGTCTGGCATTGCAGAAGTGACAAAGAGTCCTGTGGCACCTATAGTACTTTAGTTAGTCTTTAAGGTGCCACAGGACTCTTTGTCACTTCTATAAGAATCTATGTAATGCTAAATAATAATTCCTTGGTATGTGAATAACAGACATATCTTGGGTAGATTTAGAGTAATATAGATGTACAGTCTTCATTAATGTGAATAAGGTTTGATCATTTTCCTATAGTATATTATTTCTGAAACTTAGGGCTGGTCTTCACTGCGGGGGAGGGGATCGACTGAAGATACGCAACTTTAGCTATGTGAATCACGTAGTTGAAGTTGGTGTATCTTCAGCCGACTTACCTGCTGTCCTCACGGCAGCAGCAGTCGGTGGCGCACTCCCCCGTTGACTCCAGCTTGCGCCTCTGGGTGAGCTGGAGTTCCGGAGTCCACGGGGGCACCGCTGGCGATCGATTTATCGCGTCTTGATGAGACGCGATAAATCGATTGCCAAAAGATTGATGGCTACCCGCGGTAGTAAAGACAAGCCCTTAGAGAATGGCCCTGGATGTGGGCTCTTTATTAGTGTACAACATTACACAACAGTTTGACAGGAACTGAAGGAGGCAGTGTATTTGAAACTGAAAGGGGTACATAGCTAGGTAGAATTGGCTAACTTGGAACTCTGCCAAGAGTCTGTGGTAAGCATTCACATTCTGACCCTTTTAAAAAATAGCCCTATTATTTATCACAAGCGGTTAGAATGTTTGGATTTCTATCTCTTTGGAAATCAACATGTCAGCTGCAAAGGACTTTTAATCATAATGGGGCACATATTTCGCATTGATTGAGGGTGAAGACAGCCACATTCTGAATCACAAGTACCAGTACGTATGCCTTAGAGGTTACACGTTCAAGTGGTGATGAGGTGAAACCCTGCTTAGGTTCTGAGATTTGACAAAATCACAGTCCAAGTGCTATTGCTTTAGGTCAAATGATTTTTCTGTGGCTCTGTCAGTTCCATGTACCCAAGAAGAGATGGGTCAAATGGATTCTGAACTACTGATTGATTTTTAAATCAAGATTGGATGTTTTTCTAAAATATGTGCTCTTGTAGAACTTCTCCAAAATAATTCCTATGACCTGTGTTATATAGGAGGTTAGGCTAATGATCACAGTGTTTGCTTCTGGTCTTGAAATTGATTACTTTATGAAACCTGAAATTATTTCTGAGAGTCTCCTCTTCCCAACCCAGATCTGGTTTCGGCTTAGCTAAACAGGAGGTTTTGCAAACCCAAAATGTTCCCGGTCTTGGTCATCTGTAGATGAAATACTATTTAAAGCACATTTTCTAAATCAGGACAGTAATGGAAATGTGACTTGAGTTTTTGGTGAGATAGGAATTAAACATATTGATTTAATGCATTGAAATTCAAAGAATTCTTTTTAGGTAAAGCAAGCCATTTTCTTTGGAGATTCATTTGGTTTAAGACACAGTTGACTTGCTTGAGTAAGAGATTACTGTACCCTGTGGCTTGAGAAAATTTTGGGGCGAGTCATTCCTAAGGCACGATAAAGACATGGTTAAAGGCCCCTCTTCTATGTATCTGTAATTTCATTTGAACACATCTCCTGTAGTATATTTTCAAAAAGTTTTTCAGAAGCTGTTTCCAGGAAACAGAAGAAGCCACTGAATAGTATTATTAGATATTCTGAATGCACATAATTTAATGCAGATAATGGAGTGGTTGAAAGTATTTAAGGCATTCTTAAGATCCTAGAAACACAATCCCACACAGATGTCACTTATCTATATTAATACATACTTGGATGGTAAATTTCAGTAATGAAGGTACACTGTCTTGGGTGAAATCCAGACTGTTAAACATCTATTTAATTTCAAATCATAATATAGTTGTAAATCTGCTTGTGCCTTTTCAATAATCTTAGATAGAAGAAACATGACATACACAAGTAAGTAGGTACTTGTGTCTGATCCATCACTTTCATTATAGAGGGGAATCACCTTGGCAATTTTCCATGGAGAAGAAAATCAGCTTGTCCTTAAAAAGATTTATTATGTGTGCTAAAGGTTGACACAGTTGGTGTTGCTGCTCTGTATTCAGTAGTCTGGCATTGAACCCATCAGTGCCTGTTGCTTTTGTAGATTTCAACTGTGCCAATCCCTAATTGATAAATTATGATGTCAAGAAAGAAAAATTAAACACTGGGTGTAGGCAATTAGCAATGTGGTCATGCTAATAATAATAGGTGTAGGCTTTTTAAATGTCTTTGCTAATGATTTGTTATCCAATTTGAAGAAGATAGTGAAGACACTACATCTGCTATTGTACTTAGGATAGTATGCACAGTATTTGTCTATTTTGGTTTAAATCCACAATTTATTTTTTGAATTGACCTTAAAATAGTCATTTCAATCTCACCATAAAGATTCAGTATCAAAAACTTCAAAAAGCATCTAATTTAGAACAAATTCTGATCATTAGTGATATTTTATGTATTTTTGATTTCTCAGAAAAATCACTGCATGTAAACAACTTCTAAAAAAATCATTCCGCTTACAGTAGCAAAAATTGTTGGACACAGATTTTTTGCTTAGTTTAAGAAACTTTTTATCTTGCACTTGCAGAGCTTACCATAGTACAGACTTCTTAACTTCCTTTATGCTTCGGTAGTATGTTAGTTATATAAAGTACTTGTCAAAATATTGTAGGAAATTTTCCCAGGTGAATCTAGATCCTGGCATCACGGACTTCATTCCTCTGATTAAGCTATAAGTGAAAACACACAGAAGGTTAGAGTAGCAACAAATCCTAAATGGTTCATAAACTGGAGTGCCTTTGGACATGTGAAGTTTCTTGATGAAGTAGCTAAAAATGTTATCACCTTGCCCTGATGAAGTGATTCTACTTGCTCTAATTCTCTCTGGGTTTAAGCTATGAATTGCATCAGTCAAAGAAGCTGATTGACTTGTTATAGGAGTAGATCCTTTGATGAGCTAGGGAAAAATAAGACTTTTAGCAATTAAGTTTTTACCCCTGGTGTAAGCAAATCTGCTCATTTTAGCGATCATCAAAACCTCAACATTCAGTTATTTATCTGAGCTTTTTGAAGGCTGCCCTGTTTTCCAGCCTGTTTGTCGGATCTGTTTCAAATTTTAAAAGCTTCCTCAAATTAGAGGTGCTGCAAAATGTGTGTCACCCTATATCCTTCTCTCCAGCTACCCCCCCCACACACACACTATTCACAGCATAGCTTCAGAGCTTGAAAGATTTAATATCTGAGACTAGAAGAAATTTCAAGACCTGCCACACCACCCCAGACAAATTTCAGGAAAGGTATTGGAGATGCTTGGAGGTCAGAAAGCTTGGGGGGAGGAGATATTTAAAGACCTTTAACAACTTTAAAAATAACTTGTCAGATTTAGTCTGTTCACTTGTTATTTGATTCCTAAAAAAAAATGCTTTTGTAGCTAATGCATGAAATAATTAGATTTTGGTATTAAAAGCTGTATACAATATGTAAGGGTAATAGTACATTTTTCCAGAAATTGAACAGCCAATAAGACTTTCTCCAGACTGAATATGCTGATAGATATTTTTACATAGCAAGTAGATCACATATTTCTTTCAGATTGGTGTGAAGTGTCACAAGTATTGAGTTTTCCACTGCAAGACATCTATGACTGAGACAGATTATAATAAGTGCTTCCAAACATATGAAGCGGTGGCAGAGGGAACACATGGATCATCCTGATTAGAGTTGGCTGAATAACCAATGTTTGGTTCACTGGCCACTTTGAAAAGCTGAAGAAAAAAAATTCTTAGGTTGGACCAAAAACTAAAATTTTCAAAATTCTCAGTGAATCAAAAAGGAAAAAAGTTGAGTTGATTGAAACATTTTTTGACAAAACTCAAAAGCTTTCATTTTGATTTTGATTATTTTTCTCATTTTTAAGAAAATCAAAGGAAATTTTGAAATGACAAGTTGATTCAAAATAAAAAAACCAAAACATTTCATTATACAAATGTCAAAACAAAATGTGTTGTGTTTTTTGCAGTATTTTTTTCAAAACAAATAATTCGGCAAAATCAACACAAATTCACCAATTGTGGTGTTGCTGAATCTGTTTCTTTTTCCATATATATATTCAGTGTGGAAAAAGTTTCCTGCTTCTAATTCTTACTCATTTGCAGTTCTTGGCCTGAATTCCAGTGAGATTAAGAATGGGCTACAAATGCTAGATCTTGATTTTGCAGTGAGGTGATTGATACCAGCATATTAGTTACCCATCACCTTTGATGTGCTTGAGAGGGAGTTTTCATTTTTCGTATTTCTACATTGAGAAAGTGGGTGGTTTTCCCATTCAGGATTTTAAATTAAGAGGTCAAAGAAAGCTTCCTACACATGGGCTTCTAAATGAATGTAACTAGAAAATAACATCTTTGTGTGGTCAAAGTTTGAATCTCTCATTTCCCAAAAGCTTTTCCTGTTTGCATTGTCCTCCTCACTTGTAGCTCCAGCTCCCTGGAGTCCATAACTCCTATTATGGAACTTTTACCTTACTCAATGTCAACTCTAATAGCCCACCTTCTCCAGTCCTACTATCTAGAGCAGGGGTCTCAAACTCAAATGACCACGAGGGCCACATGAGGACTAGTGCATTAACCTGAGGGACGCATCACTGATACTGACCCTGGCCCCGCCCCTACTCCACCCCTTCCATGAGGCCCTGCCCCTGCCTCGCCTCTTCCCATGCCTTCCCTGCCCCATTCCAACCCCTTCCCCGAAGTCCCCACCCCAACGCTGCCCCCTCCCTGCCCCCGGGACTTCGCGGGCCAGAGGGAAGGGCTTGGCGGGCCACATGTGGCCCGCGGGCTGCATGTTTGAGACCCCTGATTCTAGAGTCTAGACAGTCATTTAGGGAATGAATATAGCTGTGGTCTTTGTTATGGAGAGAGAGAGAGAGAGAGAGAGAGAGAGAATATTAATCCTTTCCCTGCCAGTTCCTGGCTTGGGTTTTGGACTTGATTACAAACCTTCTATTTGAAACCTTTGACTATGAAAATGTCAAAACATAAACTGTTGGTCATATCCAAATCAGTGGCTACTTTATCAGAGTTAAATCGCTATTTTAACATGAGGAATAAGGACTAAAAGACTTTAGTACAGCAGTATTCAACTTACTGTTTTGACTCTTGTTGTTCTGGCTCAGGGTCTCTGTTTAGTTTTTTAAGTAGATGAAAGTGTGTGGTTTTTGTCTCAATGACAGAGTATGGTGGAACTTTGTTGATATATTATTGTTACAGAGCAATAACTATGGTTACTTGTTGAGCAGAGCTGTGTGAAATTCCATGGTTTTTGCTCCAAAGGGATCTTTGCAAATACAATATTCAGTTCTGATTTGTATGCCTCTGGAGCCCCTACCATTTGTTTTGAGATTTGGATTTGAACAAACCAAAAATCTCAAAATGAAACTCTGTGAAATTTAATCTGAGTTGAAACCAAATTTCTTTCAAGTCTGTAATAGCTCTAAACCACTAATTCCTTATGGCTGGGACATGACTTGGCTCCCTGCTTCTCTGAAAGGCTTAGAGAACTTTCAACAGTCTAGTCTGAGTTCTGAGTTTATAGGAGAACCACAAACCAGATAAGTTGTGTGCATGGTTCCCAGGTTCTGTTGTAGACATTTCTTGTCACTATTTTATTTATTTTATTACCACTGATGTGCATCAATAATAAGCCTAAAATAACACGCATGTGTGTGTGTACATGTATATAAATAAATAAATAAAAATAGGACTTAATGAACATTACTGAATTTAAGCCGCCTTACATTTCTCTTTTAAAAAAAAAATTTCTTTTGAAGCAGCAACAGCAACATCTGCTGTATCATTGCTCATGTTTGGCTTTCATTGAACCAACAGTGGCAGAGAGATTGAAGCTGACTCAGAATCAGCAAAGCTGATCATGGATGCACTCTCTCTAAATATGCAGCAACTATATCATTAACCTTTATGTGAGTGATTTGTGTGATTTTTTCAATGCAGCTGCATAAGTCACAAACTAATAGGTGAAAGAGATGCCTCAGCTGGAAAATTTCTGTTCGGAAGCCTTAAGAGTCAACTGCTCTCTCTTCAGGTGGTACAGGGAGAAATAGATAAGATGCAATGCCTACTGTATCTGGGTTGCATTTGCTGCTGCTGCTGCTGTTTCCATATCTCTTGCTGCTTTTGCCATTATTTGAATGATGTCTGCTTTTGCCTTCTTGGTGTAACTCTTCTGACACATGAAGCCAGCCTCAATCAGGACCGGGTTCAATATCAAAGGGCTCCTTTTCAACAATACAACACAGACCCTGGTCGAGCCCGCATCCAATACCAGGGAATGATTTCTGTGGGTACAGCAGAGTAGTCAAAAGCAGATATACTGGCAGTTTTCTGTTCTCTGACTGACCAGAGCGGGGGCTGCTCCAGGCTAGGGTGAACACATGACTCCAATTAGCCTATCAAGACTCAGTTAAGGCTAAAGTGAACACCTGACCAATTAACCTGCAAAGAGTCAGGTGAGGGTCAGTTCATTGAGTAGAGGTCAGAGCCTGAGAAAATGAGTTTTGTGCTCAAATAAATGCACATGGGCATAAGAAACAGAATTTCTAGCTCTAAACTGCTATGGCTGGGATGGATCCACTTCATGCAGCCATTACTTCTTTGTGTACAAGCCCACAGGCATGCACCTGCCACTCCTCTGGCTACCCACTACCTATTATCTGTGTTTCTGCATACAGAGCCAGAACAGACCAATCCATGCAACAAACCTCGATGCCAACTCTGCCCACATATCTCCACCAGCAACACCATCACAGGACCTAACCAGATCAGCCACACCATCACTGGTTCATTCACCTGCACATCTACCAGTGTCATATATGCCATTATATGCCACCAATGTCCCCCTGCTATGTACATCGGCCAAACTGGACAGTCCCTATGAAAAAGGATAAATGGACACAAATCAGATATCAGGAATGGCAATATACAAAAACCTGTAGGAGAACACTTCAACCTGCCTGGACACACAATTACAGATTTAAAAGTCACCATATTGCAGCAAAAAAACTTCAAGACCAGACTGCAAAGAGAAACTGCAGATCTGCAATTCATTTGCAAATTTGACACAATCAATCTGGGATTGAACAAAGATCTTGAATGGCTTGCTAATTACAAAAACAGCTTTTCCTCTCTCTGAGTTCACACCTTCAATTCAGCTGCTAGAGGAATACCTCACCCTCCCTGATTTGAGATAACAAGCTGGTTCAGGCTGATTGGACTAACCTTGTTACCTCCTACCTGGTTCTTGCCTACTTATCTATACCTGCCCCTGGACACTTCCACTGCTTGCATCCGACGAAGTGGGTATTAGCCCACAAAAGCTTATGCTTCAATACTTTAGTTAGACTTTAAGCTGCCACAGGACTCTTTGTTACTTCTGCTATTCCAGACTAACACAGCTACCTCTCTGATACTTTTGTTTTGTTATATATAAAATCATGCCTGCTGGCATTATTTCATTTCATAAGTGGTAGCTCAGACATGTTTAGATTGGTTATCTTTTGTACATTTTACTTCCACTCTGGGCCTATTTCATCAATTCCAAATATTTGTTTGTGGGCTTTAGAGGAAGATACAAATTTGTTGTTGCAACCTTAATTAAGGAAAGGCTATATCACCTCTTACTGCCTGTAGTCTTCAGTCCAAATTTAATTGCAAAGCCATCTGTTTAAGATGGTCGTATGATAAGTGATAAAATAACAACCTATGGCCTATCAGAGCTGGTTTTATTGTGCATCCATTACACTAGTAATACAGTGTCTATTATTTTTCTTTTCCATTTAATAATTTTTAGGTGTTCATTTCTCAGACAGATTCCTCTGACCCGCTCCTGTGCTCTGTCTCTCCATCAGATTGTATGTTTTTCATTATTATTTCTGTTTTAATACCCTTATTGTGCTGTTCCACATAAGTCAGTTCTGGAAAAGGAATAATTGCCTTCTACTTAATAATTGGAGTATTCTGCTTAATATCAGCTAAAACAACGTGTGCCCAAAGTTTATATCTGTTATTTTATTTGTTCTTTATAATGTAACCAGGCTTCTATAATTCAGGCTAATGAGCCAGTTATTTTCTACAAGCATCAATCATGTCAAATCTTCCTTTTTACATTTATGAAAAAGTGATTTTATTGGTGTTTGTGCATATAAATGATCTGTGTGCAAGAACCCAGTGAATGTTTGTGTTTCTGCGTTCTAAAATGTTGAGTGGTATTATACACAGTCTTTTAAAACTTGACTACTTAAACTATGCACCTAAGTCCATAGTTAGGTACCTAAGTAAGTGATCTTGTAATGGAGCAATGAACATCCAAAACAACTAATGAAATCAAGGAGAGCTGTGGGTGCTCAGCTCTTTTGAATAACTTAGCATTCCATTCAGGGATGGATGGATGGATTTTTGTACATAACGTATGATGAAAGGAAATTGCCTTAGTGAGCATGTCTCTGTACTGAACAGATAAGCAACTATTTCAATATAATGAAAGTAAAAAGAAATCATTTCTAAACTAATACTGGTATTAGTATAATCTGTGTGCAATATTTAAAATGGTTTTTTTTAAGGGAAGGTTTTTAGTGAAAATGTGTAAGGTGCATGTTGTAGATACTTCTCTGATGCAGACTCCTATTTGGGTTACAAATATAATAAATCATTTGTGCAGATGCAAATGTTTAATATAAAATGCTTTAAAAACCAAACAAGCTAAGAAACAGAGGGTCCTATCAAAGCATCAGCTTTTTTATATCCTGCTTTGGTAGAAATAGTTCTGTTAAACAATTGATAGGTCAAAAAACAAGAAAGGTCCTTTAGTACCAAAAGGATATAGAGGGAAGCAATGGGCACAAAAATGCATTGAAACTGTTGGTGACTACACACAACCTTGTCCATACTTGCAGTGGGATACAATGTGTCACAGCGAAATAATTTGCTGCAGAACTGTGGTAAATTCACTTGTTTTACAGCAGATCTCCGGACTCAAAAAGCAGAGGAGGTATCAGTTCTGGTAATGGATCTCCTCCTGTTGTCTAGCAGTGAACCTACTTGCTTCCAGAAAAAGGGTAACTCAGCAAAAGTACCTTCTGTGCCATAGTCACACAAAATGGTTTATAAGCATCTCACTGTGCCCCGATTTCCCAGACAATGCCCAAAACAATGGCCGGCCCACCTGACCCTCCTAGTTCCTCAGATAATTCTTCTTTCACCTGTTCAGGTACATTCCAGCCTTTTGTGCATTGAGTGCCCACCTTAGCACTTGCTGGTCACATGACATTTCTCCCACTTACATGTACTATGTGACTCTTTCAATTGTATTTTTATTTATTTGTATTGTGGGACCCAACCATAGAGCAGGGTAAGATCATGCTATATACTGTACAAACTATAAGACAGTCCCCCTCTCCCCCACAAAGGAGCTATAATTGAAGTATTTGTTTTGATATAAGTTGCATTCTTTTCATCTCCAGTGGCTCAATCCAAATGTATCGACATTCTGCTGTATCACCATTCATTCTTTGCTCTTGCTCTTTTATTTTGGTGTTTATATGTAAACTCGTATTGTTTATGGCTGCTCTGGGACCCACGTTAGGAGCAAACACTTGAATTCGTATCTGTGTTCAGTTGGGAGCCAAGGTAGTGTGTGGACTGCAGGGATGAAACAAGTAGACAGGCTGCTGCATTATGAACTGTATGGCATTTTTTCAGGACTAGTGCTTTCATCACTAAATACACCATGTTGTAACAGTCAGAGATGGAGGTCACAAATCCATGAATCATAATAAAAAATGTTGAAAAAGTTTTCTACCTTCATGATCCTGAATGATTTGATTAACATGGGAAAGCTCCTGGCAAGGATAACTTGAATGCAGAATTGTTCAAAGTAAATCCTAAATTAACAACATTTATCCTGGACCCTCTATTTACATCAGTCTGGACAGAGAAAAAGTACCAGATGGATGGACCAATAGGGTTATAGTGAAGATACCAGAGAAAGGAACTCTCAGTGATTGTGATAACTGGTGTGGTATCACACTTTTATCTCTGACAGCAAAGTGTTGTGTAAGATCATAGTCCAGCAAATATCAGAGGCAGTTAATAGTGTTCTCAGAAAAAAGAAAGCTGTTTTTTGGAAAGGGCATGGATACACAGACCAGATCTTCACTTTATGAGACATAATAGAACAGTGCTTAAAATGACAATGGCAACTCTACATAAATTTCATAGACTTTGAGAAGGCTTTTGATAGTGTTCAGGACAATATGGAATTCCTTTCCATATAATCAACGTCATCAAAAGCGTCTATTTCAACTTTACATGCAGTGTTGATCACAGTGAGCTCAGTTTTGAAGTCAAAACAGGAGTACGTCAGGGGTGTGTCATGTTTGCAATCCTCTTCAACATTGCCATCAACTGGGTAATGTGGCGTACAACAGAAGATATGCCAAGAGGCATTAAATGGGTGCTCTTCTCATTACTTGAAGACCTGGACTTCCCAGATTATGTCACTCTCCTATCACATCCTCAACACCATATACCAGAAAAAAACAACTTGACTCCTTGCGTTCAGCCAGCATATTGAACTGAAAATCAACTGCAATAAGATGGATATGACCTTTGGGCAGCTCAGTCAGCCAAGATGGTGGAACAAGCCAGGACATCCAGAACAAAATCAATGAAGCCAGGAACACCTTCAGGAGTTTAAATACAGTCTGGAAATCCTCAAAATACAAAACAAAACCAAATTCAAGATTTATCAGAGCTGCGTACTTTCAATGCTACTTTATAGTGCAGAATGCTGGGGAATGAGAAAGTATGACATATCCAAACTGTTTTCATTCAATACCACCTGCCTCCGAAAAATCCTCCATATCTTTTGGTCCAGAACAATCCCAAATCAAGATCCATTGACACTGTGCAGCTCTGAGGATCAGAGCACCATCATTGTCAGGAGGCGTTGGAGATGGATCGGTCATGTGCTTTGGATGGAAACTGATTCCATCACCAGAGTAGCAATAATATGGACACCTGAAGGCAAGATGGTGAAGAGCTGTGTAAATTGAGCTGAAAAACCTGGGACAAAGCTGGAGAACCATTGAAAGACTTGCCAGAAACAGACAAGAGTGGAGCAGCTTTGTCATTGCCCTAAATGCCAGAGGCATAATGGGAACATGATTATGATGATGATGATGATCCTAAAGAACTGCTAATTCAGGAAACAACACAAGCAAAAGGATTTTTTTTTATCAGTCTTCTTGTATAATCATCAGAGTGTTCCAAAATATGCATTAAACTCACTTTGGCAATACCCACCTCTCAACCACATACCACAGTCTACACATACACTGTCACTACAGCAACATTTGGAGAATTATTTGTGTTTCTTTGAAATCCTACTAATAAAAGTTGATGGCTTGCTGATATTAACATCAGCAAATTAGAAATGGAGCTTGGGACTATTGTTTGCTGTCTTTTGTTCAGCTAGTATATAAAAGACTATTCCTGGTGATAAATTTTGAAGATCAGCAAGGTTTTTCTGGTGATTCAGAGACTGGTTCATCTGAGTGGGAATATAAAAGTCCATAGAACATAGACAACTTCAAACAATAGACACTCAGAGACTGTCAGTTGTGAGAATAAACATTACATTCTGTAAAGGAAAAGAAAATGGTTTATGGTTGACTGATTTTTCTACTAAATCTGCAAATTATCACTTTATCCTTTTTAGAATTATATCCTTAATTTTATTACTGCAATTGCAATTCACATGAGCACTCTTTAGGATTCCATGTTTCAGTGTGGATGTAGTTGTCCTACTTAGTTTTGTTAATATTTCTTCTTGTAGCCATCAATTGTATTTTCTTTCAACCTAAGTTCTTCCCACAATATCTCATGTAGATAGGAGAGACCAGAAACTCAAAAGCAATGTAATACATTTATATTGTGCAATCATGTATGAAAACATCTCAGTTCTTTAGAGACTAACAAATTTATTTGGGCATAAGCTTTTGTGGGCTAGAAACCACTTCATCAGAGGCATACAGTGGAAAATACAGACACAGGTATAAATACACAGCACTTGGAAGGAGGGAGGTCAGTCTAATGAGGTAAGTCAATTAACAGTAGGATACCAAGGGAGGAAAAATCACTTTTGTAATGGTAATGAGAATGGCCCATTTTAAACAATTGACAAGAACAGTACCGGAAAATTAGGTTTAGATTTTGTAATGACCCAACCACTCCCAGTCTTTATTCAATCCTAATTTGATGGTATCCAGTTTTCAAATTAATTCCAGTTCAGCGGAGACTGTTTTTGACATTTTTGTTGTTGAAGAATTACCACTTTTAGATCTGTTATTAAGTTACCAGGGAGATTGAAGTGTTCTCCTGTTGGTTTTGAATGTGTTAATTCCTTGTGTCAGATTTCTGTCCATTTATTCTTTTGCATAGAGACTGTCCGGTTTGGCCAATGCACATGGCAGAGGGGCATTGCTGCCACATGATGGCATATATCACATTGGTAGATGTGCAGGTGAATGAGCCCCTGATGGTGTGGCTGATGTGGTTAGGTCCTATGATGGTGTCCCTTGAATAGATATGTGGACAGAGTTGACATGGGGCTTGTTGCAGGGTTTAGTTCCTGGGTTTTTTTGTTGTTGTTGTGTTGTGTGTAGTTGCTGGTGTGAACTTGTTTCAGATTGAGGGGGGCTATCTGTCAGCAAGGACTGGTCTGTCTCCCAAGGTCTGTGAGAGTGAGGGTAGTAGCCATTGTGTGCTAGACACTGTCCTGCAGACATAAGTAGAGACAGTCCTTGTGCCCAAAAGCTAATTATATGTATGCCCCTACTCAAATCCTGGGGCTTTCCAAGGCCTACTTTGGCCTCTAGTACAACATCCAGCAGCCCTGGGCTGCTCTAGGGTGCTGTGGTTGGTAATGGCCTTTAGGGCACTATTCCACCAATTGGGATCACTGGAGCATTGCTGTGCTCTGGCCACTCTTTTATGCCAACAAGTGCCCTATGCCAAGACTGGAATGTAGAAGGATGACACTGTGCCAGCATAACAATTTGGGGATCCCCACACTCCAATGAAGCTAGCTACAATAGTGTAAAAAGGGAAGAATGAGGTGCCAATATTTGGCCTCATAGATACATTAATGCTTTTAAAAGGCAAGGAAAGTCCTATGGGGCAGTGTGTTCTTTTGGCAGGAGCCCAGTATAATTTCCCTTGCCTTTTGGGTATACTGTAAAGACAAGTAACATGCTTAGGTGCTAAGGAATTCTGTAGAGTTTCACTTTCCATCTTGGTACACATAATTTTCCAACCAAAGACATGTTGAATCAGCATCTTAAAGAGTACAAGCAGCTCAGCAGTTAACAAAGGGAGTAGCCATTTGTGGATGCTCATTGTTACATGCCTACCACATTATTCAAGCTATTTGATTAAACAGATTAAGTATCTAAAATATATGCAGTAGTAGATACTGTGCATTTCAATGACTATATTCTCTTTGCTCTGGGGAAAGTTGTTCCTCTCTTCTCTTGGTTAACTGAAAACCTAGGGCCATTTATGTGGTAATGTATTGGCCATAGTCCTTCAAAAACTCCACTCATTACTTTGCTGAAGTGATGTGAAATAGTACATATGAATAAATGGTCACACCTGTGGCTGTTCATTTGACAGCTGGGAGTCTTTTTATGGCATGTAAAAGATTGTTGTCTACAGTATATAACATAAAGTTTCCAAAGCCGCTTTTTATGTCTCCTTTGTAACTATTGAAGGCATCACGGTAGTGATTGTGAATTATGGCAGTGGTTGCACTAGTTGCTCACTGGAGGCCTCTTGACTTGTGGTTGAGTTTCATTGATAGAAGATGTTAGTCTTCACACATTTATAACCCTGCTTTAGACCTTGTCATGAGCACCATTTATGTCATTTGAGAAAAATAATAATAATTAATAAAAAAAATTAACTAGCTGGCCATTTGCTATAAAAACAACAAAACCCTATTCCCAGAAAGTTGGACTTCACTTTGCTTATAGAAAATACTGTGTGTTGGAGGGAAAGTGTATTGTAACAAGACACTGAAGAATGAGGCAGTACTCTCAGTTATTCACCACTTTTGCTTCTGTTTGCGTGGGCTCTATGTTCAACTTCACTCTGAGCTGCAGGGTTCACAAAGGATAGAATAACAAAATTAAACAGATGTGACAAGACTTAGAGGGCAAATAACATCTTTCCTGGTTCAGTGTCCATTGAAGACAATGGGAATCTTCCCAATGGCTTCCCACTGGCTTTGGATCAGACTCCGTGGGACCAATTCTCAATTTATACCAGTTCTACACTGGCCTGGGCCCATCGATTTCAATGGAATTACTGCTGGTCAGTGAGATTAGAATTGGGCTCTTGATTTCTTGTTAATCCCAGAATACAGAAATGTTCTTCAGGGAAATGCTGATATGCTAGTTATAACAATTTCTAGGAGTACTTCTTTCTTGAGTACCTCTTACAATCACATTATGACAGTGCTGGTTGTTAAGCATTCCAGGGGTCCTCCATTCCGTAGACACAGTTGAAGGCCACATAACTGGTTTTTTTATTGCATCCCACTGTTCCCCAGTGTCAGATAGCACATACGTGCACCTTAACGGTTATATCTATAGTTTTATTGTCTGAATATGAGCATTTCTTCTTTGAACTGGTATATTTCCATATCAGACTGCAAATGTTAATAGTCATTTTACTAAACAATGTTTTTGTTCTGATGCAAACTAACTGTGGTCTTATAGCTTGATTTCCTTTTTCCCTAGCACGTGTCCCATTCAAAAATCTTGCTTGAATAGTTAGGTGCAAAGAGGAAATGTAAAAGTGTTTTTTACATGACATTAGTGGAGCATATTTGCTATTTATCTTCTTGTGTCTGTAGAACCACAAACTTCTGTACATATGAAAGAATGGTTCTAGATAGGATTTATATCTTTAAACATTTATTCATAGCTCACATACGTAGTGCCACACATTCCAAGGAAGCTGTTTATCTAGTCCCCTTACTGTTAGTAGCATTTTTTACTTGGTACTTTCCATTTTCTCAGATGCATTTAAAACCTGTTCTCATCCATTGTGATTTTTGCCACGTCTTTAGTTTCAATAGTTATGGAGCTGGTGGTTACTTACTTATTTATTTAATTCAGTTTTGGATAATGACATTCACACTCAGTCTAAAATAAGTAAAACAAATCTGGTATTTATAAGAGGCAAATATTTTAAATTGTCTGCAGATAATTTGCTTTTCCAAATGATTCATTTCAACTTCCCAAATCTAATTAGACATGTTTTCCTACCTGGTCACCTTGTGCTCGATTCTACAAGCTCTTACACACTTGAACTGCCTGACTTATATAAGTAGTCCTACTAATGGAATAGATACTACTCACATGAGTAAGTGCTACTTGAGAGTGCATGTGGATGCAGGATCTGCCCATCTATTTATTTGATCAAGTCAGGAGTTTAAATGAACAAAATTTTGATTTGAAGCACAGAAATGTACTTGTAATGTCAGTGCTGTCATTGCACAATATTTATAGTAGAAGCTGCATCAGAAGTTAAGTTGATCTTAAAAGGTAACAGCAGAATTTATCTTGATATGAGCACTGGTGATCTTTATAGAAAAAATATGCAATAGTTTGTTTTGCAATAAAACATTTCAATATTTCCTTCTTTATATTTAGCAAAGAGCAGACTGATATTTTAATATAGCTATCTGGGAACAGTCTTGCTGTGTAACTTGCAGGCACACTCAGGATTTTCCTTGGCTTTAAAGAATGACAGCAAAAGCACCTTTATCTGACATTTAGGATGATTAAATTTTGAAAAATCACTTGGCATATTCAGTATGACTCCACAGGGTGCTCTTGCTTTATAAGGCAATGGATCATGTTAGCTTAACTTATATTTAAGATTTGCTGGCCTGATATTATTGTGTTAGGCAGTATTGCTGAAATGGAAACATAAAATTTTGCAGCCATGAGATCAAATCTGTGCCTGCCCTACACTATAAATTAGTTCCATAAAGTTTTAAAATGCAATATTTGTTCTAGCTCGATTTGTGAATCAGCAAACTATGCTTAAATATATAGAATTAAACCTGCTGTGGGGCAAAACATATAATTCTTCTGTCTTAAGTTTTGGGGAGATGAATTTTCATTTAAAAAAAAGGAAAATGGACTTCACAGACTGTGCCTCTTCACAGGAATTAGTAAACTATTTAGTGAAAAATAGTTTCCTTCCCTGTCAGCCATAAGGATGATATAGCAGTAGGTCTTCAAGCATCTTCTTGATTTTTGACCCATGAGTCATGCTACTGACTCCATGTATAAATGGGGATGGACCCAACTGAAGCACTGGATCTGAGTAAAGGAAAATTTGTGCGTGCTCAAAATTCTGATGTGGATCTGAATTTTTAGTAAGATATCGTTATTGTATTAATTTCTCAAGTGTGCTGAAGAGAGAGATGTGTTCAATGACATTGCTATGTAATACAAGAAATAAGGCTGAGAACATGCTTGGCACAGCTGACGGGTCAGGTGAAGAAATGGCTTTTAGACACCTTTCCATTTCCCCAATTCCTAGGCCACTGTGAGCTGAAATAACTCTGAGTGTAATTTAGTGTACCCCAAGTTGTACTGGCTGGAATAGTTCCATAGGGACTGCTTCACTGCCTGAGAATTGGCTAGAATCTGTGCTGAATTCCTGTTCCTTCTGCCTCTGGTACAACCCCCTCCCTAGTGCAGAGTAAGTGACATAAAGATATTGTAAAGGATTCCCATGTACTGTGAGAATCATTAGCTAATTGCTTGAGGGAGCTTTAAACGCCTTTCCCACTTCTGTAGTGGCCTTTTCCCCACAATGGAGATGCAGTGGGGTTGTGATGATTGAACTGAAATATCTTCTATGAGCTACAATCACTCCCACAGGCTCTTGGAGAAGGTCTCTTTCATCTCCTTCTAGGGAGATGTTCAGCCTGCTACTTGGGCTAGGAACTAGGCCTCTTAATTTGTCCCAGGGAGCAGGTCTACTGAGCAAGATGCTGCCAAAATTACAGTACTTTAAAACAGACTTGTAAATAGACAAGCTGGCAAATAATGTAACAGGCTATTTTCCCCATTCCGGCTGGGGCACAAGTACAGTGGAAATAAAAAATCAAGCATATCAACTGAAGGCATGTACTCTACAGTAAGAGCAGGTGTTAAATGTTTCTTTGTTACTAGAACAAGGAAGGGATCAGTTTTCCTGTCCTGCAAACATTCAATTTCAAAATGTCTCCTATTCTATAGTAGGACAAAACTTTGACATTTTTCACAAAAAAGAGACACCCTAGAATAGCTTAGTGGCTATGGGCATTCACCTGTGATGTGGGAAGCTTCATGTCCCTCCTCTGCCTGATTCAGAACAGGGATGGAACCTTCCTCTCCTATATCCCAAGTGAGTGCCCTAGTCACCAGGCTATTGGCTATTCAGAGGTAAAGTTCTCTGTAGAGTTCTCTGTCTCTGCTGTTGGAGCTGTTCTACTTATTTGTTCAAATTGGGCCAGAAAGAGTGTGACTGTATAGCCCGGTGGTTAGGTACTCATGTGAGGTGAGCGAGCCCAAAGATCTCCAGCATCCCAGACCAGTACTCTAACCACCATCCTATAGCCTCTCACACTCTTTCCTTCTGGATTACACTAAGCAGGCCATCTGCCTAAATCATATATAAAGAAATAGGCTACCGAAAAGAAGTGTGCGGAGTGGCATGCCTTGACTCCAAGCATATAGCCTCTGGAACGTAACCCTACAGAGCAGTCCTTACAAAGGGGTACGCATAGCCTAATGGGTATGTGAGGAAAAATCCTGTAATTGTGAACATCTCATTTTATTTAGTACAGAGGTTGTTCAGAGCACCTTTTCGGAGGGGTGTGGGGTGTGGAGTGAGGGGTGAGCGGTGATGCCGGTCGCTCGGTCCACTCAGCCTGTCTGGGTTAGGGGAAGATGGGGGAGGAAACAAAAATTGTAACTCAAATGAGCTGAGCCTCCTTTGAGTTACAATTTGTGGTTGTGCCCCCCCCCCCCTCCACAACTCAGACAGGCTGAGGTGATTTAGGGGATGGAGGTGGCACTCCCTTCCCAAGACCCAGTGCGTGGGGCTGGCCTGAGTCACCATTCACTCCTCCAGAATGTTTCTCCATACTCTTCTAGGGGGAGATCACCCCATAGTTTGAAAACCTCTAGAAGATGTTGATAAATAGAAGGCAGAAATCTGAGAGGAGGCCACTTGACTTGGTGTGACTCCCTCCCTCCCTCCTCCTCCTCCCCACTACCGAGCCCCATGAATCACTTCTGCCTATCTCAGATGGGGGATATGTGGTAGATTGCACTATTTGGAAAGTGGTACATAGCTTAAACAGTTTGAAAACCTCTGCGATTGAGAGTAGAAGCTCCTGCAAAAGACCCTGGGTCCAGGGGAAAGGACGTGTTTGATATATGGAATGTGTTATTTTGAAGGAATAAAACTGAAGCCCCGCAGAAAAGGAGCCTAGAGTCCTGTAGCTGGAGAGTGTTCTTAGCTACCCAGGCTGGTGAGTTTACCCACTGGCTTACAGCGTACCAATAAATTAAGGGATGGTTTTGCATTATGGCTGCTCTTAGCAGATGCCTCGATCCTGTACTCCTGTCAAATACCAAACTCACCATCGGTGGTGTCTCTGCTTGCTCTTGCCAAGGGCATGCTCCAGGCAGAGAGGAGATATGATGTAGTGTAATGGGCAGAACTAGGGAAAGAAGTTTGGGTTTCAGAAGGGAAATATGTGGGTGTACAATTAGACTTGTGATATAAGCCTGAGATGGCTTTTTGGTGAGGAATGGAAATAACCAGCAGAGTCTGAGCACTAATACAGGTGACACAGTGTTAAAGAATTGTTTCTTACCACTCTGCTCTGCTTGTTGCATCACTTTTTTACTAATTAAATATCGTAGTAAAGTTCTCTCCTGATTTTATAGGGGCAGGTGCACTGTCCATGCAATCTTGTTCACTGCAATATTTCAGAGAAAATTGTTAAGGCTCTACAAATATAAATCCATAGCTCTGTTAAAATGGATGCAACATAGAACATTTAAAATCACCATCCTGTCTAGTCTTGCTTTTTGTATGTCCCAAGATATTGCCATGTACAAATGTACGCTTCCAGTACAGTCAGTCTAAAGTGTTTAAACTTCAGGGGATTAGAAAAAGTGGTTATTTTTCTTTGCTTTCTGACCTAATTACTTGTCTCCAGGAGCCAGGGCTTAAAAAATAACCAGGAAACTATGTGATGAACACCCATACACACCTCCACACCACTTCCTTCCCACACTGAGTTTCTAACATTTCTCTGAATTGCAGCCATCCAAATATATTGTTTGGCTTCCCTGCTTTAGACAGGTAACTGTTCAGAGTAGGTGTCCCAGCATTGTCTGAGATAATAAATGACTCTTGGCAGTCATTCAGCAGCAATTAGATAGCTGTTTCACACTGTGGATGCAGTATTGCACAAACTTAGAATTTATCCCATATAGAGTAGACATTTTTATCTCAATTTAAAAGCAGCTGCTTTGGGCCAACGCTGCATATTGTTCTTTATAGTTCCGTGGAAAGACTGTCTTGGTGCCTGTTACTTTGCCAATCTTCTTGTAAGCTTTCAATCAACACTGTAACTGAAAGAGGTTCGCTTTTCTAGCCTCTTAGCATTTGATAAGCATTATAAAAGTGTTGGACTAGAATCGTTGGGGACTGATTTATTAACTTTTGAGATACGGTACAAATTAAGGGGATTTGCAGATTAAAATACCACTCGGTGTGAATAAGGGTATCACAATATGTCCCATAGTTATAATTTATTTAAGTGCTGACAATGTGTGTTTGGATTCCATAATCTCACTAAACAGGTAGAACACTATTTGACCTTTTAAAAGCACACTTAAGGACTCTTATTGTAGAGGTGGCTCCATCTGAAAAGAAGCATTGCCTACTATAGTTACAAAATCCACAGACTGAATGTTGGGAGGTCTGAATTCTATTCCTGACTATACCACTAACTCAGTATGTAATCTTGAGCAAGTCACTTAAGATCTCTGGGCCTATTCCCCTATTTTAAAAAGGAATAAATACTGCTTATTTTCTCAATAGGGGCGTATGAGGCTTAATTAGTATTTGTGAAGTGCTTTAAAATGGGGAGAAGCTCAGCGATTTTTATTCCACTAACATTTCACACTGACATATTTCCACCTCTTCATGAACGATGTTCCATTGTAAATTTGTTAATCTCTTCTGTTGAACAGGCATGAAAAACCTGCTAAAACACTATATCCCCAATTTGTTGTTCCCTGATTATCCTCACCCAACATGTCAGCCGCACACTTAGCCCTGGTTTCAGCCTTAGTAGATCGGTTCATTCCTCTGGTGAAAAGGTTTTGACACAATGTTCCAGTGTCATCTTATCTTTGATGTTTGGGACGTCTGAATTTAAAGGGGAAACTCCCCCCACCCAGCCTCACATTCACATATTCTTTTAATGCTAGATTATAGCCACAATATGCTTTAGAAAATAAATCAGAATATGGTAGACACGCTATCAGAGATTTTTGGTGATTTGAGAATAAGAATTTTCTTGTTGTCTTCTTTCCATGTCAGATGCTTTTGCAGAATATATGATCCTCTACTGTCTGCTTTAGAATGTATTCAGTATTACGTACTATGGCACCAGAAGTGACAGTATGGTTGTTTGTCATATGAATAGAAATCCCAAGGAAGCAATTTAGTAGTCTTCAACATGAACAGCAAATGACAGGAACTTAGATTTGGTTTCTTCACTTCTTGGATCTGTGTTTTATTAGATTCTATCATATTAACTTTTAAAATATATATATCTAGTTTTTAAAAATCTGAATAGAAAGAATATAGGAAAGGAATTATTTTCACTTAGGAAAAACAATACAACTCTCCCAATTTGTTTGTGTTAGATCTACTGATTTGTCAGCCTAACCCAAGAACCACATGTTTTCACCAGTCTTTTAGGAATGAAAACTCACTCTGCCCTATCTGATAAATGTTTAAAGTAGCCCAGAAATCAATACCATGTTACTGTCTTTCTAGAACAAACAGTCAAATAGCCTCAGTTCTCTGTGGGGGGGTAGGTTGCGCTTTTCAGTGACTCTTTATTTTCATCCTGGTGCTCTAGAATTGTGTTACTGCTACAGTGCTATATATCTGAACATTGTATACTGTCATGTTGATGGAACCTAAAGGTTCCATTTCATGAATAAAGTAGAACTTCTGCTCAGCAAGCTAGGATAATAACATGTAGAGAGTTATCTTTCATTTTTCAGCCAGATGTTCTGGTGGGGGTGGAGAAGTATTGAGGGGTTTCTAAAAGTGGTTGGCTATGTTTGGGGAGAGTCTGACTTATGGGTTTTAGTTGTTCTTTTCAAGAAAGATAACTGAGACAAACATGCACCTGGAGTGATGCATTTACATTTTAAAGACCATCTTCATAATGAAAATGGCTTCAAACATCTTTAGATTCTCAGTTTGTGATTTTTACATTTAGCCTTGACGTTTTATGAATCCTAATCTCCAAAAACCTTTAAGTTCAGTGTGGAAGCTATATGTTATCTTTTTTGGTCACACAATATAAAAGTGTATCTTTATAAATGCTTGATAGATGTTTCAGTAAATGATTATTCAACTGTTACAGATTGCACCAGGCAAATAGGTTGCTAATAAATGTCTAATACGGCTTCTACTGATTTTATTCTAACCATCTGTAGAATGTGCTACTTGTGTCTTTAACATATTTATGTGTATTCATTTTTATTATAATTTATAAACTCTTTATGAATGTAATTTTCATATAAACTGTAACTTCTTTTTCTGCTAAGGTTTTGTGCAAATCAAAGATTTATTTAAACTAAAAATATAGTTTGATGGCTTGTTTCAAATCCAGATGTCTTTTGAATGATTCTGGTGTCCATATCTATGGTATTTCTTACTCTTAGACTATTTGTACAGTATATTAAAAGCATCTAGTCTTCCTTTGAGTCCTCTTTATGAATTGTAAAAATCATTTAAGTCATCAGCCAGGATTTGCTCCAACCAACCTTTCATTTCTATCATTTTACCCATATAATTTAAAGACCTAGTCCAGGAAGATGGATAATATCTCATCTTAGAACTTTTTCATGCTATCCTTAGTCATTCATCTATGAGTCTAGCTGCACAAATAAATTTCCTGGCTATGTCTAATTTGCTCCATTAGTAGGAGTGATGATTGTGCTGGTCCTTATAGAGTGAAAATTCATTGTCTCTTTTCCTCTTTTGAGTTTGAATGACTACAACTTCCAGTCTTACAATATGGATAATTCTTTTATTAGTTATTTTAGACTAAGGTTTATTTTGGACTCTCCTTATCCCATGTGGAACCGATGACAGTTATTTTAACGTTTTGGGATTCTGAATCTTAAGGTAGGATTACCTCACCAAACTCCTTGTCGGAACCAATTTATTAATGGACAGTCAAAGAAGTTTTATTAAAAATAGGTGAGGCCAAACAAATCCCATAGCATATTTCAATATAATTGCTGGTTTAGTAGAAAGAAGGAATGAACACTGGTTATGGTGTACATTGATCTGAGGGAGGTTTTTTTATGTAATTCCATTAGCTTGAATCCAGATAAGTACCAACTACATTAGAGACTAGGAGTTGATTAATAGGAAGCATGGTATTAATTACAGAACTTTATAGTGGGGAGGAGTTTCAAGGGAGGTATCACAGTGATCTTAATGACAGTACCCAATGAATGAAGTCCTATAATACTTAATATTTGTACTGGAAATATAGACCAAGGCATAAATTCAACTATTTTCAGATTTCTGAATGACAAATCTGGGGTGGGGTGGAAAAAACACAAGGCAATGGTTTCGTACTACAAAATGACATTGAGAATTATGGCATCCCAAAGCAGATATAAGGCATCATACTAAATGTAAAGTCACATACCTGAAGAATGCAAATGAACAGCATAGTCACAAATTGGGAGACAACTGCCTGGGAAGTAGTAAACGTAAGAATTGGCTATTAGTGAAAGAACTCCTCTCATCTTCCTGTATGATGTGTATTGCAGAAAGAGCAAATACATTTTGGAGTATTCTATATACATGTAAAATTATGGTGAAAATGGTTCCAGTCTGCAAAATATTTTTGTTATGACTTTTCCTCTAATAGTGGGTGCAGTTCTAGTCTTCACACTCTAGGAAAGATATAGGAAAACCTGTGAAAATACAAAGACATTAATACAGGGGTTTCAAACATGCGGCCCGGGGGCCACATGCGGCCCGCAAAGCCCTTCCCTGCGGCCCGCCAAGCTTCCTGGCGCCCCCCCCCCCCGGCCCCCCCATAGCAGTTTGCAGGACGGAGGGGCCAGAAGTGGAGGTTTCTCTGCTGCCTGGCTGGGCCGCGCGTGTTTCTAGCTCTGGACTTCCTAGATTGCTCTTGCTTTGTTTGCTAAACAGCTGTTGGTGGTGCCTAGCGCTTTCCAGGAGGGAATGGGGAGCTGCGTGCTCAGAGGAGGAGGTGGGGCAGAGGTGGGACCTCTTGGAAGGGGTGGAGTGGGGGCGGAGCCGGGGCAGCAAGGGCGAGGGGTGTGTCAGTGGTGCGGCCCTCGGGCCAGTGCACTAGTCCTCATGGAAGGGGTGGAGTGGGGGCACAGCCGGGGCAGCGAGGGTGTGTGTGTGTGTCAGTGGTGCGGCCCTCGAGCCAGTGCACTAGTCCTCATGGAAGGGGTGGAGTGGGGGCACAGCCGGGGCAGCGAGGGTGTGTGTGTGTGTCAGTGGTGCGGCCCTCGAGTCAGTGCACTAGTCCTCATGGAAGGGGTGGAATGGGGGCACAGCCAGGGCAGCGAGGGTGTGTGTGTGTGTCAGTGGTGCGGCCCTCGAGCCAGTGCACTAGTCCTCATGCGGCCCTCATGGTCATTTGAGTTTGAGACCCCTGCATTAATACATTAACAAAAATTTTTCAGAAGTAGAGGATAATGTGGATGAAATGAGACTGAGGGAGCTACAGTTGTATAGACAACAAGAAGATTGAGGAACAGGATGCCTTTTACCAAAAATAAAAATAAAAATCATGCAATACCTTGAGAGTAAAACATACCACATATGAAGGAAAAACATTATTCACTGTCTCTGTAAATTGAAGTCTGAGCCTAATGAAATGAAAGTTTTTGGGTTGGTGCTTATTAAGTTTTTTGTAGTAAGAACATACAGCAAAACAGGTGGATCAGTCTGGGTAACAAGCCTTTTATGGCCTTGGTATCAGTATTATCCATTTTAAAGCTCTCCCTCTTGTTTCTAACTTTATACTGGACTCACTAGCTGACTCACATTGTGCTATTAACACCAGGGCCCTGATCTGGTGGTGTTTTGCACCACTTTTGCACAGACGTAAATGACTGCACAAGGTACAAGGCAGGGAAGAATCAGGTCAACAGTTTCTCTCTTATAGCAGGCTGCATCTAAACACAACAGGGCAGCCAGTTCTGCAGCAGGGAAAAGAGGCCTCCCTCTATTTAAAAGTGAAATACAGTAAAACCTCGATTTAACAGACCTCGATTTAACGGACTTCGGATGCAACGGACAAAATTTCTGAGCAAGTCTGATGCATCCCAAATCCATTTCTCGTGGGCTGGCTGCCGGCTCCCGGCTGCCGCCCGGGTCACGGCAGCGGGCAGGCTGGCTGCCGGCTCCCGGCTGCCGCCCGGGTCACAGCACCAGGCGGGCTGGCTGGCAGGTCCCAGGAGCCGGAACCCGTGTGGGCTGGCTGCTGGCTCCCTGCTGCTGCCGGGGTCCCAGCCGCGGGCAGGCTGGCTGCCAGCTGCCGGCCGCCGTGACCCGGGCGGGCTGGCTGATGGTTCCCGGCTGCCACCTGAGTCCAGGCAGCGGGCGGGCTGCGGAGCTGCCGCCCTGACCCTGTAGCGGTCGGGCTGCTGCTCCGACAGCTTGGGTTTTTTATTATTATTAAATAACGGACTTTTTCATTTAACGGACACCCCCTCGCCCGAATTAGTCCATTAAATGGAGGTTTCACTGTATGGTGAAAATAACACATGTACAATTAAAAATTTTAAAAAAACAGCTCCTTCTGTAAAGAATATTTCTGATCACATATTTTACTTCCCCTAATATGATGAGGCAAAATATATGATATATGATGAGGTGAAACAATGAAGATGGAGATGGTTGGGGCATGTGCTGAGAATGGATACTCCCAGACATCCTTACACTGCTCTTAGATGGACACCACAGGGAAAAAGAAGGAGAGGTAGACCGCTGGGAACATGGCGAAGAACTATCGAAGGTGAAATGAAAAAAAAGACCTGGGATGAAATCTACTGGCTAGCCCAAGATCGAGTCGAATGGAGAAAAATGGTTGGCGCCTTAGGCTCCACTAGGAGCGAAGAGGATTAACTAACTAATATGATTATCTTCTGCCTGGCTACCAAGGAAAAAAATCAAATGACTATCCATATGTATGACTGCTATCCAGAGATGAAAGTAAGCCGGTACGCCCCGGTACGGCATACCGTCAAGAGTCGGTGCACCATACCGGGGCGGATCGGCTTCCCCAGGTGCAATTGAAAGGACCTAAGGCTCCCAGTAGCAGCTGGAGCCCCAGGCCCTTTCAATTGCTGCAGGAGTCCAGGGGAGGCTGCAGCATGGCTCCAGCGGCAGGGCCCGGGGCGGTAGCGGTATCCCAGCCCCGGGCTCTTTAAATAGCTACTGGAGCCCTGCCGCTGCTTCCCCAGGGCTCCGTGGGGATGAGAGCCCTGCTGCCGGAGCCCTGGGGAGGCTTCGGTGGGGCTCCATTAGGTACTTAAAGAGCCCAGGGCTGGGACACTGCTACCGCCCCAGGCCCTTTAAACTCCTGTCAGATCCCCGCCACAGCCTCCTCCGGGCTCCTGAAGCGGGGGTTCCAACGGAATTTTAAAGGGCCCAGGGCGGTAGCAGTGTACCAGCCCCGGGCTCTTTAAGTAGCTAATGGAGCCCCCCCCCACAGCCTCCCCAGGGCTCCACGGGGCTGGGGAGCCCTGCTGCCAGAGCCCTTGGGAAGCGGCAGCGGGCTCCGGTAGCTATTTAAAGAGCCCGGGGCTGGGACACCGCTATGCCCCAGGCCCTTTAAAATTCAGCCAGAGCCGGGGAGGGGGGGGGGAGAGGAGGGTTGGGCTGAGGAGGGGTGAAGGGGGCCTGGGGGGAGGCCCCTTACTGGTACGGGGCGGGATGGCTCTTCCGGCAGAGGCTCCGCCCCTTCCGGCAGAGGCTGAGCCCCTTCCGGGGGCCAGAGCGGGGCCAGCCCCTGTACCGGTAAAAAGCTTCTGTTACTTTCACCCCTGCTGCTATCTTTTCCCTTCCCCCAAACAATAGACCCCTCTTTTTTAGAATCCATTATTGTTTTTACAATTATGCTAAGTGTGGTCATTGTTGGATGCTTCCCACCTCCTGTACCTAATCCTCTAATGGCCTGCATGGGGGAAAAGCTGTAGGAAGCATTGTGTTACCTGTAGTGAAACCCCAATATGATCAACTACATCAAAGTCCTTTAAACAAAATATGAACTCTTCAAAGAACAAAGAAAGAATCCTATTTTAAACTTTAGCAACATTACACACTGAAATAGAGTAAAATTGGATAGATTTTTTATTTTATTATCCTTAAGCTTGAATTTGGCTTAAAAACACAGCACTTACAAACACAAATATTTAAAATCTTGTTTTCATTCTGGTGGTGAACACAACATTTAAAAATGTTGCATCTGTTTAAAATATCGATAGTAAGCTCACTACTTTCTGGTGGAAAGGAAGACAAGGGGGTTACTCTCCCTCCTCTGGACTCCTTGATGGGAAGTTGGAATTCTTGCCTCTGTTCTCGACATAAGGCTAAGGGTCCTCAAATACCTTGTCAGTGAGTACAGTACAAGAACTTGGATTAGATG
Organism: Sternotherus odoratus; assembly: GCA_032164245.1. NCBI lineage: Eukaryota > Metazoa > Chordata > Testudines > Kinosternidae > Sternotherus > Sternotherus odoratus. Next base: position 58,275,867 of record JAVMKO010000008.1, read on the forward strand.
TAATATTCAGCCCTCACTTCTTCCCTCCCATTATATCTGTATTTACACTAACATGACCATCGCTCAATGTCTCCTTTTTGTCCAACAAGATAGTGGTAAAAATATACAGTTAGCTGACATTCAAGGACCCTCTCTAGCAGTTACACAAATGGAAATTGATTTGTAAGAATCTCCTTTGCTATGCCTAGGCTACTCTTGCTGAGGTAAGGAAAAATTTATTACTTTCACCACTCTGCATCCTGTCAAAATAGCATGAGGGCTGAAAGCGTAGCATCTCTGCAATAATCTCTGAGATTTCTGCACCATCTGTAACATGTATGAGTACCCAGTTCACAATGTATATCTGAACCAGTTTATCTCTGACTGACTGGACATTTGTAAGGAGTCACAGAGATACCTTTTCCTCTACCAATGAACAAGGAATGTTCTATTCTTATTTGTTTGTACAGATACTGTCTTTGTCAGTATTGAATAAATAATACTTGGATATAGTATTTTTTCCCCGGCTGTCCTGTGTGATACAGTTTTACCAATTACTTGGGAAAATTCTGTTTCCAGCTATACCAGTGTAAATACAAAATAATTGTTTGGCTTCAATTGGGAGTAAAAAATAAGATACAGGGTAACATTTTCCAACTCCTCCAAATGACTTGGGAGTCTAAATGCTATTGAGAGGCTAACAAAATGAATATTAGTTGTCCACTACTCTTGACCCTATGTTGGAAAAATTTTGCCCTCCACATTTTACAGGGCCAGGAATGACTGGGCCCATTGAAACATTTCTGTGTCCTGTTGCCCCACCATGAAAAAAGAGAGTTGACTGAAGAGGAAAGGTTGCCTATCTAACCTTTATGTGATAACACAGTTGGTGAGTGTGCCGAACCTGCTTTCTTTCTAAACCTAACACACAGCTTTGGAAAGTACCAAAATTGTCTTCCCACGTCTCCCTAGATTAGTGAGTGGACTCCAGCTAACAAAGGAATAGAGAGGTATAGAAGGGGTGTCTCAACCATTCCTTGTAAGAACCCAGGGGGGTAGTAGGCTGTTGAGCCTGTCATTCAAGAGCACTGTATAAGGTAGGGAGAGCATCTGCTTGCTGGGTAGAGGCAGTTGTGAAGCTAGTTGGGGAAGAAAAAGGTTGCACAGAGGTTTGTTTGTTTTTGCATTTTTATTGGTATTTTCTCATCATTTATCATTGTCAAGGAACCTCTAGAGGCTCTGTAGAGCTCTGGCTAACAGATTATGCAAAGGATGGTATGAAAACTCCACAAAGTAAAACAAAGTAAAAGAAAGAGTGAGAGGCAAAAAGGCATCCTCTAAAAAGTGGAAGATAAATCCTAATGAGGAAAATAGAAAAGAACAAACTTTGGCAAATGAAGTGTAAAAATATAATTAGAAAGACCAAAAAAGAATTTGAAGAAGAGCTATCCAAAGACAGCAAAACATTTTTTAAAATACATCAGAAGCAATAATCCTGTTAAACAACCAGTGGAGCCACCAGATGATTGAGATGGTAAAGGAGCAGTCAAAGACGATAAGCCTACTGTGGAGAAACTAAATGAATTCTTTGCATCGGTCTTCATTGTTGAGGACATGAGGGAGATTACCAAAGGTGAGCCATTCTTTTGGGGTAACAGATCTGAGGAACTGTCCCAAATTTGAGGTGTCATTAGAGAAGTAAATTGATAAACTAGACAGTAATGAGACTCCAGGACATGATGTTGTTCACCCAAGAATTCTGAAGGAACTAAAATGTGGAATTGCAGGGCCACTAACTGTCATCTGTAACCTATCATTTAAATCAGCTTCTGCACCAAATGACTGGAGGATAGCTAATGTGATGCCAATTTTTAAAAAGTGCGCCAGTGGTGACCTTGGCAACTACAGGCCTCACTTCAGTACCCGGCAAATTGGTTGAAACTATTGTAAAGAACAAAATTGTCAGACACATAGATGAACATAATTTGCTGGGAAATACTCAACATGGTTTTGGTAAAGGGAAATCATTTGTTTGGAAAATCATGATGAAAACCTGAAAAATTTCAGTCAAACATTTCAAAACAGGTTTTTTTCCTATGAAATTATTCACAAGGAAAAATAGGTTTTCTAACTGACTCTAGAAAATAACACTTACTAAATGAATGAAAACACAGCTATGTATTTACATTGTACTTACAAAGCAGTGCCAGTTACTTTGACCTTAGCAAGAGAGTATTAAATCTCTTGAGACTTATTTGAAAGTTACAAATATTGATGTCTGCATCATGCCCAAAAGCCCAGTACTTCATAATTCATGTTGTCTTCTCAAACAAACAGATGCAAGGTATCAAGATGTCACTTTAATCGGCAATAATTAGATACTGTAACATACACTCAAGGCTCTTTCTTATTTTAATTAAACAAATTCTTGGCCATCCCCTGTCACATAAAAAGTACTCAAAAGTCTGTTTTAAAAGAAGCATTAATTGTTTGATTAATCTATATTAGAAACTTTTTCCAACCAATATAGAACCTTGATTTACATAAAATATAGTCCTGACTTTAGTGTCAAAAAACCATGGTCACTGGGAAAAAAGGGAGGAGGGAACACTTTGAGGGCTGGAATCTACATTTGGGGGGTGTGTGTCAGGTTCTTCTCCAATTCAATATATATCTTTTTGCTGGAGGGAAAAGTGTGAAAGTGCTAGTGTATTGGGGGGGAGGGGGGATGGCGAAAGCCCTGAACACATCAATCATCAAATGAAACCTCTCAAATTCTTTTGAAGAGTACCCTGGAATGACCAATGGCCCAGTGGGTAGGGCTCTCTTCTGGTATGTGGGAGACCTAGATTTAAAAGTCCTTCCTCTGCCTGACTTGAACCCATGTGCCTCACATCACAGATCCTTGCTCTAAATACTTGGCTAGAAAGTCACTTGGTTGTTTTTTTTTTCAGTCTCCTGTTGGAGTTGTTTCATGCTTTATAAATAATTAAATTCTCATTGGGCCTAAGAGTGACTGACTTTTTAGGCTAGTGATTATGACACTCACCTGGGATGTGGGAGACCCAGATTCAAGTGCCTGCTCTGACTAATGATTATGCATTTATACAAAGTGGAACAAGCTCCAACGGGATAGACTGAGCAAGGCACACCTCAGAATAACTAGTTGCCTGGTGGTTAGGACACTGAGTAGGAGAGTTGGCTTCAAGTCACTGTTCTAAGTGAGGCAGATACATTCCTGCCATTTTTTTTTAATTTGGATGAACAAGCATTTTCACAGAAAAAAAAAATCGAAAAATTCCTGAGCAGCTTGAAGTTTGGGAGGGAGGAAAAGCTCCAGGTACAACATAAAAGAGACAAGGTGCATTCATAATAATTGGTTCTGGACATATATTTGTAGTTTTGTTTTTAAAGTACCTATGAATGTATTTATTAAACCTAACAATAGCTAGGTGTTGTTATTATAACCATGATGAAAATACAAACACACTGCAAAATTAGCTTTACCAACTAAACAGCTAGCTTTTTAGTGTTGTCAGTAAAATATTTCCCTGAGGCATCTCTCTCCTGCTTTTTACCACGATCTCTGTCCCAAAGAAAGGACATAAAGCTCCATGCTGCCTGTCCTCCTTCACAGACCACTTTCTGCCATTATATGAGTCACACCTGATATTTACAAGGACGATTGCTAGAATATACCACTTCCCCTCTCTCTCACCTTGTAAGTCCTGAAGTGTCTATTCAGTGGCTATGTTATACTACATCGATTGATAACCTTTTTCCTGATTGCTAGCCCACAAAGGGCAATCTGTTGGCTCTGTATCCATCCATGAGCTTACTCCTGTACCATGCACTAGGGACCTGGTACATTTAAAGAGAGTGCCCCTGCGAAGCAGTGACTAGTAGCTGTTATATCTCATTTTCACTCACAAAGTGATTGCTTTAACTTGGCCTGTAAATTGAGCCTGGAGCCCCAAAGGTTCGGTAACTGGCAGTATAGAGAAACTTTCATGCAGTCTTTTCCCCTAGATGCTCCATAAGTCACAGGAATTTCATGGATATTATTGGAATCATGAATAATTTTGGAATTTCTTAATGTTGGGACTTTTGCAGTAGGCCATTTTTTTCCAGGGAGAGGATACCTACCAAGAAGCCAAAAAGCCTACCGAGGAGACATGCCAAGAAGCCTACCAAGAATCAAACAATGGGCTAGATTCTTCAGTATGCTATGGCCAATTTTCACTAAGTAAGCTATACAAAAATGGCCAGAGATTGCTGGTGGGGAATTGGTCTTGTGTGAAAGCTGGGAGAAGCGTTTCCACTGTCTCCTGTGCCAGCTGATCCCACAAACCTTAGGGTAAAGGGAAGGAGAGCACCCATTTGGGGATGTGGGTGGGATGGGGAGAGGAAAGATCCATACCAGACTGGAGCTCTGTTGTGCCAATCTCCATCTAGCCTCTGTTCTGAGAAGACTGATGCCATGGCCTAAAGTAGTGCTCCTCCTCTGTAGTCCTAGCTTGCACTGAGGCTGGGTAACCTTGAATATAGGTGCTGTAACTGGCTCCCTGCAGCCTCACTTTGCCATTCTGTTTAAGCACATTGAGGGAATTAAGGCCTCTGGTTCCATTGTGCTGGATCATAACTTAATATGTTCCAAAATATGGTACCTATCTTTTTAAAGAATGTCTCTCTCTCTCTTTGTCGATCACCCCCCAGGCCGGGGTATGGACCACCAATTGGTGTTGGTGTTTCAGTAGCAATTGGTTCCCTTACGGGGTGGAGTTGCTAGCCCCACTCCTATGTTAAGCCTACAGCACCTGGTATTCCCAGGAGGTCTCCCACCCAAGTACTAGCCAGGCCCGACCCTGCTTAGCTTCCGAGATCAGACGGGATCAGGCGTGTTTAGGGTGGTTTAGCCGTATTTTAAAGAATATATATCTTGACACAATTTTGAAGATAGCACTGAGGTTTATTTTCATTTTTCCTGTCATGTCATTTTCTCTAGGTGTTAAACTGTACAATAATATTGTTGATGCTAAAAATAGAAGTATTATTTTCCTCATCTCTAGATAAAATGTGTTTTATTTTGGCTGTTACTTTTCACTTCCCTCTGTGCTATGAAAACATTAGTAGAACTTGCTAACTTCAGCAGTGATTAGTGGGAATTCCTTAATTTATTAAGGATGTTCAGTAGTATACAGGCAAGATTACAATAAATCAGGGAACACACCCAGATTTCCAGTTAGTTCACATAGCTCAGACATTTATTGTGCTACGGGTTGGCAAGAGATTGAAAGAGTATTCAGAATAATGAACTGAACATGAGAATAAAGACTCAGTCACTTGCTTCATATTACTACTGTGCACTTGCTCCATTGGAGCTGCAGTATCAGACCAAGTAAGCCACTATGGACTTATTACATCTCTCAGCAAATATCTTCTCTGGTAATGACACCTAGCACAGTAGCAGACTAAAAGTTGGTATCCAGTAAACCCAGACACAATGTAGGTATGTTAGATTTAGCTTTTCACAAGACTTCTTCAGTTCTTCAAAGACTTAAGCACTCAAGCATCTTCATGCATGCAAATCCACCACCATCAGATTAAATTATCTGTTTGTGTGTGTGTGTGTATTGCTGACTTCTAAGTGTGGGGAGTTTGTCTAATTTGGTTGTTCTAGGCAATTCTGTTTGGATACCCATATGTTTTATCATACCAGCACCTAGGCTAACCAGACAGCAAGGGTGAAAAAATTCCTGAAACCCTCACAGGCTTACTCCCACCATAGCAATATGACTTTATTCTACAGGACTCTCACTTTTATCCATTTGGGAAATAAAATTGAGGTGGTTCTCTATTGCCTTCAACTTGTGTAGTTATTTACCCCTGTACAAAATGAGTGTAAGATTCTCCATTGTGATGCCTGATACTTACATTTAATTTCCCAAAAAGGCTTTGGCAGGTCTTGAACAGGAAGGAAAGTAAACACAGCCATAGAGATACTAGCATGGAAGAAGTGTTAGTGGGTCATATGTACTTGACAAGTTTGTCTAAGTTTATGTTAGTGGGACAAACTGTTGTTGCTTTAATGTTGGCTGCTGTCTCAATATTTGGAAAAACAGAAAGCAATGACAGAAACAAACTTGCAAAACACACAAATCAAAAACTTTTCCTTAATAAAATTAGTAAAGATCAGCAAAGGTCATATTACCACCTGTCTGTGGAGTTTTGGAGCCTGCAGGTTTTAATGATAAAGCACTGAGGTTTTTGGACCATGTTTCAATCTTTAGTAATTCTGGGCCGAAGTTACATTTTGTTTTTGATCACCTACATCTCACAGGGTGCTGAATATAGCAAGACATATCTAGTTTCAGATGAAATTGGGGGCCATAAGGTGATATTGTAACACTTATAAGCATCAGGTGGAAGTTAATAATGTTATTCTATCACACGTATTAATGTGTCTTCATTTTCATGCCTGCAGTGCATGGGATAGATACAACGAAATGACATAACATTGAACAAATTCTTCTTTACTTTGTATTCATTTAAAATCTTATTAGATTGGAGTTATCTAGTTAAATAGTTATAACATTTTGAAAAGATTATTATCTGTGGGTGATTAATTTTACTACTAGAGCAATCTCTTATTCCCAGTGTAGTTCACCTAATCATAGTAGCTTTTCTAATGGATTAGTTGACCAGTTGAGTTAATTCTATGATTTTACTGGCTCAGACTAGCACAAATCAGATTAAAAAGTGAAACTATTAAACATTGTATATCTAAGACTATTACAGGTTTTTATTAAGGTCATAAATAGCGATCAAAATGTGTCATGGGTGCAGAAGTTAAAATTTTAATTTTGGCTTAGTCTCTGTGAAAATGATGGCTGTGGAGAAGGTAGAAAAAATGTACTGTAAGGTTTCCAAAATCACTTAAATTTACACCATTGCAAGATTAACATCAGGAATATCTAAATGTTGCTCCAAAGATACTTTAAAATTTGGAACTACAGTAAATGTGTTTATGAAGACAAGGCATAGAATTGATTTATCATGTTCTGCGTTACAAAATCCTTCGTTATCTTATCTAGTCTGCATAATAATGACTTTTGTTTGCTTGCTCTGAGCTTTAGAGTAATTATAAAAGGATAAACCTTTATTGGTAATCTATATCTTTTGCAGCATCATGTTGATTTTAACTGAACAATAATGATGAAAAAGATATTAGCTTCACTGAACCAAACATTTGCAATTAAATCAGAGGATTGGGAAAGGATTAAACACTAATGAGGTGAATAGTATGGATTATGGAATCTGCATTTTGTCCAATTATTTTCAAAATCCTTATATTTAGATAAAATAATGTTCAGGGTAGATAATGGCTATTAATTGTCAATTACATGCAAAACACAATTTTGACTCAATACTTTAAGGAAATGATATTTTAACTTATTGAAATACAGTAAGGTTGTATAATCAGTGCTCTCTGAGGCAATTCACACACTGCTTCTGTTAACAGTTGTTATATTGTGGGGGCAGTTAAAGTCCATGCAACATCTCTGCATTTTTCATTTCTAGTAAGCAACACCAGAGCATGAGATATGCAGCTGGCAAATGGATGAGGAGTTCCTTGCCAATTTCAAGTTGACCTAAATAGGCTCATTGAATAGCAAGAATTGGGTACTGAATATAGTGCTGAATATAGTACTTCTGGATAATAAACACATTCCCTGAGAAGGGAAAGGAAACATAAGAATTGGTATGTTAGATAAAACCAGAGGTCCATTACTTCAGTTTTATGTCTTTACAATAACTAGTTTTAGATGCAGGTACTGAAAACCCCATGAAGGAAAATGTTTGCCCTTATAATTCAATGCTTGTTTTTTATCTTGTAGCGTGAGAATTTATACTGCTCATTTTTCAAAGAAAGGCTACTCCATGAAATATCTGTGCTCCCTTCTGTTCCACCAACAGGTTTTCATTTTCAATATTTTCTTTGCCCAACCCCACGCCCCAAAAAGTCTCTATAAACTTACTCCATGAGTTGCCTCCTTGAAGTAAAAACTTTACTCATAAGTTCCCCCAAAAGATGTTATGACTTCCAAAGACAAAAATATCTCCTGTTTCAAACTCCAGTATATTCCCTTTTCTGAAAAACCTTGAGCTTTGCACACATCCTTCCACAAATTTCTCTCTGTGTCTTGAGAATATGAATGAAAAACTTCAGATGGAAATTTTCTTTTATGAGGGAGTTAGAGAGTGGCCAACAGGCAAGTTAATTATGGGAAAGCTAGCTATAATCTCTGGAACAACTTCCATACCTCCATAACTCTGGCCTCCAAAAACAGGCTTTGTACTTGTGTTGGAGCTGTGCTTTCTCTAGATTAAAAATATCCTTAACTTAATTTGTAGATGGGTTCACGCGCAGACAAAACAACCTCCAAAAAATGTTACTGTATAAACAATCACTCAGTTATCCAGAGCAAGTTGCCATGCCTCTTAAAAAAACCTATAGCTGCATTGAAAAAAAAATCTTCCTAAAGTGATTTCTGACTACTGACTCTCTCTGGAAATATGAAGCTACTTAAACCAAGCATGTCCAATTATTTTACTCCAAGATGATGTGGGAAAATTCCACGAACTACAAAATATTATTCCAAAATTCTCTGCTGGCATAACTGTTGGATTTACTTGAATTACACTCATAGAGAATTGTGTCTGACATCTTCATAGACTGAAAGAGACACATTCACCCCTGATGTTGCACTGGAGAAGAATTAGGCTAAACTATCCATAATCCATGGTGTGACATGATATAAAATGAAATTTCAGGTATCATGCTGTCCATCAGGGGCCTTTAATTATGTTGTGTTCTGAATTAGTATGGTGTGGCTATTGGCAATGAAGCAGCCTAAAATCATGTTGCTCTAGATTTTTTTTTTTTTGCTATTAAAATTTCATACATAAGATTGATTGTGTTTATAGAAATTGACTTTCTTAGATTGCAAATGTTTGCCTGAAGGAAGTCAGATTTGTTTTCAGCTACATACAGAATATAATCATGAAAATATAATGAAGAGTTAATGAATGTGCAACACATATTAAATGGATCAAAGAATAGTGTGGTGAAATGAATGTTTTGGATAATATGATTTTTTTTCTGTTTTCTTTGCTGATTGCCTGTGAAGGTAGTTAACACTCAACAGATGAACCATTGCATAATTAATTTACAAATGTAATACCACATATACCCTAAACAAAACTGTAAAATTAGAATATTAATATATTCATTGGTGATTATGTCAAATTCCTTTTTGCCCAAACCATGTAATTATTTAATGCAGTATTTAACTGTGGCTAACACTCCGAAAAGAATAAAACATTTGAATTACTTTTAAAAGTTTATAAACATGTGTCTAACTTTCTGTGCAGAAGAGCATAGTTTTAGAGATGAATTTAGGTGACTGTCTTTAGGTTTTTGCAAATGTTAATGTTTTTCCTTTCCAGTGACAAAAGAATGTATATAGGTAGTTTATGACACTATTCAGCTAAAATAAACTAATTTTCCCTTGAATATAATTATTCAGTGTCTTCCTGCATAAAGTTGAAAAAAATGAAATCTAAAAAGCAAACCCCAGGTTCAACAATACTAAATCTGTCCTTTTATACACACAAATCTATTTTAAAACTATATTATAAAGATTGCAAAGTCAAGCACTCAGAAATCAGGAAATGCCAAAACTAAGATTTCCTGTTCAATTTTAATTTAGCTTCCTTGTGTGCATGCATGATCATCCGGTCTTTAGTTACAAGATCATAGACTTTTTTTCTACACAACCCCTATCTCTTTCAGTGCACAGTCTGGACTTCCTGTGAGGATGAATCAGTGTTGTGCAATGAAGAAGTCTTCTGTCTGACTGGGATCCCTGCCTTATTTGTTGAAGAAGTTGGACGTTATGTATTGAACAAAGCAGGGGAATTGCAGGAAGAGAAAATATAGTTTAGTGGTTAAGGCAGGTTCCTCTCAGAAATGGATTCTATCCCAGCCTCCTCTGTGATGTCAGTCAAGTCACTTAAACCAAATGTTTTGCAAGTGGTCACTAATTGTGTGTTCCTCCCTTTCTGGGTGCATAACTGGAGATCCTGGATCTGATTTCAAGTGCTGAGCATTCAACAGCTGGAAATTAACTCAGTAGGAGCTCCGCTTTGAATTTATGAAATGCTAAAGTACTCTGAAAAATCAGGCGCTACATATCTCAAATTGGGCACCCAAAAGTAGTGGACGCTTCTGACCTTAATCTTTCTCAGCCTAAATTCTCCATCTGTAAAATGGGCATGATAATACCCACTTATCTCACAAGTGTTTCGTGAAGATACTAAAGCATTAATATGTGTGAAGCATTCAGATACTCTAGTGATGAGCACTATTTGAGGAAATTAATAATTCTTTCTCCAAACCATGGTTTGAATATCGTGCAATAAATAAAGTGCAGGGCCACACACTAATCAAGGATAAAAAAACTGCTGGTTAGTTGCTCGTTCAGTGAGCATTGTCCATCCTGGGCACTGACTGAAGCATCTTCAGCACTCTCCCATCCCTCTCCCCTGGCCTACAGCTGACCTTTGTGTTGCACACAGTTTTAGAGAGGTAAGACGCCCGTAAGCAGTAGAAAAGCTTATACTGGCATTAGAAAAGGTTCAGAGAGGGGCAATTTAAAATGATCAGGGGTTTTGAACAGGACCTATATGAGGAGAGATTAAAGAGGCTAGGATTTTTCAGCTTGGACAAGAGGAGATTAAGGGGGGGATATGATTGAGGTATATAAAATTATGAGTTGTGTGGAGAAAGTGAGTAAGGAAAAGTTATTTACTTGTTCCCATAATATAAGAGCTAGCTGCCACCAAATGAAATTAATGGGCAGCAGGTTTAAAACAAGTAGTTTTTAACACAGTGCACTGTCAACCTGTGGAACTCCTTGCCTGAGGAGGTTGTGAAGGCTAGGAACATAACAGGGTTTAAAAGAGAACTGGATACAGTCATGAAGGGTAAGTCCATTAATGGCTATTAGACAGGATAGGTAAGTAAAGTGTCCCTAGCATCTGTTTTTCAGAGGGAGGTGATGGATGGGAGGAGAGAGATCACTTGATCATTACCTGTTAGGTTCACTCACTCCGGGGCACCTAGCATTGGCCACTGTGGGTAGACAGGATACTGGGCTGGATGGACCTTTGGTCTGACCCAGTACTTCCATTTTTATGTTCTTATGTTAAACATGTGCCTACTGTGCCTAATTGGAAATCTGGCCCTGCTAGCCCTGCTGCACAATGCCTTTGATCCAGCTCCTGCCCCCTCTGCATTTGAATCAGATGTCTTCCTTTTCTACCCTGCCTGGGTACCAGCAGGTGGGTTACTGAGCGCACATGTGCTCGATACCTGTGCCCACCACCAGCTGAGCCCAGAGTACCTGGGAGCAGTCATTACAGGAAAATCTGACTTTGTCCCTGCAGCCCAGGACTGGAGAGAACATGCTTAGTCATTCTCTGAGGGTGGCACGGGTGCTATTCAATCATAAATAGAAGATGTGAAGGCTTGGAGCTCTGTGGGGATGGTGTATTTGCAGTCTGGTCACAGGCAGGAGCTGTGAGGTCATGGGACGAGCTCAGTGAGGGTAGATTTTTTTTGGAGATTTTAGCTGTTAACCTCTAGCAAGTCTCAACTGAGCATGTGTGAACTGCAATTTTTCAGTGTCCTATAATTTGGCCTAATTTGGGTAGATTTTCACTAGGATATCGAAAAGCACATCCCTGACAGAAAGGCCACATTTAGAGTTGCTCTTCCAAAGCATTGGGGTGATAGAGGATTCCAAAGAGAGGACATCAGCATTTTTTTAACGTTAAAAAAATCTATATTTTCCCTAGCCTTGTTTTCAAAAATGTGTCAACCACTTTGCCTGACATTTTCCAAAATACCCCTCAGTTTGAGGCAGACACCCAGCTTGGAAAATTTCACTCAATCATTAGTTTACCAAAGTGTTGTGCAATTGAAAATAGGCTCTATTAATGAGAACTATTGGGCATCTTAGCAGCAGGCAGTGCTACCAGGTCCACCTGAATACAGGAGCAGCTAGCCAGAGGGAGAGGCCAGGATTCTCCCAATATACACACAAATATATATCAGTTGTTATGGGAACAATATTCTGCTACCCTGTGGGGATCTGAAGGAATGGCCCATTCCTGCTCCCGGTGAAGTTTTGGCAAATGTCTTACTGATTGAAATTAAAGAAGAATTGGGACTGAGAAACAGGCGATTTAGTCTTGAGAGCTATTAAACGTTATTTTTATAATTCCCCCTCCCTTCAAGACCCCACCTCCTGATTGGGCCGGAAGCTGGGGCCAAGCCCAGGGAGCCTGAGCTGATGTGGGGTAGAGGGAATGGGGGCTGAGCACCCCATTTAATCATGATTAATTATATTATTTCTATTCCAGCAATACTCACATTGTACTAAGAATTGCTCTCACACACAGGAAGTTGCAGTGTCTGTTCTCAGGGGTTTTACATTTTGAAGTTTTTACTTAATCTGTTAGTGACGAACTGAGGCAGCGCCTGTGTTACTTGAAAATTCCAAGTACATGATCTAGTCTGAGTTGAGCTGCATCCAGTAGAGAGATTTGCATATTAACATACATGATTACTGAGAAATACCACACAGTGATTATGCAAATTCCAGTACCATGACCAGTAATACCAGTCAGTCATAATACCGGAATTTACATACTGTAAAAAGCAACAAATTCTGTGCAAGTGTGGAGGTGCACAGGTCCAAGCTGAGAAATATTTGCACTGTGATTAAGCAGTTCAGACATTTGGAACCAATTATGTTAAGGGAACTGTGTCCCATGCCTGGTTATGCTTCGTTAATTGTAGTGCACCCCTGCCTTTTACTTCACTGATGCCTGGTCTACAATAAAAAGTTACACCATTTAATTAAATCAGTCTTGTTAAATTGGTAAAAACAACAAACCCCTGTTGTAGATTCATTTAAACTCATTTAACCTTCTCTTAAATGGGTGTCACTTAATACTGTAACATACCAGTGGAGGCTCAGATAATTTAAGCAATGATTTAAACCATTGTAGGTACATCTACACTAAGTTTTCATCAATTTAGCTAGACTGAGGTAGTTAAATTGGTATCACTATTTTTAGGGTATGTCTTCACTACCCGCCAAATCGTCGGGTAGCCATCAATCTTCTGGTGATCAATTTCTCGCGTCTCATGAAGACGCGAGAAATCGATCGCTCGCGGAGCCCCCGTCGACTCCGGAACTCCAGCTTGCCAGGAGGCGCAAGCTGGAGTCGATGGGGGAGCGCGCTGCCGACTGCCGCCGCCATGAGGATGGACGATAAGTCGGCTGCAGATATGCAAACTTCAGCTACGTGAATCACGTAGCTGAAGTTGCGTATCTGCAGTCGACCCTCTTCCCCCCCCTCCCCCCGTAGTGGAGACCAGCCCCTAGTGTAGACAAGCCTTCAGATTTCTAGTGTAGACAAGGCTTCAGATCTCATTTTGGTGAACCTTAATATTACATAACAATAGCCATACTGGTAACAGCATATCTGTTGCGTGAAATATGAGTTTCAAATGCTTGTTGCAAACACAAAATAGACAGGATATCCATTAACTAATTAACTAACTAACAAACAACCTCAAAACCATATTCATATTTATGAGAGAAACTCATAAATGGCTTGGTGAAGCAAAGTGCTTTCAAAGTTTTCAGTCCCCCAGCAGCATCTTTTAAATTGTAATAATTGCTGTTTAACTTCTGTAACAGTGATAAGCCTCTTTTTAAAAAATAAAAAATCTGTTTTTACCAACAAGTTCTGGCAAGTTCTTCAGTGCCCAATTAACCTGATCAAGGTACCTTGAAAGAGGATCCCCAGACTGCTTGGCATAATCTGAATTAACAACACAACCTGTCTAATTAGATGGCATCATTTATATTTTAACTTATTTTTTTCAAATATTTGCAATGTAAATGCCCTAAATGCTCTTTCCACATAATTTCATAAATATTCAATTAATTGTTTAACACCTGTTGCTAATTTATACTTAATAAAATGATTCTTAGATGCTGAGGCATTAGCCTCATCCCTGTGGAAGACAAGAAACTAAAAAGCATAACTTTCTTCAAAAAGGTATGAAAGAAAAGGCTCTGAGGAATTTAAAATGAGTTAATTAATTCTACTGACTGAAATGTTGCAAAATGCAATTTATAAGAGTTCTTTTAGCAAATTAGATTGTATTTTTGATGTGTAAATATGACAATGCATACAAAAAATCTTTCCAAGAGTAATTAACTAACCTGGGTCTTTGTGCTTTCTTACAAAACTTAACATTCCAAATTATGAGATAGCTAAACGGCAAAGCTGGGAAGATTGAGTAAAAAATATTGCCACATCAAAAAATGTTTGAAAGGATCTCTGGTCTTGTGGACCTTGCTGAAACTCTAGTTCAAGGAGTGGAATATTCACAGAAGGTGACTGACAAGACACATTGATATGTCTAGTTGTGTAAGGAACGGGTACAGTCTGAGTGACATGAGCAATCTTCTCTATATCATCTCACTAATGGGGCTGAAAGTGAGCTGATTTTGGCTCAATCTAGGTAAGACTAAGGTTATGGTGGTAGAAGTAGTTTGGGGAAGTAGTCAGAGGAACTGGATCAACTCATCTGAAGGTGTTTGTCCATGATTTGTTACTCTGCTTTGCAGTATAGGAAACCAATCCAGGAAGGTCATCTGCATGGGAAGCTCCACTGACTTCAGTGTTCGGGGGGAGCTGAGGGGATGGACCTCATCTACCTCTCCAAGGTTGATCTTGCTACTATGTGGCATGCTTGTAATTATTGTCCTTCAGGGTACATTGCAAATCCTACCCATTTGTTCAGGCTGTTTGGGGAGAGTTGGTGGCCAACTTCTTATAGGGGTGGTAGGTTTTTGGAGCATATGTTGGAATATTTTTTTCAAAGTATTGATTTATTCAAGGAGGGGACTGTGTTATCTTCCAGAGTTAAATTTGTGACATGAATTGACTGATTTTCTTTGAATTAACATGGAGCCTAGTGTTTTGGATAGGTTCATTTATTTTATATAAATCAAAATAAAAATATGAAATATTTAGCAAATGCCTTCAAAAATCCATTTCTTCATCATTACTTTCGCTTAGGTGTTGTTAAAATGATAGGTAATTTGTGGCTTTAATCCTCTGTTTCAGAATAACCTTGGCATTTCCTCTTCAAATGGAAATCTTCAAATCTTACTCTCATTGCATTATGTGACACTATAAGGGAGACAAGGTGGGTGAGGTAATATCTTTTATTGGACCAGCTATGTCACTGAAAAAGACAAGTTTTTGAATTTACAGAGAGCTCTTCTTCATGGCTGTGAAAGGTACTCAGGTAGTGCAACAGCTAAACACAAGTGGAACAGATTGTTTAGCACAAGGCAGAAGCAGAGGCGAAAGTAAGCCGGTACGCCCCGGTACGGCATACCGGCAAGAGTCAATACACTGTACCATGGCAGCTCGGCTTCCCTGGGTGCAATTTAAAGGGCCTGGGGCTCCCAGCAGCGGCTGGAGCCCCAGGCCCTTTAAATTGCTGCCCCTGCGGCGAGAGTTCGGGAGAAGCTGTGGCAGGGCTCCGGGGGCAGTTTAAAGAGCCTGGGTTTGGTAGTGGTGGCCCAGCTTCCGGCTCTTTAAATAGCTATTGGAGCCACGCTGCAGCCTCCCCAGGGATCCAGCAACAGGGCTCCCGTCCCCGCGGAGCCCTGGGGAGGCTGCGGTGGGGCTCCAGTAGCTATTTAAAGGGCCTGAGGCTAGGCCGCCGCTACCACCCCGGGCCCTTTAAACTGCCTCCGGAGCCCCGCCGCAGCCTCCTCTGGGCCCCTGCAGCGGGGGCTCCAGTGGTATTTTAAAGGGCCCGGGGCAGTAGCGGCAGCCCAGTCCCGTGCTCTTTAAATAGCTATCAGAGCCTTGCCGCAGCCTCCCCAGGGCTCCGGCAGCGGGGCTCCGCAGGGACGGGAGCCCTGTTGCTGGAGCACTAGAGGAAGTGGCGGCGGGGCTCCGGTAGCTATTTAAAGAGCCTGGGGCTGGGCCGCCGCTACCATTCAAGGTAAAGTCAAGGTAAAGTTGACAGTTAATATCTTGGCAATTGTAGGACAAAGGTGGGGTAGTTGGTGTTAGATTATTGTAATAAGTTGTAAATCAGGAGACTTTATTAAGTCCATGACTTTTAGGGTCTAACAAAGTTGTGAATGTAGGTTCCCGGGCTTGTCTTTTGAAGGTGCTGTGAAAATTTCTCTTGAGGATGAGGACTAAGAAGTGAGATTCAGAATGATTACTTTGTGAGACATATTCACACATAGATCATATGGTGGTTTTGTCTTTTATCATTTTTCTACGTGAGTTCATTTGAGACCATAGTGAATATCTTGTTTCTCACTCACACGGTGTTATTGAGAGCATTTATTACAATGGATCAGCTACACCAGATATTGTGATAGTTATATGTAGCACTCACGAATCTTGAATGGTATGTTTTCAAAAGTCCCATTTTCAAGAATGACTTAGGTGCCAGTGGCCAATTTTTAAAGGGGCTTAAATTCCTAAAGATGCAGATAGGTGCTTTAAACTCATTTCAAAAGTCCTTTGATTTGGCAAGGGGGTTATTCTATTACTTCACACAGAATAATTTCTATCTAAACATTTTTAAAATTCCTTGTTTCCAAGTTTTCATAGTAATAGAAGAACTGACTAATCTATTTTTGAATGGATCCATTTTAGTACTCTGTTAAAGTAACTGGTAACTTTTTCTGACACAACTATTAAAAATTAAGTTTCTCTCGTCCTTTCTTTTTATCAGAAATCTCACAGTCTTATTATGCTTACTTAACATTTACATTTTAGCCTGATTTTCATACTGCTAGTGGACTCTTAAAAGTTTTAAACAAGTATATTTCAAAGAATGGAAAATGAGAAATGGTAAAGGAGTGGGGGGAGGGGGAGAAGAGAGGAAAGAACCCGCAAGCTTTTCTTGTTGAGGGAATGGGCTAGAATGAAAAGTAAAGAAGCTCATCTATTCCTTTCCACTCTAAATGCGGATATATACTACAAGATATAAAAAGAAAAGGCTCATATAATAAAAGAAAAGTGATTCCAGAGAGAAAAATTAGCCAAATGAGGAATCTTGCTCTTGGGGATCATTAAAGCAAATGTTCATACTGGGACTATATAATTGAGAAGGAAGTGGCATCTTCCTAAGACAGTATAAAGTAAAGCACTGAATCTGCTACCATGTTAAAGGAACACCCCCTGCTTCCCCCCCCCCATTTTTATGAGGATTAAAAGTTCATGAAAGCAAAAGCTGAGGTGCGGGGGGTGGGGGGTAAGGGAGGGGAAACCCACCCCCCACTCAGTAAGATTTTCTTTCTTTTTCTTCCCTGAAAGAAAAATTCTTCAGGCTTTGGAGCCTTTAGCAAACTCAAGAAAGTTCAATAAAAAAATTTTAAAGTGAGAAATACTGACGGTAATAGAACATAATCAAATACTGGGTACTAAAACTCAAATTACCGTTACGGTATGTAGAAAAAATGATACTTAGATGTGTTCTATTTATTGTCCAAGGCTTACAATGACTGTCTTGAAGATAAAAAATTAAGTAACTGAAATCAGTAAGAACCAATATGCACTTAGTTGAAGCTGTTCTGTCATTATTTGTTTTAGGCTTATAAAATTTCTTTTTTCTCTCTAGATAGAAAACAAATTGTCACCTAAAAGTATTAAGCATTTGGTAGTATGTTCAGTAATACCAGATTAACTTCTGACTTCCAAGCTATGCAGAGAGTGGTCAGGCATCTGATTTTAAACTGGAATGCCTTGTTGAAAAGGGACCCAGGCAGCACTGGTCAGCACTGGTCATTAAAAGTGTGGTTGGCAGCGCAGCGGGTCTAAGGCAAGCACCTTGCTTATCCTGGCTCTCCGCAGCTCCCCGGAAATGGCCAGCATGTCTAGTCCCTAGGCACAGGGTTGATCAGAGGGGCTCTGCGTGCTGCCCCCATCCTGAGCATAATCTCCGCAGCCCCCCTTGGTCAGAAACTGTTTCCAATGGATGCTGAGGGGGGCGGTGCCTGCTGGTGCGTGCACTGCACAGAGACACCTGGCCGTGCCTCTGCCTAGGGGCCAGACATGGTGGCCACTTCTGGGAGAAGCACATAGCCAGGGCAGACAGGGAGTCTGTCTTAGCCCCACTTTGCGGCCGACCAGGAGCCCCCTGGAAATAAGCGCCACCTGGCCAGAACCTGCACTCAGAACCTCCTCCTACACCTTAATTCCCTCCAAGACCCTGCATCCCAACCCTCTGCCCCAGGTCAGAACCCCCTCCCACACTTCAACCCACTCAGCTCAAGCCTCACCCCAAAGCCTATAACCCCAGCTGGAGCCCTCACCCCCACCCCCCATACTCCAACCCCCTTCCCAAATCTGGAGCCCCTCCTGCATCCTGTACCCCACATTTTTTGGCCCCACAGCAGAGCCCACACCGCCTCCAGAGCCCTAACCTTTGCCTGCAACCCAAACTTGTGCTCCAGCCCAGTTAAAATGAGTGAGGGTGGGAGAGAGTGAGTGACAAAGGGAGGGAGGCTGAAGTGAGTTAGGGGGTAGGGTCTCGGGGAAGGAGAGGGGCAGGGGGTGGGGCAAAGTGTTCGGTTGTATGCAATTAAAATGTTGGCTACCCTTGCCATGCAGATTCTTCTAACCCCATTTAAATGTATTTGTGAGAGGGTCAGGATTCATTTATAGCATGAAAGCTGGGCAGATTGATCTGTCTGTCTACCTATCTTTGGTGAATCAGGTTCTCAGTGTGTGATTTCGCTGTAAATTAAGAGGATGTAGTTTTATTTCTAATTGGGATCTGTACATTATCCTGCCTTTGAAATAACTTTTTCTTCCTTTATTCTTGTATCTTTCTGCTTCATCAACTAACCGTCCCTTTGAAAATCGTATACAGGTCTTATCCATAGTTTATACTTCTTTATTTCTTTCATCCTCTGTTTTTATTTAGTATCTAAGGGCCTGATCTCATTAAAGTCAATTGGAAAAGTCCCCTGGATTTCAACAGCAGAATCATTGGACCCTCAAATAGGGAAAGTAGAAAGAAAATACGCTTGTATGAAATATGCTATACAAAATAAGGTTTTCTTGCATTACTGTAATACAGACTTCTCCCAGTGGGCAAATAGTTACATATGTAACCTTCACTTATGCTAATGAGTAAAACACATATATTGTAGCAAATTTAAAGTAAATAACTAAATTTCTTTATGAAAACTGAGATTTAAAATATCACCAGGATTTGTCCTCATCTTTTCTCACTCTCTTCCAATAAACTGTGTGTTTTCTTTAGCATTTGTCAAGGTTATTTTTTACTTGACTTTCTGCCTATCTATTCGAGCTATTCTTAAAGCACACAGAACAGCTCTTTTGTGCTCACAAACCTGAAACACCCAGTCTTCAGGTTATAACATATATTCCAGAAATTACATTTGAGAGAGAGGTTTCTTGAAAGCTACATTTTCAAAAGTTATATTATCTACATATGGACCTCTCCGCATCAGAAGTACAACTCAGCTAAACTGCACAGGCTTCGGGAAACTGCTCAGAATGAGATTATGGTGCAGTTATCTAATTCCTGCCATTCCCTTAGGGTTTCTACAGCTCCTTCTGCTGCATTCTAAATACTCTGATGTTCAGAAATGGAATTTTGAATTGCTCTTAATTGTGAACTCAGAAGATAATAATCCAATAGTGCATGAGCAACTGCAAGCAAATTAAGAAGGTTTATTGGCTGGAGCATGAATCATTTGGTATGAATTTCTGGTGTACATCACACTTCCTTTACTGTATTTGGCCTTTCCAGATAATTCAAACTGCTTTGGATGACTATGGGCAGAGAGACCCCCAGCTATCATCTAGTATGTCAGCAACTAATGTGGCAAGGGGGCCCCCCTGGGCACCCCAGGCTCCAGTCCTCTGGGCAGCTCCCCCGTCTGGGTTTGGCCTCTCGCTGGTTAGGCTGGGCTAGCTCCCTCCTGGGAGGGGCTCCTTCCTGCCTCCCTGCCTGCTGGCAGCCTCCCTGTAACTGCCTCTCACTTGCCTTTACCTCCTTCTGCTTCACAAACTCAATCTTCTAACTCCTCCTGCCTCCAAACACACTCCTCACTCTCCCACACCCCTCTCTGGGGAGAAGTCTCTTTAAAGGGCTCTGGCTTGCTCCTTAACTGGTCCCAGCTGGCCCTGCTGCTGGCTGCAGCAGCCTTTCTCAGCTGGACCTAATTTACCTGCAGTTTTCCCCTCTCACCACAGCCTCCCAGCCCTGGGTTTACCACACATCCCCCCCCCCTGCTCAACACCATGGGGTTGGGCTACTTGGGTCGCTGAGCAGTGCACCCTGGACAGGCCATCCGCATTCCCGTGCAGGAGGCCGGACCTATGTTGTACGCGGAAGTGGAAGGGTTGTAGCGAGAGGAACCACCTGGTGACCCTTGCGTTTTTATCCCTATTCTGGTGCATCCACTTCAGCGGAGCATGGTCCGTGACCAGGGTAAACCGTCTTCCGAGCAGGTAGTAGCGGAGGCTTTCTACGGCCCACTTCACTGCCAGGCACTCCTTCTCTACCACGGCGTATTTCTGTTCCCTGGGCAGGAGCTTCCGACTGAGGTACAGAATGGGGTGGTCTTCTCCATCTATCATCTGGGACAGCACCGCTCCTAGGCCTACTTCGGAGGCATCGGTCTGCAATAAGAACTCCTTCTCCCAATTCGGGGCTATTAGCACGGGGTCGGTGCAGAGGGCCGTCCGCAGATCCTTAAACGCCTCTTCTGCTGCGTTCGACCATTTCACGATATCCGGGCCACGGGCTCTCGTCAGGTCAGTTAGTGGGCATGCCCGGGCGGCGAAATGGGGAATGAACCGTCGGTAATAGCCGACCAACCCCAGGAATGCCCTGACCTGCTTTTTCCGGACTGGTCGTGGCCACTTCTGGATTGCCTCTAACTTATTAAGCTGGGGTCTCACCAGGCCTCTCCCCACTACATACCCGAGGTATCTGGCTTCTGCTAGTCCAATTGAGCACTTGGCGGGATTCGCAGTCAAACCGGCCTTCCTCAAGGTGTCTAGCACTGCCTCCACCTTCCCCAAGTGTGTCTCCCAGTCGGGGCTATGGATAATCACATCATCCAAATAAGCGGCCGCGTACTTACGATGCGGCCGCAACAGTTTGTCCATAAGCCGCTGGAAGGTGGCGGGGGCCCCATGTAATCCAAAGGGGAGAACCGTGTATTGGAACAGACCATCTGGAGTGGAAAAGGCTGTTTTCTCCTTGTCCGCTGGGGCAAGGGGGATTTGCCAGTAGCCTTTGGTCAGGTCCAGGGTGGACAGGAACCGCGCTGTTCCTAAACGGTCGATCAGTTCATCTATTCGTGGCAGCGGATAGGCATCGAACTGGGACACGTCGTTCAGCCTCCGGAAGTCATTGCAGAATCTTACACTGCCATCGGGCTTGGGTACCAGGACCACGGGACTGGACCACTGGCTATGGGACTCTTCTATGACCCCCAATCTCAGCATCTTCCGGACTTCTGTTCCAATCATTTCCCTTTTTGCCTCTGGGATCCGATAGGGCTTGACACACACTTTTACCCCAGGCTCCGTGCGGATGTGGTGGCATACCTCCCTAGTTCGGCCTGGTATCTCCGAGAACACGTCCGGGTGCCGTCTGATCATGCTGATCACCTCTTCTCGTTGGTTTGGGGTCAGCTCGGGGGATATCCCTACCTGGCTAGGCTGGTTCCCTTCCCGGGGGGTTGCTCCGAGCGCGACTACTTGAGCCTCTCTATCCTGCCAAGGCTTCAGTAGGTTTACATGATAGATCTGCTCCAGCTTCCGGCGTCCCGGCTGTCGGACCTTATAGTCCACGTCTCCCACGGCTTCGATCACCTCATAGGGCCCTTGCCAGTGGGCTAACAGTTTACTTTCAGCCGTGGGTACAAGCACCATTACCCGGTCCCCCACCTGGAACTTCCGGCTCACCGCCCGACGATCATAATACGTCCGCTGGGCCTCTTGGGCCTTCTTCATGTGCTCTCGCACTATGGGGGTGACCTGGGCTATCCTCTCTCTCATCCGTAACACATGCTCGATGACATTTCTCTCCGGCTTCGGCTGTTCCTCCCAACCCTCTTTGGCTATATCGAGTATGCCCCGAGGGTGGCGTCCATATAACAACTCGAACGGGGAGAATCCCGTGGAGGCCTGCGGTACCTCCCTCACGGCAAACAGTAGGTAGGGGAGCAGGGTGTCCCAATCCTTCCCGTCCCGGCTCACTACCTTCCGCATCATACTTTTCAATGTCCTATTGAAGCGTTCGACCAGACCGTCCGTCTGAGGGTGGTAAACAGATGTCCTCAGGGTCCGCACTTGGAGCATGTCACACAAGTCCTTCATCAGTTTTGACACAAAGGGGGTCCCTTGATCGGTTAGGATCTCCTTGGGTATTCCTACTCGGGAGAAAATCTGCACCAATTCCCGGGCTATGGTCTTGGACATAGTATTCCGTAGGGGCACAGCTTCCGGGTATCGGGTGGCGTAGTCAAGCACAACCAGTATGTGCTGATGGCCCCGGGCAGATTTCTCTAGTGGGCCTACCAGGTCCATAGCGATCCGCTCAAAGGGGACTTCAATGATGGGCAGAGGTACCAACGGGGCCCGCAAGTGCGGCCGGGGGGCATGCAATTGGCAGTCCGGGCAGGAGGCGCAATATCGTCGGACAGCCGCGTAGACTCCTGGCCAAAAAAATCTTTTCAGGACCCTGTCGAGGGTTTTATCCACCCCTAGGTGGCCCCCGAAGAGGTGGCTATGGGCTAGGTCCATCACGCCTCTCTGGTGTTTCTGGGGAACCAGGAGTTGCTCTATGGTTTGGTCCGACATCCGGACTACTCTGTATAATAGGTCCCCCTTTATCACATAATACGGTCCTTGGCCCTTAACTTTCCCTTCTACTGGGACTCCATTCACCTCCACTACTTCCTTCTGGATATGGTGGTAGGCTGGATCATTGGCTTGATCCTGCCCAAAGCTTTCCATTGACAGGCCAATCGGTCCTAGCTCCGGGGGATCTATCCCCGGCTCCCTCACGGGGTCAGTCTGGGGGGCACTAGGTCCGGCGTCGGGCTCCCCCGCAGCTCGCCGAGCCCTCTTCCCCCTGGGGCTTACTTGTTCCCCTACCAGCGCTACCCTTCGGTACTGGGTCAAAATCTTCGTCCCCAACTCCTTCGCTGCCCTTCTCTCCCTCCGAGACTTCTTGGGTCCCCCCGGCAGGGAAAATAGCCCTGGGTCAAACTCTCGGAAGGCCGGGGGTCCACAATCCCTGGGCGCCCTCTCCTGGATCTCGGCACTAACACCTTCTGCCTCCCTTCCGGGGAGCAGGTTATCGAACCCTGGGAAGTCTCGCCCAATCAGGACCGGGTAGGGGAGCTTTGGGACTACCCCCACCATTACCTTCGTGGGGTTTCCCAGGATGTCTATACTTACGGGGATGGTGGGGTAATAATTGACATCCCCATGTACACAGGATACTCCGGAGCGCTTGGCCCGCGACAGTTGGTCTCGCCCGACCAGCTTCCCCGAGACCAGCGTGACCGCACTCCCGGAGTCTACTAACGCAGTGGTACTAATGCCGTTCATCTTAACGGGCCGGGTGTATCTATGGGGGGCCACCGCGACCCCCACCTGACTTATTAGGACACAGGGACCCTCCATCCCCCCCAGGTCGCATTGCATGGGTTCGGCCTGGTTTGGGCACTGGGCCGCTATATGCCCTACTTCCCCACATGCATAGCAGCGTATACCCGCTCGGGCTAGCACCCTGGTTCTCGGACTGTTAGGCCGTACCCCCCGAGTCTCGTTCCCCCAGTCCCCAAGCTTCTCCATGCTTTCAGGCTGATCCCCAGCCTCTTTCCCTCCCTCTATGTAACGGCTTGGGGGCATGGTACCCCGGGGTTTTGGCCCTGTGCCCTGCCTCCTACTCGGGCGCACTCCTTCCTTGGTAGTCCGAGGCAGCTCCTGGGACGCTAGGTGTCTCTCCACGAGGGCTACTAGTTCGTCGTAGGAGGAGGGATCGTTCTTACGGACCCAACCCCTTATGTCGGGTGGCAACCCCCGCATATACCTGTCCCGGACTAGGATTTCCACCACTTTCTCTGGTCTGTGGGTCTCAGGCTGCAGCCACTTCTGGGCGAGGTGAATCAAGTCAAACAGCTGGGTCCTTGGTGGCTTGTCGGACTTGTACCTCCAGTCGTGAAACTGCTGGGCTCTCAGGGCTGGCGTCATTCCCGCCCTTGCCAGGATTTCAGCCTTGAGCTGGGGATAATCTGCAGCAGCCTCGGTTGCCAGATCAAAGTAGGCCTTCTGGGCCTCTCCACACAGAAAAGGGGCCAGGATGCTTGCCCACTGCTCCCGGGGCCAGGCCTCTCGCAGGGCTGTCCTCTCGAACGCGAGGAGGTAGGCCTCGGTATCGTCGTCCGCCGTCATTTTCTGTAAATAGTTGCTTGCCCGCAGCGGCCGGGCATCGGGACCCCCACGGGCCAGGGTGCCCAGGACTTTCACCTGCTTCACTAACTCCTGCAATGTGGCTCGGTCCTGGGCTGCCTGGGACATCAGTAACTGGTTGGTTTCCTGCTGCACTCGAACAGCCTCCTGCTGGGCCGCAGTGGCCTGAACCAGTGCCTTCACCACCTCCTCCATTTTCTCTCTCTCTTTTTATGTTTTTGAATAAGGGGGGGGGGCTTTTCGCCCTGGTCGAGGGGTCTTGCCAGCACGTCTACTCACGATCCCACCTCTGACACCACTTGTGGCAAGGGGGCCCCCCTGGGCACCCCAGGCTCCAGTCCTCTGGGCAGCTCCCCCGTCTGGGTTTGGCCTCTCGCTGGTTAGGCTGGGCTAGCTCCCTCCTGGGAGGGGCTCCTTCCTGCCTCCCTGCCTGCTGGCAGCCTCCCTGTAACTGCCTCTCACTTGCCTTTACCTCCTTCTGCTTCACAAACTCAATCTTCTAACTCCTCCTGCCTCCAAACACACTCCTCACTCTCCCACACCCCTCTCTGGGGAGAAGTCTCTTTAAAGGGCTCTGGCTTGCTCCTTAACTGGTCCCAGCTGGCCCTGCTGCTGGCTGCAGCAGCCTTTCTCAGCTGGACCTAATTTACCTGCAGTTTTCCCCTCTCACCACAGCCTCCCAGCCCTGGGTTTACCACACTAAGCACTCAGACTGAGTTTTAGCTTAGTAGCCACAATTCTGAATGAAATTGTACTGGGGAAGTGAGACCCTGTCTGGATTCAAAACTACTCTAACTAGAAATCATTGTGTTTTTCAATGTATAATGTTGTAAGAACACTTCTAGTCCTATGGAGTGCACTTCACTAAATTAGTTGCTCCATTTGATAGCTCTTTGTAAACATCTCCTCTATTACATATTCATTAATGGACACAGTGTGTGTTTTAAATACCTTCAAAAGTGTTTAACCATACCCTCCCCCCACAAACAAATAAGTTGAGTCTTATCAACTCACATATTGGACAGGATATATTGTAAAGAGCAACTTTGCACTGGTAAAATTTCCTCTTGTCCTTCTCTTGTCTTTTATTATATTGTAAGGAATCCATAACTTTGCAAAACTTCACAGGTGTCATTATGTTGAGCAACATGGCTGCTACCTTCATGGTAACAGCAGATGTAGAGCCCAAAATTTCCCGCTCTCACAAAACAGGCTGTTGCTGTTATCTGAGTTGGCTTCTTTTTATTCCTTTCCAGGAATAGGTCAATTTGTGCAACAGACTACATAGTCTGCCTGCATCTCTTTTCTGGATAGAATCCTAAAACACGTTAGAGATGATGTATTAAAACTTCTAGAATTAAATATTCTCAGGATGAAGACTGGCTGGATATGGGCCTAATATGGGTTGCATTAAATCTTCTGGCATTAACTGTTTCCCAGAGTGAAATATCTCTGTGTTGAGGGATACCAGTAGTGAAATCAAAAAGGCTGCAGTTCAGTAAAAGACAGGAGTCTTATCTCCTTCCTCTTAAAAACAATGAGGGTGGAATCCTGGCTCCATTGAAGTTCAATGGAAAACACCCATTGACTTCAGTGGGGCCAGGATTTCGCCCTGGGAATTTTGCCATTGTCTTCAGTGGTTGCAAGATAAGGACCCTAATGCTGAGCTTCAAAAACATTACCTTTGTTGCCTCTTTAACTGGAGAAAGCAAAGGATCTGCATTAGGAAAGCTGCTATTCACAGGAGTAATCCTTACTCACTTGGCTACTCCCAGTGACTTCAGTGAGATGAGACATCAGAGAAAGTGATGCTCATGTGGGGTAGAGATTAGCACCATCATGTCTTAACTTGCTGTAATGCACCCTCACTTTGACTTGGGTTGGATAATTTATGGAGCAATTAATTTGCCCATAGCAAAACAGGACACCAAAACAATGTTAAATATCAGTAAGATCAAACATTCTACATGGGGCATAGCTGCACAGGCTCCTTTTACAGGCTCTTCTGTATCTCATCACTAGCACACACACCATGGGAAGTGGCAAATGCTCGGAACTAATGGGTATTTTTTTTTTATTGAATAGCAGAATAAATAGGCACATAAAGCTTCCTGCAAAGGTTACTGCTGCCTTTCAGCTATTGCAACTCACTGGGGTACCCTTTCAAAGAGAAATGTAGGGTCCAGAAGTAAGCACAAAACCTTTAGTTGTTAGCTGGATTTCTTTATTTTTTCTAAGTGTTGCTTGTTTAAATTACCTCATTGTGGAAATCCATTTCTTTCTTTCTTCTTTCTTTTTTCACTAAATAAATATATTTTGTTTGCAGAATACTTTTTTTTTAAACTGATTTCAAAATCATTTGGTGTTCTTCACCCTAGTATATAGACATGATAGTTGACAGTGTACCCCATGATACAGAGTGCTGATGTATCAATGTTTAATTCCAGCAGGTTATTTTACCTTACTACAATGAGGGAAAACTAAATCTTGTATTTTGATTAAATATCAAAAATGTATATGATTCTCAATTTGCAAAGGAGCAAATATTGCAAAACCCATATTTTTTCTTTTGATGTCAGTCAAAGACTTAAAGGAGGGCATGTTATTAGCAGAAATATATTATTGGACAATTTCAAAAATAAATTTGCTTAGAAAATTCAATACCCCAAAGCATCATTCATATCTCTTGAAATGAGCATGACTCTTGCTAAGAAAGCTACTCCCTATGATATGCAGTCATCTCTCACATATTGTGTCTAGAGAAACACCTGAAGGGAACGATACAGTCACTGTGATGAGAGACTGGGTTTTAATGGAAAAACAATTATAAAAATCACTGTTGAAAAGTTTTCCAAAGCTCTGTGAAAGCCATCTAGCTCTGGATACACTGAGACACAGACATTTCCCACTGCCTTTATTTAAAGTGCATGACAGCTAGAACTTCACTCTGAGAGAGCTCCGATCTTTATTGTGACCAGCATGTAATTCAATTAAACGTTTGGGCTTAAAGGATCTGACTCTGTGCCTTCTTTTATGTAAGTGTATTATTTATTCCTTCTTTTTTTTTCTTTTTCTTTTTTTGGTCATTTCCTTCCAGAATAGTTATTTGGGTGTTGTTTTAGTGTGACTCCTTGTAGCACAAAATCCTCTGAATTATTTTTAACAGTTTTTGTTTTGGTGTAAATTGATAATAGAGCACAATCTGGCACTTGAGTTCTTTATTTCTTGGGTTTTAAAATATATTCAAAATAACAAACCCATTCGTAGTTAGCACTTTAGCACTAAGACAAAATTAAAGACAAAATGTATTTTCCAAAAATTGGCTCAATGTTTAAGGCCACAGTCAGGGTTTGGAACCCTTTATGAGAGCCATGATGAATACACATAATGAAAAGATGGTCCCTGCCAGAACAAGCTTCCAGTGTATGGCCTCAATTCTGCAATTCACTGTGCATGGACAGGCTGACATTAGTGGGGTTCTGCCCAGGAACAATGAGTTACAGCATCAGGGGCCATGTGTGATTGTTGTTGATTAGCAGAAGCTTCTTTTTTCCTCTTTATCACCCCATTTTAAAACAATTGGTTTGCTTCTCTGTGAAGCTGAAATGGGATTGTTTGAGGGGCTGTATATCGACGAGTCCGCAGCTGTTTCTGAAACACTGAAAATGTTCTCCCATTTTAAAGTCTGTCTGATAGGGACAATGCTCACAGAGGCCTTTTTTGAAGTGGGAAAATAATCTTTTGAACACAAGCATTTGGGCAGAGCAAATACAAATGGTAGCTCTGAATCGTGTTCCAGGGCTATTAAGTGACAGCACTTCAGGACTGAATGAAATTCAACCAGATATTTAAACTTACGAAAATGCTCCCATTGGCTTCATTGTTAGACAAATGCTTAAGTACCTTGATGAACTGGGCCCCTGAGCTACTTGCCCTGTGGAGTAAATTCCATCAAAGATACTGAATTTTTGTTCTCATCTAACAGGACAAGTGGAATTTTGAAGGATCTTTTGCTGTATTCCAGCCCAGAGAATACATTCCATTCTTAATGCAGTCAGTCAAAGAATACATAAGCAGAAATAGCAAAGTGGCTTAAACTGAAGGGTGATGATCATGTTGGATATGCTGTCTATATGGCATGCTTAATTGTGAGATAGTGATACCTTGACAACAAGGGCACGAACAGGGTAAAGTCATTACATGTTGCCTTTTCTATGCATAAACAAATAGTACATATTTGAATTTTCTCTTCTACTAGAAACTGTCAGTGTTTGTTTAGTTTATGTACCAAGCCAAATGAGGAGAGATGTGCAATTTTGGATTCAAATTAGATATCTGATCATCATTTGATGTTATTTTCTTTGGACTAACAGAAATTTTATCAAATCACACTGTAAAAAGCTCCTTTAATGAGGGCAGTTTCTGCTTCATTTTCAAGGTTGTGGGTAGAGTTTAGAAATTTCCCTAGAGATGAGAAACTAAAGGAAGTGGCTGAAACCTGTATAAAAAATTGTGATGGAAAAATATAGGGTCTTTTGAGACACCATACAATTGTATCCATCAAAAAATTGTCACCATTAAAGAAACATGGAATCTAATAGAGCTAGTGGGGAAATAATGTGGATATTCTTGTGAATAAAACACACCAATTTATTTCACTAGTATTCATAGGTTTCATTTTCCCCACCATATTTGCAAAATATATGGATGATAGATTTTTATTCACAACAATAAATGTGGAAAACAAGTGTACCATGAATACTTGTACAGATACATATTTCACAAGAATATTGGTAACCCACTTGCTTTTATTTGCATTTTATTTTCCAAGACTGGTGAAAAGGAAAGCAGGAATGGGAAGAAGAAAGTTTGTTGGGATCATCTGTTTTGCTGTACCTGAGCAGATCATGAAGCTCAGCTACAAATGCCCAGTAAAATCCATCAAAAGGGGCATTGTTAGATTAGTGAGCAAATTCAGAAGCTGTTTCAAGCCAGTATCCATTATGGACAAGCAATTCTTCATGAAAACAATGGGAGCTTCTGAGTGCTGAGCCCTTCTGAAAATCTGGCCACATCACTTAGATGCTTAGAGATGAGAGGTGAACTTGCTGGAAAATCTGATCGCAAATGTGTGTGACACACGCATGAAAATCTGACCTTTAGAAATCATCTTAGGAGATCACAGGGGAAATAATGTGTCCATGTAGATGTATAGAATTACACACAAAACTACATTGAAAGAACATCACAGTTGTGTAAGTTCAGTTCTCAGAAGTTATGAAATGCCAAAATTAAGGTTCCTTATAGAACCTTAACTTGATCTGCTTCAAGGTACTTCCTTCTCTTTGCAGCTTAGGCACAAACAGGGATTGTTGAAAGCACACGAGAGACTGTCAGCTTTGCTCTCCATTCTGGTGACTGGCACAACATTAGCTGCTAGCAGCAATTTCAGGGAAAGGTCTACTTAGTCCTTGCAACCTGGGATGGAATCATAGTCAGTGCAGATGGAAGCTTTGGAGAGTACGGCTGCAGAACTCTAAGAAGTTTCTACTGCATATGTATGAACTGAGATTTTTTTCAAAGACTTGTAATTTGGCTAAATTTGCATAGATTTTTTTTAAAAGGCACAGTACTACTCTGTCAACAGGGTGGCCACCTTGCTAAATTTCAGGGCTCAAAGCTTCTCAGCAAAATAGTTATAAGGCTTTAACATGGAAAAAATAAAATATTTTTTCCCAAATCTTGTTTTGAGAAATGGATCTCGACAGTTTTCTGAAACTTTCCAAAATAATTTAGCCTGAGATAAATGAAAAACCATTTCTTTCCAGACAATTAAATTTTCACAAATCACAATCAACCAAAAACAGGATCTTCTAGATCTTATAACCTCAACTATAAATGGCACCTATTAAAAATGATAGTACAAAGAATAGGTTTATTAAGGTAAGAGTACAGCTGGGTGAATATTTACTTGCAAACCTTTCCCCCCCAAATTCTGAATTCCTTTCCCTTTTTGGCCATTATTTATAGCCCATTTCATTCACTTTTCTGGCCAGCAAATATTATTACACTGGTTGAAAATAGGAAACTTAAACAAAAAAAGTGTGGGGGGAAGGACAAAAGTTTAGCTTTTTTTGTGATTAGTTCATCCTGTGCTTTCATCAGTGCTAATGACTATTTATCAGTAGTGTGAAACCACCCATTCAGGGTCAGAGCCCCATTGTGTTAGGTACTGTGGATTGGAGCTGATGTGCAGTGCCTGGTCCTCCTGGCTAAACATGCCACCTCTCCCACTTCACAGGCATTCACACTCCTAACAGCGACACAGTTTGATGTGTGCATTTTTTGGTTTGATCCTAAACAGTGCTCAAGAGAGATACTAGACCCAGCAACCCATAATGCAGTAATTTAGTTTTAATGACTCTAACTGTACATTTGTCTTTGGCTGCTTTCGTTTTCTAACAGTGGTAGTATTTATGATGGTCACCATAATGAAGCATAATAGTTAAATGCCCATTAAGATGAATGAGGGGAATGTAACTTCTCTGCTGGTGTTGCAAGGTCAGATTCATGAAAGGTGTAAACAAATAGATGATTTTTTGTTTGTAGATGTTTTTTAACGAATAAATGGCATGTGTATATTTTGGTTATCTGTAAGCCTTCTTAAATGAGTTGGTGATCTTCAGCAGAAGAACTTTGAGCTTTAATAAATAGTTCTAATGAGGATTGAATTTCTGTACAAACAGCCGTAGTGTCATAACATCATATTGTACTAGTATCTCTTATAACAGACTTTTCTATTTACAGCAATTCAGTAGTTATTGCCTAGAAAGAATCATTTCATATTATTTTTAAAATAGAAAGAAACCAAGCATGTTATTGAGTATTAGAATTCATCTCACAAAAAATGACTAACTACCTAAAAGGGCCCATTCCTGTGAAGTCCTGAGATGCTGCTGATGGAAGTGACACTGCTCAGCAGACCACAGGATTGGCCCCCATATGGGAAGGCTAGCTAGTTTTCATTGCAGTAAATGTATTGATTGGTTAATGACTGACATGCAAATTTAATTCTAATCTATAAGCAAAAAGTATCTTCTGGTTAAATGATGGGCATAGATCATGAAGGTGTCCAGCACCTGCCCAGCAGTAAGCTTATACTGTGTGCCACGGTGTAATATGCCATTATGGGAGCCTAAGTCTTGCTATCATACTTGGTTTTGTTTGTTTGTTTGTTTTTTGTCATTTAGATGTACCCTGAGAGGTCTGGAAGTCTGTGGGAACACAGGAATCAGACAAACTGGCTTTTAAAATTATGATTGTTTCCCTTTCCTCACCAAATGCTTTTCTGATACTTTACTTCTTCAGTAACGGACAGTACAGATACAAAAGCTGAGTATTGTTATTACTATTAGATATCTGAGCAGGTGGGGAGTGGGTAGGATCGCTTCTCTAAAATGCATTAATCAGTCTGATGCAAGGCCTTGCATGGGTGCCCAATGCAGCGGAAGGTATAAGGAGCCCCCTAGACCCTAACTTGCACATCCTGTAGACAAGCCAGACAGAACTGCATACCCCATGGTTATGAGAAGCTAAGGTCTGTTCCTTCCCTACCCTCTGAGGAGTGCACAACACTACAAAGTGGACAAGGGTGGGGGAACCGGGGGGTCTGGTCTATGGTTCTGCCCCTTCCCAGGGAGTTGTACAAGTTGTATTTTTCAGTTCACTGGCAAAATTCTGAAAAATTTTAAAAAATTGTTTCAGGTCAACCTAACCATTATTATTTTTTAGCAAATGAAAGAGTAGATACAAATTAAAAATGGTCTCTGGGGGGAGGGTGGGGAAAAGAGGAGATGAAATGAAATGCTTTTAGAGATTGAGTAGTTTAGTGTTATTAATTTTAAAAACAGATTAAAGGAAATTTTGAAACAAAAAGTTTCAAATGTTTGAAAATGTAGAAATGAAATATTTCAACTGGGGGAATTATTTTTTTAGTCCCCCTCCCCCCAACTGAAATAATTCAGCAAAATTTTCACAAATTCATTTAATGTTTGTGTCACTGAACCTGCGTTTTTCACTGAAAAAAATGTGGTCAAAACATTTCATCCAGCTCTCATTGGTGGCATGCAAGTTACAGCCCACAAAGGAATACCTGCTGCCTATGTATGCCAGAAAGGTTTGTGAGTCACTTTCACTATAGCCTATACCTAAATGGCACAATCTAGTCCTCTAAGAAGCAATTATATCATTATTGCCTCCCCCCCTCCCACAGACAGACACACTTCTCCAATCTTTTTTAAAGCAAACATTTGCACTGCTGGATAATTTTAGTACTTGAGTAGCTACCATCAAAGGGCACAATTCACTTTAAAGAAAAAAAATATGTTCAGGCTCCTACGTTGCAGATGGTCATGCCGGGCTGTTGAAGGCCTCTGTGGCATTGTGTGGGATTCTATAGTATGGAAGCCAAATATTTTCTATTACTGATTTGGGCCAAAATGTTCCATTTAAACTGAGATTGAAAGAGATGCTTAATTTATCTTTAATTTATACTGTCAGAATAAAACACGGCTTCATTCTTTCTCTCTCTCTCTCTCTCTCTCTCTCTCTCTAACTTGCTTTCTCTCATTGGAGAAGACCATCTGTTTGTCAAGGGAAGCTGGAAAATAATATTCAACATGAGATTTGTACTGAAATTCTGACACATAGTAACTACAGTTATGAAAGCAACTATCTATAATGTATTAAATTCATTTATATTTTATTTCCAATCCATCAGTGTCAAAAATATTTTTCTTCTATTCCTGGGTGATACTTATAATAGTTTAATTTGTTCTGGACATTAACAAAAAGGAACTGTTGGTGTTTTGTTATTAAACAATGGGCTGTTGTTGAGAGAGGCTGCCAAGATTTTGTTTGTTTGTTTGTTTTCCTAAGACATAACTAGTATTTCAGTAATTATAGTTAATGCATTCTGTGTCTCTTTAAAATGACCCCTGGTCTAGAAACAATCAAGAGAAGTCACATATAGAGACATTTTGAAATACTGAATTTTAGAGTCAAGTATATATTTCTGTTGGGACATTGGGGCAGAAAAGAAACACAGATGAGGGGAGACAGATTTTGTTGCCTATCAGTGTGCAACATACAAAAGGAAATATCTCAAAATGGGTAACTTGTGTGCAGAATGGGCAAACATCATTGGTGTGACTTGCAGCCCTTCACATTTGAATAATTTGTTCTGTTAGTGGCTGTGTATTTTTAAAATGGATATACATATTAGGTCTAGTTCTGCAAGCCTTGCTCACCTAGACTGACCAATGAGAGTCAGATTTGGATCTTTTGAAAATATACAAGCCAGGTCCGCCTTTGGTGTTAACTTCGATGGAGCTATTCTAATTTACACCAGATGAGGATCTCTAGCCCAAAGCAACGAAGCTGAAGCCCTCCTGTTCAAGGGGCATTCCAAGGCTGACCAAGGAAGATCAAAGGGTTTCATACATGATCCCACCACTTTGCCATTTCTTCAAATGCGGTCCTTAGAAGTTTGGATCGTCCTTTTTCAGGGATGAGGAAATGGTGGTGTGGAAAAAACAAAATCTCCTTTATGCAGGCACAGAAAGAGCCACCCAGGGAGAGTGGTTTGTCTCAGAACAATGATCTATGTCTAAGTCATGAACTTACACTGGTTCCAGCAATGATCCTTCTATTCCAAACTTCTGAGGAAATCTCATCTCAGGTGTTTATTTCAATATATCTGTGGATTCATATTCTTGCATTTATAGTCCTCTGTGTGTGTGTAGAGCTGCCGCTGTCAACTGTACCAAATTGTGTGATTTATGATGTCAGCAAAAGGGGAAAAAATACCTTTCATTTGTAATGAAATGCCAGGATACTAACCCAGGTTTGCGCAGGCAGAAATATAGTGTGCTAATCAATCACGTACCACATGCTGTCTTCATGAATTGCTATTTGAAATTATTGAGACCTTAAAATACAACAAATCTTTGAAATTTCTAAAAGAAAATCTTCCAACCTGTATACATTTTACTTAATTTCCTATTAACTAAAAATAAGGTAAATGAGTTATTCGTTGAACTTCTGCATAAACGGTATAGTTTTTTACATATTATGCTGAAAATTAGCCTGGTGTATATACACTTATGTGAATATATTATAATTGACTTCTTCTAGAGTACCAGCATGCCTAAAATACCCATTTCACCTTTGTTTGTATATATGCACCCAATATTTTCAAAACCCCTTGAACGTAACTGAAATAACCTGGCCTTTTCAACATTAAATTGTACATCACTTGAGCCTTCATTAATTTGCCAGGAATCTTGAGTAAATAGCAGTGAAGTGATAAAGAAGAAAACAAAAGAATCCTATCCTGTTTTATGTCTGCTTTTAATCTACTATTGGAAGAACAAAGGCAAATGTAATAACCAAATCCTCTTTTAGCCAGAACAGTGAAAATATGACAGCAACATCACATAGATTAATCCAAGAACTTTTAATCAGTGGAATGTTTTTCTTTATGCTGTTCCAATTTAGGTGTTGCCAAAAGCTTTACCCACTTTTATTTTTAGAGAATTTTCAGTGGAAAATCCTTTAATCTGTAATCTTGATTTATAAAGGTCTGTTTGTTCCATTTTATTAATTTGCACTGTGCAAACCCAGCTTTGCTGAGTGACTTTCTATTAAAAAAAATAACAAAAACATCCCGAAGTGGCTTTATCTATAGCTACTCTAAGCTTCTTTTCTCCTCTTCTCTTACAGAAAAAATGCAGCTGTTCAGAATAAGAAATATTCTGATATTTTAACAGAATTACTGTGCACTAATTATGTGCAAAGCATTTTTGCTCTGGGGTAGTAAAAATGTGATCTTTGGTAACAGTCTAACCTAACTTGCAACAGGGGTAGACTTTTATCTTTGGCACGCTCTTGGGGTTAGTAGGGCTTCCCAGGAGCTCAAAATGTAGACCCCTTCACTTCCACTCTGGGTCTTC
The DNA here is from genome assembly GCA_032164245.1 of Sternotherus odoratus. Taxonomy (NCBI): domain Eukaryota; kingdom Metazoa; phylum Chordata; order Testudines; family Kinosternidae; genus Sternotherus; species Sternotherus odoratus. The sequence goes on from JAVMKO010000008.1 coordinate 58,311,521, forward strand.
TACTGAGCTACTCTGCATCCTTTTATGCTCTTCCTCCAGTCTATGCATATTTTTCTAGTGTGGCAGGGTTGGGCCAACTGATCACACAGTAGCTCTTTCCGGTGTAGGATTTGTAGGGCCAAACTAGGAGTGAGGAGCTCTAGGTTCTGTTCTCAACTCTGCATTGAATTGTCATCTGATCTGAGACAAGTCACACAACTTTTCTGTGCCTCAGATTCACCATCTGCAATATATGGCTAACAATACTTATGTAAAATGTTTTGAGATCTGTGGATGAAATGTAAATACTCTATGTAAATGCATATTCATTTGCACTATGAGACAGTTTTTGTCATCCAGTCATACCCCTGCATGCCTTTTGTGAGGTATGTAGGGGGCCGTTAGGGTGCTGCAATGCTCCACAAGTGATTTCCCTGGTCAGCAGCATAATTTAGGGCCACAGGAACATTTTATATAAAGAATGTATGTATCAATATAGTGTGTGTATATATACTATATGTATATGGTGCATTTACATGTCACTGAAAGTATGCAAACACTACTGTCTCACTGGATTTTGGTAGGTATTTGACACTATGCAATGTTAGTTGTTTTGGAATGGTTTAAGTTTAGTGCCTTACTATTTGCTCAGATAGAACCTGATTTGGATTGCTACTTATCACTCACATCTCCTGCTGAATAGATAGGAATGCTTTCTATTACAATGCAGTATCCAAAAAAGGATGGGGATTGATCTGGGTTGCTGCCACTACACTCTTCTGCATATCTGCATTCTGGAGCCTTTAGCAATTATCAATAGGAACTAATATATAAGTGTAAAAATATTCCATATAATATAATATTAATGATCTCTATATGTTGATGTACAAATTCAATGGATTGTGTAGGATATGTGGGATGGGATTTTACATATTTTACTGCTACTCTTCTTTTTACTTTATTTTACTGCTACTCTTTCATTCGTTCAGGCTGTAGACTCAAGATACTCATGCATTTATTCCAATGGGATGGTTATCTTTGCTGATAAAAGGGCTAAGCACTTTTGAAAAAGGCTTATATTCTAGAAAATACTATGACACCTACTTTAATAATATCTCAATTACATAACTGCATTTCAATCAACACAATAGGCCAAATTTCCAAGAGCAGTCTCTAAATTTGCATCCACCATTCTGTGTTCTCCCTTCCCTCAAATTTAAATGTACATGTTGAGAAACTGGTCGCAAATGTGGAGACCGAGTCCTGGTCTACGTTAGAAAATTAGCTCAGTATAACTACACGATTCAGGGATGTGAAAAATCTAGATCCTTGAATGACACCATTAAACCAACCTAACCCCCTGGCATTGGCAGTGGTAGGTTGAATTCTCCCATTGACATGGCTACTGCTTCTTTGATGCTGATGAGAGAACCCTCTCATTGATGTAGGTAGTGTCTTCACCAAAGTGTTGTAGTGAAGCAGCAGCAGTGGTGCAGCTATAGTGTTTTAAATGTAGACAAGTCTTGGGATGAGGGCATTCTGAAAACTAGGCTGAGGGGCCCACTGAAACTAAAGAAGTGGCAAAATGCATGGACATTTTAAAAATAATTTCCTTCCAAACATGGATAGCATTGCCACAATGTTCCCAATTGTGCATCTGTTTTGTTGATTTTTGCATTCGAAGAACTCCTTGATTTCCATGAAAGATACTAGCTGTTTATAAACTGTCTGTTTCAATTCTCTCCTGTCAAGAGTAATACAGTAATAAAACTGTATTTTCCTTTCCACAAACTAAAATAATTATCCTTTCTTTCTTTAGCTGTCTTTTGATCCACTGGGTTGGTAGAATAAAGGCATGTGAGATTAGAAATTCTTCCGTCAAAGAAAGAAATACTTTAAAAAAATATAGCTATATCATGAGGATTAATCTGAGACCATTTAATTAATGTTTTCTTTTTGCTATGTTGAACTTAGCTTATGTTTTCTTTTCCTTACCTGCTTCCCTTTATCTTTAGTATATTAAAAGCCAAATCCTGGCATCTGAAGGTATGATTTAGCTAGTCTTTTCCCCATCCTCTTGCATGTTCCCGTTTAAGAATCTGTGCTATGCAGTCCCAACTGCATTGAATGATTCTATTTAAAAAAATCAATAAACTTAAGTGGCTTTATCTACACCCTTTCTAAGTCTCTTCCCTTTGTCTAGATTTACAGAGAGAAATGCAGACATTGACTAAAAAAGATTTTCAAATACTATGCTATTCACCAGATACTTATGGATAGCACATTAAAACTAGAGTGGATAATACATATCCTTTTCTAGCTGCTTCTGGCACTTTCCATTCAGTGATCATGACAGTGAATAGTTGCAGCCAGTGGTGAAAACTTTCTGGGGAGGTTGTGAAATACTATCGGGGGGGAAGAGGGACCCTTTCTTTGTAATTTCAGTCAATTTTGCTTCAAATATGCAAAGTGCTTCAGAAGTACAAATCAAAAAAGTCAGTTTCCTGAAAGTAATTTCTTTTTACTCTAAAAATGAAACAGGAAAATCTGAAGTTGGATGAACTTTTTGCAGATTCGACTTGTATTGTTGACAGTATCTTTTTTAGTTACATATTAGAATAGTGGTGTATTTTTAATGTTCTCACTATCATTTAGCTGTCCGTTTTTCAAAGTGTCAGGACACAAAATGAGATATTTTTCTGGCTTATGTTTTAAATATCTTCTGTTTTCCTCTATCATTCTGCAGCTCTTATCCTGTAAGTGTATTGTTTGCCATATAGTTCTTCCTCAACAATGTCCAATAAATACTCCGGACATAAACATCTCCGATCCCTAAATGTCTTCCAAATAAAAATACAGTTGTTATCATTAAAAAAATCTAGTTAGTACACTATGTCCGCTGGACATGAGTTCTGTTCTTTGCTATGCCACTGATCCCTCTGGCCTAGCGCAAGTCACTCTGGGTCCTGATTTCCCCTTCAATCCTCAAAGTGAAACTACAAAAAAACCTGGTGAACACAGGCCAGCTTCCCTGGCACCCTGAATCAAAGATCACACCTGCCCCCTTACTCAGCAGTGTCTTGGGAGACAGGGGGAAGCCTCTGGTTCCCTTTCCTCCCCTCAAACTTCCAAGAGAGGTTGCCCACTGATTCACTTTTCGACTAGCAAGGAAAGTCCAGAATACCCACTATGTTCCTAATAAGCAGTAAGGAATTCTCCTGGGTATGGGTGACCTGCCTGCTGACCAGGAAAGGAATTGCTGTGCACCTCATTCATTCACTTACAGAAACAAAGTAGATGGCCCAGAATCCCCAGGGACACCATGTGAAGCAGTATGAGGTATCTCTCAGCCCCAGAATGAGCTAACAGAAAGAACACCGGGAGTTAATGTTTACATTCTTCTTGTTAAAGAATGAGTACTGGCAGTTTTAATTATGAAAGCTTCATAGAGCCCTAATATTAATGCAACATACCATACCTGGGTCTTATTAAAATATTACTTTAAGAGGATCCAAAATCATAATCCTAGCTTCAGTCTATGCCAGGTTTATTGTCTATATTACAGTAGCACCAAGAGGCCCCATTGTGGTAGTCAACCAACATGTAAGAGACAAACCTGCATTCAAGAGTTTATATGCTGAACTGACAAAGGATGGGAATAAAAAGTAGTATTCTCCTAGTTTTATAGGTGGAGAACAGAGGTATAGTGATTTACCAAGGTCACACTGGAAGGCTGTGGTAGAGCTGGGAACTGAAACTAGATTTTGTGAGTCCCGAGCTATTGAGTTAATTACAAGATCATCCATCCCTAGTGGAATGTAAATCTGAATTTTGCAGTTTGTGCCTATCTTTAATCAAAGCTGAATGTACTGAACTGAGGTATGAATTTGGACATTATACCCTTAAAGAAAATTGCATTTAAGCTTTTCTAACATTGTCTTGTTGCCACTCTCTCATTGGGGCCAAGATGTCTGTTGTTTGTGTTGTCCCCCTTCCAAAATGATGTACTGTCAGAAGTTTTATCTAGAATGTTATACTACAAACTTCCATGTTTCAAATTCATTTCTCATCTACCAACCAGGGTTTAATCTGAATTTAGAACTGTTCCTATTTTACTTTCTCAATATTGTTTGTCTCAAGTAATACCAATAACTTCACTTTTGGTTGGGTTTTTTTTTTTTTGAACATATCTAAATTAGTTGAGGACTGTGAGGTCCACAAATAGAACCTGTTGCTAAGCAACAAATCCATAATATCTGAGGAATAATGTTACATGTTATTGAACACTGACAAAACTGGTGAATGGTTTCAGTGGAGATGGATCAGTCAAAATTCTGTCACAAGCTTACACCTACTGATGGTAGTAGGGAATTAGCAGTCTAGGTGCTCTAGTTTAATAGCTTGCAGTTCCTGTATTTTCAAAAACACACATTTCAATGTTATCAAGTCTGAATCATCATTGTATAATGAAAAATTAAATATTATGGAGCATGTAGACTCCATAATACAGTTTGAAGTTTGAAGAATAAAACGTTCCTTTAGCGGGTACAGTCTGTCAAGCTATGAACATCGAGTTCAGCTTTTTTCAGGAAAACCAAATTTTCAAACATGGCTAGAGAGGCTCACTGAAGGGGTGCCTCTCTGTGAAGGAGCCTGGCATAGTGGTTCTCTCTCCCCCCATTTGGCACCCCCCCCCCCCCCGCTCATTGTGGTGCCAGGCTGTTTTTTCTTTCTGTGACTCAGCCCCCAGCCAGGTCATAATTTAGTCCACTCTTTCTGGGGTAATAAATCCCAACCCAAAGGAACAAACACTCTTCTGTTTTTCACAGAATCTGCACATACTTCCCTCCTCTCCCAGGCTTTTCAGAATTCCTCCTCACTATCACAAAAGACTGCCTCCCAGGGACTTCTCCCTGGAGGTCCAGCTTCCCCTGGGCCACTGACCATCAAGGCTTCTTCCCCAGAATCTCTCTTTCTTAGAACTGTTTTAGGAACCTCTTCCCCAGTTGCCTTTTCCCTTCAGGGACAGTCTCAGGGTACATGCTTCTTCCTGCAATACCTCTTGTTCCATTCTCCTTTAATCTAGGCCTTCTTCCAAAATCCAGCTTTCATACCCTTACCCTCTTTTAAAGATTAATTCCTATTTCAAAGTCCTCACCCAGTTCTGTGCTTCTCTCTGGGCCTGCTCCCCAGCAGTGCTCCCTTCCCCTGCCACCTACCTTTTCTTCCCAGCTTCTCCTAATATGGGTAAGATCCTAGGGTTTCCTCCTCACTTACCTCTCTCTTCCCAGGGAGTGGCTTCAGACTCTCACCCTGCAGGCCCCTTCTTTGTCTTTTTGGGGGCTCAGCAGCCTCACAGCCACTTTCTACATTCATTTTTAGCCAAGTTTATATATCCTTTTAGGTCTGGTCTACACTGGAAAATTAGATCAGTTTAACTACATTGGCCAGGGGTATGAAAAATCCATACCCATGAGCAGTATAGTTAAGGTGATCTAAGTCCCCTGTGTTGACATCGTGAAGTTGATGGAAGAATTCTTCCATTGACCTAGCTACCATCTCTGAGGGAGGGGGATCACCTATGCTGAGGGGAGAACCCCTTCTGTTGTTGTAGGACTCAGTGGTTCTCAAGCTTTTTGTACTGGTGACCCCTTTCGAACACCAAGCCTCTGAGCATGACCCCCCCTTAGGGGGTGGGGGCGGGGCCAGCAGCCTCCTGGCGCAGGGGTCGGGCTCGGGGCCAGTCTGCCATCAGCCATCCACAGCAGGGCAGGGTCTCACGACCCCCCACATAACCGGGTCGTGACCCCGGGTGGGGTCATGACCCCCCATTTTGAGAACCAATGATGTAGGTAGTGTCTACACTGAAGCGCTGCTGCAGCACAGCTGTGTCACTAGTATTTTAAGTGTAGACTTATCTTCAGTAAAGAAAAGTGGTTTTTGCACTATTCCATTTTTCTGACAATCTTTCTAGTCCCTTTAGGGAAAATCCTTTGATTCCAAACTGACTCAATTTTCTTAAAGAGACTTTATTTCCATTGAACGTTGCCCACAATGCCATAGAACAGGATGAACAGTTTCTGTGGTTTTGCACACATTCCACAGCTCATCTTTGTCTTTTTAATAAGTTTAACTTATCATTTAAGGCACAATGATCTGTTAACACTCTGAAAATGACTACTTCACCTTTTTTTCTATCATGATTGGAGAGTAATGTATTATCTTCGATTTTTGAGCATACATCATAAAATCTTTGTACTTTTGTTTCCTTATTCCATAGTTCTTGCTGTACCTTGCTATTCACAAGCTCCTTCATTACCACACTTTTAAATTCTTTTCTACTTAAGGGTTTTTTAATATTCACCTCCTCATTTTTTAGAGCTTGCTTTTGCTTCTTTGTCAGCCATTACATTTCCAGGTACAGATTTGCGCTGGAATCCATGCTATCCTTACAGATATTTGGTTGCATTATTTACATAGCTATAGACATTATTACATTTATTATGTCATTTATGCTTTCTAAAGTCCCTGTTCTGATTATTATAATGACGGATATGAAATCAGATAATATTACAGTTGAAACTGGTTACACATCTCTTACCTAGGTTAGTGACAACACCATCCCTATTAGTTCAACCCTCAGAAGGGTCAAATAATTTCATATTTTTTAGATTTTTTGATTCCAAGAGTAGAAACACAGAAAGCTGTTTCCACTCTACCCATGTTGATATCTTTCTATTTCCCTGTATAGATGTGACATAGCTGGCTCCATTTTTCATAAACAAATTCAGAAAATTCAGGGGTAATTTTATGTTCCTTCCCTCAATTTTTTTCATACAATTACAAATCCACAAATGGGGAATAACTGTCCAACTGTAATTTGATTTCTCCATGACTAAATGTTTTTAGTTCTCCCAATTTTTCTTTTTTGCATATCTCCTTTCTCTATTTTTTAACCCTGATTATATGAAGAAGTCTGTGGTAATCCATATAAATATATCTTTTTACTTAACAAAGACTTTTTTTTTCTAGAGGGAGAAGGGGAAACTTCTACACTCCTTTAGCTTCTCCTTGGATCAGTTCCTCTTCTGCCTCAATTAACTTCAGATCTTTGGTCTTAAAACTTGCTTTAAACTTTGCTTCTCATCTCATTCACTGATATCTGTTGAGCTATTCTTCCTTCACTATCTGTCCTGCTGTAAGACTCCCCCCATACATCTCCATCTGCTGTATGAACATACGGTTGATGACAACATTATAATTAGACCCACCCATACAAAGGCTCATAGGCTGAGATTTGCATCCGCACAGGCTGGAGAGGAGAGTTTAGCCAGTTGTGAAAGTTGGTGATAGACAGAGACAGCAGCAAGACACACCTGTAAACAGCTGTCAAACCTTTGCTATGGCTTGTTTCAGTGACAAGTCAACTTGACATCTTTTGAGAGAACTAACCATAGCTGTTACAGTGAAAGAGAGGCAAGTCTACTGTTACAATGCTGTTTCAAGTAATTGTCCTGAGTACTCACTCTACAGCTTTATCATCTGAGTATAAATTAGAGAAGGCAGAAGTATAATGTGTGAAGAGCTGCAGATTAATCTTTAATGCCCAAAAGAGTCTGTATATTTTCCTACTATAATACCAATGGTGGCCCTGAATATGTGGTGCAACAATATAACATGATAATACTATTCAATAGTGTAACAACGCTGACCTACATCAGTTATGGACTACACATTCAACATGTGGAGTCTGATCCAGAAACAGAGGCCTTACACTTAAACAGAAACTTTTGATCCAGACACTTTTTATAATCTGCCATTGTATCAAGTAGAGTCCTGTCCCATATATATACACAAGCTTCTCTTAGATTCTTTGGAAAGATATGGGGCCCAATTCTTAACAGGTATAAATCAGCAGAGATCCCTTAAAACCCATGGAGCAACACTAATTTACCACAGCTGAGAATCTGCCCTTTTGTTTTATTTTCCATGACCAGTAGCTGGCTTTAGAATAAGCCCACTAGCTGCTAGGTAACAGACAGTATTATTTAATTAAGGAATTGTGTTTTCTTTGTCCTGACCTTGAAAATGGACATTTTTATATCTCTTTATTCTGTTGCTTATATGCATACATGCAGATAAAAGATACAAGATATATGTATTTCTACTGCATCCTTTGCATTTTGTAGGGATTTTTATGCACTGTATTCTGAGTGTTGACCTTTTTCAGAGACTCTGGTTTGTATTGTGATTCTGATTCTGATAGATGATGACATTTTCTAAATTTGCAGTTAGGGTCATTGAAGGGACAGCCTCTTTAAGTAACATTTTTGTGAGTATGTGAATATGCTGCTTCTGTTGAACTTGCAGTCCAATGACGATACCCTTTGGTTGGGGCAGGATGGGGAGTGGCTTCCTAAGCATGCAAAACTTTCTAAAGCTATCAAAATACCTGTTCCTTTCAAATAGACTAATGTCATGCCTTTCAGCTTTCATATGTTTCATTGATGGAGACAGATACAGAACTCCATTAAGCAGTTTAAGTCCTCAGTCTGTTGATTATAATCTGAGAACCATATCCAACTAAAATGTATCCTTCCTCTTTTAGAAATTTAGAAATTCTTCCGTATTATACACAAACAGGTCCAGGCACTACTTTCTACAATAATGTTTCCACGATTATTTTAGTCTATTTACTTGGATTACTTGGATCCGACTTGCCTCGTTGCACGGCGTCTTGATTCCGCCATGAACGCAAATCAATACCGCTCCACCTTTGCCTATCTTGCGCAAGTCGATTCTATCTCTCCCCAAACATCTTGACCATAGGATCCTCCCAACGTCGTCGAGAGCGACCACGTTGGCACGATTGTCCTCGCGGAATCCATTCTGTTAACCGTACGGTCCATCTGTTGTCCTGGAGACGCGCTACGTGACCAGCCCACCTGCGCTTATTTTCGTAGACGACTGAATCACATCCTTAACTCCACTTCGTTGTCGAATGACTACATTTAGAATGTGGTCTTGAAGGGAAATACCACACATTCTGCGTTCCATGGCTCTTTGCGTGACTGCTAATTTGTCTTCATCGGCCTGTGTAGTACTCCAGCACTCCGAACCATATGTCATTGCTGGAAGAACTGTAGAGTCAAACAATTCTTTACGCAATCGCATGGGAATCTTCGAGTCCAACAGCGAGGTTTTAATTCAATTAAAACTACCCCACGCTGCCTTTCTCTGTCTGCGCACTCTCCATCAAATTTGTTGGTCTTCGCTAGAAGATGTCCAAGGTACACATAGGCATCTACTTCTTCCAGCGCTTCATCGTTCAAGAGTATCCGTCCCTCTGTGCAGTGATCGTTTCGCATACACTGTGTCTTCGATGCGTTCATTTCCAGCCCCACTTCGCGTGAGCGCTCTTGCAGTTGTTGAACCTTTATTTGCAGCTCAGCGGTGTCACTGGCGAAGATAACACAATCATCTGCGAACAGAAGGTGTGTAAGGTGTTTTCCATCCACATTTATGCCTCCATTCCAGTCAAGTTTATTGAAGAGCGACTCCAATACAGCTGTAAAAAGTTTTGGCGATATAGTGTCGCCTTGGCGCACTCCTCTTCTGATCTGGACTTGACATGGCTCATTGAACAACTGAATTTCTGTGGCACAGTCACTATTAAGTTCGTGTATCAGATCAACATAAGCCGGGTTTATTGCATGATCATGCAATGCGTTAACAACGGCTGCAAACTCGACAGAGTCAAATGCCTTTTTGTAATCCACAAATGCAACACACAGTGGGATTCGATATTCCCTACATTTTTCCATCAGCTGTTTCACAGTGTGCATTTGGTCAATAGTCGAGAAGCCCGTTCTAAACCCAGCTTGTTCTTTACTTGTTAGCAGCTCTAGATCTTTCTTTATCCGATTGAGAATGATGCAAGTGAAGACTTTGTAGACTTGTGAGAGAAGGGTAATCGGTCTGTAGTTGGAAAGGTCTTCCGGGTCTCCCTTTTTCAGCAGCAAAATTGTTTTGGACACCTTCCATGCTGCGGGAGTTCTGTTGGACGCGACTTATTGACTAAAGTGTTTAGCAAGAGCTTGATAGAGATAAACGCAGAGGAAATCGCAGTGAACTGGGCAATTGTTCGGTAATTTTTGCGGAGTGCAATCGTCTTCACGTTATGAACACCATGTTCGAGAAGACAGAGGAGCGGCAATGGACATGGAGAAGTCCAGATGGGATGACCCTCAAGCAACTCAATTATGTACTGATGGACACGAAAAGGATTTTTTCAGATGTATCCATCATAGGCGACTGCATTATATGCTCAGGCACAGACCATAGGTTGCTGATATCTAAGCTGAGCATCTGCCTTGAGAAGGAAGAGCATATCAAAAGAGCTCAAAGATCTCCCCTGAAGGGTTCTTCAACGTCCAAATTTTCACCGAAAAGCTGTTCACAAGAAATCTAGAAAGAGATGCGGAAGAAGATATTGACAAAGATTATGAGGATCTCATTCAAAAGATCCAAGACACCATTAAGGAGTCCAGTAAAACTGTGAAATCCGCTCGAAAAAACCGTGTGAGTAGCCAAACTAATCAACTAATGGCGAAGCGAGCACAGCTAGACTATTTAGACTATTAGTTTAAAATTTTGTACCAATTTTTATGTGGCTATGAAAACCAGTCAAAACCAGATTGTCTATGAAATACTCCAAATCTTGTATGATCTAGAAGCTGTACTGTAGAGGCATGGAACCGATTGCAGCTATATGGTGAAAACTTTGGATAATTCAAATATTCCCTCACTGCCATATAGTTCTATTATTAATAAAAAATGATATTATGGTGGCACCCAAAGATCCAGGCAAGAATGAGGCTCTGTAGAATAGGGTGCTGTATGGTGAAACTATTCCTTCTCTGAAGGGTTTACACTCACAAGCCCCAAATTTGCAATGAGTTTGACTTGGGCAAAACACTGATTTCAGTGGGGCTCTGTACTGGTGATCAGGATGGCATATGTGGAGCTTGTTGAAGGATCCAGACCTAGAAGATCCAAACAGAACCGAGAACAAGAATGTGACAAAGAAACAAATGGATATAGTGTTGAAATAGCAATGTATTACATTCTCTTGTTTAACAACAAATATATATATATTAACATTGAATAATGTTGATCTTGTTATATAATTTAATGACTGAATTGTCAGCCTTATTTTTTATTCAATCTCTACTTTATTTAAAACTAGCGAAAATACCTGGCGTTGCTCGGGTCAGTCGGAGGTGGGGAGGGGGCAGACAGCTGAGCGAGTACGGGGTCCATTGGAGGGGGCAGAGAGCAAACCTGACACCCCCACCTCACCCCCCCGACCAAACCTGACACCCCCACCTAACTTACCCCTCGACCAACCCCAAGTCACATTTTCACCCCCCGCACCCAAATCCCCACGTCTCCCTCCTACCAACACCCCCTGACCAACACCCACACCTCACCCCCCCGTAGACCAAACCTGACACACCACCTCACTTTCCCCCCTCAACCAAACCTGACACCCCTACCTACTACCACAAACAAACCCGACACCCACACCTCACTTACCCCTCGACCAACCCCGACCCCCCTCCTCATCCCCCAACCAAACCCAACACCCCCTGACCAACCCCAACCCCCACACTTCACCCCTCACCCACCCAGACACCTTCCCACCCCCCCAGACCAAACCCGACACCCCCACCTCACCCCCCGACCAAACCCGACACCCCCACCTCACTTACCCTCCGACCCAACCCAACCCGGGTCCGTCGGAGGTGGGGAGGGGCAGAGAGCTGAGGCATTCCGGGGTTCTGTTGGAGGGGGGAGGGGGCAGAGAGCTGAGGGATTCCGGGGTTCCGTCGGAGGGGGGAGGGGGCAGAGAGCTGAGGGATTCCAGGGTTCCGTTGGAGGGGGAGGGGGCAGAGAGCTGAGTGAGTGCGGTGTCTGTTGGAGGGGGTATTATGACATCATAACTATGGCACAGAGAACAGCAGCTGCTCAGCTGATGTGATTGGCCTTTAAAGAATTTCACCCCTGGGGGGCGTCAGAGGTGAGATTTGAAATTTTTTTGACTCTTACGGTCATTAGGACCTCTAACTGTACCAAATTTCAAGTCTCTAGCTCAAACGGTGTGGAAGGAGTAAGCATACATCTGCGCATACACGCACGCATACATACACGCATGCATACACCATTTGACTTTTTTATATATAGATGTATTTCTACACAGAGTCATGAACCTGTGTGTGGACTTCTTTCATATGTTGATATTAGTTCTGCATGTTCAGTAAGGGAGAAATAACCTAGTGTGTGCCTGTATGTGAACACACAAATCCAAACACAAGTTAAACACAGTTATCACTATTTCTAATAAGCCTACCATTTTCAAATGGGAATAAAAGATCTAAATGTGCTCTACTTTGTAGTAATACTATGCATGTCAGAGACAGGATGTAATCATAGTGCTTTGTTATCTACTGCAGATACAGACAGTTCTAAAAACCTAACATTTGCTTTCTCATTACATTAGCCAAGATACAAGATTAGCATAGCTACAAACTGCCAGTGAGAGAGTGAACTATACCAGAAACAACAACAACAAAACAGCCATGTGGCAAGATTAGGGTCTTTTAGAACATGCACTAGATATTTCAATATTTTTTCTGAAAAGCGTTCCTGAATTTGATGGAACACTAAAAGAAAATATACGATTGACTCAGGATATCTTCCATTCTATGCAAAGATTTACGTTATGTTATGTGCTGGGGGGCAATTCAGCTTTGACTGAAATCAAAGGGATTTTTGCCATTATTTTCATTGAGAACAGGATTGGATAGACAAAGATATCAATTTAGAATGAAAATATTTAGTACCACTAACCATCTATGTATCTCTGAGACCTCCAATAAATCCTCTTTTAAAACCATGTGAAACTATTAGACCTGTCTAGAAAATGACAATTCCATTTCAAAACATCTTTCAATTATTCAGAATTGGTTTTTGTTCCATGTTGGAGCAAAAACAAATGTTTTTGAACTTTTGGAAAAACAGACTTGTGTAGAAATGCCTGTTTCCAGATCAAAAACCTTAGTGTATTTTTAGTTCATTTTATCATCTATTTACAGTAGAACTTCAGAGTTATGAATAATGGTTGTTCATAACTCAGAAATGTTTGTAATTCTGAACAAAACATTATGGCTGTTCTTTCTAAAGTTTACAACTGAACATTAAATTAATACAGTTTTGAAAACTTTACTATGCAGAAGAAAAATGCTGCTTTTAACCATCTTATTTTAAATGAAACAAGGACATTAGAACATAAGAACATATAAGAATATCAGACCAAAGGTCCATCTAGCCCAGTATCCTGTCTACCGACAGTGGCCAATGCCAGGTGCCCCGGAGTAAGTGAACCTAATAGATAATGATCTCTCTCCTGCTGTCGATCACCCCACTCTGACAAACAGAGGCTAGGGACACCAGTTCTAATCCATCCTGGCTAATAGCCATTAATGGACTTAACCTTCATGAATTTATCCAGTTCTCTTTTAAACCCTGTTATAGTCCCAGCCTTCACATCCTCCTGAGGCAAGGAGTTCCACAGGTTGACTGTGCGCTGTGTGAAAAAGAACTTCCTTTTATTTGTTTTAAACCTGCTGCCCACTGATTTCATTGGGTGGCCCCTAGTTCTTATATTATGGGAACAAGTAAATAACTTTTCCTTATTCACTTTCTCCTTACCACTCATAATTTTATATACCTTTGTCATATCCCCCCTTCATCTCCTCTTTTCCAGAAACAGCTTCCTTACCTTCTCAAATCTTTTGTTAGCTTTCCCTTTATTTTTAGGTTCAAGTATTTTATGTTTAATACAGTGCTGTCCTGTATTTGCTGCTGTTTTTGTTCTCTGCTGCTGATTGGTTGTATACTTCTCATTCCAAATGAGGTGTGTGGTTGACCAGTTAGTTCATAACTCTGGGGTTTGTAACTCCGAGGTTCCACTGTCATTGTGTTATTTAGTGTTATGGTTAACTCTTATGCTATTTCATGCCTCATACATAATCAATGTATGCTGAACAGTATTTGATTTCTCTCTCTGTGTGTCTGTGTGTGTGTGTCTTCTTAGAGGTTACCAGAGAACCCTGGGCCTCAAAAACCTTCCCCATGAAAATGCCATCAAAACTGATATGTTTCTGTAAATATGAAATTTTGTCAAATATTCTGACCAATTTTAATAACATTTTATATTCTTGATATTTCTAAGGTAGCGTAGAACAAGTAGGAAAAAAATACCCCTGAGATTATTTTTTTTCTCAAACTTTCATGATTTTAGATTTTCTTTATGTGTTAGAAATCAATTTTCCCCTTTGCACATCATCTTTAACATCAACTGGAGATATTTATGTAGGATCCGTCTCATGATCAGGCCACAAATTAAGAAGTCCTGTAGTTGAATAATGAGGTTGGCAAGGTATTAGGATTGCACTGCACATGAGATCAAAGCTACCTATGGGAGCTTCTCTGGGTAGCTTGCTGTTTATTAAGAAGTTATCCCTGTTATAGGATCAGATCTTTCTCCCATTGAAGTCCTTGCCTTAATTCTTATGGTAAGAAAAAGGAACCTAACCCAACAAATAATATGGAAGTGATGTGTAGCGGTATAATATTTCATTGTTTAGATTATTTTTTCTCAAATCATTGATTAAATTAAATTACATGTACTGCAACCAAAACCTATCTGAGCAATTTGTCCCTCTAAATTGCTGGGAACAGAAATGGTAATGTTGCATGAGAAGGGTACATAATTTAATGACGTGGCCAAAAATCTACCTCAGGCAAATGTAGCCATTCATTTTTGGTAAATTGAGTCTTAAGCAGTTCTCCTACAGGGCAGGGCAAATGAATGGAAGTGTACTGTCCCTGTGCCAGTGGGTAAAGAACAGTCAGGGGCGACTATTCGGAGTACTTTCCATCATTTTTATGTAATATTGATTATTTAGTCAGATTTCCAAACCTATTTTCTAAAGAAATCTAGACTAGCCTAGAAAAGAAGAATACAGTGGAAGTGTTTAAAGTAGTTGACCTTTCTATGTAATCCCTTAAAAAAGTAACTTTAGGGGTGTCTGGACCATACGGTATAATATGTTGTAAATTAGCATTTCCCTCTTATTCTTATAAGTATGCAAATACTGGAATAGTTCTGTGTTAATTTATTGTAATTTTCAATATATATTATTTAATTCTCAGGAACAATCATACAGTTATTTTCATACACTAATATATTAAAATGCATAGGAATTAGGAAAATTAGCATAATATGGTGAACCATTGTTGAGAAAAACAACAATGTAGTTGAATGTATTTTTTAACTGGAAATGGGTAGTAAGAGCCCCTGTGGACTGAAGGGACAGCTGGCATGACAGCACTTGACATCCTGTGTGTAATTGATTTTGAATGCTTGACAGATTTTTATAATGGTACAGAGGCACTTAAACTGGCAGGTAACTGCTGGGAATAGATTGAGTGGTGGTGAGGCCATTTTCATATAACTCTTACTCAAGAATCCTTTAGACACACTTGACATCAAAGATGTATTCCCTTTTAAGTTCAATAGCTTGTCAACTGGTATATGCTTTTTCATCAAATTCAGGAAGAGCAGAACAACTAAAACACCTATACATTATTTAATTAAGTGATTTTTTTTAAGATGATGTTTAAAGTTCAGCTGTACATGAGAAGGGTGGGAAAAGAAGATATTGGCTTGACAACCAAGGAAATAAGCTTTTATCTTCATGTTCAGAATTATTTTTATTGGCAAAACCTGATCTGAGAATCACTTGTTAAATTGGCATCAGAAGCAGATCAACCAGCCCAACAACTACATTCAGGGACAAGCTGTTTCCATCTGTTGGAAGTAGCAGCATTTTCATTCTTAATATGGGTTAAATGAGTTATACAACTAACATGACAACGCATGGAATTCCTATTTTCATTTATGTAAGGCAATTCCAAATGGTCATTTACAAGAAAATAAATCAATTTCTGTTTAAATACCCAGCCTAGTTAACATGCATAAAATGACCTGCTCTACTGAATTAATTTCCCACAATCTTTTCTGATGATTGGATAGAAGAATAGAACCTATGGACAAGAGATTGGAAAATTACTAATGACTTTGGATGCCTAAGATTTTGGGTTCTTAGTTTGAGGTACCGTGGAAGGGGATTGTTTTTCAGAAAGTCCCGAATATATGCAGTCTGGATTTCAGGCCACTTAAAAGTATGTGAAATTTTTGAACACTGAAGCACTCAAAATGACTAGTCACTGAGGAAAAACTTGGCCCCATAACTCCAAGAAAGTGACCAGCTTTTAAGCTAATTAAGATGTATTTTGCTATCAAAGGATATATTTGGATTTCAGCCAGCTTTAGCTATGAGGAGTTTGGCATGCTGCACAAAATCCTTTACATTTTGGACATGATTTGGATTGATTTTGGTATTTGTGAGGGTAGGTGGCTGACATGATACATCCTGGAAATCTAGAGCAGCTGCTTTGTTGAACTAATGGGCTGTGCCAAATAGTATTCACATTTCTTTTATTAGCTACTCTGAATCTGACACAGGAGAATTTTCAGAGGTTGTACTGACTATTCATCCAAAAGAAATGGATACTTAACGTCTTCAGTATGTTTAACTTCTCACACTTCTAAGGTGTCCCTGTCAGTATTCAGCTGGTGACATTCCATTAATAGTGCCCACATACCTGCCAATGTTCAGATTTGACTAATAAGAAAAAAATTGTTTGCAGCAAAACTAAAATGAGGTGTCATGGGGGTCCTTCTCCAGATTAACAAAATTACCATGGGCAGAATGAAGACAGCCATGATAACTGTCTAGTATTTGCTTAACACAGTGTTCCAATGAACTTTCCTGTCTAGGAACTTATCTGAAAGAATACTTGAGAATAGTGAATACTCAGCTGGGAAAACTCAAGAAATGAACGTATATAAACATTTAAGCAAATGCTGCTGGAAAAAGTTTTGCAGCATTTTCCCTGCTCTTGCTGCTGTCTTCTCTCCATCTGCAGATTCAAAGAGACATTCTAGCAATGGCAGTTCTTTGGATGCACAGGCAGAGAAAGACTTCAAAAAGAAGCTGGGATTGTGAACCACTTTGACTATAGATGAGAAGATGCCCTCAACTGAAGGAGCAGACATTGTCCTTCTCACTTCTTCAAAGCTCTTCCTTTTGCCAATCAGTATCACTTCTGTGTTCTACAAACTTAGTCTGTGCTCAAACCTTAACCATTAAACCCAGTGCCACACGTAACCACCTGACATTAAAATTCCTATTGTGAAACTCTAGTATTTTAGCCCAGTTCCTGCTCAGTTAACTTCCTGTACTTTAGCTATGTAATTATCTTCAGCCAGATAAGCTATTCTTTATTTCTGGGTGTAAACAGTTGTGTGGTACTCTGGGCACAGTAAATAAGTGTTTTATTCCATCTTAGAGAGGTTTGCACATAAAGTTTACAAAAAAATCAGACAGAAGACAAAAAATCTTTCACCAAAGTACCATTTGGATTGATCCCACAGAAAATTAATTTCATATGGCAAAGGGAAACAATTATGTTTGAGGAAGCAAGCTGAGTGGCTCTCATTGATTGTAAGCCATTCAGGTATAGGATCTTATCCAGTTTGGAAACCATTAGTTAGAGCATTAAAATAGCCATATAAGTACCGTACTTAACCTAATGTGCCAGGCTACCATTGTCCTGTACATATTATTTGCATGCTGGAGGGCTTCATCTCAGGCAAATATCTTTACTACTATCATGTGATATTTGTTACAAAGCTGTTTCACAGGAAATTGATTAAAATACCTCCTACAATGCTCTAAGCTTTCTAAATTCATAAATTAGCAGTTACTTATAATTGATTTTTTTTCATGAGAGCCACAGTATGACCAAAAAATCCCAATTAAAATATTATTTTAAAATCCAAGAAACCACATTTAAGTAGATTTATTAGTGGAACACTGTTTTAAACTCTCACTACTGTCAATCGTTTGTTTGTCAATTCCATTGCTCCAGAAGAATGTAGCTGTAGACTGTACTCATGGATGTCGATGGTGATATTCTAGATGGTCTGGAGTGAATCCATACACAATCAAAAACCAAGCCCTGAACATGACACAGTGTTAAGCATCATAAATAGTAGCATATCAGTAAGATGAGTCCTTATTGGCCCGTGTTGCTAAGTACAATAGGTGGGTAGGCGCATGAGAATTAACTGATGGCTTTTTAAGGGTGGTGTTTTCCTTTTTTGCTATGTTATGCTCTAATAATTAAATCCAGAGGATTTGTGGATCACTCCTTTCAGACCTGAGTCCAACAGAATAGATTAGAGTTTCCTAAACAGGCACCAATAAAACAAATGTATTTATTTTTAAAATTATATACAACTGCCTGCTCCCAAAAGGCAATATTGCATTACCAATGTGTATTGACACCCCACTTTTTTTGTTTCAAGCTTCCATACCATGACCATTCATGAGATTAAATTAATATGTACATCAGGTTCTAACTCCTATTGCAGCTGTCCATTTATACTGTATATATAGCAGATGATGGGGAACTGATAACAATTTGAACCCTAGGATTGAAATGCATACTGTTTCTGCTGCCGCATGCAAAATATGTTGAAATTTCTTTAAATATAGTTGCCTGGTGTACCCTGTGTGATGACGACATTCTGGAATATGAGTGGGTGGTGGTCTTATATGGTCTTAAGCAACTTTAGCTTAGTGTAAAGAAAGGATTTTTCAGATGTAACAAGGTCAATGAGTACCCTTGTGTAAAATGTTCTTATTCGGTATTAAACCAGAATCTTGTTTTTTTGTCATGAAATGGTTGCATTAGCCCTAAGCAGCTTTCATGACTGAACTATGTTTCTGCCCCTGGGGCTGGACAGAACATCACCCCAGGGTGACACGAAGCCCTTCAGACCAATGTGAACTTGTACTTCTGAGGTTATGACAGATTCAGAAGCTAATGCTATTTTTGCAGCTATTCACATCAAATACTGTATTTGCTTGAAATGCCATGCAATGGAAAGAGAAGGCCAGAATTAGGAGCTATGTCCATTTACACCAGCTGAGAATCTGGCCCATAAATCTTCATTTAGCTTTTCAGTCAGCTTGCTCTTTGAAGGCTCATCCAGCATAGTTCCTCTTCAGTATTTATAAATCCTGGAGCCTTAATATAATTGCAAGAGATTTCCTGCCACAAGGATGAGTTCTGGTGAACAGCGGTAAGTTCCTGCAGGAGAGCTGCGATTCTAAGTCTCAAAGACTGTACCTCTCTGATAGTGCTTTTCGTCCTTAAGCAACATAATTATACTGGTACCAATGCTTGCTGGAAATAATAGGCCAAGTCCTTGGTCCCTTCTCCTGACCGTTTGCACCACTCTCAAACCAGCCACTAGTGACCATCAACAGCAGGGGAGCACAACCCATCTTGCTTTCATTCATCGAGTCCTGTGTTGAGTGTCGCTTGGCTGGACTTCAGGATCTGACCTATTGTGCTCATCTCAAGACATGTAAAAGAAAGACAGGCACCATGAGACAAGTTTGCTATGTACCTTCCCGTTGTTATGCCTTTTTTTCAATGTATTAGTAAAATGCACTGAAGACACCACACAAGATCAGGATTGTAATATTTATAGGATTCATATTTAATGTTTACAGCTGTATCCACTCAGACGGTTATTATTAAGGTTATATCAGTATTCTGCATGCTAGCCTGTCATCTGAGATACAGAACCTCTAAAATATTTAACTTTGGCAGTTATCAACTGTGTAAGTGCAATAGATATTTTTCATATAAAACCATTGACTGTGCATGCAGTGCCAAAGTGTTTTTAGATTGCCAAATATATTTACTCTTCATGATTTTAAAAGAGCCATTACTATCCAAGAAAAGTAAATTTCTCTTATACCAGTGGTGATGGAACCTAAGGCTTTCTCAGTTAAATAGATGGAAAGCCCCTGAGGTTCTGTTCTTCAGTAATACATCACTTTCCAATTGACTTTATTCATTCGATTCAAAACCAAAGCCAGTGTTTCAAAAGGGACTGTCTCCCATTCATGTACCAAAACGAGTGACCAATTTTTTTAAAAGAGTTCAGGATGCTGAGCTTACTGGAAAATCTTCCTCACAGCCATGGGTGAAACTCTCTTCCCCACATTTCCATTTTTCATTGTTTATACCACAACCTAAATTGTCTGCCTTTGGGATTTCAGCCATCAGGTGAAGAGGCACAGTGCAAGCCCTTACTTTTGAGAGGCAAAAGCACATTAAACTGTGATTTCACACTGCTGTAATTCACTCCTGCTTGAGACTGGTGTAAGTTACCCCAGAGGAAATCAGAGTGGTTTTGTCTGTGCACACTTGGGTTTTGCAGTGGTACAGCTACCCCAAAGCTCACTTCCAATTGCTGAAATCAGGGCAAATCTCTAGCAGAGACAAAGCCTCAGCTTTGTAGGTATTAACTCTTTGGGACTTAGATGTCTTGTATTAGCATTAATACAGTTTCTTTTTATTATCCAGACATTAAATTCCAATTCAGAAAGTTAAATCTCATATTTATTCAGAGAGCTTCACAGGCCAGTTTTCAGCTGAGTGCTATTTTTCAGTGCTCTTTATTAGATTAGACTGAAGCAAAGCTGCCCAAATGATGCCTTTGGTATATAGATCAATTAGTGTAATTTACTGCTACAAATACATTTTGCCTACCTAGCAATCAAAAGTGTTACTGAACATTTGATTTATTATCCTGAGTAGTTGCTGTTTAATATCAACATCTGCAGGGGCTAATTTACTTTTCAAAAGACAGAACAGTGCCATTGTTATATATAAATAAACCTCAAGTGCAAAGCAACAGTAAAGGAGTTTCCACACTGTGGTTTTCATTCACAGAGAATGAAAGGATGCGTGTCTGTTCCAAGAATATGCAAGATGTGAAAATGCTGGCGACTTTAGCGATAAATGAATATACTGGATATGCTAACAAGTGTTCAGAAACTCTATTGACATTTGGAAGAATAGCTATAATGATAAACTAGGATTTTATGGGCTCTGACCAGTGTCTTCAAGCAATGCATGGTTCAGTGAGCTGCATCACACAGATGATTTTCTTTAGAGCACAGGAGTAGCCTGGACTTAGACCCTGAGGTGCACCCTGAAACATCCCTACCAAAGGATGTATTATAATGGGTGGCAGAAAGGAGACTGCATACTATACGTTTTAGAAGCAGATCCTGATGCTTAAAGAACAGAACAATGTGATTTAAAAAGCTAGTTAAACTAGGAAAGAACTGCAAAACAAAATTATTGATCATATGTTAAATACACAATGAAGCCTGTCTTAAGCAACCAAACAAGACACCAGCAAAAATGGTTGCCTAGTAGCATGTGGTCCTTAACAGGGGGGAAAAACAGTACCAATAATCCTAAATATATTTTAGGATAATCTGATAAAACAGGGGATGTAGACGGGATGTAATGCAGAAATTAGTATTATATATTCATATTTTTCATCACCACTTTGCTTTCTCAAGAATTCATAGAAATTGGGAGCGTTATTCTGTATTACATCACATCATGTTTACACCAGTGTAATTCAGTTGATTTTAAGAGAATTTATTTTTGGGATCTCATTCTTCACTCTCTTATGCCAGTGTAATTCCACAGAAATCAACAGAGCTCTTTGTTATACCAGTGTAACACCATTGATTTCTGTGGAGTTACGGTGTGGTAAAACTGGAGTAATGGAGTAGAAAGTGAAGCCCTGAAAATCAAATCATTACACAATGATATTTTAATCAACCTTTATTTTTGGCATGGAAGATGCAACACTGGAAATTTGGAACCAGGAAAAGCCATTGAATTCAAGCAAATGGGACAATATAACTGACCAGCAATACAAGGGAACACACTCTGGTCAGCATTTGCTATTGCAGTATATCTTACTCTAGAAATTCAGCCTCAGAAGCTACAATGACTATAGAATACTTTGTGTACTATATAATACATCAGTATCTGGCTAGGACAGAGTATCATCCCCTACTGTAATGACACTTGATCTTAGCCAAAAGGCCGAGAATCTATCTCTTACTCACTAGAGTATACAAGATGTCCTCCTTCTGTGGAGCAATATTTAATATTGCCAACTGGATATATCAGTTAGCTTGTTCTTAGCCCCAAGATAGTGCAAGTGAGATTGATGTGTAGGAGCTGTTGCTTTGAGGGCATGTTCCCTTTTTTTTTATGAGCTTGCTCCCAGAAGGGATTCAGCCAGAGGTATTGAGTCAGGTTAGGAATCTTGGTATCACATTCAGCTTTTCCTTGGAAAGCCATGCGCTGGGTCTCGGTCAAACATTGTGATGTTATTTTTAGTTCCAGTTTTGCAGTTTGCACAAATTGTGCTTTTATTAATTCTGTAATTACCTTGCAAGAGCAATACAATGATCACGAGACCTGATTATTCCCACCAGACTCTCTCATATCAGAGCTTGCATCAATCGATTGCTGCTGTTCACAGTTTAGCTGCACAGTTCCCCACTAGGCAGTGTACAGGGTGAGCCTCTGGGGAGTAGGTTGCGTTTTTTTTCTGTGACCTCAGAGAGGCTTTCTGCACCACCCTGAATGGCTGGTTTTGAAGACAACCATATCTCCAGGCCAATGGAGGCACCTGCATTTACTAGAAACTTGTGTAGGTGAAGCAAATTTTACTTTGGATTAATCCACTATGATCATATTCTGGAAGGTGGTCAACTGTCTAGTGCAGTCAAGAGGCATGCAGCCAAAATTTCAGAATCTCTATTAATTTTATGTGCCTTAATTTTTGGTGCCCACCTTGAGACATTGGGGGGCTGATTTTTCAGGCAGTTTCAGGGATTAACTGAACCTTTGACTGCCACACCCTCCTGCTCTTCATCAAGGGAATGCACTTTAAGATTTCAGACTGTCACCTTTCTTGGCAGAGACCTATGTGTCTCTCTGTCCAGACCAGGGGTTTAGGCTTGCAGTCCCTCTGCACCTCACTGTGCTTTCCCCAGTAGGTCTGAGACAGGTCCAGCATCTGTGGTTATCCTTTATCCAGGGCCTACGACAATGTATATCAATTATCAACCAGCCTTCACAAATCAAAGTACACTTATTCTTATTGTAAAAGCATTACAGAGACAATGTATCAAAAAACATAAATGTTCCAATACACATGCTAAAAGCTTACCAGAAGTCACCCATCAATCTTATGGGGCCCAAGTAAGCCAAAGTCTTTTTGACCTTCCCATAAGGGTCGGAGGCCCTTTTGCTCAACCAAAAGAAGGCTTTGAGATAGTTTAGACACAGCCTTTTTATATCAAAAGCCCATTCTTTCTCAGTCAGTTGGTTCCTGGAAAACCCAGTTTGAATCAGCATAGGCAAATGTCCCCAGGGGTGGTACCAGTCTGAAGGTTTTTACAGCCTGAGGGATTTGCCTTAATCACCCCTCACAGTTTTCAGTTTATGAAGGAGCTGTGGTAGTTGTACCCACACCCCAACCCTCAACCCCAGTTGCATACAATCTTTGGCCCACAATGACTTATTAAAATATGATCTCCAAAGATACTGTATGTGATTGCAATATCTGTCACACACACCCTTTATCTCTCCTGAGGAGGAGGAGGAGAAGGCAAGGATGAATAAGGCCTGCCTGCCTTCCCCTTTCTCTCTCCACTGAATACAAAGGAATACCAGATCCCAGCAGTGCCTTCCCCTCTCTGGTGAAAGCATGAGCTGCCATTTCATGTAGTGATCAAAAGGTCCAGCTACCCCTGCCACAGACCCCTTTTCAGCCTCTACTCCACTATCCTAATCGGTTATACAGACCAATTCTATGACTACCAACTCCAATAGAAAAATGAAACCGCATTCTAGTCAGCAACTTCTACTACCTGTGCTACACTGCTCTGCACTGTTTTCATGAAGGATGAATGATTCCTAAAAGTGTTCTCAATTTATCATTACTGGAAGAAAAAAGAATCTCCCACAACCCGTGAGTTTTATTTTTCCTTCAAATTTTGTCTGCTCCACTCAGATAAATAAAACTTTTTTTTTCTCACAGGAATCTGATTTTACTAGAAAAAGAAAAAAATGTTCTGAGGAATTAAAAATAAACATGCCCATGACTGGCATATATGATCACTGGTGAGAGCATCAGGTCAGTTATCTTAGTTGCTTTGCCTAAATCCCATCTTGAATCAGTTCCTAAAAATAATGTAAGGCTCAGATGCTACAGCTGACTCTGCATGAGTGAATCTTTGCATCTGTAAGGAGCCCAACTGAAGTCAATTGTAGGATCAGGACCTTAATTTGTAAATGCAATCTGTCCAGTCCCACTCTGCCTCTAAGAAAAGTCATCCCATTAAAAACTGCTTTAATAGTAAACTGTGTTTCCTGCCCACGTCAATATTTCAGAAATAATTAATTTTCCCCTGTTAAAAAATTATTGGTGTTTGGAGTCACTCCCCTTTTGTGTAAAGAGATTTAAGTCTTGGAATACTGTGTGTGCATAAATTGTACATTAGTACCATCATAAATTGCTGCTGTACTTTCTCTTATTAATTTATAACAGATGGCTAGCCATTTAGCATTTCCTTTAATGAATCCTCAGTCAGCTCACCCATACCAAAGGATTTGTGAACAAAACTATCTTCTACTACCCCTCAGCAGTTCCTGAATACACTAAACTTGTATTTGTTTTTGACCCTAGAAACTGAATTAAGTGAGCCATTGGAGTCAACCAGCTGTTAGCCATCTTCCTTGGAAGTCTAAATGCCATAAACTAATTCTTTCTTGTTAATTGTAAAGTGTCTGAGCCCACAGAACACCTAACTGAACATTACTCCAAGTAGCCAGTGTTCCAGAAATAAGACAATATGGATACTGGCTCTGTTCCTTTTCCTGACAGAGCTCTTGCAACTGAAAATATATGGCAAAGCAGCCACAGAGTTGTTTGAATTCCTAGGAACATTCAGAATTTCATAAAATAAAATTAGCCACAATAGTCTCCCAAAAGAAAATCTTAACTGAATATTAAGCTAACTGGAGTAAGAAAATCCACCATTTTAGTATAAAAGGATCCAAATCAAAACACATTCCAATTGACCTGAACCAAAACAAAAATTCAGATTTTTAATTTGCAAAACATTTCAAGATTTTGACACTGTTACAATTCAGGATGGGCTAACTTTTCAAAACTCAATATTTTTCACACAATGGGAAAACCATTTTCTGCCCAGCTCTAGAAAAGATGGCTTGCCCCCATCTACGCTGGATGCAAGAGCTTGCTCATTGTACTGTGATTATGTGAAATAGAAATTTTTGCAAAGACACACAAAATAATGCAGCAATGAGACTGAGAGGCTCAGCAGGATTGGTCAGGCAAACTGTCACAGTGATCATTGTCCAGGGGGGAAAAATACCCAATCAGATGTTCTGTGCTAAAATTGGCCATTTCCTCTTCATCTATACTAGTCTTCTCACTTCCACTGCTTGCATCCGACGAAGTGGGTATTATCCCAAGAAAGCTTATGTTTCTATACTTTACAGTTAGTCTTTAAGGTGCCACAGGTTGGCATAGGTAGTATCTAGACCAGGATGGGCTGGCTGCCGCTTACCTCAGCCCCCATTGGCCTGGAATGGTGAACCGCAGCAGTGGGAGCTGTGATCAGCCGAACCTGTGGACGCTGCAGGTAAAAAACCTACGTGGCCTGCCTGTTGATTTCCTGATAGGCCGCATACCAAAGGTTACCCTGGTCTACGCTGAACCACGACAGCAGCACAGCCTGCACATCTCTGCCACCGTAGCATTTGAAGTGTGTACAAGCCTTAAGTCTCCCTTCCTTTCCCTCCCCTCATATTATTTGGTTTGGTTTGTATTTTTTTGCCATTTCCATTATTGTAAGAAAGTTAAATAAGTAAATCTCACCTTTTGTTTGGAGAACAGTGAGATTTCTAGTCATTGTCATTCCCCTCTGTGCTTTTCCCAGTCCTCTTTCCCAACTTCCCCCTTTAGGCCCTGACCCTGTATCCAGGTCTCCTCATGCAGAATCCTGCATCTGTGCAGAGTCCCATTCTGCCAGAGGGTTTGGTTCTTAGCCTTCCCTAATGCCTAGCTCCATCTCTGCATTCGTGCTTGGAATAGTCTCCTACTTCATTTGTATATACACCAGTTGTCCTCCCTGTCCTACTTCTTTGCAAATCTTTCTGGAAGTGATCTCTGTGCTGATGATTTCACCTTGGCATTTTGTGTATAATCGGGTAGCGCATATAGCATATATGATATCAGTGGAGTTACACAAGGGATGAATAGAGCTCCCCACCTCATAGATATACTTAAAATGCCACTTACAGTTAGGGCCTGCACCAAAGGATGGGCGTATGATTTCAATATTCATTGAGTCAATGAATGGTACTTCACAGCTTTCACACAATCAGGGAATTTGAAAGGCCCCGGACACTAAAGAAAGCTTTAGCTTGCTGTGTATGCAATATTGATATAATTTATACATTTCCCAGAATAAACAAGGTTACTAGTATCTTCTTCATTAAAACTGCTTTCAAACAAAATTACGAACAACAGATCGTATATCTTTAAACAGATTAAATTGTTTTGTGCTAAGTAAGGGCTTCCACTCTGGAGCCTGTAATAAAAAATAGATATTGTTGAGTGAAAACTGTTACAATAAATATGGAGATTTCTCATGTTTGGTTCTTAGTATTATTTCACAAGAAATGCTTAAAGGCCTCCAAACTTAATATCCTATACAGTGACTGAAGGCAAATTAAATGCAAATGAAACTCCTTAAATGAGCACATAATGCTTTCTGCAATGAGGTTCCAAAACACTTATATTTATGATGCTAAGTGGGGGGAAAAATTAAACCTACATCGAAAGTACTGTGTAAATGTAAATTTCATCATCCATTCCCACTTAGTATGCTTTCCTGGTTTGTGTTCTGTGTCTGCTTTTTTTTTTTTTTTTGCAAATATGGCAATTGTATATTAAACAAAATTGGCTTCAATTGTATTAGAATTGGAAGAACTTGTCAAAATTCACCGAGCCGAGTATAGTTCTTTCCAGGCTCAAAAATAGAAGACGTTTAAAGTGGCACATCTTCTGTGTAAGTGTCCTTTGCTCTTTATGTGCAAAGGGCTAGTTTGTGCCAGATAGACACAGCCTTCAGTAGCTAAGGTGACCAGACAGCAAGTGTTAAAAATCGGGACGGGGTGTGGGGGTAATAGGAGCCTATATAAGAAAAAGATCAAAAAATCAGGACTGTCCCTATAAAATTGGGACATTTGGTCACCCTATGAGTAGCAGACAGTATGGAGCTGCAGTCCCACCCCAGGATTCCTACTGTGTACTTCCCCCTCCCTCTGAGTGTTCCTGGACTAATCTGTGGGTTGGTGAGCTGGGGGTAGTCCATATCCCTACCTCTGCCACACTATTTTTGGGGCGATGTGAACCCTGTGGAATACAGAGAAGAAACAGCCCTTGCATGACCTCACCTTGGCTCTTGCATAGGGACAAGAAGAATGTTCCTCGTCTGACCTCCCCATTCTCTCCCATGTCTATTCCTTGTCTACAGTTAGGGTGACCAGATGTCCCGATTTTATAGGGATAGTCCTGATTTTGGGGTCTTTTTCTTATATAGGCTCCTATTGCCCCCCACCCTCGTCCCGAATTTTCACATTTGCTCTCTGGTCACCCTATCTACAGTGTTGCCAACTCTTGCCATTTTAGCATGTCTCTCTCAGTATGTGGTGTTTAAGTATTTAACTTTGTGGCGGGAAAGAGGGAGGGATGATTAGGAGAAAATCTCAGCTTTCAGTTTGTTTGTTTGTTTAAATAAAAATAAGTTCCTAACTCTCCTGGTTGTGAAGTGAAGCTTAAAAACATGACCCTAGAGGCTCAGAAATCTGAAGATCAAGAAATCAAAATCTGTGGCTTAAAAATCATGAGACTGTTAAAAAGTCAGGATTTGTGAACTCTTAGGATTGGCAGTAGTGGAACTCTTCAGCCCTAAACACAGATCTTCACGTTGGGTCTAGTTTTAAAGTAAACCAACTAATCCGTTACTCTCTCCCCTTCCAGCAGCAGAATCTCGCCAGGTCTTGATGAACACACAGACCCTCTCAATAAGCAGCAGAATTCCATTCTTCTTGTTAATCTAGCAAACAGATTTTAACATTAAAATATTCCCTGCTCTCCATAATTCTCCCATTGTAGGTCGGAGGTGTTCCCAATTTGCAAGCTCCTCGGGACAAGTAGTGCCTAGCCAGTTTTGAAACAGAAACAGCAAAATCTATACCTGTCGTTATAGTGACTGTGAACATATGTTTGTTTCAGAAAACTGCCTGCCCATGTACATGCTTTGCCAGCCTCCACTGCTCTGCTCCTGGTCCCTGCTTTCAGGACAGATCTCATCTACAATCTGCCCCTCCTCACTCCTCAAAATAAAAACCTGTTCTTGCCTCCTTGGCTGCTTTCCCAGTCCCTCATACTGACTCCTACCAGTGTGAGCCTAAAAAAAAAGGGGTAAGGATGAGTGTGTGTGTGTGTGTGTTTCTTCACTAGTGCCTGAAAGTGATAAACAACTTGTGGCTTCTACAGATGATGAGGATGATTTTATCTTTTGTTGTCGACTTCTTGCACGGTTGTGTGGTTGATTCTTAGTGGTAAATCCTCTGTGTCACATCCTCCATTACTGTAATTACACAGCTGGGGAGTTACCTACCATTCCTTGTTCAGTCCCAGTAGTCACTGCAGATCAGTGCAAGCGTCTCCCCTTCTCAGAGGTTGAGCATGCTACCTGTGCAGCATTTGCTTTGCAGCTTTCCTGCAGAACTAGATACCAAGCCAGGGAATCAAACCTGAATGTCTTGCATGAAGCAATAAATATAGGGCCAGAGGGCCAACTCACTTCTGGATTTCATGCCAGGTTTAATATCATACAGCTCTCCTCATTTGTCTTATTAATCACATTTGAATAATGAAAAACCTCTTAGCTTTATATAATCAGCACTATCTATGCTTGGAGAAAACATTCAGCAAAATCCTATTTTAGCACATTGCATAGGTTCATAGGGTGGCTCAATTGAGCAAGTAACCATAGATTCAGCATGCTTATCATGCTCCTTCTATATATTCTTCTATGACATGAATGAGATTAGAAATATTGGCCTATTCTTGCATCGGTATGGGATTCTGAAAAAATGCACTTATTAACAGTAATGACACAATTTATTCCTTTAAACAGAATGCCACCTGCTACCATTTTGGCAAGGTTAAGTCTCTGCTACACATAACAAGGACTTTGAAACATACTTTACTGCAAATTTGGCAAACTTTGTAGCTTTGTTGGCACTCTTTACTTGAATCATTATGTGTCCAAGGATTATCTTAAAAAATTAAATGTATTCACCTAAACACATAGAACATATACAATAAACACCTTTTGTACTGGAAATAAAATCCTCTGGTGTTCTACAGTATTTAAGTTGTGATTTGCCACTATCACAAGATATTATTCTTTGAGTTACCTCTACATTTGACTGTTGTGTTATATTGGGCTTTCTTTAACACACACACAAAATGTAGATATAATCTGTACTCTGATCTTGACATTTTTGAAGGACTTCACACTTGATTATAGGGTTTCAGAAAAGACTGTAATTTCATTAATTAACCCTATTGAGTATCTGACACTCTGCAGCAATATTTTCTTTAAATTCCCATTTAGTTCCATGAGGTTGTCTAAATAAACCCTGAGTAAATGCTCCAGTTTTGCACATCCCTTTCCTCCAGGACTGATCTATTAATAAACAAAAGAAAGACTCAAAATAAAACAAAACCCTTCCCACTTTCTGTTCTGGAAAAAGGTGTTCCCTCTCCCCTTCCCTCCGATAGCCGTTTCCTCATTACTGAGGTGCTTTTGAAAATTCCGCCCATTAAGGTCTATGGATTAGAAACTTTTCCTTAGGTTTTCAGATCTACTGGTCCATGGGTAGTGGATGATATCTGGGGGTTCCTTTACGATGATTACATATCAATCTTCTATCTAGACTTTATTACTGTTACTGAGCAGTATCATCATATCGTGAGCATAGGCAAAACATTAAGGATGAGATCCTCATCTTGAAATAGAGCTTTGCTGATTAACACCAGGGAAGGAGCGGGCCCAAAATCTGTAAAAGTTTATTTGATTTTTAACCTGATCGAAAGGTTTTTAAAGCAGGAGTGGCGTAGTTAGTAACACAGTAGTGCTATAGGACATCACTGCTGATATGTGGGATGGTCTCAGGCTATCCATATCCGAGGATATGGTCTGGAGACATCTTCCATAATAAATTCACTCACTAGGAAGGGAGTCAGCTGTATCAACCTCAGCCGATAAGCAGGGTGCCAAGCAAAAAGAGGCATCACCAGGGAACAGGAAAAAGTACAATGAAATGCCAGTAATAGACTCTGGGAGGTGGCCATTCTGCATTGATGTACACAGCTTTCAAACAGCCACAGACTTATAACTGAAGAATAAAATGATACTCCCGAGTGATAAATCTGGATGACTGATGAGCAGGTAATTTTTGAAAAATGCTTTTATTTTTAGAGTTTGAACATAGTCTGTAGTTTATTTTAGTTTATGTGCTTGCTAGGTGCCTCTGACTGATTTAGTGATGCTGTAAATAGATGGCCCGTAGCGATACCTGTGATCCCATAAGGTCTCAAAAACCCAGCTTTTACAACAATTACATTGGAAACCACTAAGAATATCTAGCTGCTGCAGGAAGTGACGTTGGTGATTTAGCAAGGGAAGATTTTCCTCTGAGTCACTGCTGATGAATCCGTGCTCCTGTGTGATGGAGGCAAGGCCACCTTCTGGCCTTAAAATCTAAGAGTGATCTAACTAGGGTGACCACACGTCCCGATAAAATCGGGACTGTCCCGATATTTAGTTGTTTGTCCCGCGTCCCGACCGAGGTATGGCCGGGACGCTATTTGTCCCGATATTTTGGCTCGGGGCTGCTCCCAGGAAAGGGTGGGCAGTAGGACCCTGCGGCTCCTAAGCACAGGAGCGGCAAGTCCCTGCCACCACAAGCACTGGCTCCATCCTGGCCAATGGGAGCTGTGGGCATAGACCCCCCCAGCTTTTAGCCAATGGCAGCTAGAACCAGTGCTTATGGCTGGCATAGCATATGGAGTGCAGGGCCCCCACTCCCCCGCTGACCCTAGGAGCCAGACCGGAAAAGCCAGGTAAGGGCGGGGGAGGGTGGGGGCTGCGGGCTGATGGGAGCCAAGGCCCTGGGTCCCCAGCCCGTGGTTTCGGGGCGGGGCGGGGGGGGGGGGTTCGCCCCCAACCAGCGGCGGGGCTGCCTGGAGCATGGGGGGCGGGGGGGCTTCTGCCCCCGACCCGCTGTGGGACTGTGCAGTGCCCGGAGCTGGGGCGGGGAGGGTTGGTGCCCCCGACCCACGGCGGGGCTCTGCAGTGACCGGAGCTGGGGGGGGGGAAGGATTGGTGCCCCTGACCCACAGCGGGGCTGTACCTGGATGGGGGGGAGGGCTGGTGCCCCCGACCCGCGGTGGGGCTGTGCAGTGCCCGGAGCTGTGGGGGAGGGCTGGTGCCCCCGACCCACGGCGGGGCTGTGCCTGCAGTCAAGACCGCTGCCCCGAACCCGCGGCGGGGCTGTGTAGTGCCCGGAGCTGGGGGGGGGGCTGGTGCCCTCGACCTGTGCTCGGAGCTGGGGGGGGGGGGCTGGTGCCCCCGACCCACAGCAGGGCTTGCCCAGATCGGGGGTGTGTGTGTCTTGGTGCCCCTGACCCACGGTGGGGCTGTGCCTGGAGCTGGGAGGGGGGCTGGTGCCCCAACCCGCGGAGGAGCTGTGTGTGTGTGTGTGTAGGGGGGGTGTCCTATGCCCCAGGAGAAGGGGGGCAGGACCTGGGGCAGGGTGGGGGTGGAGTCTGGGAGGAGCAGGGGTGGACTGTGGGCGGGGCCCCAGTGTGTCCCGATATTCTGGTCCTGTGATCTGGTCACCCTACATCTAACGGGGCACTGTATTATTCAGATGAGATTTTCATTCAGATGAGAAGTAAATTAGAAGTCCAGGTCACCAGTAACTGTTAAAGATCCCATACATTTTTTGTATGAAGCAAGAAGCACACATGAGGTTGTTCTTATAAACTTGCCAGCCTCGTCTGCAGTTGTGATAATCTGCAGCCAAGCATCAAACTTTAAGGTGTTTTGTTAACCTAGCTTGAATATATTTTAGATTCCCATCCCTTGTCATGACCTGAGATAGCCAGTGCTGATGGTTTTTGAATCTGCTAGGAAGACAGTACTTATGGTATAAATACCATATGCAGGCATTTGAAGCGATTACCATTTAAATAGCCCGTGTCAGCCTAAACAGAAAACACAAGGGTGTGGATGGCATTTTTTTTGCAGGAGTCCAGTTCCAAGGGATCTTTATGGTATGTTAAACACATCATCCAAACTGACATATGCTGTAGTGATGTTCTGGGTTGGTGTCAAAGGCTGATCTTGAGTGAAGGATGATGGGTAAAAACAAACACAGTACAGAAAACACACAACAGCAGGAGACAGAAACAGCAAACACACAGAAAGTACAGAAAACTTGCACAGTGAAGAGCAGGCAGCCTCTAAACCTTAGGCCCTGATCCTGTAACTTTTGTGTATGTGCTTCTCTTTACACACTGGGGTACTTCTGTTGATGTCAATGAAGCTAATCATATGCTTACACTGAGATAAGAGTTTGCAGGTAGCAGCATCCAGGGCCGGCTCCAGGCAGCAGCCAAGCAAGCAGGTGCCTGGGGTGGCAAACGGCAGGGGGCGGCATTCTGGGTGCTGTCAGGGTGGCACTCAGGCAGATTTCGCCAGCATGCCTGTGGCAGCTCTGCAGCTCTTCCCTCTTTGGCAGAGCTGCTTAGGGTGGCAAAAAGGGTAGAGCCGGCCCTGGCAGCATGGAGGATAGTGTTTGTGAAGTTATTACCCCAGTGTGTGTGGGCAAGAAAGGGAGGAGAATGCTCTTCTCCCTGATATCACAATGCCAGCATGCCAGAGGAGATAAGATACACCAGGTATAGTTAGAGTATGGTATAGTCCCCACCACCTCTGAGCAGAGGAAAACCTGAAGGCAGATTGTGACTCTGATCTATACTTAAAACTTAGATTAATCTGCTTATGTCACTCAGGACTATGAAAACGTTTGCGCTGTGAAAGCTATAGTTAGGCAGAGTTAACCCCCAGTAGAGACGTTGCTAGGTTAATGGAATCATTCCTCTATCGACCTACCAACATCTCTTGGACAGAGGGATTAGCTACACTGATGGAAAAACCCTGTCTAGCTCTAAGAGAAGTGGCTACACTACCGTACCACAACTGCAGCACTGTAGCTGTATTGCTGTTACAGCTGTAGTGCAGACATAGCCTGAGTCACCCTCTGCTTCCTGGGCTGATCCTGGGGTGATACAAAAACACATTTTATACAACATGGCAATGCTACAATTTAATCCACAATTGTATAAAATTATTATTTTCATAATGAAATTGTGGCTATTGGGGATTATTTTAAAATAATCCTATGCTCTTATTAATGTTACATGTAGGTCCATACTTTGATGTCATCCTGAGTGTTTTTTTTCATCTAGTTTTGAATGCTTATGAGGAAATCAGAAGAGGACATTAAGAGAACACACTCTGTGAAGTCCGATATAAAAGTTTTAATATCTTATCCCTTTCACTGTTAAAATGTGAATGGGGGAAGCCGATTTTGTTTTAAAAAATCATATTATTCTAAGATCTCTTTTAATATTAATAGTGAAAGTGAATATAACCTGACTGATACCACCCTGCATGAACACTTTCGTTAATCAGCAGTAAATAAACCCAACACATAAATTTATAAGATATTTAATTTATGCTAACAGTTGGCAGTGCTTTGCTAGCATATGCTTACCAATTAATTTCTTTATCTATTATATTGATTGGAATCTGTATGGTTAGTTTTAAATTAAAAATGTTTCCTGCTCTCCCTGTAGTCAGTGGACTAAAATAGACTAATCAATATTGACATTTAAGACATCATTTCTGTTCCATTTGCATGTTTAAAAGCTGAAAGAAATTAAAAGGAGGTTCCAATCATTTTTCTTTCCAAAGGTGAAATATTGCACAGCACAGGCAATGGATACTGATTATGTTGTTTTTGCCTTTGAGAGGTCCAAGGACAAATAGTATGAATGATAATACTGATGTTGATTTTTACTGCTGTGCTAGTCTGAAGTAATCTTTATCTCAATATTTCCCTGGTTAGGGAGTATCTTTCTTGTACTTTAACTAACATTCACTATTATCTATCTATGAATTCCTAATATACCCATCACCCTGGTATCTAACCTTCAAGTGCTGCCTACAAAGGGTTCCAATGCTTTGCTATTCCTTATTTCATTTGGCTTAATCTATTTGTATGTATATATTTATATGCATACTGGCTATGAGACTCATTGCTGTTCTTTTCCTCTGATTTGATCCCCTTTCCATAAAGTGATTACAATTTTAAAGCATGTTATAAAATAAAATATGCTCATGATGATTTTTCCCCCACTCTAGAGTGACTTTTGCAGCATACTGTTGTTGTTGTTTTTGTTTTTTTTGACAATCCAGCTAATAGATTGTGTATGGTACATACTCAAACATAAAATAGGCTATGTAAAAAATGGCAGCCCACATTACAGAAAATGTTAAATGAAGCAACCCCATTGCTTTTGAATCAAGTTAGACTTTATCATCATTTATTATTCATTTGAATTCCTCTGAACACTGCTTCAAGCTTCTCCTAGGTGTTTATACTGAAGAAAGATAAAATGCATAGATGTGTGTTGCTGCCTAATAAATCTCTTTCATGCTTTTCACTTGCAGTGACAGAGTACCCTGACCTTGGAAAAGGGCTATAATCTAGTGTCTTTATAGAGATGAGGAAGCAGCTTTGACAAGTAGAAGTTAAACCCTAGATGGTCCAGGACTATCTAGCCATTGCTTAATCTTCTTAATATGGTAAGACAAATCCCATTCTTCATTTTTATATTAACATATTTCAATTTTATTACAATTTTTAACTCTTAAGTAGAGCTATAGGAGCTTGGAGAGAAATGCCAGACAAGCGCACATATTTAAATAAAACCTTCCCAGTCTCAGAAAGCACACAAGTCTCAGAAAAGCTTATTTTAAATGAATGTAAAATTATAAGAAAGGGGGGAAAACTAGGGCATTGAGGACAACAGACAAAACTAGAGAAGAAGCAGTATAATGAGGAGAAAGGGAAGAGAATTAATTACTGTTAATAATGCAGTGAATTTTCTTCCATCTGGATTCCCTTACTAGAACCCATAGATTCCTAGGTTGACATAGCCTTAGAATCAGCCACAGTGGGATGTTTCTCTGCAAAAGGAACAGCTATCAATGTGTGATATACACCATATATGAGTTTATACATGACATAACTCATTGTCCCAAGTATTTTACTGCAAATTGATGGCTACCTACAGCACCAGCAGATACACTATTTTTTGGGGAGGATGGGGGTGTAAGGTACAGTTATCCACAGTTGTTCCTGAGTGTGATCATAGTAGATGAGCTTTAATCTTTCTGTATAAAAACAGACCAGTTCTCAATCCAGAGCCAGCTTGAATGGGCTCACATGAAATATAATCTGCCCCAAAATGTGGTCCCAAAGTTTTGACTGTGTGGAAAGATCCTCTGGCAACTACCCCCCTGTGTCCCTCCCTCAGCCCTCCCTTCTTTTCACTTACATAATACAAGCTACTATATTTTTAAGAAATTTTCTAGCAATGTTAGCCTCATTTGCTAATAAATGAGTAAAAACAATCATCTTGTCTTGACTAAGGTTGGTCAAACAATTTATTCAACCTCCTCCTGCATTTCTGTTTTCAGGATATTTACCATATTTTCTGATTAACTTGAAACTGTTCATACAGAGCTGGCGTTGGCTATAACTGTAATGTATGAGAGAATGACAAGTTAAAATGCACGGTCAACATTTCTCTTTTCTTTATTCATTCGTTTTACAGCCATAATTTTTTTAAAAAATTGGGCACCGCTTTTTGGTGTCCCCAAATCTTGGTGTCGTAGGTTCACCAACTGGTTACACCGGCCCTGGTGATTGGTCACATAAGCCACATGTTATTGCTGCTGTTCCAGGACTAGATGACCTAACTTCTAGAACTATTTCCCCTTTTTGTCTGAATAAATTTTTGTTTCTTGATTGAAGAAATCTTTACTACTTACCCAACATTCAGTATTTGCAAAGTTTTGTGCAAGCGAAATTTTGGTCATGCCAATATTCACACAATATTCAAACAAACAATAGGAGTTCATGAACAGGCCCAGTCAAAACTGGATTTTTATTTGAGTGAACTATTTTGGAAAGGATCTTCCATTATTTCAGGAGCTCCAACATTTACAATCCCATATGGAACAAATTTCTAAATATAAGCAAGATAAATACATCAGCCCAACACTATATTCTCACAAATACAAATAGGTGTTTGATACTTTATCCCAGATTTTCAAAAGGTCTGTAGTGTGGCCTCTCAGGCTCCGAATCTGGAGACATTTGCAAGCACTCTGTAGGTCAGCAGGACTACTCATGTGCTTGATGTGAAGCACACGATCAGAGCTTCAATCTGCACCTGCAAAGTACAGATAAATATATGTGCCCGCAAAAAGCATAATTTTTGTCCACACATTCAGTTTTTTCAAGCAAATGAGCTTTGTTGAAGGCACTTCAGCAGGCACAAATGATGGAATGGACAAAACTACAGATTCAAATTCAGAGGTGGTTTTTTTGATAATTTGACTCTTGGAATATAGTCACGTCATATAAAAGTATACAACCATCACCTTTAACAAATAACCCCTGACTTTCCATGGGGTGGTAGGTAGACGTCAATAACACCTTGGAAGGATGCACTTTCTTTTCAGGTATTTAGGCTCTTATACCCCTTTCAGTCCTAAATAGAAGGCCACATATTTTTCCCCATGTTATAGTCTGTTGCAAAAGATACAGTCTCACTTAACTTCTTAGCATACATTCTTCTAGTAGCTTTTGAGATGGAATAAATGCCTGTGCCTAGCTCTGGCTGTTTGTTAATTGCAACTGCTATGCACTACTATGTGTATCATAAAACAATAGCAATTCAATCTTAATTTCCTTTGCTTCCACCTTGCCCCAATGATATAACATGAAAGTTTCACCAGAATTAAGATGTTTCATATTTTATAACTCATCACCCCCCATTCCATATTTGTACTTTTGTAGAGAATGCATTTTAGGGGCTTTGGCAGTGGAGAGTACATATGGGAAATCCTTCGTGTTGAGCGATTTTGAAAATTGGGGGGGTTGTTTTTTAATCATATCTAGAAATGATATGCCGATTCAGCACTTCTGGTCCATGGATGCCATTTGTCCTCTATCAACAATGCCAGCCAGCTATAAATAATTGTAAAGTTTTTTTATTCACACGTAGTGCTATGGTATTAGCTTATGCACCACCCTTTTACCTTAAATATCACACAGACACCCAGCTCACTGAGTTAAATCCATTTTTATAGTGGAATAATAGAAAGCCTCTTGGTCCACAAGCCTAGTTTCCTTGTCAAGATGAAAAATAGAAAACAGACCCAGAAAATGGGGCAAAGGAGAGGAAAGATAGGGGAACGTCAAGAAATGAAGCACCAAGAAAAGAGAAAGATAAAAAGTAAGTCCTGTAGAGCACTGAAGCAATGTGTATTTTTCAAAATGTCCAATAGTTAGCATAGTCAGAGGCATCTCACATGTATTTTGATTCCGTGTGGTGATGAATGGCACCTTTCAGTTTCATAGGAAGTTAGATTTAATAGTTTTTGGGGGGATATAAAATGTTAGTTTCACTAACCTCAATAACAATTAGGTAATGAGTCCTTTCCTAACAGTTGTCTTTTCCAGCTTGACACAAATTTAGCATGGCTGGCATGTCCCTTGTATCTCAATGGGCCTGTCGAGCCCAGAATAGAACAGCTGTTCCCTGGCTAATTCTGTGCCAAAGAGAGATCTTATTATGACTTACTTTATTATGTGTTACTGTGTCCTTGGAAGAGATCAGATACTAAATAGAATATGTAGAATCTGGGGAATTTCCAAAGGGGTGCATTGGGCATAAAGCAGGAACTTAAGTTCTATGGAAACTGAGGTGTTAACAAAGATAGATGGGGGTGGGCAGTGGTACACTTTTGAAAATTTGACTCCAGCTCTGGGTGTGAAATCTGTTGAGTGCTCTGGCTCCTAATGCCAGCTGTCACTTGAGCCTGTCTTGTCCTGCTACTGGCCCACTAGTTGCCAAAAGCCACAGAGTTAATCTGCTCTGGACTCTCAGTTCTTAGCAGGAAACTATGCAAGATCTATATGGGGTGACCACTGGGACATATAGGATGATCCAGGAAATATGTATGACAACATGATGCATCATGTGGCTCTGTCAGAGAGGATATTGGAGTGTTTCCTGGGTGATGTAGTCTAGCTGGGATCCCAACCCATAAGGGTGAATGGGTGCATGAGGTATCTGAATTACAGCTCCCATGAGAAAATGTAGCATGATAAGCAACTTAATGTTAAACTGATTCTAAGCAAAATGTTTCAGTTCAGTTCAACAAGTTGAAACAGTTAGACCCAGGTTTAAACCCACTTTTCCCAAAGAAAACTGAACATTCAGCAAAATCAAAATGTTCCTCTGGAAAATTCTAATTATGTAGAAATTTTAAATTATTTTTTCTGGAAAACCAAAATCAACAGAAAATTCCAAACCAGCTGTATGCAGCACCCAAAAAGCTAAAAGAACTAAGTTTCTTCTCTGGAAATCCCATTTGTGGTCAGTCAAACATTCTGCCTGTCCGAATCCCTCACTGGCTACTCACTCCAGTTCAGGCTCTCACTTATATTGGCATATATAAAGAAACATTTATTTTAAGTTCTTCCAAACTTATGAACCATTAATTATACTTCGTGAAAATTGTGGTGTTAGTTAAAAATACTTAGAGCAGCCACTAGGTGGCATAGAGCAAGGAGGTAAGATTTCTGTGTAAACCAGAAATAAAGTCAGGGCATCCCAACCATGTTGTGTTGGGACTATAATCACTGTAAATGCTTGTTCTTTTATTACTGGACAGGATAAAGAGTTGGGGCTGATGAGCATTCATTTCTAATACTCATAATTTTAATACATTCTCTTAATCAAGTTTTCCTTCCTGCTTGTGCTTTTCTTTAAGCATAGGAGTAGGCCCTTTGATTTCATTGTGACTACTTGCGTGTATAAAATTAAGCACATATAAATGTGTTGCAGGACTATTTTCAAGTTTTCTTTCATGGATAAATAATCCTGATTTTGCAATCTCTAGAAAGTCCAACTGTACCTTTATAAAAATACTCTGTTGCCCTTCTCTGGACCTTTCCAGTCTCATCTATATCTTAAATCTTATAGCTAACATATTTGGAATACTTATCTCATCATAATGGAAGGCATGCCCAACTAAATCAAACTGTGCATCAATCATAGTAAGTGAGGGAAAGCATTATTTTATAATACACACGCACAGAAATATTTCTTTAGTATCACTGTCCAATGGTGTGAAGATAAGGGAGCTCAGCCAAACACATAGTCAGAAGGATGCTGATCATATAGCGTGTAATAACAATATGTGTTAGGGTAATTTATTTTTATTTTAAAAATACATAATATGGTAATGCATAATAATATTGCAGTCACCATTCTAGCACTCAATGAAACAAGAGACCTGGGGTGTTTTAGTCTGTGTTTTAGCCAATCTAAAGCCCTTTGTTAAAAGAAATCCGGTGACATTTTAACTTTAGTGGTTAACTTCAATTAACATACACTAGGTAACCCCTGAACAACAAAGGGAGTTGGGGATGGAAGGCAGTTTTATTTTGAATGTATTTTAACTATTTTGATTTACCTCTTGGATTTATTTTATGAGTTTGAAGTACATAGAAAAAACATGTAATTTATTTTTCTTCCCCATTTGAAAATGTTTGCACTGGGAGAGTTCAGAATTGCGATAGCACGTTCAAAAGTGTGTATTATACTGAGATACTGCTATTTCTGAGGTAGCTGGAGCATTTAACCTCAGCTTAATACCTCCGCAGTCTGGCAACATCTCAGCACCACATGGAATGACTTTGGGCCATATTCTGATCTCTGTTACAACAATGTAAATCCAGGGTTACGTACAGTATTCCAGTGGTGTTACCTTGGATTTGTACCAGTGCAATTGAGAACAGAATCTGATGTCTACTGCTTATAGGAAGTATAATTTTGTGTGTTGGAATGAAAGGTTTGAACTTTTCACAAGTTCTGGAATATTTTAGAACTTAGAACATTTTAAGCTAAAATTCATTAAAAGAAAAATCCACGCAGGACATCCCATTGATAGTTCAGGCACAAACTGTAACTGAAAAATGCTTTATATACAGATTAATACTAACAGCCTCTTGTCCAGCAGGTGACTTTCTACACAAAAAGATTTTTAGAAGTAGAGATCATAATAGGATGAACAACCTTGATAAAACACTTTGATTCTTATCTTTGAAATATCTTCTCTATTACAGTTGCCTCAGCTGGCACCTCCGCCATTAAGGGGATGCCAGTGCTCCCATTGTAAACTCTTTCCACAGGGTTTTATAATTCACTGATAAAAAATTAGCTTTTGTCCAAAATACAGTAGGAAAATAATGAAGATAATTATTTGTTCAGCAATAAAAGGAGAATGTTAACTATAAAAATTATATTTTGTCACTGAAAGAATAATCTTTTCTATACCTCGTCATCTTGGATTTTTAAAAGTGACAGAATTTTAAAAAATCCAACTCGCTGTTCACTGTTCATGCTGTCTTCCTTTTTCACGTTTTAGCTTGGTTAAGGAAAATCAAAAGAGTCAATTTCACTGTTGGTTGCAATCAAATTTCACTTTCAGTTCACAATCAGGGTCTCTGGAGTACCCCGTTTACCATGCAAATTCAGCAAGAAAAGTTTCCTGAAGAAAAACTGCAATGCATTGGAATTTTTTTAAAAAGTTGTAGTGTCATCCCCATTGATCTTTGGTTCTGTGAGAGAGTGAATGAACAGAAACCTTGCTCCCTCCCTGCTGTCAAACATGATGAAAGTCCTAAACTCTACTAATCTCCAGATGCAGCTTGGTGCCTTGGGCTGCTCTAATTTACGCTGCGGGACTGGCTTAATGCACAGGAGCATCAGGATGGGGGCAGTGCAATGGTGAGCTTTATGCTATCTTTCCTGCACCCCTTCTCCCCACACTCTTCCCGAACTACGGTGCACATGCTTTAGCCAGATACCAGGAGGTGGCCGTTTCTTGTTGTTTATCTGGGTTTGTTATAAGTGTGAAGGGTGCCTTGCCTGGGTGGGGCTTGTTATCTGAGACAGGTAACGTAGGAGTTTCCCTGCCATGGGGGAGGGAGGAGCCTCAAGCCCATGAAGAAGGGAGGAGCAAAACAGTCAGTTCCATCTTGGCTGGTCTCCAGGGAGGAGGCCAGGGCCAGGGGAGTTCCATCTTGGCTGCACATGAGGCAGGAAGCTTGCCAAGGTAGCTGGCAAGGGTTCTAGACCATCTTTGGCTATAAAGATGGCTCTACCTTTTTCTGATACTTCTACTTAGCTAATGTGAGTATTACCATTTGATTCTTCTAATAAGCTGTGCCTTTTGGGGTGTTTCCTTTTCAGACCAAAGTGGGGAACCCCAAATGTAAAGTGTCTGTATTTCTGCTTTAACCTTTTTCTTTATTAAATTTTCTAGTTATAAAACCGTCTGGTTTATTTCCCTTAGGGTTTTTCTCTGCTTCCAGTCTGGGAAGGGGGAAGGGAATAGGAACCAGGGCAGCTAGGGGCCTAGCTGGAGTGTGAAGACTGTCTCTCCTTACCGTCAGGTTAGATGGGGGAGGGAGGAAGCAGTCTCCAGGTGTCTGTCTCTCAGGTAGAGAGAGACAGGGTTAAGGGAGGAAGCAGTCTCCAGGTGTCTGTCTGTCAGGTAGAGAGAGACAGGGTTAAGGGAGGAAGCAGTCTCCAGGTGTCTGCCTCTCAGGTACAGAGAGACAGGGGTGGGGGAAGTCTGCCTTCAGCCGGGGAGGGTGAAGGACAGAAAGCAGCCTCCAGGTATCTGACTTTGAATCCCAGGAAGGGATACAAAGTTAGGGTCTGGCTCTCAGGTTGAGAGAGACAGGGTTAAGGGAAGTCTGTGTTCAGCTGGTCAGGGTGAAGGGAAGCAGTCTTCAGGTGTCTGACTTTAAAACCCAGGGAGGGGGTACAAAGTCACGGTTAGGGGAAGATCGGGGGCCCCTCCAAGTGTAAGTGGGGTGTGGCAGGGTGGGCTTGACCCAGCTTGCTGGCCCTTTAAGAGGGAGAAAAGCCCTCTGCAAACCCCCGGTGCAGGAAGCCTAATCAGCCACCTGGGCTCAGGCTTGATGAGTGACACCTGGCAGCCTCCTCAGGGGGATAAAAGGCCTGCCAGGAAGCAAGCCCAGTGTGGTGTGGTGTGAGCTATTCAGAGCTGTGTGTTAAGAACTATTTAGAGTTGTAAACTGTAAGCTGGACTATATAGAGTCTGTAGAGCTGGGAGCTGTAGAGCTGTAAGTTGAAGAACCGTGTAAAGCTGTATATATTGGTGGTGGGGGGCTGCACTGTAGAATAAAGAGCACTGTTTGGAGCAAAAGAAGGGTTTCCTGCCTGTTCCTGCGAGGGGTGAGAGAGCGGTCTGTCACAGGGGGAACAGTCCTGCTGTTGTGGGGAACTCTCCTGGCTTCTGTACTACCCTGGTGAAATGGGCTAGTGGAAGGATCTGAGTCCTCGCTCCCACTTCCTTTACCCAGAGGCCTCCTGACCTTGAGGGCTCCCCTTCCACTCTCCTGTCTGGTGGAGTCCTCGTAACCCCAACAAGGCTGGGCCCAGGATTTCTGGGGGGCTCAACCCCAAACCGTACTGTGGTTACCCAGGTCAGAGGCTAGGGTATCCCCACTCCGGGGTGCTCCCTCTGCACTGGGCCCTTTCCCAGCCCACTGATCATTTCATAAAACTTAAAGCAAATGCAAATTATTTAATTAACAATTTATCTTAGAAATGGACAAGGAAGAAATAGAACGGTTAGGAAAAACACATCACCCTGCTGCATTACACACAATGTCTCTGGAGTGTCAGGACAGTTCACAGTCTGTTCCTTGTAGGGCCCAGGCTTCCTTCTTAGCTGTGCTGCAGGGTTGCTGTGACTTGGACGCTTCCTCTGGTGGGGTCCACACGCTCCCAGCTTCTGGACGGCTCCAGCCCAGTTCCACCCTCTGTGTCAGCTCCACGCTGCCTCAGCATGACGACTGCTGCTGCTCTGCCTCCAGAACAGCCCCTCTGGTCCCTTTGGCTGTTCCAGCTCTGCGCCCAGCACACGGCTTCTCTGCAGGCAGCCCCCATGTCTCTGCCCCCAGCACTGACCTCTCAGCCTCTGATTCCTGCAGCTGCTCCCAGGGCAGGTCTGCTCTCTCTGGGCTGAGCTCCGGCTTTGGGGCTGCAGCTCCACTCCCAGCACAGGATCTGTCTCTCTGGGCTGCTTCTCTGGCCCAGCTCTATTCTCCAGCTCAGCTCTGGCCCCTCTCCCTCTGGCCCAGGCAATTCCAGCTCACACACGGAGGATGGGACCCATCCTGCCCTCCTGACTCCTTGATTAGTCCCCCGGCCTTGTCAGTCAGGCTGACCTGGAGTGCTGGCCTCTCCCCATTGCCCCTGGGGACCGCCAGTCTCAGGGTCCTGATTGACCATTGACCCTCCCCCTTTAGGTCCTGGGAGCTAATAATGAAAACACCCCACTGAGTGTTAGTAAGGGGCTAACAGTTCCCTTACACAAGGTTTTGGAAGTATACCCGATTGGTGACCCCAAGAACCCCAACTGGCAA
This sequence comes from Sternotherus odoratus, assembly GCA_032164245.1. Taxonomy (NCBI): domain Eukaryota; kingdom Metazoa; phylum Chordata; order Testudines; family Kinosternidae; genus Sternotherus; species Sternotherus odoratus. Next base: position 58,355,669 of record JAVMKO010000008.1, read on the forward strand.
GGTGGGGGCGTGGGGGGAAAAGGACTTGTTGGTCTGGCATAGAAGAGGCCCAGCCTTTGTACTCAGGCGCATAGAGGCTGGGGGTAACCCCCTCTTACAGGGTTGCAATGTGTTCAGCTAACATTGTGCTTGACTTATAGCTTGTTGAGTATTTCTGACTTTTTTTGTTTCAATTTTCAAATATAACTTTGCTTTAATACTGTTTAGGAAACACCCTTTGTAATGGAGGTGTTGGTTACTTCTGCCACAGCCTGGGCACCCTGGTGGAGAGTGGGTTTTTGTGTGCAGATAGTTGATTGTTGGCGCACTGTGATAGGAAATACTACACATTTAGGTTTTAAAAGGTTTTGAACAGTGGGTCTGAGGCCATTACAGAGGCATCACATCTAAATGGCTCTTTCTCTCCTGTGCGTATCATCAGAATTCAGGGATCAGTCAGGAGTGAGTTAAGAGTCTGGGAGGGGAGGTAGCCAGAGTTCATCAGGCAGCCAAGCTGGAATGTGTTATATACCAGTGAGGAAGAGAATTCTGTGGGTTAGAACAGGGAGGAGATTATACTGGTCGCAAGAGATCTAAATGGGCATGTAGAGCCTCAGTTTGAGATGGTCTCTGTTTATTTGGTGATTGTATTTGTACCCTGGCAGAAAAGAAATTCATTTCAGGCCTCTGTTTGTTCCTGAGAGAGATTTGGGACGCAGAGCTGGAAAACCCTTTATGCTGGGTTGGAAAGAATGACGGCTTTTTTGCAGTGAGTAAACTGTCAAAGCCTCAGTGGAGACAAAGGCACTATTTGATTTCTTTATTCATATTGTGTAGCCCAAACCTTCTAGTTTCACCTTTGAAAATCAATCCTGCAAGCAAAGTAACTGATTTTACTTTCTTCTGTAAGGAAACATTGCTATGAAATAGCAAGAGCTCAAGGCTAAATGTTTCTCACAAATGAAGTAATTTGGAAGGTGAGTGGTCAAAATACCTACAATATTCTTAGTAATGAAGTCCTGAGTCCTGCACTATTCAATATTTTCATTAATGACTTGGACAGTGGAGTGGAAAGTATGCTCATAAGATTTGTGGATGATAGCAATCTGGAAGGGAGAATCAGAGAGGTAGCCATGTTAGTCTGGAATAGCAGAGGTAACAAAGTCCTGTGGCACCTTAAAGACTAACTATAAAGTTTTGAAGCATAAGCTTTCGTGGGCTAATACTCACTTCGTCGGATGCAAGCAGGTTGCAAGGGGTTGCAACACTTGTAAACCCATCTTATATATGTCTGTGTTTAGATAACTGAATTTTTGCCCCATGAAAGTTAATAGCAAAAATACCATTGACTTCAACAGGATCAGGACTTCCTCTGGTACCTAGATCTGCCTAGAGGGACCGGGAAAGAGGCAGGTAGAGGGGGAAGAAACTAATACAGCACTCCCACTCTCTGCTGGGACAGTGAAGACGAAATGCCATAGGTTCACTGCCTCCTTTGCTATCATCCTCAAGGAACTGGTATCATACCCAGTCCATGAGGAAGAGAAACAGGGGTGTCTCATAAGCTTTCTGGATATATCTGTACTACAGCTGGAAGCAAGTCCTCCAGCCTAGGTTGACAGACCCTAGTGGGCCTGGAGTTAGCTCACTTAAAATAGAAGCATGGGTGATTTGACTCAAGCTGAAAGGCTCTCAAGTCCCCTGTAGCAGGCAGCTGACTCAGCGCCTGCTGAGTCAGCCCCTGCTCCCTCCAAGCCCAGCAACAGGCTAATCAGCCACCTGGCTGTAGCCCTGGGCTGCAGAGGGCTTAATGTGCTCCACCTGGAAGCCTCCAGAGGATATAAGGCCTGCTAGGGAGGAAGCCAGTGTGGGAGAGACAGAGTGCAGGGCACCAAGTAGTTGCTGAGGAAGCTAGCAAGGACTGGAAGCCTGCAAGGACTAGCTATTCCTGGGGCCAGCCAAGCTAAGGGTTGAGCCTGAGCTCTACTTGTACAGATAGCTGTATATAGGTGGTGGGGTTTTTGCACTGTGTGTGAACCAATAAAAGACACTGGTGAAGCCAAAAAGCAGTCTCATGCCTGTGTTTTGAAGAGGGCGGTCAGAGGCCTGCTTACACTCCCCTTAATCCCTAAAGCTTCAGATGCCATGTCCACACTGCTAGTTTTAGTGTGCTAGTCTCTCAACCCGGGATGGGAGGCTGTCTTCCAGCTACAGTGTAGACCTACCCAATGTAGTTATTTTATAGGGTGTTTATTGCTTCTTATGATGTAATTAGCCTGTAATAGCTGTGGAGTTCAGGTGTGCAATAAATAAATCTCCTGTAATGTTCATATGCAGGATTTCTGGGTCCTGAATTCAATCCTATATTTTTTTTAGGAATAAAATATAAAGAATGCCAGCAACCACTGTTCCCTCTAAGCTGTGCACGTGTGCGTGCCCACACAGATTCTAAACCTTGTGCACATGGTGAAACACTGTACACAAAAATTTGCACAGAAGAATTTTTTTTGTGAACACAACCTGTCCAAAATTTGCACAGAATTTTTTTGCACACACAGCCTGTCAAATTAGAGGGAACATTGCCAGCAACTCTATCTAAAGTGAAGTAAATTTGTTTGTCAAGTGGTATTTCCTTCTTTACTTAGTTTATTCTTACAAGACAACATTTTGTTTAAATCTGAAAGCAAATGAACACATTCCCGAGTTTCTCATGTACCCTCTGTATCTGTATGCTTCTTTCTGATGCATGAAGTTTAGCATTGAATACATTGTCCCTGAAATATTGGCAAGTCTGTCTGCAAGAAAAACATTGTAGATCACAAGAGAGTTTCTGCTGCAGGGCCAGCTTTAATATGTGTCTCTGAGAACCGGGATTTTAATGTAAGCTGTTTTATACTTTGAGTCCCAGTGAAACTGGTCCAGAGTAAAAGCACAACTCCTCCTCACTGATGACTTCTCTCCCAACTCTTCTCTTGAGCATCTGTCTTGGTCCACTGGAATGCCTACATGCACTTCACATTTCTCCTAAGCCAAGTGCTTTACCTATGGCTTCAGCAATTATAGATGGAGTTACAAGGGTAGGTTTAATATAATTGACATGTATCACAAAGCCTCCTGGGATGTATATGCTGCATAGAAATTAGCTCACCAGAGGTGCTAATTAGAGAGAGGAGTTATATAGGGGCTTCAGACTTGCTCCTTTCAGGTAATCCTTTATACTTCTAACAAGGAGATTCAGTATTTATTCATCTAGGGCAGGGGTCTCCAAACTTTTCAGCCCGAGGGCCGCATTAACTATCAAATAGCAGTTCGGGGGCCGACAACACACTCGAGGTCCAAATAAAAAAGAATCAAAACATGGATGTTGTTTTTAATTATTTATTTAATATTATTTTATTCAGTTATTATTTAATAACACATTGATACACTACACCTGAACACTACACATGAACACCTGTTCACTACACATGAACACTACACATGAACACTACACATGAACACCTGTTCACTACACATGAACACTACACATCAACCCCCCAACTGACCCACCCAGCCAGGTCTCTCCCCCCAAAACCTCCTTTCCTCCAACCCCCAACTGACCCACCCAGCCATGTCTCTCCCCCCCAAACCTCCTTTCCTCCAACCCCCCCCCCAACTGACCCACCCAGCCAGGTCTCTCCCCCCCAAACCTCCTTTCCTCCAACCCCCCCCCCCAACTGACCCACCCAGCCAGGTCTCTCCCCCCAAAACCTCCTTTCCTCCAACCCCCAACTGACCCACCCAGCCAGGTCTCTCCCCCCAAAACCTCCTTTCCTCCAACCCCCCCCCCCCCCAACTGACCCGCTCAACCCGGTCTCTTCCCTCCCCCCCCCCCCCAACTGACCCGCTCAACCCGGTCTCTTCTTCCCCCCCCCCCAACTGACCCACTCAACCCGGTCTCTCCCCACAGACCGTTTCGCCGCCTGGCAGTGGGTGGCTCCTTGTTTCGCCGCCTGTAACTGGGTGGCGGTGCGGCGCGTCCCGGCCCCAGCTCTGAGCCGTCCCTGGCCGGCGGCGGCAGCGGAGCACGCGGCGCGTCCCGGCCAGCGGCAGCAGCTGCGGAGCACGCGGCGCGTCCCGGCCGGCGGCGGCAGCTGCGGAGCACGCGGCGCGTCCCGGCCCCGTGGCTGGTTCCCGACCCCTGCCGAAAGATCTCCACGGGCCGGATGAGAGGGCCTCGCGGGCCGCATCCGTCCCGCGGGCCGTAGTTTGGAGACCCCTGCTCTAGGGTAACATTTTTTCCCTCTTTTTTTTCAAATTCTATTACTTTGAGTAGTAATGCCTGGAGAACATTTCTATGCTTATCAAATACTCAAATTTTAATGGAAAAGTCTCTGTTTTAGCTCTTATTCTCCTGGAGCCGAAAAAACATCAATGTTTGCTTCTCAAGATTATTTACTTTTTTCAGATGTATCATGGATTCTGAGATTCCAGGCATCTGACTGACAAAAGACAAGTGCTGAATCTAATCAAGATCTTTATTTATAGGGGAAGTCATTTTACAAGGACAAGGAGGCAATTCTGTTGCCATCCAGTTCCCTGACAATGAGAAACAATCTAATTTACATATTGCTATACACATAATTGGAAATTTGGATATGCAAATTAAACATTCCACATTCTAGTCTTGTTTCTAGGTTTTCAGGGCTTAATTGGCCTGAAACAATTAAAAAAGGTTGGAAGGGATGTATATTTTCCTTTACGACCAGCAAGAAAATAAACACTATAAATAGACTACCAGAGTGCAAAAATGACTGGGTTCATTAGGTGAAAATATTACAACCATATGGACTAAGTGCAGTAGATTATGAAAGTAACATTTAAGATTCATCTTATTGCTTTATAACCTCAGCCTGATCCCATCTAATCAACTTTTCTGATTGCTCATCTCCTCCCCTTTTCATCTTCACTTTACCAAAAATACCTGCTTCAGCAATAATTGACGAATGTTTCAGTGCTCTTGAATGATATCAGATTGACTTTTCTGGAAAGTGACATCCTTCATTTATTCACAGAATGAGTATGGCATAGACGCTGGTCGCAGGTATTTCTTCCAAACTATCCCCTTGGTGCGGCAACTCCAATCTTAGAGTGAAAAGACAATTCCTTCTCTGTCCTTTTGTTTTTGCTTTGTCTCCTGAGACTACCTACAAAGATATCTATTGCCATGGTGTTTTCTTATCTCTATGCTATGTCTACTATGCCATCATATTTCACATAGGCCTCACTTCTGTCATCTGATAATAATGAGTTTTGGCCACTGCCCAATTTCAAGCAGTGTTCCAAGGGAGAAACATTAATTTCCAGAGTTCTTTAGTCCTGTATGTTTTAGCTGCTCTTGTTTTTATTTGTTTGCTTTTCCTCCCTCCATAAAAATCACTTGAGAATTTTACGTTGTGTCACTTTGTTTCTTTATTTTTTTAATTTCTTCTGTGTGGGGCTCACGTACCCTTTTCAACTGCCAGCTATACAGGGGGCTCTCTATACCTTTGTGCCCAGATCTGCTTCAATCAAGATAGCTCCTCTGTCATTCCATGAAAATGCAATTGTAACACTTCCTGTTTTCCTCATCTCCATCATGTAGTGCTAAATGGCTATTATCTTCTCTATAACCCACCAGCAGACTAAAAAGGTCAATTCAACAAAGAACCAAAATGCTGCTGACCCAGAAACCACTGGATCCAGGCCCACTTTTCCAGAAGTAGCCTCATAGGCTACATGCCAAAACTTGGATACAGGAAGTGTGGAGATATGGCTGTAGACCTGTGAATATCTGGGCTTCAGTCCCATTCCTGTTCCCGTATTTGCAGCCTGTAGTGTAGCCAGTATCACCTGGTCAACCTGTTAACCTAATCTTGTATTGTAACTGCAAAAAATCAAAGCATTTTGGTGCATTGTCTTACGTTTTGTAAATATACATGTAAGCAATGAAAGAATGAGCTCCACCCTGCATTGTCTTACGTTTTGTAAATATACATGTAAGCAATGAAAGAATGAGCTCCACCCTGACATCTGGTGGTGAATTATGGGAATTGCAGTGAGTTCTGGAAAATAACTTCAGGGGCTGATCTTATTTGCATAGACACACCCACTGAGCCTAGCCTGAGCTCACAGCAGCCCAAATGGTCACTTCGGCTGCTGTGGGATTCCCAGTTTCTCTGTGATTGGGGCAGGAATGATAAAATGTTGTTAACCTGATTATGTGAATGAGGGACTGGGACATGTACTTGGCCTTTGTCATGATGGAGGGACTCGCCATCATCGATGTAGCACTCACTGGCCAAGGGACAGGGGTTCCAAAACCCACTCAATTGAGAGAGGAAATGGGTAGATATCTACACCTTTTGATGTGGGCCTTGTCTGAGGGCCCTACAAGCCTATTGCACCCTGTCTCTCTCCACTGTGGTATGTTAGAGCTAATGTTTGATTCCATTAGGAATCTAGGAGCCTGATAATCTGAATTCACTTTAGTCTCAGTAGTGTATCTGCACTAAAGCCTCCCCTACTATAAGCTGAAATCACTTAAGAGCTGAAATCACTGAGCACTGTGTTAAGTAGGGGGGAGATTGAAAATGTATTGCTGAGCAGCGGATGGAGTGGAGCAGTTTGGGCATCTCCTAGCGGAGTGGCTGGTGATGTGCAGCAGCGGATGGAACAGAGTGACTGGAGAAGCCAAGCAGTTCCTGGGCAGCTGATGGAATGGAGCATCTGGCAGAGCAGCTCGTGGGACCGCTGGCAGATCCAAGCAGTTTGGGGGACAGCTGACGGAGCCACTCACAGTGAGGACTGCAGCAGAAACCCATGGAGAGGCGGGGCAGTTGGCCTCTGACCACATAAGGTGCCCCTTAACCTGCCCCCCCCCATTTCCATCCAGGCTGGGAGGTAAAACTCTGCAGATGAACTTTTGAACTCTGCAGAGACTTTTGGGCTTTTGGACTTTTGGGACCTTGGGTGACTTTGGGGCTTGTGGGACTCAAGAACCAAAGGTGAAGGACACAGCCCATTTGCTTGTGTGTGTGTGGGGGGGCTTCTGGTTCATGGTTTGTTTTATGAATCCTCTTTGTGGTGTTTCTCCAATATAATGCCACAATGTTTCTCTCTATTATTAAAAGGTTTTTGGTACACTCAGATTCTGCGCTTGCGAGAGGGGAAGTATTGCCTCTTAGAGGTGCTCAGAAGGGTGGTATATGGTTGTCCCGGGTCACTGGGTGGGGGCGCGAGCCGGTTTTGTATTGTGTTATTGGAACAGAACCCCTGGATACTGAACCCGGCCCTTGTTGCTGCCAACTCTGATGGGCAGAAGGGTTACATACCGCCATTGGAAGTTAACTGGTTTCAGGCTTGGGAACGACAATATTATTAGATGCCATTAAGAATTTCATTTTAAAATAATATCAGCGCATGGAAAATCAATGTAATGCTAATGTACCAGCCACTATGTAAAATATTTTTTTATTTTCATTCCATACATGTATTATTAAATCTATTTATATCTCTGCTAATACAATAGGCCCCAGTGGACTGCGATTCTGATTTGTATTTTAATGATTCCTTTAATATATAGCATATACTTGTTTGCATCTTAATTCTTGTCCCGGGCCCCAGACACAAAGGCTTTTTGGGTGGCTAGCTGATTAAACAGCTGCTTGAATGCTATCATGTCTGTCTCATGGATCTATATTAAACTGCAGGCTTATCATTAAAAATGCTGACTAGATAATAAAGTATTATGTAATAAGCTCTGTAACGATCTCTTTGGAATTTTTAGTATATATAGATAAATGACAGGCATATTAGGTAGGTGAGTACATAGACAAGAAATAGTTTCAACAGTTTCTGCCACCAATGTTAAAAGAAAAAAAATGCTTTATGGTACTTTAGGTAATGCAGTTCTGAAACAGACCTTGCTGCCCCACTTCAAACATAATCCATATAATGGCTATATTGCAGTGAGGATAAGATCATCTTATAAGTACCATAAAAGTGCAATCTGCCATGCTTTCCCAGTTTTTTTTTTCCTTTATCTTTTTTAAATCAGACTTAAATAGACTCCCAGCAGTAGTTTATCTCTGCAGCATCAGAAGCGGATATTTTCGGTTAGTGAGAACAAAAAGCCCTATAGGTAGTAATTGCTGCTCTCTTGTGAGCAGTTGGCAGAGAGTATCCAGTTCCTCGCTAACCTCCAAAAAACAATATAATGGGGTTATTTTCAGTCTGTCTGGAAAATAAAAATCATCCTAAACTGTATTTGATTTAATTGAAAATAAATGTTTGAATGTCTAATGAGAGAGGCTTTTAGTTTAGGTAATGGGAGGGCTATGTTGTAATGTTAAAATATTGCTGTGTCTCACAATGACAACTTCAGAAGGTCAGTAGTGTTCTATCTGAACATCAGTCAGTTTTTTTGTTTTTTGTTTTAGAAGCCAAGGAACGTGGCTGTAGTATTCAAATGACATAAATATAAATATTCTGATTTTTATCAATACCTCATAAAATAGGAAATTATTTAGTTCCTTATACTAAGGCAGAGCAGTTTGTTTTAAGGATCTACACAATATGTCCATACCAAAGGGTCTTGGTGCATTTATTTTTAATCTCAATGTACCAAAAACGGGTTTTTAATTGGCAAAACCAAGAGTATATAGACTATAAGGTCTTTCTGGCAGGGGATTTTCTTTTACTTGTATGAGTGTGCAGTGCCTTGAACAATGAGCCCCTGGTTTCTGATAAGGACCTTTTAGGAGCACCTATAATAAAAATATATTTCTAATTATGTTAAATAATAAAAATACATTCCTTTCCAATAGAATTTTCTAGCTCCATCCTCTTTACCAATGCTTTTGAAAAAGTGATGGGTGTTGCACTGGGTCCTGAAGACTTACAAACTTTGTCTGCATCAAACTAATAGGAGAAGTGTATGCCAGAATCAAAGGCCCTTCTAACAGCGACACACACTAGGCTAGAGTCCCATATCATTTAATTTTGGGGACTGCCGGCTTGAGTGCCCAGCTATGACTTCATCTGTTGGTGCTGCACAGAGGATGCAAAACCAACTCAGATAGCCAGGATAAGACTTTACGAGGGCTTTGCAGACCAAAATGAAGACCTTGAATTGTACCCAGCACGAATAGCAAGCCAAAGTAATTGAAAAAACTTCTTCCTCACTTTACAACCATAGAGTCAGAAAAGGATATACCTCCCCTCTCACCTAAAACAGACAAGAAGTGCCTGAAGAGGGCACAAAAGCTGCTTGTCGGCTCAGAATTTAATTTCTCTCCTCACAGTAGTTCAAGGGGCCAAAATGACAACTCTAAAGTATAAATAGTTTCTTTCCCCTAGTGAGAAGCACCCACCACACCAAAATCACCGTTCCTGCATGTATCACAGCTTCAATTGTCAGGAACTAGCTCAGCAGCAGAACTTCCTGGTTGTGAAAATGCTGGAGTGTTGTCCCAGCATTGGCTTAACTCTGCTCACAGTGAAATCAGTAAGAGCTTTACCACTGAGGGTTTGGCCAATGTTGTGCTATTGAAAATCCCACCCTCCCTGTCTATATTAGAGCAGGCCAAAAATGTTTCCAGTCTAGACTTTTCAATACATTTTCATGTATTTCCAAGCTCAGCAAATAGTCATTGCTTTTTCCTATTTTTGACCAGCTCTATCATATATATTTTGGATTAAAATAACAACATTGAGCATTCTTCATCATAAGTGCTTTTGTTCTCACCAAGGGAAGCAGATGGAAAATAGAACAACTACCTTATAGCACAGGGATGAAGTACTGATGAATGAGTACTTCAGTGCCTTAACTGGCACCTCAGCTGTATTGCTTATGCTCCATGGATAAGTCAGCCAGCTTCTCACTCTGCCTCCCTCTGTCTCCTGTCTACTGATATCCCCTTCCATCCTTAAGGCTCCAGTCCAGAGACCCCAGATAAGGTTCCTTGGACTGGGGCTTCACTCTAGCAGCTCATAGAATGTCTGCCACTTATGGAAGGTGCTCCCCCAGTAGAGCTAGTCTTTGAAGATGGTTGATGAAAATAGGAGAGGTACTTTCAGGGGCTAGTATATATCCTATTTGTCAACCAGACAGCAGTCCCAGAATGATGAATCTTGCATGTTAGCATTTCCTTTGGTGATACTTAACAGGTCACTGGAAGCTGAGAGAGGCAGTGGGCTGGAGGCAAAACAGGGGAATGGTTGTGAGGGGCTAACTGGGTGTCTTGGTTGAGAGAGTTACTTGACTCCTTGTGTGGTAGAGAGAGCTCCTTCCCCCACTCTGAACACTAGGGTAAAGAACAAGGGTCTCTCATACAAGACCAAATAACTGCAAGCTGCTTTCCCAGCCTAAGTTATTACCTTCCCCCCAAAACCCCACACTCTACCAGTTGGGAAATTGGGGTACCGCTGCCACCATTCATGTGAATCTTCAAGACCCTGGAGGGGGGCACACGAACACCCCAAACTCCCCCTCCCTCTCCCTGAGAGACCGGGACACTAGACACTGCTCCCCTCCCCCCCTTCTCCAGCCTGCAGGCAGAGAGAGATAGGCGCAGCACACCGGCTCACTCTGTGAGCCTGCCAGATTCAACACTAGGACAACTTTAGGGGGAATAACCAAATGCTTTTTATAACAAAAAGGTTTAATAAAGAAAAGGGAACTTACAATACACTTCACAGATATAAAGCTTTCTAATCCTTCCCTCAAAATTTTACCCCCTGGAAGGTTAGTGACACTCTAGATCTGGTACAAACTTATGAAATCAAAATGCTACTTACAGTTAGTTACTTAAAGCTTATGAAGGAAAAGTAGGAAGTTGTCTCTACATAGCTAGAGAGACGAGCTGGGGAGTCGCCCATAGCTGGGACTGAAGACAACTGAAACTAAACCTCCCCCTCTGTCCCGAGTGACAGGAGCTCTTACGTCAGCCCCTCTCAGGTTCAGTTAACCCCATACAGGTAAACAACAACTCTCAAGCACTTCACACTTATGACACCTTGTCTTTCCATTCTTACTTTCCAGAGTAACTCCTTGGCTCCTCAGCCAGATTCTCAGACCTTACTATCCACACCTCATGCACCCCGCCACAGGGCCCCACTGTGCTCCACTTGTGAATGTTTACATGTGTCAGCTATTAAGACTTCACAAGTGCATTTCTCATCAGTGTAAACATTAAATATCTAGCAAAGAAACATTACAAACCAACCCACCCACACACTGCCAAACTTCACAACACATAACAATACAATTTACATTCTCATCCCACATGCCACCACACCATATTCCTCTACAGTACAAACCAACACCCTCCCACAAACCATCTCTCTCTCTTATTGCAATCTTGAAGCATTCAATAAATCGCTATTTTAAACTACAGATAGTAAATGTGAAACCAGAAAATACTAGGAAGTCTTTTCAATACGAAATAAAACATTGTAAAACATTGTACGCTGAAATTGAAATTCATTTATAGAGAATGTGTGACCAGAATAGAAGTATATTACACAGTTGGGCCCTCAGGTATTACCAGGTATCATTTGTTTTGGATCTAAAATATCATGGACTAAGAAAAGACCTGTTTCTGAAACAGGGTGCTGAACAACAGACTTCTACTGTCCTGATCCCCTTAATAAGAGCAACATTTTCTCTTTCCATTATACAACGTTTTCCTTATATTGTTAGCTTGTGTCAGGAAAATGTAACTACATGTTTCACACCAGATTGACCAAGGTTGGCCTGAGGGTTGGTTCATGGGCATCTGTGTGCACCTTGGATTTCTCCACAAAATCAGAATGGAGCAAGTTAGGTGAGGTGCATAATTTGTTTCTCAAAGTCTCAATGTTCCCTGGTATATCCATATGTCTGTATCAGGTGGGGGAAGGAGAAAAAACATTTTTCTGCGTCATTTCAAGAAAGGTTCTGCTACAGTGAAGAACAAAAGTAAAAGTAACATGTCAACATTCTTCTAAAATTCTAGTTATTGTCCCTTTTGCAGAGTTCTATTGCAGCATCTTATCCAATCCCAAATTTTGAAGGTGAAAAATGAAAGATCCATGTTTATGAAAGCTCTCAATTTTTCTACAAAGTGTAGACAGGGCTTTTATGACTACTATAGAATATAATTTCTTTCAATCAAACAAATGATCAGTAGCAGATTGGCAAGAGGGAATGATTCTTAAGCAATATAATTAAATTTAATTCCACCTCTATCCCCAGTGTAATGCCTAACCAGTACATGAAGCATGGAGAGGCTACTATCTAATAGATGAGGTGGTTTTCCACATCACTGTGAACTTAGTACTGAGTTTGTGTATCACATAATGAATCCACTCAACATGACAGGTGTGGAGATGTACACCATAAAGAGCATTGATTAGCTTTAAAAGTTAGACACTGGAAAGCCCCTGATATGTCTGCCTAACGCAAAAATGGTATTCTATCTTTCTAAAGTCAATGGCAAAACTCCCACTGACTTCAGTGGTGCCAAAATTTCACCCACAGTATTTCAACCACATTTGAGGCAATTGCTAATAATAATAATAATAATAAAAAGCTCCTGATGTCTTGGTTTCCTGTAAGAGTGGATGTCAAGCTAACTGCCACAAACAAAGTTTGAAAAGCAGATCTGATACTAGGCTTTCCCTAGCCTCTATGCATAGTAAAGTGTGGGATCCCATCCAGATCTGTTCAATCCTATTACCAGATCCTTCCATCCCTACACATTCATGAGAGCCTCACCTCCAGCCTATTTCCAACTGCTTTCCTCAGACAGAGGAAACTCCCCTTTCACCTCTTTGGCTTCTGATGGCCCTCACCAACATCGACTTCAGAAGTCAAGTGTTCAAACCCAACAAGACTCTTCCCAAGTAGAGAAATTCATTTGGTAAACTTAATTTCTGCCATGGATCACTGGCACAGGCTGATCTCTGGAACACAGCTATGGGAACGTGAGTGTGTGTGTGTGTGAGTGGAGTGAGGATTCTTGAAGTTTAGAGCTGTAAAAGGCCATCACTTATGTTGGATAAGCATACAACTACCACTGTCTGAAAAACTCCATTTTAAATCCTTACTTTCCTCCCTTTTTTCATGGTGGTTGCAAGCACATCTTTAGCATTTGAAAACCCTGAAACCTGAAAATATCTCTTGCAGCCCTTAAAAAGTTAACTCCGCATTGTTACATTATAATACATGGGTGAGATGAAAAGTATAAAGGCGAATAAGACCCTATAATGTTGTGAAGTATAATTATCTGAGTGATCTGGAACTCTTGGTCTGATGTCCAGTTTCACCATATGCCACTACTCTCATTTACCTTTTGAATTATGGTGATGCCTAGAGTCTCCAGTTGACATCAAAGCCCTGTTGTGCTAGGAATTGTACAAACACATTTTAATAAAAAGTCAGTCAAAATTTGAAATCTAAATAAACAAGACAAAAGGTGAGACAAGCAACAGAAGCAGCGAGGTGAAGTGACATACCCCAGGTCACACAATAGGTCAGGAATGGAATACAGTAGTCTTCTGATTTACAATTCAGAGTCCTATCCACTGAATAACCCCGCCTTGCTTTTGGTGGCCCTCATATAAATTGGAGAAAAATCAGGAAACCTCTCTGACATTTTAATTTGGAATCCCAGATTCCCTGCCAGTTACTGTCGTCTTCAGGTAGCCTGATATCTTGTATCTCATCTTTCACTGTATTGCCTACTTTCTCTTCACTGCACCACATGAAGCACAGAAGCACTATGAACCATTCATTACTGCTGTAGCTTGCTGCCTGTGGGGAGGTTTTGTCTTAGAGGTGCTGGCTGTCTGATGGAGAAAATACTTGGCTTTCTTGTTTATATGATTCCTATTAATAGTCTCCTCTTTGGGGGAGCTCTTGTATCATCAAATGTTTGATGTATCATATGTTTGTGACCTATAAAGGTGAACTGTACCGTTAGATCTGAAGTCATTTACCTGTATATAATTTTCTAGCCTAGTTGCCACCTTTGCTTCTGACTTTGTTTTAGTATGCGTTATGTATTTTCACATGGATTAGTTCATCTTTAAGGAAGACTTACTCTAATTTAAATACGTCCATGAAAACAAAGCAGCAAGTATATTCTACACTGGGGAGGTTTCTCTGCAGATGTAGGTGATTTTGTTTCTTGTGGGGTATCAAGCACATTGCATGGCGTTGACAAATTCTGTTTTATACCAAGGATGGGATGATCCTACTGGAGCCTGAGGCAATACAAGAAAAGCACTTTCCCAAACTCCAGTGGGAAATATATCCTAACTACTGTAATTCCACAGGATGATTCACTTGCCCCTTGGCTTATTTATAAAGTGTTAAATACAATTAGTAAAAACATCCATTCTCTAGGGGGACTCTGCTCTTAGTAATACGTTGAGTCCATGTTAAATAAAGTGGATTTTACTTTGTTTTGTTCTGTTTTAAAAGTGTGTGTGTGTGTGTGAGAGTGAGAGTGAGAGAGAGAGAGAGAGAGAGAGAGAGGAAAGCCCTCCGATCCGGTATGTTCTTGCTGCTTTCAGAGTTCTACACTCTGCTGGTGAAGCAATTGTAAGTTGGTTTTCTTCCTTGATAGTCTGATTAATGTGCTATGTACTGTAGACTTAGCTGTCATGACAACCCCCAGGAACATTTGATAATCATGACATCTGTAATATTGAATGATATATCTGTTAATCATTATGCTCACCATGTTCTATTCAAAGCTGGCCAGAACTAAACCCCCAGCTTTAGTTGTAGAACTCTTCTCTTTCATTCCCCAGAGCCTAGATTAAGTTGCCAGATACTGTTAAACACATCTTTATTTTCTCAAACTTTGGTGGTAGAGTTGAACTTGAGGGATTAAGGTGGTTAAGATTAGTCTGATCACAACAGACAAATACTACGCAGAGTAAGTATGAATATAGATTTTAGTTTAAATGTTGCATATTTTAATTACTGTTAAACCACCTAGAACTGTGATTGCTGCTTGCTATGCCTATCACAATCATCTCACTGTTTCCTCTTGCTTTCCCTTCTGGCTGTTCTGTATACCTGTGGCCTTTCAACTCATACTTTCTTTTAAGCTTTTTGGGGGCAACGACCATCTTTTAATTGTGCGTGTATATTAGTGCCTAGAACAATGAGCCCTCAATTCTTGATTGAGGTTTTAAGGTGCTACTGCAATATACCGTATTTTTCGCCCTATAGGACGCTCCGGCGTATAAGACGCGCCCGAGTTTTTAAATAAAAAAGCCGGACAAAAAAAAAAAAAGCGCCTCGCTCTCCCGTCCCCGGCGCGCGGGCGGGCTGCTGGGAGCGCGCCGCTCTCCCGTCCCCGCCGCGCGGGGCGGGCGCTCCCAGGGGCCCCGGGCCCGAGCTGCTCTCGTTCCCTGCCGGCCCCGAACACATGCGGGTGGGCTCGGGGGGGAAGCGCCGCCCCGCCCCGCCCGCCAGGCCACCTGCAGCCGCCCCAGCTCCAGCTGCCAGGTGAGTGTTTCATATATTCGGCGTATAAGACGCCCCCCCTAATTTTGAGATTATTTTTGGGGGTTAAAAAGGCGTCTTATATGCCGAAAAATACGGTAAGTATGATAATGATAATAATAATAAAAATATAAACTATTCATTTAAATATAAATAATACAAATTAGTTCTGCTCTATTAGATGATATTCAAGTGTTCTGCACAAGTTATGGAGAGAAGGATGAGAAACTTTGAAGATGAAAATGAAATTAAAAAATTCCCATTACTGTACTTTGCCAGTCTCAGAAACTTGAATGTGTATGATTTTTACCCACAGGATCCTCCACTATGCAGCTTCAGAATTGCCCTTCCTAGGGATCTTGGGAGGAATTAACATCTTCCTCATTAATAAGATAGAAGGGGTAGGCCAGTAGGGTACTAAGACCCCTGTCCGCCATGCTGACCAATATTGTCTCATGGTTCCCTTGTACTCCCGCATCTGTCTGTAGTCATCCATTGTTTCTTGTCTTATGCTTGATTGTAATATCTTTGGGGTAGGGACCATTGTTTTGTTGTGTTCGTACAGTACCTAGCACAATAGAGTCCTGGTCCATAACTAGGATTTCTAGGCATTACGATACTACTAGTAGTAATAATAATGATAACAAGCATAATAAAGGTAACAAAGTCCTGTGGCACCTTAAAGACTAACTATAAAGTTATGAAGCATAAGCTTTCGTGGGCTAATACCCACTTCCTCCACTGCTTGCATCCGACGAAGTGGGTATTAGCCCACGAAAGCTTATGCTTTATAACTTTATAGTTAGTCTTTAAGGTGCCACAGGACTTTGTTACCTCTGCTATTCCAGACTAACACGGCTACCTCTCTGATTCTTAAGCATAATAAAGAGCCTCTGGTGCTTCGATTACGCATGGTTTATTCAGTTTATCCAAGACAGGAAAATTGAATGAATCACAAATGGAAAACTCATTAGGCCCCGACAAGGGTACATCATTTATAATTTACCAATTTCACGTGTGTACTACAAAACGTCAGTTGTGTCAAAATTGTTCAGTAATTTCAAAGCTTGTGAAGTGGGAATATTTGCTGGTCCATAAATGAATCAGACATTTCAGAGTTTGCCCCTGAGAAAAAAAATGTAATTAAAGAAAAATAAATGTGTGCTGGGTGAATAAGTCCTATGCATTGAGATGGCAACAGTTTGCCCAAAAATTTTGGACACACACTATATCAGCCACAAATATTTAAGTCATTTAAGTGCAGCTAGAATGAGGTCATTGCATCTCTAGTGGTTATTCATTCAGAGGCACCGGCAGCACAGTAGGTGAAATATGGTGTTTTTAAAGTACACTATTATGGTACATTAATTGAATGTGCTGAGAGAGCAAGAGAGATTGGAAAAAAAGCCAGTATTTAAAAACCAAACCAAACCTAACCTAACCTGTGAAACCTTGCCAGAACTTCAGCAGAGGGATCCATTCTGGCTAACATAAGCAAAGCATAGATCTCCCTCTCTCGATTTCTCTGTATCTCTTCTTTCATTTTTCTTTTCTTGTCTTTACATTTCCTCTTGCCGGAAGTCTGTGGTGCCAATCCATAATCCACCACAGTCTTGCAGCTGAAATAGTCTTTCTCCTGCTCATAATCACCCTACATTTCTCTGTGCTCCTGCCTGTTTTCTGGGTGGATATTGTGCTCCCCTCTCTCCCCACTACCGGTAGCTTATATCCAGGGCCTCCTGCTGTGGGGTCTGATAGGTGTCAGGCCTTAGGCATGTTCATAGCCCCACTGCTGAAATAGATATTCTCGTGCCTAGTTTAAGAATTCCACTTCAAGGCCTCCAGGGTTTTGGCTTGAGTGAGGGCTCTGAGCTGCTTGTTAGCTCTGAGGGTGTCAGGGGTTACATATCTTTGAAAAAGCCAACCTGTAATAATTTAGGTGCCTATGTCGTTAGGTGGAACTTGAAAAGTGGTTCTGAAAATGTTAATATTGTTTGAGTGGTGGAGTTAGATACCTAAAGAGGCACATAGGCACCTGAATACCTCTGAGGAGCTAGGCCTAAGGCCTGATGCTAAATCCGTTAAAATAAATGTGAATCTTTCCTTTGACTTTAATAGACTTGGGATCAAGCCCTTCCTGAATTTTTTAAGCATGACAGAGCCAAAAGATACACAAGTGATTCCATTCGCTGGCACAACTCACTTCAATAAGAATGACCAACCTTATAATGTGATGATAAAATAGCATTGCTGCTGATGCCTATCTGTAGTGTCAGGAGTCAGACCTGCAGTAGTCTCCAGGCAGCCTCATCAGAAGAGCTGGCCTTCAGCAGGCCCCCTGATTGGCTAAGATGCCTCATTGGTCATGCCACCTGATTGACTGGAGGGGCCAGCAGGCTGCCTCTTAAGCCACTAGTAGCAGCAGCAGCAGCTCACTGGCTACTCAATGCTCATACTGTGTCTGCTTGTGTTACCTTGTCCCTGCTGCCCCAGCCTTGAACCCTGCTTCCTGCAGTTCCTGACCTCCAGTTTGACCTGTCCTTCTGGTATCTGACTATGGACTCTGTCTTGACATTTGGTTCTGACATCCAGCTCCTGACCTTTGACTTGACCCTGGGCTCTAGCTTTCAACTACTGGCTCTGACCTAGTCCAGCATTTCTCAAATGCAGCCACCAGGGACTTTTCTTGCAGCCCCAGCTTTCTGGGCTATGGTTGGGGGGAGGGGAAGAAGGAGTGTCAAAGTAGCAGCCCCTCCCTGTTGATGTTGGTTGCTGGGGCTGCCGGTAGGGATTAGACCCTGCACCCCTCTGGAGACATCTGGGGCACAACGCTGGAGGAGTAGACAGCTGGTGGGTCTCAGGATTTGTGGGGAGGTGGGGCAGCAGGTTCTGGCCATGGGGCTTCAGGCTCCATCTCTAGGCTCTGGCTGCAAGGTTTCGGGCTCCATCCCCAAGCCCTATACCCTGTCCATGGGGCTTCGGGATCTGGACACAGGGCTTCATACTTCAGTCCACAAGTATTTTAGGAAACTGTTGAGAGTGGCCACCAGCAAGAGTTGGTGGCCACACTATGAGGCCACTAAAAAATTTGTCCTGAAAACTCCTGCCCTAGTCCTTGGTTCCCAATGTCTGCTCAGATCACTGGGCTACTCTGGCTGCATCCTGACTGGCTGAAATAAAGCCCTCCTTGTTGTAGCTTTGTGTTCTGCTGCTATTCTTTATCTTCCCCTAGTTTGTACACATTTATATCGGCCACAAAAATATGGATCATAAACCACATGTCTAGTAAATAACCCCGCTGTGACAACAACCAGATTAGAATGAGATGTGACATTGCAGAGTGTGGGTATTCTGGTTCAATAAATGTAATTAATCAGTCAATCAATCAGTCACTCCATCTCTCCAGGGAAGAAAGGTACATTATATGAATGCAGTTGTTTTATGTGTTGATCTGTTGAACTGCCCTTAGGGATATTCAGGTACCTCTGAGCATATGGGTAACCATCCACTCGGAGCTGAAAGTGCAAGGCAGTGGCCTTTATAACTTCCTCAGATTGGTGCATCATTAGAATGGATCACATCATAGTGAGTCAGTATGGGAGAAGAGCTGATCTACTCCTCCACTTGACAATAATAGAAGAAACTGTTGTACTGTCTATACTGTGTGATTACATGGGGATTCAGAGAACCTGGCTTTTCCAGAGCAATATACAAAATTATTCCTTTTAGGATTTCCATTAAAGTAGCATAATTCTAAGTATATGGCCTTGTGAAAACATAGAGAGAAGTGATATTTTAAATTTAATTTAAGAGAAACCCCATCTAACTCAAGGGTCAGCAACCTTTCAGAAGTGGTGTGCTGTCTTCATTTCGCATTCCAGTAATACATTTTAATGTTTTTTTAGACGGTCTCTTTCTATAAGTCTATATATTATATAATTAAACTATTGTCGTATTGTAAAATACACAAAGTTTTCAAAATGTTTAAGAAGCTTCATTTAAAATTAAATTAAAATGCTGATCTTACGCCGCTGGCCCTCTCAGCCCGCTGCTGGTCTGGGGTTCCATTCACCTAGGCCAGGAGCAGGCTGAGGGGCCTGCGGCCGGCACCCCAGCTGGCAAGGGGCCGGCAGCCAGAACACCAGAAAGGCAGCGGGCTGAGTGGAGCCGGCAGCTGGGACCCCAGACCGCCAGTGGGCTGAGCAGCTCAGTCTGCTGCTGCTCAGGGGTTCCATCCACCAGTTCCTGCCCCGGCTGCCAGACCCGCTCAGCCCACTGCTGGTCTGGGGTCCCTGCCCTGCCCACATTGAGTGGGTACCTACCTTTTCTCTGGTTCTGACCCATTCTCTTCCCCTCTCTCTGCACTGGGCTGAGGTTGGGAGTACACTGAGCACAGGGCTGGGGTTTGGGGTGTAGGGTCTGGCCAGGAGCTAGACGGGGCTCAGGGTTGGGGCAGGTGGTTTAGGTGCGGAGCACTTACTTGGGCAGCTCCCATTTGGTGCAAGGGATGCAGGTGGGAATGGGGGGTGGTTGCAGGACCTCCCATTTGGTGCTAAGGGTGGGGATGGGGGGAGATTCAAGAGTCAGGATGTGGGGGGGTGCAGGGGTGTGGAGATATGGGTATGTGTGAGGGTGCAAGAGTCAGGGCAGAGGGCTGGGTGTGTGTGAGGAGGGTGCAAGAGTCAGGGCAGAGGTCTTGGGGGGTCAGATGTGGGGGGGTTCAGGTGTTAGGGCATAGGGTGTGGGGTGTCTGGGAATGTGGGGGGTACCAGAGTTAGGGCTGGGGTCGTGGAGGGGTGAAGGAGTCAAGCAGAGGGCTGGGTGTGTGTGAGGGGGGTACTGGGGTCAGAGCAGGGGTCTGGGTGTGTGTGCAGGGCAGGAGCCTGGGGAGTGTGCTGGGCTGCAGGGTTCAGGGCAGAGGGCTGGCTGTGTGTGAGGGGGGGTCAGGGCAGAGAGATGGGGATGTAGGCTGAGGTCCTGGGGGATGTTCCCCGATTCCACCTCCTTCCCCAAGGCCCTGCTCCCGCTTCTTCTCTGCCTCTGCCAGCCCGGAGCAGCAAATACCCTGCGGCTCGGTTTGTCCTGCTCCACTCTTCTTTCTCCCTCTGCCTCACAAGGGCCATCAGCTGATCGGCTGGCAGGGAGGGAGGGAGGGATGGAGAGGAAGAGGAGGAGGAGGGGCAGGAATCCAGATAGCTGCAGGAAGAGGCAGGGGATCCGGCAGGACCAAGCTTCTGCCCCCTGTACTACAGGAGGGGGCGGAGGGCAGAGAAGAGCGGGCCAGGCTGGGCAGGATTTTTAATGGTATGCTGCAGGCATGCCATTAAAAATCGGCTCATGTGCCACCTTTGGCACACGTGTCATAGGTTGCTGACCCCTGATGTAACTGTATCTAACTTTTGTAGAAGTCACAATTCCATCCCTAATTCAGGAATGCACTTACGTACATGCTTAACTTTAATATAGAGTTAAGGACTGTACTTTGGTGCTTTCCTGAATCAGGTTTTAGAGAGTGATCACATGACACATATGTTGTAATGGATTGGAACGACCCAACAAAATGAATTAGGGAGTAAGAGTTTGTCCTAAGCTTGAATGTTCCCTTCTTGCTGATTTCCCCGCTCCCAATTTTAGCTCTATTTAAATATATTTGAAAGAGCATCAGATGCCTTGTGGGAAACATTCTACTTAAACAATTCTTTCTGCCTGTGTATCAACTACAGTCCTATTTTCTACTGATTTGTTATTGCTAAAGGCTTTTCACAAATAACAGAATCTTTGTTTCTTACTGTAATTCATCCACTCCTGCAATTTATTCCTCACCTGGAATAATAATCCTCTATTTTCAGCACCATAATCATCTCCACGGTAACCGATTGTGATGTCACAGCCAGAGGATTATGATTTCAGATAAACAGCAGATGAAATTTTAAAAGCAAGCAACCTATTTTCATGACAAATGTGCATGATAATAAAGAACTGTTATAGGTGGGGAAAGTATATTTCTTCATCTATGTGTTTGCTTGTGTTTAACTGGTATAAAATATTGACTTGTACCTTCCACAGTATGGATAGTTGATTGTGAAATAAATGGTTTCATATGTTGTTCCTTTAGGAGACCTGATGCCTCTGAGAAAATATTTATTTATTGTTATCTTGGTAAACTGTAAAGGGCAGGTGTGATGCTATTGTCATGAAATGGGACCGTATAGGTCATTGTTGCAATCAAGGTCCTGTAGTGCCACCAAATCTATATATATAAAAGTCAAATGGTGTATGTGTGTGTATATGTATGTTCCCTTACTCCTTGCACACCGTTTGAGCTAGAGACTTGAAATTTGGTACAGTTATAGGCTTTAGGGTCCTAATCAGGGTAAGAAATGAAAATTTCTCAAATCTCACCTCTTACACTCCCTAGGGGTGAAATTCTTTAAAGCCCATTAACATCAGCTGGGCAGCAGGTTAACACCTGATGTTCTCTGTGACATAGTTATGATGTAATAATACCCCCCTCCAACGGACCCCACACTTGCTCAGCTCTCTGCCCCCTACCCCCCTCCAAAGGCCCCCGCACTCACTCAACTCTCTCCCCCCTCCCCCCCAACATCCCCCCACTCACTCAGCTCTCTCCCCCCTCCCCCCTCCAACTGCTCCCACACTCGCTCAGCTCTCTCTCCCCCCTCCCCCCCCACTCCAATGTCCCCCCCCACTCACTCAGCTCTCTCCCCCCTCCCCACCTTCAACGGCCCGCACACTCGCTCAGCTCTCTCCCCCCTCAGGTAAGAATTGAAAATTTTTAAAATCTCCCCCCCTCTCCTCACTCCAACGGCCCCCCACTTGCTCAGCTCTCTCCCCCCTCCCCCCTCCAACGCCCCCCACTCGCTAAGCTCTCTCGCTCCTCCCCCCCCTCCAATGGGCCCCCCACTCGCTCAGCTCTCTGCCCCCTCCCCCCTCAAACGGACTCCCCACTTGCTCAGCTCTCTCCCCCCTCTCCCTCCCCCCTCCAATGCCCCCCCACTCGCTCAGCTCTATGCCCCCTCCCCCCCCCCAAACGGACCCCGCACTCGCTCAGCTCTCCTCCCTCCCCCCTCCAACGGACCCCACACTTGCTCAGCTCTCTCCCCCCTCAGGTAAGAATCAATTTTTAAAAAAATCTCACCCCCCTCCGCCCCTCCAATGGCCCCTGCACTCGCTCAGCTCTCTCCCCCCTACCCCCCACATCTAAATGCAAGAGAATGAAATTAATTAGACAAAATGAGACTTCTGAAAAAAAATTGTGTTAATAAAAAACATTGTAGTCTTTTTACATCCCAGTTTCCAATTACAAATACCCCGAGCAATGCCGGGTACTTTTGCTAGTCTTATATAAAAGGGGTTATAAGTTGACTAAGACCAGGTTATGTTTTTCTGGTTATGATTATGCTATCTGGATGCATGTGTCATTTTTGAAGTTGAAGTTATGAATATTGGCTCTATACTGTCTGTATCTCAAACATATGCTATGCTTCTGGGTGACATCCCAGAGAAGTTGGTGTCAGCTCTGCCTAGCCTGCTTGATGGCCCGTTAAGGACCATCAGCTATACAGGTGACCCACTGAGAGAAGGCAGACACATCCTGTGAATCAGGAAGGTATGCAGGGACTTGCCCATGTGACTCCAAACTCCATTTTGCTGTAATTTTCCACAATAAGAACAGAGAGCCTCTTACACCTGGAAAATAATGTAAAAGGCTGATGCCTCATCTCCATCTTGTCTTCAATCCTGCTTCTTACCTCTGGAGGCACTTTGCTACAAACAGAAGCTGTACATAAAGGACTGATGACCCATCCCAGCTGTGGATGTACTCCAGAGACTTTGTTTGAACCTGCAGTTTATTCTATCACTGCTACAAGCCTGAACCAAGAACTTTGCAATGACTGTATGTAATTGATTCCATTTAACCAATTCTAGTTCTCATCTATATATTTTTTCTTTTATGAATAAACCTTTAGATTTTAGATACTAAAGGATTGGCAACAGCATGATTTGTGGGTAAGATATAATTTGTATACTGATATAGGTCTGTGGCTTTGGCTTTTGGGATCAGGAGAACCTTTTTCTTTTCCTGAGGTATTGGTTTTATAACCAGACATCCCCACAATGAGTGGCTGCTGGTGGTGATACTGGGAAACTGGAGTGTCTAGGGAATTGCTTGTGTGACTTGTGGTTAGCCAGTGGGGTAAAACCAAGTCTTCTCTTTTTGACTGGTTTGGTTTACCTTAGAGGTGGAAAAACCCCAGCCTTGGGCTGTAACTGCCCTGCTTGAAGCAATTTATTCTGAACTAGCATAAGTGCCCGGCGTTGCTCGGGTCAGTCGGAGGTGGGGAGGGGGCAGACAGTTGACACCCCCTGACCAACCCCAACACCCACCCTTCACCCACCCTGACACCTTCCCACCCCCCCGACCAACCCCAAGACCCCCCGGCTCACTTACCCCCCGACCAAACCTGACAACCCCACCTGACCCCCCAAAACAAACCCAACACCCCCACCTCACCCCCCGACCAAACCCGACACCCCCACCTCACCCCCTGAGCAAACCCGACACCCCCACCTCACCCCCCGACCGAACAGTGTATTTAATAATCTGTGTGCTACACAGTGCACCGTGAGCCGGGGGGGGGGGGGGGTGTCGGGTTTGGTCGGGGGGTCAGGTGGGGGTGTTGGGTTTGCTTGGGGGGGTCAGGTGGGGTTGTCGGGTTTGGTCGGGGGGTAAGTGAGCCGGGGGGTGTAGGGTTTGGTCTGGGGGGGTGGGAAGGTGTTGGGGTGGGTGAGGGGTGAGTGTTGCGGTTGGTCAGGGGGTGTTGCGGTTGGTGGGGGGTTGAGGTGGGGGTGTCAGGTTTGCTTGGGGGGATGAGGTAGGGGTGTCGGGTTCGGTCGGGGGTAAGTGAGCCGGGGAGGTGTCGGGTTTGGTCTGGGGGGGTGGGAAGGTGTCGTGGTGGGTGAGGGATGAGGTGTGGATGTTGGGGTTGGTCAGGGGGTGTTGCAGTTGGTGGGGGGGTGAGGTGGGGGTGTCGGGTTTGCTTGGGGGGGTGAGGTGGGAGTGTCGGGTTCGGTCGGGGGGTAAGTGAGCCAGGGGGTGTCGGGTTTGGTCTGGGGGGGTGGGAAGGTGTTGGGGTGGGTGAGGGGTGAGGGGTGGGTGTTGGGGTTGGTCAGGGGGTGTTGCGGTTGGTGGGGGGGTGAGGTGGCGGTGTCGGGTTTGGTCGGGGGGTAAGTGAGCCGGGGGGGGTGTCGGGTTTGGTCTGGGCACCCACCCCAACACCTTCCCCCCCCCAGACCAAACCCAACACCCACACCACACCCCTCACCCCCCCGACACCTTCCCACACCCCCAGACCAACCCCGACACCCCCCCGGCTCACTTACCCCCCGACCAAACCCGACACCCCCACCTCACCCCCCCAAGCAAACCCAACACCCCCACCTCACCCCCCCACCAACCGCAACACCCCCTGACCAACCCCAACACCCCCACCTCACCCCCCGACCGAACCCGACACCCCCACCTCACTTACCGTCCCACCAAACCCAACTCAGATCCGTCGCAGGGGGGGAGGGGGCCCAGAGCCGAGGGATTCCGGGGACCTTCGCAGGTGGGGGGGGGGGGGCACAGAGCTGATGGAGTCCGGGGTTGAGGTGGGAGGGGCAGAGAACTGAGGGCTCTCCAGGGTTCCGTTGGGAGGGGGGAGGGGCAGAGAACTGAGGGATCTCCGGGGTTCCGTTGGGAGGGGGGAGGGGCAGAGAATGGAGGGATCTCCGGGGTTCCGTTGGAGGAGGGAGGGGTGAGCTGAGCGAGTGAGGTGTCTGTTGGAGGGGGGTATTATGACATCATCACCACCTAACCGCCCAGCCGATGTGATTGGCCCTGAAAGACTTTCACCCCTGGGGGGCGTCAGAGGTGAGATCTGAAAATTTTTCGACCCTTACCAGCATCTAGACCCCAAGACCCCTCACTGTACCAAATTTCAAGTCTCTGGCTCAAACGGTGCGGGAGGAGTTCGCAGTCATACGTACATACATACATACATACATACATACACACATACATACACCACTTGACTTTTATATATATAGATAGATTGGCACTCTCAGTTGGGTCCTGCCAGAACCAGCACCGTTATAGCAGGTAATGAGGAAACATTACAGACTGGTGGGATGGCATGAAATAAACTGGGAATAGAGGTTTGCCAGAGGCAGATTCTGAAGTGAAATATTCTGCATTTGCACCATCCTGCTTTTAATGAAGTAATGTGATGTGCCAAGACAATCTGTAGTTATCTGACACCTGATTAAAAGTACAGAATTGAATTTTGCTGTAAAAATACATTCTTAGATCTTTTTGTAAGAAGTTAAATTTAGTTTGAGACATTAGACCAAACCCCTGAGTGTGCAAGATAGGAATACCACACTCAACAAAATGTCATAGCATATTTATAAGCAACCAGATATGTCAGTCACTTGGTGATAACACATTTTTTTCTAAACATTAAGGACTAGTGTTTTCAAAGAGCTTGCCAATGGCCTAATTCTGCTTCCATAGGAGCCAGTGAAAAGCACTTTAGAAATCCCATCTTCAGACTTCATGGACCAGAATTTCAGATTTTTAAACTGCAGTAGTTCATTTACAATAGCTGAGTGTGGGCCCACATACCTACACTTGGCTATCACTAGGATATACACCACTTTTCTTATACCGAGATTATGGTATAACCTAGGAGATGAGAGAGGCAATGAACTATAAGAATAATTACTTTCATTAGCCAGTTGTTTTTCTCAGGGAATAAAGATGATTATGTGCCAATATATCTGTTATATAGAAAACACAGCTTAAAATTTTCTGAACCTCAGTTAAAGGATAAACATAGATCTGATTCTGCACTTACATGTGTATAAAGTGAACGCATGGAATCATATTAAAGAGACTCATTGCTTTCACCTATTACCCACATTACCCTGAAATACATAGCTACAGACATAAAAGTTGTTATTTAGAGCTAAGTGTATGATTTCAGCAGATATCTTATCTGCTTATTTTAGCTACTCTCTCTGCTCCTGTGATATCCAGGAACACAGTTCGTAGCTTTTGCTTTATTTTATTGTGCAAGCTGAAAGTATCGGTGTATGTATGTATGTATATGTTAACTGTTGGGAATCAAGCTACCGAGTTAAAAATGTTCTCTCTCTTTCTCTCTCTCTCTCTCTCTCTCTCTCACACACACACACTATATGTATATATAGTGTGTGTGAGAGAGAACATTTTTAACTTGTAGCTTGATTCCAAACAGTTTTGTGATGTTTACTGTCTGTGCCATGTTGGATAGCAGTGCTTGGTTAATACTTCTATTCACACATTTATATTAACATTTCTGTGGATGTATTTGCATACAACTTTGAAATTCCCTTTCTGCTAGTAATATTCATGACTCCATGAATATTTGTAGAAAGTCACTACAAATGGATTGAAATAAATTAATTTCAAAATATAGATGAATTTTAACAGATTCCTTTTAATTTGCAGTATCTGCACAGCTCTCTTTACTGTCCATAAAACCTTGTGTCAGATTTCCCCCCCCAAAGGTCCTTACAGAAGGAGACTGCAGCATGCACAGATCTTTCTCCTTTCATGATTGCTGCAATCCCCTTCCTTCCTTTCGTCCTCCAGAACTCTGCTGGGTCTCTCCTGAAGCTGGGAAGTTTGCAGGCTTGTAGTGGGAGCAGGATAGGGCATCATCCCCAAGAACTCAGTACAATTTCATCATAAAATATACATCCTAGCTATCTTATTATCCCCTCTGCACACTGGCGGACCCCATTTAAGGAGAATACAGAGGGCTGCTACAGTCAGAGGACAGCTTTACTTTACAGGGAGCTGGCTGTGGAGAGGTAGGGGTTGGGAACTCCATGCAGCTAGCCCTGGTCTCCTCTAGAAACCTTCTGAGGTCCATAGTTTCTGAGGATGAGAGTACAATTCATTACTATCTTACAGTGGGGATGGGAGTCGAACACCTCTTCTCCCCTGTCTCACCTGAAGTGACTTAGCAGAACTCCACCAGGAAATCCTCATTAACTTTCCTCCCTCAAATTGCATCCCCTTGCAGATATTTCCATGGCAGAGGATGTTCTAGGCCTAGGTGATGATTCTGCAGTGTCTCCCTGACAATGTTTGATATTTAAATCTTTTCGCACATGTTTGTGTGTATGTAGTAATCATACTGACATTACATGCAAAGGTCACTCTCATGGGTATTCTGTTTATGGATAAACATATAGCGAAAAGGTAGAAAACTTCTTGTTCTTCATTTTGTTCTGAAGCAGCAATGCATGCAATAGATGCAGTAAGAGATGCAGTCATGTGGACCTTAGAGTCTACTAGGAACCAGGATATATTTGAACATAGTCTGTTTCCTTGTAGTTTTAATATGTTACAATGGATTATTAATATCTCTAGCTTAATTCCCTTAAATGCTAGCTAAATACTAAAGACTAAGGAATAGTGTTTGCTTTAATTGTAAAGGTAGTTTGATCACGTGCATTAGCAGCTGTAGTTTCATGAGGTATTTTTCATGGCAGATGAATCATTATAGTTTCAATATTAACATTCAAAATAATATTCCTTTATTTACATAGTAAGTTTCAGAGCCTTTCCATTAGTATATCTTTGGATATTATTCTGATCATCTTGAAAATTTGTACTGGCTTCAGTTTTGTACTGTGGCAATCATAATGAAAAATATAAGTCGTTATAAAAGTTCACTCCCTTTCATATATAAAACTAACTAATATCTGTGAGCAAGGATAGTGCACTATATGGGGAATAAAATTCTGGATTTATTTAATATGAGAATGGATTCACCTATTGTTCATAAAATTATTTTCATGTTTAAGCTATTTTTCATTAATCTTAACTAGAATGTATTTAAGAACTATATTTGTGGTTTCCTGTTGTTTCAATCTTTGTTCTTAGATCAAATCAAATAATGGTAGGATTTGTTGATCTGAAAAATTGCCTTCCACGTATGGATTGGTAGAAGATTATCCCACTAGGGGGGTTACTATCTGGGAAATTAACATAAATATTTTGGTGACTAAATGATTCCAAGAGGGGAAAAAAACCTACAATAATGAAACTAAATCTATTTTAAAATGCATAGCATCCTTCCTAAAGCTGGTGTTAAGCACACTCAGAGAAAACTTTGTGCATTATGATTATCAAACTGGGTCTCATTTAATCCACTGATATTTTGGTATGTTTAATATTTAAAGAGTCTTTTTAAACCATTATTCAGAAAAACCTGTGGATAAAAAAAAGATTTTAGAAATAACAGCATAAAAGAATGAAGCATCATTGACCTTTATCCCTCTATTATTGTTGTTGGGGGTGGGGGGGATCCAAAAGTGACTGTAGTCCTTATGTAAATAAAGTCTGTCTGTTGCAAATACAATAATGCACCATAGTGTTCTCCATAATTTTAAAAAATTGAAAAATAAAACTCATAATTAAAGAGAATGCATGACTGTATAATAAATGAGGCTGTAGACAGCAAGCTTGCATCTGAAATATGTAGTGATGCAGCTCGTTGAAGGAAATTTGTTTTGCTGTAATCAAGACAACCAATGTTAAGAGTATTTACTATAGCTGAAGTAGGGAGTCATTAGCTTTATTTTATCATAATAGAAGATACGTTGCTGTATCAACTGGAGTAATGTGAATATATATTTTTGTTTGCTAGACTTAGCATATGAATACAAAGCTACTAATAGTAATATAAAGAACTGCAAAGTAGCCTTGAGAGAAATGTAGCTATTTGGAAACTGGTAACTAAAACTGCTACATTTTGACTCTGAGGAAGTAAAGCAATGGATGTTAACTTCCAGTTCTTAGTTATATTTGATATGGATGATTGGTCTATATAAGGAGCCCTTGAGATGTAATCCATGTGTACCCTTTTCTTTGTATCCATTATTTTATACCGGAAATAACATATACTAAAATGTATTCACAATATACTGAAAAATAGTCATTGTGTAACTGAAAACAAAGTGATAATTAACATTGAATTTTGCCTTTGTACTAAATATTACAAAAGTATTTGAAATACTATAAGTAAGTATAGTTGTAACAATTAATGATTAACATATGGCAAGCCTAAAACTTTAAAAGTTGTCCATAGATTATAAGGCAAGGAAGGACCCCTCTGATCACCTTATTTGGAATTGTATACATTGTAATAAAAGGTGTGATTACAGAGTGCTTTGCTTCTGGCCCCCAGTCAGATGGGTCAGGGCTATAAAAGGTGTATATCCAAAATCTAGTTTTGCTCTCTCTGTCTTATGGGACTTTGTATTAGAGTCAGGGAAGAACTGAATTACTGAATTATAGTCGGAAAACCTTCAAGTTCAGCCTTCAGTGGTTCACTTTTTAAGCTTTGGCTTTTTCATTGGCAGATTACTACAATGCACACAAACAGGTGTAGCTTTTCAAGACATCATGAGTGAAATATTTTGGATGGGACAATGCTTGTAAACAAATAAACATTCAAAAATGGCTAGCATTGTGATAGTTAAAAAAAATATCAGTCTGGGTTTATACCAGTGCATATTTATTTACATTTATAAAAGTACCTAACCAATTATTTGGATATTATATATTCATTCATTCATTCATTCTCTCTCTCTCTCTCTCTCTCATCCCATACCCATTTAATCCATAATATCTTTTGCATTTATGACTGCAAGCAGCCATATATTGTGAACTAATTGAAGGATACCTCAATATGTTCTGTATATGTAAAAAATAAAAACAAATAAAAATAATGTAAATATGAGATACTGTAAATCCCTTTTTGTATTATGGAAGAACATGTTTTCAGTTTCTCTGCTCTCAGATGAGTTCCAGCTTACTTTGGAATGACTGACTATAAAAGTCCTGCTCAGACATCCAGAGCATGGCATTTTAAATTACACCTTCTTTTCATTTGTAAGTAATGGAATGCTTTTCATCTCTTGACATAAGTTATCACTTTGAGGCTCAGCCGGTTAGTTCTATACTTTCATTTATCCTAGACCCCAATACCTTATTTCCAGATGGTATTGGGATTAGACATGGTTTTCTATTACAGCTGTATGTTTAAAGTAAAACAAATTCAAAGACTGTCTCTACGAGTAACATTTATTAATGTACTATTCAATAAATCTGTTTCTAAAAAGGCTACAAATGATGCCATTTTACCATTACAGATAAAGACAGAGGCTCAGGGCTGGCCAAGATGTATTCATGCAAGTCCCATCTCTGATGCCTCAAACTCCTGGGGTCAGTTTGGCCACTGGTATAATTAGAGAGAGCATTGGTTCTGCTTCATTTATGAACACCTTCAAAGATACCCAGGAACGCAGGAAATTGCCAGAGTGCAGGCTGCAGCAAGTTCCGGCCTCATCTTCTCTCCTCCCTGAAACCCCATCAGTGTGCCCCCTATATTGTGAACTCTGCTCTATGCCATAAAATAATTCCCTTATGCTAGGATGATTCCAGTTGGTCATTTCAACTATCTTTAAGCCTTCTCGGTGCCAAAGGAGAATGGCAAAGATGCTTTATTGGGACTGAAGATCTGGCAGATATATAGGACCTCTGTATCTAACTTTCTTGAATGTTACATCAGTGATACAAAAGGTTTGTTTGGTTTTATATTCATCTGTTACTGTTTCCTTGGTGGTGTTTAGAACAGAGTATAGTACTGTATTCCTATCTCTCTATTTGACCTATGGGATACTGAATCTTGTTTATTTTAAGGATCACTTTTCTAATCCCAAATGTTTTGTACCTTAAAGTAAGTAATGAATAGAAGCCATCTTCTGCAATTCATACACTTCTAATGTTTCCTAGTTGAAATTTGTATTTCTTAAAATGGCTTAAAATGGCTTGATTGCGGTCAATGAAAATTGCTTTGGGTGGCTTACATGCATAACCCCATCCACCCTCCTCCTCTTGGTGAGGAGTGCTGAACAAATTAGCTTATCTGCACATATTTTAAAATGTCATTCTTGTCACATTTTTTGTGCAAAAGCGGCATTTTGAAAATCTTGCCATTACTGATCAGTGAGAATATCACTTCTCAGGGATCAATCCTGAGTTAATGTGGAGAAATTCAGTCGAAGAGAGGGAGACAGGCACCTTTTGCAAATTAGATCCAACCCATTTTTGTTCATAGATGGATCTGCTGTAGTGTGTCCAGGAGAAACAGGTATGAGGGTGTATATTTGCAGAGTCCTCACCTGACATAAGCCTTTGAGATTTTTATCTGTGTTCAATTCCTGTCAGAATTTATTTGAATAGGAAAATTTCCAGACATTAATTAAATACTTATAAGAAAGAATCC
The DNA here is from genome assembly GCA_032164245.1 of Sternotherus odoratus. Classification (NCBI taxonomy): domain Eukaryota; kingdom Metazoa; phylum Chordata; order Testudines; family Kinosternidae; genus Sternotherus; species Sternotherus odoratus. The sequence goes on from JAVMKO010000008.1 coordinate 58,387,583, forward strand.
TGGTAGCCTATAACAAGGTTTAAGAGAGACTGGATAAATTCATGGGGGTTAAGTACATTAATGGCTATTAGCCAGGATGGGTAAGGAATGATGTCCCTAGCCTCTGTTTTCCAGAAGGGGGTGATGGATGGCAGGAGAGAGATCACTTGATCATTATCTGTTAAGTTCACTCACTCTGTGGCATTGGCCACAGTCGGTAGACAGGATATTGAGGTGGATGGACATTTGGTCTGACCCAGTATTGCCAGTCTTATGTTCTTATGTGACTTTGTTTTGGTCTGTCCTTCTTTGATGTATAGAGTTGAATCTGAACAACTCATGCATTTGTTTAAGATTTGATTAAGTTGGAACTAAATTAGGAAAATTTCACTTTGTCCTTGTGATGGGGAAAAACCTCACACTGGTAGTGAGGCTCCACAGGAGCCTGCAGGGCAGTGAAGTAATACAGTTAACAGATTCGCCTGGAAAGGAGTCAGGTTTTCTTAGAAGGACCAAAAGAGTCTCTGGTAGGGTGGATTCCTAAACTCTGAAAATTGCCTGATAGAATCAGAATAGAAAATTGGAAAAAGCCATTGGATGGGAGTTGGTTCTGGTGGTAGGTTTAAAATTAGAGTTGAGACTCCAGGGAGGTGGTTGTCAGGGTTCAGTTTTGGTGCAGAATACTGGAGAAGCTGTGTACAGAGCTAAAGTGCAAGGCCTGGAAGGGTGGAAGTGGTTTAAGATTCTACTTTTGGTTTGGCACTTGCTGAAGAATTCTAGGGGAAATCCTGAGATTTCAAAGCCTAAGGCCTCTGGGACCCTCAGAGAAATGCTGACACTCATGGAGCCCAGGAAGGGACTGTGGAAAAAGCCTGCAGATGGGCTGAAAGCTATGTAACATCTAGCCATTAGGTGGTGCATCGGTGATGAATGTACTCTGACAGTCAAGTGTTCAAAACTATGATTAAATTATCAACATTTTCAGTAATCATACCCTTAATACTGCAAGATGCCGAACATCTCCTGTGAGATACTAAGCACCCTCCTTTTACTTTGAAGCTGAACCTGTATGAGTTTGCATAGTTCACCATATTAATCTAATTATTTCCATCAACTGTTGTGTTTTGTCAAGGTCTGAAAGATGTGCTAGTAGTGAAGTCCTGGCCCTTATAATGGAAGGTCAGGTCAGCTGAAAGTGGGACCACACATTTCTTGTGACCTAATTCTAGCCCTGCTTCCAACAATCAGCATGTTATATAATATATATAACAAAGTATCAATCAGTATGTGTTAAGTTCAGACATCTTAGGAATTCCGTACACTAAAGCCTTGAATTTTAATCAATTATAATCAAAAGTTTTCTCTATGAGAATTAGCTGTTGGAATTCTGTACCTGTCAGATGCTGTAAGTTAACTGCTATTCAGAAGCAACTAAAAGTAATTCAGTAGCAGCTCAAATATGTTTAAATTCATTTAAAATTTCATTGACATGCTATATAAGTAATCAAGGAGGAGAAGAAAATTATTTTTATTTTCACAGTATGTCCTTGGAGATACTAACTATTTGAAGCAGTAAAATCTTACCAAATCATTCGAAAGGAAGACCATTACATTAACAGCAGGGGCTATAATGTAATACTTGGTAAAAATAATATTAACACAGTAAGTGAAGAGAGGTACACTGGGACAAGTTATTCTATTTTACAGGCATTTTGGAGAATTGAAACTAAAAAATATAGTCATTGTGATCGCTGGTTCTTCTTCTTCTTAGCGTTATTCCCGCGCTATGGCAGGGTCCGCTTGTTGGCATATCCGTCTCCATTTGGCTCAATCCAGGGCATCTTCAGGGATGGCGTTCACGCATTTTATGTCCTCCTTGATGCGATCCATCCAGCGTTTCTTAGGTCTACCATGGGGTCGCCGGCCATCAGGATCCAGGCGCATGGCTGTCCTTGCCACCAAGTCTTCATTGCCACGTACGACAGGTCCATACCATCTAAGCCTTCCTTCCCGCAGCTTTGCCACGATTGGTGCAACTCCTAGTCGTTGCTGTACGTCGTCGTTCACGGCGTGGTCGAATCGTGTTAGTCCAATGCACCATCGGAGCATTCGCATTTCCATCACGTGCAAGGCCTGCTCGTGCTTTACTATCGCTGGCCAGCACTCTGATCCATAGAGGGCGACTGGGCATACAACCGTTCTGTAGACTTTTGACTTGAGGCGTACGGGCATCCGGCGATCACAGAGGACTCCACTCAACTGACGACACTTCATCCAGGCGGCGTTGACACGGGCGCGGGCATCTGGAAGGCTATCACCGTTGCTGCATATGAGGGAGCCGAGGTATTTAAATTGCTCTACCTTCTTCAGGTCTTCTCCATCAATGCTGATGGTCCTGTTGGTTTGGGGACCACCTTCCATATATTCAGTTTTCTTGATGTTCAGCTGAAGTCCAAATTCACCGAGCTGTTCATTCCATTGCCGTGTTTGTTCTTGGAGATCATCACGTTGTTCACTCGCCAAGAAGCCATCGTCAGCATAGAGGAGTGACCATGGATGAGGGGATTGGAGATCAAACGTCACAGTGTCCATGCAAAGGACAAATAATAGGGGTGAGAGCGCCGACCCTTGATGTACTCCGATGTTGACGGCGAAGGGAGGAGATGTTCCCACTGCACATCGGACCATGCTGGTGACGCTACGGTACAATAGTTGAATCCACCAGACGTATTCTTCGGGGACATTGTGGGATCGTAGGGCGTGCCAGATAAGTTTGTGTGGGACGCGATCGAAGGCCTTTTCCAGGTCAAGGAATGCCATGTGAACGGGCTTGTTCTTCTCACAATACTTCTCCAAAAGCAGCCGAGCAGTGTGAATGGCGTCTGTTGTTCCACTTCCTTTGACAAAGCCACATTGGTTCAGAGTGATGGAAATAATCTTGCGGCGCCTGGTATTAATAACCCGTTCAAATATTATCATGGCATGGCACAGGAGTCGGATCGGTCGATAATTCGAGCATTCAGTTACGTCGCCCTTGCCCTTCTAAATTGGCACCGTGATGCTGGTTGTCCAAATTTTTGGGGCTGCACCCTCATCGATGATTCGGTTAAAGAGGGCAGCAAGAATTGTGGCATCTTGGCGATCAAGGGTCTTCCAGGCTTCGGCTGGAATGTCATCGGGGCCGGTTGCCTTCCCATTCTTCATCTTCTTCATCGCTTCCTCAGTCTCCTTGATGGTAATTGGTGATCTCTGGTTAAGGCGGTATAATTTTTATCAGCACCCAAGTAAAATTCATGTTTGTGGCTCACGATCAGCACAGAGACGTTTTGACATTTGGTCAAAATATGTCTGCAGTCTGTAATAAAGAAAACAGGCATCACATACATAAGGCCAAGCAGTCATAAAGTGACCTCCCTCTGGGTGTGTGAGTGGACTTGCAAAATATACACACCTTCCAAATATTAACATGCAGAATCGATCAATTGTACATGCTGATGCTCTCCACAAGAGTGTCCTGCAAATGAAGCTGCCACTTAAAATGCACACAAATGGAGACAGGATTGTGGCCTTTGTTGTACAGGTAAGCACACCCTAGTTGACAAGAAGGTGTGAGTACTGTTGGAAATGGGTGACATCCACCTTGATTGCATTGGTCTCATTAGCACTACAAAAGTAATTTTCCCTCTCTTGATATTCACCCTTTCTTGTCAATTGTTGAAAATAGGCTACTTCCACTTTAATTGAATTGGCCTCATTAGCACTGACTCACCACTTGGTAAGGCGACTACCATCTTTTCATGTGCTGTGATATGTATACATATATATACTGCTCACTGTATTTTTCTCTCGATGCTTCAGATCAAAGTGGATTTTAGCCCACGAAAGCTTATGCCCAAGTAAATGTGTTAGTCTCTAAGGTGCCACAAGGACTTTTTGTTGTTTTTACCTGTAAGCATTTTGAATGTGGCCATTGGTCATAGTGATTGAAAATGTCTGCTGGTTGTTCAGAGTGCGATCCACGAAGGTACTTAGATGCCTAAGTCCTTGTCATAAGTGTAAAGGCCTGGGTGGGGCTATGTTATCTGAGACAGCAGTGTTGTCAGAGCCTCCTGACCACGAGAGAGGGAGGGAGGGGTTTAGTTAGTTGAGTTTCAGCTTGGGCTTGCCAGTGTAGCTTGGTAAGAGTTCTGGAGCATCTTTAGCTATGAAGATGGCTCTACTTCCTTCTTATATTCCTGATTAGCTGTACTGTGAGTATAACCTTTTAATTCTTTTAAGCCTGTGCCTATTTGGAGTGTGTCTCTCCTTTTCAGAAGGGAGTTACAGAACTCCAGATTGTGAAGTGTAATGTATCTTTGTTTATTCCCTTTTCTTCATTAAATCTTTTAGTTATAAAAACGTGTGGTTTATTCCCTTAAGGTTTTCTCTGCTTCCAGTCTGGGAAGGGAGAAGGGAAGGGAGTAGGTAAACAGGTCAGCTCTGTGTAGGAGCTGAGGAACAGGGTCGGTCTCTTTCTACCTTCAAATGAGAAGGGGGTGGAGGGGGGAAGGGAACAGCCTCTAAGGGTCCGGCTCTCAGGTAGAGAGACGGAGGGTGGGGAAGTTCAGGGGCCCCTCCAAGGTTTTGGAAGTACACCTGAATGGTGGCAGCATTGGGTAACCCCAGTTTCCCAGCTGGCAAAGTGGTGGTGTTGTGGAGAAAGACTTAACTTAGTTGAGGCGCAGTTAAAGTTTAGTTGGTCTGGCATACAAGAGTCCTTTTCTCTGTACTCAGGAGCACAGGGATCAGGGTACCCCTCTTACAGTCCTATTTTTAGGCAGCACTGTAATCCACAAAACATCCACTTGGCTGCTGCCTAACCAAGTAGGTGCCTATGTTTTTGTCTCTGGGCATGTGCACTGCAGCCTCAATCTAAGCATCTGGGTCACTATCTCCTGCCTAAGCTTGTACACTTCTTCTTTGAACTAGGCACTTGGACAGCTCTCTCCCACCTAAACCCCAGAGCTCAGTGTTGCAACACCTGTGTTCTTTTGTGATTCTGGGCTCCAGTCACTTGCATAACATTAATTGCTAGTCTCAGTCTAATTTATAGTGCTCAGACACACTAATTTATAATGCTCAGATGTCTATATTGCAGAATAACTGTCAGGTTTTGGGGTGCAATCATGACCAGTGGAGAAGGGGATTGTGTCACTGCCTGTCCTGTAACCACGGTTGCCTTAAGTGCTCTGCTGCTTTGGCTCACACCCTGGACACCAACAACCTGCACTCAAGAGTGCACTGAGTGTCTGTGTTAAGCAGCTCTGACTCAGCTGCTCTTATTCCTGCAGCCTGCTTGTTACACCACAACAGTGCCACTGTAGTCTTGCTCACCCAGTTACCTTATGCGAGGGTGACCCCAACACACTCTCAGTCTCAAATTTCCCCTAAACTATCTCTCCTTTCTGATGTGATGGTTTCTTGCTTTTTTAAAAAACCTATGATTATTAATTTCTCTCCTTTGGTTAAATTTGACTTGCCACCATTTCTCATCAGAAAGAGATCACGACACCCCGAATTCCCCAAGTTTTTTCTTCAAACTTTCAACTCCAAATTTAATGAGCACCCATCTGGTTCAGCTCAAGATGCCATGGGTTATTCTAACTGCTCTGTTACAGATTAAATTGTGTGGTTGTATTATTATGCAAAAGATCTTGAAATCTTTGCTACCACCTAAGGTTAACCTAGATCTTTTGAAAATAAAAAGCAATTCTCTGTTATTTTGACGGGAAATATGTTTCTAAATCAGACTAAAAGTCCCAGAGGTGAAACTCCTGGTTCCCCTGATGTAAATGGGAATTTTGCCATTGACATCAAAGGAGCCAGAATTTCACCCCAGATTTTGAAATGACATTATTTTGATCTAAGAGCTGTCACTGCTGACAAGACATTAGATATGTCTCCGAAATTCAATAATGTTGACCAAAAAAGAAAAGAATCTTGTACTGTGAGTGGAGCAGTGTCCTCATTTGTCTAACCATTCACTTTCTTGGTTCCATTCCCTTTGTATCCTATTGGACTTATTCTGTTATATTTGGGTGATTTACATCCATCTGTCCTTTACAAATACATAGTTCCCCTTGTTTAATATTTATATATATATTAGGTACTGTAGACCATATATTTCCCATTGCTTTATTTTAATTGGTAGCATATCCTATGCCTGCTAAAATCAATATAGATATCAAGCATTTTTATATGGATCAAAGTAGCACTTAGATGCCCAATTCCTATTGTTCTAGGCTCTGCACAGACACATAACTCATAGACTCATAGAGTTTAAGATCAGAAGGGACCATTATGATCATCTAGTTTGATCTCCTGCACAACGCAGGCCACATAATCATACTCACTCCTGCAATAAATCTCTAACCTATGTCTGAGCTATTGAAGTCCTCAAATCATGGTTTAAAGACTACAAGGTGTAGAGAATTCTCCAGCAAGTAACCCATGCTCCCCGCTGCAGAGGAAGGTGAAAAACCCCCAGGGCCTCTGTCAATCTGCCCTGGAGGAAAATTCCTGCCCGACTCCAAATATGGAGATCAGCTGAACCCTGAGCATGTGGGCAAGACTCATCAGCCAGACACCCGAAAAGAATTCTCTGTAGTAACTCAGATCCCACCCCCATCTAACAGGCCATTGGGTATATTTACTGCTAATAGTGAAAGATCAATTAATTGCCAAAATTAGGTCTTTTAATCTTATGTAGATGATACACAACTGCACTTGACATTTCTCTTGATTCAGGGACAATGTTGTAGTTCATCTCTCCCTGGTTTTGTGATATTCATCATTTGATGGAAGGGAATTGGCTGCATCTCAGTCTGTGCAAAACAAATTGTAACTTGTTGATGACCAATAAAATCCTGTTAAATTGGCAGATTTTAATCTTTTTGTGGAACTACATTCCTGATGCCTCTCTGCTTCAGATTCTGATTTATGCAGTATTAGTTTATTTGCTGAAATGTGATTTTCAAAAGAGAAAATTCTCTAACATTCATAAAACATTGAGCATCTTGTGACCTATCACTTCCTTATATTTTATAGCAATATTTTAACTAAATTTAAGTTTTACTTCTGGTAGCACAAGCACATTTTGTGTTAATTAAAGGATAATATCCATACACATACAAATCATCGCCCTCCTCTTGAACTTTAATAGTTTTAAAATAATTAGAAGTAAAAATAATCAATTACGGAGTTCCAGATTAAATAATTTGTAATCTCTCATAAGAGAGACAATTGTCTTCAGGTGTAATCAAGTCCTTTGGAGAAAACTGGTAATAGCAGGCCTTTTTAACACTCATGCAGTTTCTGTAATCCTGGTCTCAGAATTTTGGGAAAACAATCAATTCTCAAAAGCCAAATCAGGGCACAAAACATCCTTATTATTAGAGTACACAGATCGAGTTTTCCTATTTCCTTTAGAACTTCCATGGTTTATGTGAGCCTATGTTCTTGGGGGTAATGATACAGAGGGGTCAACTGCAAAACATTCTGGCTGAATCAGGCAGAATTCTTCAATGAACTGTGAGGAGTACACACTACTACAGAAGCTGTAATATTTGCTTACACAATACAGTACGATGGCCTAGCTTTGTTGCTTGATGTGAAAGGAGTTGAGCCCTGGTTCTGCCCTCCTGGGACCTTTGTGGCTCTTAGCTCTGCTGATGGGTAGATTGAAATGGAACTCAACTTCCTCATTGGAAGAGCTGCCACAAAAATGTCTAGACTGAGCAAGAGGGTATGGCACACTGTTAGTCTTTTTTAGGCTTATAGTTAGCCTGAAGTATTGGCAGACTTTGGAAAACCTGTCCATTAGGCTTTGAAGATGAGTTTCCATGTGTGTTGTCACTGCTGTGTCTTTAGCAAAGAGAAGGTGTTGGATAAGGGCCTCCTGAGTGTTGGTTTTAGATCTGAGTCTTGCAAGATTGAACAGCTTTCCATCAGATCTTCTGTGCAAGTAGGTGCCCTCAGTTGAAGAACCAAAACCTTGTTTCAGTAGCAGGGAGAAGATGATCCCAAACAGAGTTGGGGCAAGTACACTACCTTGTGCAACTCCGCTACAAATCTGGAAAACTTCAAACACTAAGCTGTTGTATTCAACTGTTGCATACATGTTTTCATGGAAGGACTGAATCATGCTTAAGAGCTTGAGGGGACTATCCAATCTTTTCTAGAAGCACGAATAGTCGACTTCTATTGACAAAGTAAAAAGCTATGTAGAGGGGCTTTTTTGTTTGTTTGTTTTCTGTATTTCTCTTGTTCTTGTCTCAGCGAGAAGATCATATCGATAGTAGACCTTTCAGCTCTGAAGCCTCACTGTGATTCAGGATAGATTCTATCTGCAAGGGTCTGAGGTCTGTTCAGGATAACTTGGGCAAAGGCTTTTCCAAAGCAAGGGAAATGCCATGATATTTGTTACAGTTGCTACCGTTACCCTCATTTTTATAGAGAATGATGATGTTGGTGCCTCTCATTTCTTGTGGTACTTCACCTTCTTTACAGCACAGGCAGAACAACTCATGAAGATGTTGCAGTAGAACAGGTTTTCTGCATATTATGATCTTGGACCATATGCAATCTTTTATGGGGGTGGGGGTGGGGGGGGCTTACCATTGCAGAAGCCATCTATGGCAAGGCTAAGCTCCTCAACAGTCAGTTCATCATCAAGTTACTTCATGATAGGCAGGCTTTTGATGGCGTTGATGGCTGTGACCATAACAATATTTTCATGAGAGTAAAGCTCAGAGTAGTGTTCTACCCAGCGATCCATCTGCTTCTTGCAGTTGTCGATTGTTTCCCCTGTTGTTGATTTCAATGGGGCTGTCTTTTTTGAAGTTGGACCCAAGGATTCCTTGATCCTGAAATACTTGTTTCTGATGTTGCCTGCATCAACTGCTATTTGGATGCTTTCATATAAGTGCAGCCAACAGTCATTGGCACAATGAGCTTCCGTGTGGGTTGTCACTGCTGCATCATCAGCAAAAAGAAGGTGTTGGATATGAGTCTTGGCAATTTGCTGTACCTTGGTTCTTGCCACTTGCACAAACACAAGGAGAAAATATGGCAACTTCTTGTCATTTTCAGTTATTTCTATTCAGTTAATTACTTGGGTTTAAGAGATGACACTTGTGTTTTAGTGACTTCAGAAGCAGAAATTATTAGTTATAGAAAGTATCCAAATTAATGTATTCATTATTTAGTGATTTATTAATCCTGGAAGACTTGCATTTCCTATAAATCTTTGAAAAGTTTGCAGATGTGCATACTAAAAACAGGTTTTTTTCAAATTTTAAGCATTCTTCTCATTAAAAAAATCCTGTTTGTCCCGTAGCTGGTGTACTGTACCAATGCAATATGATCTCCATTATAATAACCTACTTTATGAAGATTAAATGGTTTTGCAATTCAAACAAGGTAAAATTGGTTTAAAGCAAAATCAAACACTATTTTGCTAGTTCAGGATTTGAATAGTGGAATGAGAAATCTTTTTTATATTGCTATTGTGCACTGGTCAGCTAAGAAGTAATTGCTTTTTATAAGGCAAATTTGCTTTTACTTTTTGAAGGTAATGAAATGAACCTGAAACATTTCCGTTGAAATCAAAGTCACTATCACTCAAATGTCACCAGCAGAATTCCATCATATAGTTTCAGCAAATGCATAATAGGAACATTTGTGTTTGGAATTGATTGACAGAATTCTATTAGAGAGTCTTATCACACATTCATCTATAATTATCTGTGTTGTAAATCAATAATGATTTTATTTCTTCATATTTATATGTTATTAACATATACTGAAAAACAGATCTCAGGGCTTTTCAGAAAGAAATAGCTTCCTGGCATATGCTGGAAAAATACTCAGAATATCAAGAGGAAGATGCTATGCATTTTGTTTTCTGAGCGACAAATGCAATTCAGCATTTAAATAAAGAAGATCCTAAAACACTGCATGCAGATTTATTCAGAAGACATACAATAGAATGAGTCAACTCTTTATCATAAACCACCTTGTATAAGGGTCTAACAAAGAAATTATTCCCAAATGGGTAGATATTCATATTGCTCGGAATCAAAGTTTATTAAAGGAAACTGGTGTCAAAGATGGCTTAGTTCATCTCCAGCCTAATCAAGTGCTCAGAAGAAGTGATTTTTGGACCGTCCACAGGAGTGTTTATTGGGGGCAGGAGGGCAAGTAATATACATTAAATCTCAGCAGGAGGGCTGCATATCCCTGAGGAAAGTAGAAAGAGATTGAGAGAGCAGTGTTTCAGTGAAAGGCTGTATGCAATAGCATGAAGTTCAACCCCCCCCCCCTCTCCCCCCTAATGACCTGGAGATATTTTCTTTAAATAAGACTATAATTAAGGCCAGAAAGTTGTTAACATGTGAATTAGATAAACACAGTCTCGTGCTAATGCAAAGCCATTACAGTTGCATCAATGGGCTCCTTATGCTGTCATGAGAAATCATACTAAAGGGGCACTCTAGATATTACTCTGCAATGGAAAGAAGCAAAACTGACAAGAGTGACAATGTTGTTCACTCTTCCTAGTGTTCTCTTAGGTCGTTGAATGAAGTATATGTATTGTATAACTATTATACATACATACAGCCAGATTTTGCCTAACCTTCATAATGGTGCACATCTAAGGTAAAGTGCAGGGAGCATTTATGCCCCCCTGCCCCGACTCTCCATTTCTATCTGCATAATAGCTAGGCATAAACACAGTCTCTGTGCTTGGCAAAGTAGACACTCTGCCCTTCTAGGGAGACACAGACCTCGAACAGAATGGAGAACAGGTGGGGCTCTTGCTCCAAACTCCTCCCCATATTCCCACATTGTAATGAGGAAGAGTCATGCTGTGTTTATTGGCACAGTCACTCCATGCGGAAAACACAAAAGCTCGACAATTATGGTATAAATAATACTAATACCTAGGAGCCCTAGTCATGGACCAGGACTCCACTGTATATAAACACAGACTCAGAAGATAGTCCCTGCTTCCGTGACCGTGTTTTCACTGAGGAATTTTCAAAAGGAATCTCCACTGGTGGTTCAGGTGAACCAGTGGGAATGGTAGTGGGAGCCCTAATGTAGATCATGCTTCAGCTGCTTCAAAAGTTTTTTATCAGCATATTTGTTAAAAATACTGAAGAGCCACAAGCCACTTGGCCTTCCACTAGTGATTGACTCAGTGGGATTTTTTTCTATAGACTTCCCTAGTGTAGCAGAGAGTGATGAAGCAGAATGTCTCCTGGCACTGCCCCGGGCAGTGTCTAACAGGCACAACCTAGCCCACAAATTGTAGAATGACATACATGTGTGAGAATTTACAGACATGGCTTACCTGACTGGGTGCCCCAAACCATAATTAAATCTTACCTGTACTTACCAGACAATGTGCGATCCACATCACTTGCATTTTGCAGGGAAAAAGAAAGACATAGGGCTGGATTCTTAGCTGGTATAAATCTGTATATTTTTACTAAAGTCAACGGAGCTATGCTGATTTATACCAGCTGAGGCTCTGTCTCTGCAGCCTGTAAAGGATATAGTTTGGCTAAAAGTAACTTCTGCAAAAAAGTCTAAACCCTCCACTGGGCAACATTAAGCCTTTCTTAGGCCTTGTGTACATGGTGTTTTTTTCTGTTTAGCTTATGTTGCTTGGGAAGGAATTTAAACTCAACACCAACAACAAAAGCCACTGATACTGAAATAGGACAGTCCACTTGGGGAAATATAAACTGCATTGGTCACTGGTAACACTTTCCTGGGTAGACCTTAATCTTCACTGTAAAGGCTTAACAGTGCACAGGGTGCTGTGTAAGTCCTATCCCCCACAGTAAATTCCATCCCATGTGCATTGATATAAAAAGTCTGAATAGAGCCTGAAGGTCTGAATCACTATAGCATTACTCCATGTCCATGTATGTTTCTGTATGTGCTTTTCACTGTGACTTTCACTTCACTGGGAGCAATGGAGTGACATAGTAGTGAATCAAACTCCAATTGGCAGGATTTTTTTTGTCTTGTCAAAAATTTTTTACTTTAAAAGTAAAAATGTTCAAAATGGTTTAACAGGTTTGCTTCATAATCTTATAAAGTAGCAACTGTAGTTAGAAAACTTCTTCATAAAGGAGACGAGATGACCAAATAAGATATGTTAATACTATTTAATAAAATGATAAAAATAAAATATCTACATGATAAAGAACTACTAAAACTTCTGTTGAAAAGATTGTTAGAACTGATTTTTCTCATTAAAAGAATGCATGACACAAAGTATAAATTAGACAAATTCTACATTGATGTCTAAGATTCTTTTTAATTGTTGTATCGTAGGGGAGCTTTGTTATTAGTAGGGAAAAAATCAAGCAAGGAAACATATTTCAACTGAAAAATGTAGGCCTGTAATCTAGACTACATTTAATATTTAATATTATAGGGTTTAATTGATTACTTATTATTGAAAACTATAGTTCCACAATGATTATTTGAAGTTGCATTCGGTTGCACGTATCTCATAATTGTTCTTAGTAGAACTTGGTGTATCTTGACTCCTTGCAACAGGAGAGTTCTCATTGTAAATGGAATAGCAGAAGCCATGGGACTTCATTCTCCATTATCTTCCCCCTTTTGTTGTCATTTCTACCTGTACAAATTGGAAATGTTTAATACAAGGTATATGGCACTGTAAAGTAGGTCTTTGGCCTCCATTACTATGGACAGGTAAAGTGTGAAAGGATAAACACAACTTTCCCTCAACCAGTTGGCTTATCCATCAAGATTAAAAATTGGGGAGAATCTTTGAGTTGACATCAGTGGAACAGGCTGGCAAAGGAACAGAACACTTAAAACATTTAGACTGCTCTAGCAGTGTTGAGAAATCATCTTACACTTCATTAATGGGTTCACATATGATTTATTTAGTTAGATTGGATTGTTCAAATGAGTTCATGCTACCTTCACTGAGATGCTCGATGCTATGTCAACTCAAAAAAATAGTCTGTTTTGACTTCCAGCTACACAAAGTTGCATTGTAGCTAACCTCAATATAATAACACTTATGATAATACACAAAATAACTCAATCCTCAGGTTGCTGATACATCATGGTCAGAGTGAATCACAAAACAGGAATGATTTGATACAATATAGTCTTTGTTCAAAAGTGATTTATGATTCCATTTGGCAACTCAATTGCATTTTTTGTGCATATACAGAAATGTACAATACTGATTGATGTCAGGACCTTTCCATTCTCTTTAACCAATTTAATCTGCACCATTTATTTTGAATTTGCAAATGAAAAAAGAAACCTGCAGAGAAAAACACATAATAAACACATTTGTAATGCCTTTAGAACAAAGTAAGGGAGTTATTTCTGTTAGCATTTAGTTGCTTCTGTAGGGGTATCAGTCAGTGTGTTTCCCAGAAGACCTGGGAATGGGTGACAGGGAATGGATCACTTGATGATTACCTGTTCTGTTCATTCCCTCTGGGTACTGAAAACAGGATACTGGGCTACATGGAACTTTGGTCTGACCCAGTGCAGCTGTTCTTATGTTCTTGCCCCATAAGTATGACTAGGGACTGTTTCACAGATCCACTTCCTATAGCTAAACAATGGACCACGTATTTCACTGATGTTTGTTACTTTTGGCTCCACTATGCTTCAGCACCATGTTCATGGAGCAAAATACTTTTAAGGCCTTACCTCAGATTTAGGGTCTTATCTATACCATCTCTAATGTTTTACTTAAAAAAAAATAATCCCTTATTAGAAGATAGGAAATTCTATGGAGTTTGATCCTACACTATTGAAATCAGGCTCATTGTGTTCAAAGTACTACCTTTGTATTTTCCCACCAGTGTTAATCACAGAAAATAATGCAGAAGCTGCACCACTGATGGAAACAGGTGTATCTTGTTCCATGATGGAGCACCAAAATCCAATTTCTATTTACTTTTTCCATCAGTGCAATTTTCTAAAGTAAAGAAAAAAAACCTCCACAATCCAGAATATTCCCATCTCAAATGACAAACTTAATCCAATATGTATTGTAAACATGAGATGTTTACTCCAACATCCAGGTTAGAAAAGGTATTAGCTCATTAAATGGCCAAATTCAAGGAAATAATAGGTGTAACATCATCTACTTTTGGGTTTATCAACTTGAAGGGACAGGGAAATATATTTCCAATTACGTTGTTCGGATTGACCCGATCCAAAGCTCACTGAAGTCAATGGAAACCTTTCTGTTGATTTCAGTGAACTTTTGACCAGACCATAAGCAGTTCAAGCCTTTGTAACTTGACTGCATCTTACTTTATTTAACTGTGTGACATATTAATGATTGGAAATGATTTTATTAACATTATGTTTCGTATGTGAAGTGTGTTGAATAAAGAGGTCATCATGAGAGTTAAAAAAGGATATAGACCATCTCCTAACCCATACCAACTACCCTCTCACATCCCCCACACAGCAGTAATCCAAGATGGCAATTACATATGTAAGCGGGGGAATAGTCCCGCTGTTGTGGGGAACTCTCCTGGCTTCTATACTACCCCGGTGAAATGGGCTAACGGAAGGATCTGAGTCCTCGCTCCCACTTCTTTTACCCAGAGGCCTCCTGACCTTGAGGACTCCCCTTCCACTCTCCTGTCTGGTGGAGTCCTCGTAACCCCAACAAGGCTGGGCCCAGGATTTCTGGGGGGCTCAACCCCAAACCGTGCTGGGGTTACCCAGGTCAGAGGCTAGGGTGTCCCCACTCCGGGGTACTCCCTCTTTAGGTCCTGGGAGCTAATAATGAAAACACCCCACTGAGTGTTAGTAAGGGGCTAACAGTCCCCTTACATTCCCCCTTGCTAAAATACTGCTACAACCACAATATTTACATCAGTACATCCGGAGCCCTATATTAACAACATATACCTACAACATATTATATCAACAATCTATTAACAATTTTGAAAAGAACATCCAACATATTAAACATTTCATATCTACTCCTTCATACTATACATGACAATATTCATTAAAACACTACATAGAACCAGTAACATAATCATTTCTAAATTTAACAGGCAGTACACCCTTATTAGCCCTCTGGGACCTTCTTAAATATGGTGGTTCGTCACTCATATTTTCTGATTCCCTGTTCTCGGGTAATACTGATCTATGCCTCCTGTGGTCCCTGTGTACTACTCTCTCTGGACCTCCTCGTTCAGGCCGGATAGTGTAAACTGATAGCTCGGGATTGTTGTGAGCGACTACAATGTGGGGATTTGGCTCCCACTTGTCCTGTATCTTATTACGCCCCCGGTGTTTATGGTTATGGACTAGTACACGGTCACCAGGCCTGATGAGAGCCCCACTGGACTTGCGATCATAAGTCCTTTTCCTACTTCTAGCAGTGTCTTTAGCTATACTGAGAGCAACTTCACTGGTTGTCCTTGGCCTGTCGTGGACACCTTTGATCCAGTCATTAAGATTCATCACGTCATCCTTGGAAAAGGCTTCTTGATGCTTCTCTGGCAACACCTTTAAGTTAGCCACCTGTGCAGGAATCAGCCCTTGACGTGCCGCTTGAACCGGAACTGGCCGTCTTTCACCACATCTTTCTTGAGGGAAGGTAACTTGTTCTTCCTGCTCTCCAAATGTTTCCTTCACCTGAGGAATCACCTCCTCAGGCTGCAACTCCATAGCCTTCACGGTTGAGGTTAGAAGACTCACTGGTACTCTTTCTTTGATGGCACTAGTTATGGCTGACTGAAGTCCATTAGGTAGACTTGACCCAGATGTAGGCTCTACCAGCACTTGATGTTCATTAAGGATTTTCTCTCTCCAAGGAGAAATAAGGGTCTTCTGTTTCCTACCCACTTTAACATTTCTAATCCACCTTCTGGGGCCCAAGGGATGACTCTGTCTTTCTGCTCGAGCCAGTACTCCACTCAGCACAGCATTCATCTTAGAGTGCCCATGACGGTTCATCCTCCTGGTTCCTTTCATTGGCAACTGTAGCTCCTTCAGCTCACTAATGATGTTCATTCCTAGAATCCCTGGGATTCCTTCTCCCATATGGCTCCCTTCAGAGGCTTTGTCTTTCAGGATGAAGATGCATTTCCCTGGAAGTCTCTGGCCCATATAGTCTATGTCTGCTTCGAGGCATCCCACCACTGGGATGGCCAGTCCATTAACTGCTGTTAGACGTACAAACGGTGCGTTGTGCATGGTCAGTTCCTTGTCTTTCAAATATTTTTGAAAATGTGACTCTGTAATGGTGGTGACTTCTGAGCCAGTATCTAACAAACATCTGGTCTTCACCCCTGCAATACACATTTCAGCAGTTAGACAGTCTCCAAAAGCTCGCTTACAGAAGTCGTTAGCTACGCTGGCATGACCCATGTTCCTCTTACTGTATGCAGAGTGATTTTCCACCAAGGACAGGCCTAGGAATCCTTCTGCTACTGCTTGGCCTTCCACAGTAGATGGACCACTTGCAGCTGGTGCCCCATTGATTTTGAGTGCCTGGGACTCTGCTTTCCTTCTCAGTGGACATTCTCTGCTAGTATGTCCTGGTCTTTCACAAGTGTAACAGATGTACCTTCCCAGCTCATCTTTCAGTGGGGCTCTTCGGGGTCCCAATCTTCTTGGATACTCTGGCATACTAACTGGATTTTTCTCCTTCATCAACTCAGTCACCACTCTCAGCATCTCCCCCTGTTGGACAGCCAGTTTTTGGACAGCTTCACTTAGGCTTTCCAATGTTAGCTGTGTTTGGGGTAGGACCTTTTCCCCAATCGCTGCATTCACTAGGCCCCCACTTCGTGTATGGGGGGTAGGCTTGGCTGTCTCTGCCACAGGAACTTCCTCTTCTTCTGACCATATAATGGCAGCCTGCATGAATTCATGGAACTTCTTACTGGGCTCTTCCTTAACCCTCCTTTTCATTTCACACCGGAGGGAGTCGTCCCGGAGCCCCAACACCAACTGCTCTTTTAGAAACACATCTGGGTCTGGAACCCGTTGAGAGTCTCGCCGCTCCACTTTGCCCAATCTCTCCTGGAGGTCATATGCATATGCCCGGATAGTTTCACCAGGCTCCTGCTTTCTCTCAAAGAACTCCTTTAGTCGAGTTCCAATAGGTACCTTGTCTCCATACACTTCTAGGAGGAGCTCAAATACCTTTTCCACGTCTTTCTTGTCTGCCACTGACATGAACTTTACTGTGGCCTTGGCCTGGCCCTTGAGGTGCTCCTCTACAAAGTCTACACGATCTTCCTCAGGTACTCTTAGCACACGCAGAGCCCTCTTCACAGATTTGACCCACTCCTCTACCGTAATGTCACCTGGTCTTGTCGGGAAGCCACCAAACTCTGTGACCTTCTGCTCCCGTGGGACATAAATAGTAGGGGGTTTCTTAGCTTCTGCTGCCTGTTGGTCTATCACTGCCATAGCCAGTGCTAAGGCTTCCCTCTGTTCTGTCCTAGCTTGTTGTAATGCCTCAGCTTGGTCTGATAATCTGCGCTGCAGTTCAGCAAACTGGGCCTGTAGTTCTTTAATTCCAGCCATGGTAGGGCTCTTGACCAGGCCTGGATACTGCTACCAGAACACAACCAGTAAACCAATGGGTTGGACCCTGTGGATAGGATCCTGTTCGTGACGCCAATTATGTAAGCGGGGGAATAGTCCCGCTGTTGTGGGGAACTCTCCTGGCTTCTATACTACCCCGGAGAAATGGGCTAGCGGAAGGATCTGAGTCCTCGCTCCCACTTCTTTTACCCAGAGGCCTCCTGACCTTGAGGACTCCCCTTCCACTCTCCTGTCTGGTGGAGTCCTCGTAACCCCAACAAGGCTGGGCCCAGGATTTCTGGGGGGCTCAACCCCAAACCGTGCTGGGGTTACCCAGGTCAGAGGCTAGGGTGTCCCCACTCCGGGGTACTCCCTCTTTAGGTCCTGGGAGCTAATAATGAAAACACCCCACTGAGTGTTAGTAAGGGGCTAACAGTCCCCTTACACATATTAGTAGTCACACACACACACACAGCTGATGATGTAATCACAACCTTTCACACAGCTTCACGAAGGGCCTTTCTGTTATGTAATTTATATATTGGAACAGCATTGAAGGATGCTAACTGCAAAACAGAATGTTCTTGTACATCTTTATTTGTTTTTACTTTTGTAGAAAAACAGGAAAATGGGTAGGAGGAGGAAGTAAGTCTGTGTAGATAATTTTGTAAATTTCCAGCTTGACTTTAGAAAATTCAGGCCGAGTGAAGAAAGAGTGGGTGGGATTGCAAAATCAGATAAAACTCACTAAACATATCAACATGTTACAATCTTTTTTGTTAAAATTCTGTAAAGGTTGCTCTGTACATTCCTTTGTGCTTTAAAAAGTCATTTCACAGTTACTGCATGACCTTGCATCTGTGAAAGTCAGCCTTCTGGTTAAATCATAGTTGGGAAATATGATTTCTTTTGCTAACAGGTAGAAGGATTCTTCCTATATCTTTTTTAAGATCACATACGTAAAATATACTATACCCATAAAATTCCAAGTAACCTAAAAACAACGAGTAGTCCTTGTGGCACCCTAGAGAGTAACAAATATAAACTTACCAAGTGGGGGATCAGTGCTAACAAGACAATTCAGTTAACAATAGCACTGACCCCCGACTTAGTAAGGCAACTCCCATCTTTTCATGTACTGTGTATATATACCTGCTACCGTATTTTCCACTCCATGCATCTGATGAAGTGGGTTTCAGCTCAGGAAAGCCACAAGGACTTCTTGCGTTTTTGCTGATACAGACTAACATGGCTACTACTCTGAAACAAGTAACCTAGTTTGGCCTGTGAGGTCATAATTTTGCAATCATATTTCATATCACTTTTGTATGTTGTTGATATTTCACACAAGGTTAACTATATTCTCTTACTCACTAATATATGGCCTCAGATTATGACTTCAAAAACACCAAACAAACCTCTTAATTCATTGCAAATGAGAACAAAAATAGCGAGCTGCTATAGGAATGCCAAAGAGCCTATCTCTGTGTTTCTGTGATGCCTGATACTGAAATCAGATTCAGCTCATTCCCCAGCATAATCTATCTGGTTGATTTACAAGTGCTGCTAGTATCTGCCTGGTGCTAATGGGAGGCTCACTGCACCTGTCCTTGTGCCGAGATGAAGCCAACAAGCAAAAAAACCTGCATGATTTCTAGGTGACATACAAGCACTGGGGTAACGGATGGAAAGGGGAGGAGTTGTTTCTGGCCAAATGCTGGATCTTATCCTTCAAGTTGGAAATGGGAAACATTTCTTTATAAAATACTTCCTCAGTGGGACTGTCTGACTCCTTAATGTTCAGATTAATCACAATTCCATTACTTGTTCTTGGCTGCAGCACAAACTTAACTATTATTTTTTTTGCTTTGTGTTTTTTTCTTCCTTTTCTACCCGAGTCCAGCTGCATGTTATGTGTGTATGTCTAACAGACAATGCAGTTTGATTAGGTCTGGTAATGACTCCCTTGCCCATTTTACCAAGGAGATGGACCAGGCATGTGGTATGTGGTCATCTACTTCTTCTTTGACCCATAAGGTATGCCTTGATGATCTGATGGAAGTGTAGTTTTAAGAACTAAGGACTAGCTCTGCCCCTCCACTCCCTTTTTTCTCTGCCTCCAGGGCCATGTGGGAATTTTGTGCTCTCGAATGCAAAGGACTAATAACGCTGACTAGAATTAAATATGGTATGGGCAGATGATGGCTCTCTGAATATACCTCATTTTGAAGTTGGAACAAATATGCTGTTTCAGTCCTGAGTCTCTCTTCAGAAGAACTGAGCAATTGTACAAAATGTTAAGTTAACTTTATATTGAATCTCATACAGTGTGTCCATTAGGTGTGTAAATCTCTGAGTAGAATAAAAATGTGCTTGGTTCTGGTGTATGTATCCCCTGTTGCACTCTGGAGAACCCTCTAAGATTATGAAGTTCCTGACTGCTTGTAAAACCCCTGACTTGAAAGTGTTCGGTGCCTTTAAATAGCCACACAGATGAGTTTGTGAAGTCCTCTCAGGATTTTGTGGCACTGTAATGAAGATGGGATCAAGGCTGCACTAGGAAGTTGCAGGCTTGTTTCATATAGGCAGTCATGCTTTGGATTTGGTGTTTCAGAAGGGATACAAAATTGGAAGGTTAGACACTTGTACCCGTGTCTGACCATTAACTCACGTGGCTTGAGTCTCTTATTAGGGTAATTGACCTGTTTTGACTAGAGGGCCCTGATCCTAGACTGGGGTCTCAAGGTGCTACTTGCAAATGAATAATAATATTAATGGTCTGCTCTCAGAGACTGATGAAAATGGAGATTCCCCAGAAGGCTCTAAGAGAGAATATTGTGGCTCCAACAGACTCCTGTGTTGATGGATTAGTAAACTTTATCATCCTTTATCCTCTCTATCAATAAAGAGGCTCCTAGGCTTCCTTTCCTATGGCTTTGTCCTCACAGATCACCTTGGTTTATTGATGATCAGCAACAAATGAAGTGCAAAGGAAAACAGCTGGTACACCAGTGGCAGGAGTCCTAGGCTGCAGGTAACTGATCGTGACATAAAGATTCTTCTTTGAATAGATGCAGCCGTATATTCTACTTTGGTGTGTGCACGCCCAGGGCACTGGAGCATAATTGTGTCTAGCAGTACCCATACAGCAGTGATACTCATGCCCATGGCCATAGTTCCTCCCCTTGCTCTATGAGGTGGCACCTCTCTGATCCCCTCAGTTCCTTCTCTCAGACTGTTGCGGGAGTCGGAGCTCTGTGTGGTCTTAACCTTCACAATCTTTCGCTATTTTAGTGTGTGTTTCTAGTTGTATATAGTTAGTAGTACCCTTAGTGTTAGTTAGATTAGTGTCAGTTATATTTTGTTAAGTATTCTCCTGTGATGCCTCATTGGGGTTTAAACATTGTCCATCATGTGGGGGAGCGATCCCCAACAATGATTCTCACACATGGTGCTTGCTGTGCTTGGGTGAGTCCCATTTCAGGAAAAGGTATTCGATCTGTAGATTGTTCACAAAATATACTCAGGTGGCTAGGGACCTTCACCTAAAGCAGCTCCTGCTCAGACATGCCATGCAGCCCGCTTTGGTACCGAACTCCTTGTTGGATCGGAGATCACCCTTAGGCTACGAAAGTGCTGCTACTGCACACTGTGGAGCAAGTGTATTTCTGAACAGACAGAGGAATAATTGTCCACTGTGTGCACTGAGGAAAAGGTCACCAATCAAGACCACTCCGGTGGTCTCTGCCACATCCCCCAGAAGAGTGTGGGCCAACCACTTCTTGGTACTAAGGAGGAAGGTTGAGACCCTGCACCATCAGCTGGTTCTGGGGCATTCATTGACTCTGAAATTTATGAGGACGATGCTGGCACTTATTGTTTTGACGTTGGTGGCATACCAGGTAGCTACTGACTTCCCATTTTTCAGTGCCAATGCCTTCCTTGGTCCAGGACTTTGCCAGGGCTGTGTCATTTATGAACCCTTAGGTCATTTGGCACTGCACCCTGATGTTCCCCTTTCATAGTTTGTGGAAGCAGGGCGATTACTGGGCTTGGTACAATGGACATCCTTGGTGCCAAACTCCTCGGCACTGGTGCAGTCAGCACTGATGATGTTACTATGGCATCTTCCATGGCCCTCCACTTCAGCACCACCCGATACTTCTGGACCACTGCTGGCTTCAAGGCAACATCACTTCTGGCACTGGCGTCCTTAGTGCCAGAGGTACTGCTTCCATCATCAGCATATGTCCTTTAAAGATGGAAAAGCACAGAGAGAGAGGAGGCCTTTGTTTTCCCATTACCTTCCAGCCCACTCTCCAGTCCTGGGGACAGCTGCGGCTGGTTCATTGTCCAGCACAAGCCTCAGAGCAAACACAAATTTGCATGCATAGTTTTGAAAATCTAGTTTATTATTAGTAAAAATAAAACCACTGCTTGTGCTCAAGCAGGATTTTGGCAGAATCTGGGGTACTTTGGGGCAAAGTTCCAAAGGTCTATAGGTTCTAAACTTTCCCTTGTCTGCATTAACTTAGCTGACCACACTACATGCCTGTTCCATCTCCTCAGTGAAATGGGTGAGAAAGCCAGCACTAGGGCTAATCTTAGCCTGCGTTGTTGGCTAGTCACACATATGTAACTTGCAGCTGGACTCCTGTACAAAAAGAAGAAGAAATTCTCACTGATTTAACCACTCGTGGAAGGCCAAGAGCATTTCCTGTCTTGTCACTTGGTTGTGTTGGCTATTTAGGGCTGAGTGGGAAGAGAGATGTATTGACGATTAAGCTGATAAGCACAGTCAGTCATCCAAGCATTAGGATACAAAGGTCTGACTATCATATGCATGTGAATATTAGCCAATACTCTAGAAGAAAGTAACCATTTTTAAGGTGAAAGAACTAAAATGCTCTCTTTGAACATCTTTCAGGCAGTATACAGTAGACTCCCGATTATCCGGGCGCGGGTTAACCGGGCTGCAGATTAACCGGGATGTCTAAACGGGTCAGTAGGGGAAGCCCCAAAGCAGCAGCGGGCTCAGCCTTAACCTGCCGCTGCTTTGGGGCTTCTTCCACTGGCCCCTTACGAGCTGGGGTCTCAGCCTGCTGCCAGCCTGGGTGTAGGAAACCCAGGCTGGCAGCGGGCTGAGACCCCGGCTGGCAGGAGCCTGGGGGGAAAGCCCAAAGCGGCAGCAGGTTGAGTGCTGAGCCCGCCACCGCTTTGGGCTCTCTCCCCAGGTTCCTGCCACCTGCCCCACTCAGCTCCCACTGACAGCCTGGGTGCAGGGAACCCAGGCTGACAGCGGGAGCAGACTGGGGCAGGAGGCAGGACCCCCGTTGGCAAGGGCCAGCGGGGGGAAACCCCAAAGTGGTGGGGGGGAGGGGGAAGCACTCAGCAGCCTGCCGCTGCCGCTTTGGGGTTTCCCCCGCTGGCCCCTTGCCAGCTGGCGTCTCAGCCTGCAGCCAGCCTGAGACCCCACCTAGCAGGAGCCTGCGGGGAAACTCTAAAGCAGCAGGGAGCTAAAAGCTCGGCCACTGCCGCCGCTTCTCAGCTCTCTGCCGCTTCAGACTTTCCCCGCAGGCTCCTGTCTACGGGGGGGTCTCAGCTCCCACTGCCAACCTGGGTTCCCTACACCCAGGCTGGCAGCGGGAGCTGACTGGGGCAGGCAGCAGGACCCCGGCTGGAAGGAGCCTGGGGAGAGAGCCCAAAGCGGTGGCGGGTTGAGCAGTCAACCTGCCGCTGCTTTGGGATTTCCCCCGGTGGATCCCTTGCCAGCTGGGGTCTCAGCACGCAGCCATCCTGGGTGTAGGAAGCCCAGACTGGCAGTGGGCTGAGACCCCAGCTGGCAGGAGCCTGGGGGGAATCCCAAAGCGGCGGCAGGTTGAGTGCTTAGCCCACCGCCTCTTTGGGCTCTCTCTCCTGGCTCCTGCCGCCTGCCCCAGTCAGCTCCCACTGCCAGCCTGGGTGTAGGGAACCCAGGTTGGCAGTGGGAGCTGAGACCCCGGCTGGCAGGAGCCTGGGGCTGGTAGCGGGAGCTGACTGGGGCAGGTGGTGGGACCCCCACCATCCCCACCCCCACCCCAGGGCGGCTGACAACCCCCCCCCCCCCCCGTAGACTCTTGATTATCCTGGATTTTATTAACCGGGATTAAGGTTTTTCCGATCATCCCGGATAAACAAGAGTCTACTGTATATTGCATGTGATCTTTGAATCATTGGTGACACAAGTTGAAGTAAATTTTTAATCTCTTTTTAAAATATGCTGTGAATACCATAAGTAAAATAACCTCTTTCCTTGTTCTTTTATTTACTAGCATTTTGTTCTTGACAAATTACATCTAATTAGACAATGCCTGGAATCTGCCAACAGCCAAAATACCTAACAAAGGATTTATGAAAAAATCAGACTGCTTAATCTATATCTCTTTAGGATTTCATTCAAGAGGCTATGGTTACTACAATTTCTTGTGAGTCGCAATATTCAAGAAAACCTACAGCATGTATTTCAAATCCATCTCCTCTGATCACACGGGCACTGCTTCTCAGAACTTGAGATGTGTTACAAATCAAACAGCTCCATCTATCTTGCATCCTTTTTTGTGTGTGTCTAAGTTCAGCTGCCAAATTAAAATTTCTGAGGGAAGAGAATAGCTAAAAAAACAATGTGACTGGTATTTAATAAACTCGTAGGCTGCAATTTGCTTAGAGCCTTTTTGAAAAGAGAGTGAAATTTGAAGTCTTTTGAAATGCCTAAAATTATTTATAAATTAATAAATAGAAGTGAAATTTGAAAAACAGGAGAGTTACCATGCTGTATAAAAACACATTCAGGGGGGAAAAACTGTAAATCAAAACATTTAGGTTGGGATTTTCAAATATGCCTAAGGGAATTAGGCACCCAGTCCCTATTCAGTGAGACCCTGGCTGTCTTGAATAGGAGCTGAGTGTCTAATTCCCTTATGCATATTTGAAAATCCCAACTTTCTGGCCACATTTATTGCTGGCTTACATGCAGCACAAGCCCTACTGCAGTTCCTTAGGAGGAATTTCATATTGTATAAATCAGTACAGACCTTGACCTTATGTTGAGGGGGTTTTGTGGGGAATTGTACGTAAATTGTAAACAATTCTCATAATAAATTATGATGCTGGGTCTAGTTTAAATGTAAGGGACAGATACAGAGTGCAACCATTCTGGTATTCTGAAGATGTGCTTGTTTAAAGAGCATGGAGTTGGAAGTATTATTTTATTTTTTTTAATTTGGTATACCAAAGGGCATCTGAAGGCAGGCAAATCCATAAATAGTGCTGAGGTCCTATGCAGCCTGCCATTCTGACAGCATATTTTATAAACAATCATAAATAATACTCACTGCAGCATATCAGAGACAATTACACCATGCCATCAGCCCCATTGTTTTGATTTACTGGGGGCTTCGAAGCGAAAGAAATACTTACCTGTCATGCCTAACTGCCAGGCTGTAATATGGTTGATATTTTTTCTCTGGGTTTATGATGTTTGGCTCTTGTTTTTGTTATTTTTATGCTTGTTTTATGTTTCAAAATATGGTCAAGAGGGAACCTAAGTATTTTTCCTGAATCAAACAGTATGTGCAATATGAATACAGTGTAGGAGCATATCCTATAATACTGCTTTCTAAAACTATGGCACTTATGAAAAGAAACCATGGATACTTTTCCCTTAAATATATTTGACCAAAAATATCCAGTCTTGGAAGAGCAAAATGGAACAGGATCAAAGCAGCACTGAGCAGGAAAGATAATGCAGAACTAGAAGGACCAGGAAAGGAGGAGACAGACAGACAAGACAATGGGTTTATCAAGCACATACTTATATGCTGTCCCGAATTAGGGTCCAAGAGTCAATCTATAGAGTGGCCATTGCAAAATGCTTTAGAAGATAGCATGAAACTTTAATAATGCACCACTTATGGAATCCTGCCCATTGAACAGGGCGGGGAAAATCCTTGCATGACCCTGCTGAGGGTAATTAGATTAACCTGTATGGTGACCATGGGCATGCAATGTACAGCAAGCAAATCATAACCAATATGCCTACATCAGTGTACATTGTACTTGACTGCATACTATGGAAGTTTGCCACACTGAAGTAAATATTTTTACAATTATTAGGAGTTTAGCTTGAAAATTGCAGAAAGCCTGGTGTGGTAGTGGTATTATTTTAGAACAGATATTCAGTATAGAGGCAGCATGGCCCAAAAGATAGCGTAGTCCTAGGCACATAGCACATAGGCACAATGTATTCCCACTGTAATACTGACCTGCTCTATGAGCTTGGCTAAATCACTTCACCAATCTGTGCCTCGGTTACCCTTTGTGTAGATTGTGAACTCTTCAGAACACGGATCTCTTACGGTGTGTATGTGCACTGACTAGCAGTGCCTGATCTTATTTAGGGGATCTAGGTGCTAATACAGATAATTAGTAATGATGATTCCAAAAAGTTCACTTTGAAGGCTGGACTTCCTTAGAGCCAAAGGCCAAGTCTGGGAATAAAGGGGATATTTTTAAAGTGCCTACATGACTTCGGAGTCAAATTCATTCTGAAAATCAGAGACATAGTCCCTAAATCACTTAGGTGCTTCCAAAGTTAGGGATTTGTACCACCTTGCATTCATACTGCTTATGCATGTGATCTCAACCACTCATAAACTAAGCGGAGTCAACTTCTATTAGTGTGTCAGGGGGAGACTTCAGAGGAAAACCTAGGCACTGCAGGCTGAACGGCTGACTCAACAGGTGGCACTCACTTTTTCAATAATGTCTCCGTCTGATGTTAGCACTGTCTGTCTGCTGCTCTTGGAGATCCATTTTTCAGATGAAATTCGTTATCCTGTGTGGTTGTTAAACATTCAGTGGCACTTTTAACAAGAGAGGAGGACTGAGTCCTGATTCCCTGACTAAACTCCAATTTGGCAGTGAAGTTCTGCCTACCTGAAATACCCCTATAGGTTTTAAATGGCTGACGTAATCTTCTGTTTTCATCCTGAACTGTTGTGTATGCTGTATGCCACTTAAAGACTTCTACATTTCCATAATGGGAGAAGTGTAGTCTATAGTTCACTATGTTTTGAATGAAAGAGACTTCAATGTGAAAATATATTATCCTTATTAGCACTTGACTTCAAGGTTAGTGTCACAATAAACAATAATTGTCATTTCTAATAGAATAACACATTAAAAATCCCAGCATATTAACCAGTCTCAGACACATGAAGTGAAAGAAGCAAAATTTCTTTATTAAAATATTGTCTTTTGTGGTCTAACTGTCTGTGTTATTTATAGATACTTTCATCAAAACGAGATGAACTTTTGTCTTCCAGGAAGTGTCTGGCAGTAAAAGGGTATAATTCCACAAATTAATGCAAATAGATTGTTGTTAGATGGTGGCCATCTGGAAGAAAAGCAATACACAGGAAAAGTTCTATAAAATTTATTTTAAAATGATATATACACTGGAATACTTTAAGCTGTTCACTTTTTACTCAGCTGCTCATGCTTTTCCAAGAAGTTTTGAATGCCCTCGTAATCAAAGAACAATTATTTTACTTTATAAATTAACAATCCCATTGTTGTCTGTAAATATTCAGTTAGCTTTAACAGATGCTAAACATATGCCTTTTAATTTTTTTGCATAGATTTCTTACCTATCCAGGGTTAGTAATGTATTTCTGAGTATGAACTATATTGACCTAAGAGCTTACAAAAATATTAGAGAATGATGGTGTTGGAAATTAGTGTGACTAGTGAAAGGGACAGATTTACATACTTTGATAAAGAGGAATCTTGGATAATTACTAGTGTGCATGTTGGGTTTAATCTGTTGGATTCCACTGTGATTACAAAGCAAACCAATCAATTCTTGTGATAAGTAAAAGAACGGGCTGTTTCCTACCTTCAAATGTTGTTTCAGTTTACAAAATAGACCGATATGAATAGACAGCATGTATATATGTATATATATGTATATATATATATATATATATGTATATGTATATGTATATATATATATGTATATGTATATATATATATGTATATGTATATATATATATATATGTATATATATATATGTATATATGTGTATATATATATATATGTATATATATATATATATATATATGTATGCATATATATGTGTGTATATATATATATATATATATATATATATATATATATATATATATATATATATATATAAACCTTATGATTAAATAGATTCATCCCTGCCTCTTCTTCAATTTGCATGCTGCTGTGTGCACTTGAACATAAGTTTCCAATTGTGCAAGATATTCCAATGGGATTCTTTCTTAGCCTGCACAGTGTTTAATCTTTTATGTCAAAGACTCTTCTCACAGATGGCTCTGCATTGCGCATATTCACTGTAATGTCTCTGAACACACACATTTAATCACTTGATAGGAAATGATTCAAAAGTTCTACACCTCAGCATGTGCTGAGGCTTCTAATTGAAGGAAGATTTTGACAGATTCTCAGTTTGAGCTATAGCAGTTTCTATGTTGACGTCTAAGTGTGCTGACCTTACACATGAAAACAAAAGTCCATCCAGATATCTCATTAACATACCACAATCCAGTTAAAATCAGATAGCAGCACTACTGTAGAATAACTGTGATCTGGAAGAGCACTCTAGCTATTAACTAGAGCTGGGTGAACTATTCTGGATCCAATTAGTACAGTTCTACCAGGCAAAACAACCTTCATTTATGCATAAAATTGAATATTTATATGTGTAAATTAGGTAATTATCTAGGGCATTAGATCTCTAGTCCAAAATGGTTCAGATAAGCTTTGGATATGTGTGACATATATTTTCCAGCCTACAGTGCCTTAACTTAGGCTTCTAAGTGGTCTGAGTTTCAGAAGCTTTAAGCACCAACAAATCCCATTTATCTCACTGGAGAATGGCAGGTGTATAGCAATCTACATATTGATTTAGGAGCCTAAGTCACTTAGGTGAGCAAGTTTTTCCCTTCAGAGAAACTGAATATGTAAATTGTCATATAGAAAATGAAGTGGGGGAGGTAGTTAGTGACTGACTACACCATTTTGTATTATCCTAACTGCAAGGCAGTTACCTGGAAAGAAATTAACCAGGGCCTTTTGCAGTGAGGAACAGACTACTGTTTTATCAGTAACATTGCTGATATTCCTCATAGAACACGGAATGCTAGGAAACCTGTTGGAGTCCATATGTGAGTCCTAGGTAAATGGCAGCCATTGGATACACTAATATGATAAAAAAGGAACATGGTCAAAATCCTATGACTACTGACAACCCCCAATTCCACTGACATCCCTGAGGGCATTTAGCATCTCACAAAGTAAGAGAGCAATATGATTGCTCAGAGCTCTAGTATGAAACTGGAGAAAAGACGAGAGTCTTTGGGTTCAATTTAGAGGTGAGAGCAACAAGGGTGATGTCATGGTGGGTGTCTGCTATAGACCACCAGATCAGGAGAATGAGGTAGATGAGGCTTTCTTTGGACAACTAACTGAAGTTTCCAGATCACAGGCCCTGGTTCTAATGGGGGCTTCAGTTACCCTGACATCTGCTGGGAGAGCAATACAGTAGTGCATAGACAATCCAGGAAGTTTTTGGAAAGGGTTGGGGACAACTTCCTGGTACAAGCACTGGAGGAACCAACTAGGGCATTCTCTTGACTGGCTGCTCACAAATAGGGAAGAATTAGTAGGGGAAGTAGAAATGGGTGGCAACCTTGGCAGCAATGACTATGAGATGGTTGAGTTCAGGATCCTGACAAAAGGAGAAAAGGATAGCAGCAGACTCTGGACCCTGAATTTCAGAAAAGCAGACTGACTCCCTCTGAGAGGTTAATATGAGGCGAAAAGCTGTCCAGGAGAGATGGCTGTATTTAAAAAAGCTTTTTGAGGGCACAGGAAGATACCATCCCGATGTGCAGAAAGAATAGCATATATGGCAGGCGACCAACTTGACTTAACAGAGAAATCTTCCGTGAGCTTAAATACAGAAAGGAAGCTTACAAGAAGTGGAAATTTGTACAGATGACTAGGGAGGAGTATAAAAATATTTCTGGAACATGCAGGGTATAATCAGGAAGGTCAACACAATTGGAGTTACAGCTACCTAGGGATGTGAAGAGTAACAAGAATTTCAACGGTTACATTAGCAACAAGAAGAAGGTCAGGGAAAGTGTGGAACCCATATTGAATGGGGGAGGCAACCTAGTGACAGATTATGTGGAAAAAGCTGAAGTACTTAAAGCTTTTTTTGCTTCAATCTTCACAAACAAGGTCAGCTCCCAGTCTTCTGCATTGGACAGCACAATATGAGGAGGAGGTGAGCATCCCTCAGTGGTAAAAGAACGGGATAAGGACTATTTAGAAAAGCTAGACATGCACAAGTCCATGGGACCAGATCTAATGCATTCGAGGGTGTTGAGGGAGTTGGTTGGTGTGATTGCAGAGCCATTGACCATTATCTTTGAAAAGTCATGGCGATCTGGGGAGGTACCGGACAATTGGAAAAAAAGCAAATATGTTGACCATCTTTAAAAAGGAGAAGGAGGAAAATCTGGGGAACTACAGACCGGTCAGCCCCACCTCAGTCCCTGGAAAAATTGTGGAGCATGTCCTCAAGGAATCCATTTTGAAACTCTTGGAGAAGAGGAAAGTGATCAGAAACAGTCAACATAGATTCACCAAAGGCAAGTCATGCCTGACTAACCTAATTTCCTTCTATTATGAGATAACTGTTTCTGTAGATATGGGGAAAGCATTGGATGTGATATACCTTGATTTTAGCAAATCTTTTGATATGATGTCCCACAGTATTCTTGCCAGCAAATTAAAAAAGGAGGGATTGATTGAATGGACTATAAGGTGGATAGAAATCTGTTTAGATCATCAGGCTCAACGGGTAGTGATTAATGGCTCGATGTCTAGTTGGCAGCCAGTATCAAGTGGAGTGCCCTAGGGATCTGTCCTGGGGCTGCTTTTGTCCAACATCTTCATTAATGATCTGGATAATGGGATGGTTTGCATCCTCAGCAAGTTTGCGGATGACATTAAGCTGGGAGGAGAGGTAGATATATTCGAGGATAGGGATAGAGTCCAGAGTGACATAGACAAATTGGAGGATTGGGCTAAAAGTAATTGGATGCGGTCCAACAAGGACAAGTACAGAGTCCGACACTTAGGACAGAAGAATCCCATGTACTGCTACAGGCTGGGGACTGAATGGCTAAGCAGCAGTTCTGCAGAAAAGGACCTGGGGATTACAGTGGATGAGAAGTTGGATATGAGTCAACGGTGTGCCCTTGTTGCCAAGAAAGCTAACAGCATATTGGGCTCCATTAGTAGGAGCATTCCCAGCAGATCAAGGGAAGTGATTATTTCCCTCTATTTGGCACTGGTGACAAAATGAGGAGCAATGGTCTCAAGTTGCAGTGAGGGAGGTCTAGGCTGAATATGAGGAAATCCTATTTCACTGAAGGGTGGTGAAGCATGGAATGGGTTACTTAGTGAGGTGGTGGGATCTTCTTCCTTAAAGGTTTTTAAAGCCTGGCTTGACAAAGCCCTGGATGGGACGATTTAGTTGGGGTTGGTCCTGCTTTGAGTGGGTGGTGGACTAGAGGACCTCCTGAGGTCTCTTCCCATCCTAATCTTCTGTGAAAGTTAGGCCCAGAGATTGCCCGAGCTATTGAAAACATGGGCATTTAAACAGGAACATGGTGCATTTTGCCATCATATGCTGCAGATAGATGTAGCTGATACAGTATTTTTGCCAGACTATTGCTGCCCATTGAATTGTTTCACTGAGTTCTTTCAGTAATGTTAAAATAGCATTTTTTGCTCAATGCTCATGGCATTTCATTTTGGATGTGGGTTGAGGAGGCTCTGAAAACCATCTTCTTTTTCTGCAGTACTGATATGACTGATGTTTAAGTGAAAATTATGTGTTAAGTTATGGGGTACCTAGTGATAAGTCAGAATTGCCTGTAGGAAGTGAAAATCATTGAAGACATTTATGGTCATTCTTTTTTGACAAATGAATTCAGAAGGAGAAACTAATTATTTTTTTTTAAAAGTGAAAAGTGAAAACCAGAAGAACAAAGTGTCTGTCCTTATATAACACTATCTACTCTGGTGATTTATATTTCATGCCCTCAAAATGCGTATTAATTGACTGACATTTAAACAGGGATTAAAAGAATAAGATTCCAGTTCCAGATCAATACCAGTCTCCAAGAATGTCTGGAAACCAATAATCTCTTTAGCAGCACAACCAGAAGTGTAAAGGGGAAATTTAAGCTTAAATATTACAATGATTGGTGATAAATAAATGTGTGTGGGAGAGAACTGTTTCATTGATTCCAAGACAAGAAAGGACAATTGTGATCATTTGGTCTCACCTCCTATATAAACTAGCCATAGAACTTCCCCAAAATAATTCCTGGAGCAGGTCTTTTAGAAAAACACACAATCTTGATTTTAAAATGGTCAGACTCCATCACAACCATTGGTCTATTGTCTTTACGCTACTCCTGGCATTCCCCAGATCTGAACCTAGGATTGTTTGTTTAGTAGGTAGTTGCTTTAACAAACTACGGCACAGCATACTTCAAGTGGAGAGCATGGTCCAGGACCAATGAGAAAGTCTGTCTCACTTTATAAATGTTTTGTTTCCTAATAAGATGGGTATGACTGAAACAGAGGGACAGATATATGCTCAGAAAAAAAATGGGCTCCAAAATATGCACCCTTATTAGCCACAAACAGTCACATTTTCTTCACATTGAGGCTCAAAACCAAAATTGATGCATCTCTACTGATTTCAATAGAGCTATGCCCATTTACACTAGCTGAGAATCTGGACCACAATCTTGAATGATGTAGAGAGTCCTCATTTTCATTAGTTTCCTGCTCTGAAGTTTAATTTATGACAGTAAAACAATGTTCTGAGGCTAGTCACAATGTATCAAGACCATGTAATTTGTTAGTACAAGTGAAACAGAAGAACTAGATTGGATAACAATTTAACGATTCTTCCCACTACACCACATGCTCAAAACTTCATCTAAAATATGAACTTATTTTTTTGAAAACCTTTTTATTTTGCCAATATACATGAACTGAAGAAATATAACCATTCAAATTATACAGATGTTGAGCCTTATTAACTTTAACATAATATGTTCATTATTTCCATACCACTGTAATAAATTATATTCATAACAATTTCCACATCTCTCCTACTAATTCCACTTTATTTAACCTGTGAAGAATCAAGAGGATCTTAACTGTAACACTTTTGAAGGTTAACAAATTTGGTTTGCCATGAGTTGTTTTTCCTCTGGGTCCCTGCTCAGGCACAGAAGCAGAAATGTTAAAATATTGCCCCCCAAAAGTGCTTTTGTGAGTTTAACCAGAAATTTAAAAAAAGAGAGAGATTTTGCAAACTCAAGACACTCAGCAGGGTACCAAAATTCAGGATGGAGTTGAACTTTATCAGTTCACCATTCTCCCCCATTTGTTCCTATCCTAGAAGGAGCACTTATCCAGAGGAAGGCAGTTTTCAAGAAGAATTTTCTCTCTTCAGGGACTTATATTTGCACCCATCACTGCAATATCTAAGTGCCATCTTCTCCCCTATAGCTCTTACCCCATCTCAGTAAAAGTCAATCTCTTGTAGTGTCTGACTAGATTCTTGTACTATATAGTGCTAGAGATGCAAAAGAGAGGAAGAGAAGCAATAGTAAAAAAGCAAAAAACAAAAAGCACTTTATGTTAACTGATTATTTCTCAAATGTACCAATTGTACAACACTAAAAAAAACCCCCCAAAACAGCAATTTAGAAAATGCATAATGTTAGAACGATCCTAGAT
Source organism: Sternotherus odoratus (assembly GCA_032164245.1). Lineage (NCBI taxonomy): Eukaryota > Metazoa > Chordata > Testudines > Kinosternidae > Sternotherus > Sternotherus odoratus. The sequence goes on from JAVMKO010000008.1 coordinate 58,421,114, forward strand.
CACAAAGTTGCCGACCAGTCACAGGAATATTTGTGTGTGAGGTGCTTTTCCATTCATTGTAGAGAACAAGATTATCACAATCCTCTGTCTCACTGGAGGGAAAACAAAGACTCTGTTTACTTCCCTGCTCAGGTGACTTTAGACTATAAAGAAGGGAGAAAGAATCACCTCATACTCTGTATTGCAAGCTAGAGTGTGGAAAGGGGATCAAGTGGGACAGGGAGTGAGAGGAGCCATAATTTCACCTTCCCCACTCATTGACTGGAGTAGCTGGTGAGATGCAAAGTAGTAAATAAACTGCTACATGAAAAGGGATGAGGTAGCTTATTTTCCTCTTCAGAACAAGGAGAAGTCAGTTTTGAGTCACAATTCCTCACCTTCAGTTACAGAAGCAAGGAGGAAAGATAACATCTTTCTACATATCAAGGGGGAAAATCTCTTACTCCAGGATCTTACATTCAAAAGCAAATGCTATATACACATTCTAAATTATAATGAAGACTTAATGATAACAAAGATTCAGCAGAAAGCTCAGTTTCAGATTTCAGTGGAAGCTTGAAGAGGAGAAAATACCTGCATAAGCAATTCTTGTCAGAGAGATGAGATGAAAAGAAACATGCATGCCAATATCAGAGCATGTGGAAAAAAGACAGATGTTATTGGGGTCATTTATTTTTTGTATAGATCATGTGTCACATCAACCAATAGTTATCTTAAGGGTCATTAGAAAGAAAGAAAGAAAGAAAGTACCCATTTGAAAAACATGCTAGAGTTCAGGAATTAGAGAACACCACTTAAGAACAGCTTTCCTAAGAACTACTGGAGAGAAACGTGGAGGAGTTCAGTTAAGGAAAGATGAGAACACAGAGAAAAAATTAGGTCAGAGGAAGCAACACAGTAAGTGGTTGGTTTTCCCAAGTCATCCTAACATCTAGTATTACAGAAACCAGCAGTAAGATAAGCAGATTGTCTGACAGATACTGTATTACCTCTTAATAGGGAAGAAAAGATCAGTAAGGGCAACAAAATTCAGCCCAAACCATCCTAGTCTATACACTAAGTCCAAAACTTTTCAAAACTTTTGCAATGGACTTTCTTGAAATTCTCATGTTTTGTAGAGGATTAGCTCTTTGGTAACTTGTTGGATACACAATTCTCAAAAAGATGAAATATCCACCAAGGAGTTTCCAGAGCTATACAGAATGTTCTTACGAGCATTTTTTAATCATTCAGTAGCTTTAATGGCATAATGGCAAGTTACACATTATACACTTAATTGCTGAGCTGTGCTTCTGTGGATATAGCTTCTCAAGGAGTGCTTTTTTTCTTTGCATCCATCTCAGCAAGAAGCAGCCAGATATCAGTCACTTAGGGTATGTCTTCATACAGCAGTAGGTCGATTTCCCTTAAGTCGATTTTCTAAAGTAGACTTTAGAAAATCGACTTAGTGCGTCCCCACAAACGACAGCAGGTCGACAGTGTCTGTCCTTAAACTTTTGCAGGGGTCGACATAGGCAGCATTGCACTGTGGGTAGGTATCCCACAGTGCCGGGAATCCCCAGCTGGCACCACCTTTCGGGGCAGCCAGGCATGCTCCCCAGGGGACCAGCCACATCTAGAAATTACACTGATAGCTATTTTAGTATAGACATCTCTCCTGTTGAACACTTTTGCCAAACTTTGGCCAATTTTATTTTGTATTCAAAGTTTTTCACCTGACGCCTTTCACAAGGACCACCCCCAGTCCGAGCAGGTCCACAGAACCCCCTGCCCGCCCGACCAGCCCCGCGCCGGCTCCCCCCCCGCCCACCCGAGCAGCCCCGCGGACCCTTCCACCCGCCCCCCCGCCCACCCGAGCAGCCCCGCGGACCCTTCCTCCGCGAACCCCCCCCCCGCCCACCCGAGCAGCCGCGCGCCGGACCCCCCCGCCGAACCTCCCCGCCCGCCCGAGCAGCACCGCGGACCCCCCCACCCGCCCGAGCAGCCCTGCGCCGGACCTCCCCCCCCGCCCAAGCAGCTCCGCAGACCCCCCCGCCCGCCCAAGCAGCCCCGCGCTGGCTCCCCCCCGCCCGCCCGAGCAGCTCTGCGGACCCCCGTGCCCGCCCGAGCAGCCCCACGCCAGCTCCCCCCCCCGCTCGGGTGGGTGGGGGTGTCCGGCGCGGGGCTGCTCGGGTGGGCGGGGGGGGGGGTTCGCGGAGCTGCTCAGGCGGGGGAAGCCGGCGCGGGGCTGCTCGGGCGGGCAGGGGGGTCTACGGAGCTGCTCGGGCGGGGGGGGGGGGGGAGCCGGCGCGGGGCTGCTCGGGTGGGCGAGGGGGTCTGCGGAGCTGCTCGGGCGGGGGGGGGGGAGCCGGCGCAGGGCTGCTCGGGTGGGCGAGGGGGTCCGCGGAGCTGCTCGGGCGGGGGGGGGGGGGAGGTCCGGCGCGGGGCTGCTCGGGCGGGCGGGGGGGTCCGCGGAGCTGCTCAGAAGGTTGGAGGCTTAAAGTCCCATGCATCCTCACTAGATGACAATCGACCCAGAGAGAGGTTGATTTCAGCTACTCCTCTCGTTAGGGAGGAGTACAGAAGTCGATTTTAAGGTCTCTTTAAATCGACTTTAAGGGCATGCATGTGAGGACGGGTACAAGCTTAAATCGACTTTAGTTTGCTAAAGTCGACGTTAAGCCCTAGTGGGGACCAGGCCAAAGTGTCCTTCACCAAATAGCAGTTCTTTGTGTTTGTTCCTGAACATGCATTTCTCATAGCAAACATATTTAGAGAAGAATCAGAGAGGAAGCCGTGTTAGTCTGGAATTGCAGAAGTGACAAAGGGTCCTGTGGCACCTTAAAGACTAACTAAAATATTGAAGCATAAGCTTTCGTGGGCTAATACCCACTTTGTCGATGAAGTGGGTATTAGCCCACGAAAGCTTATGCTTCAATACTTTAGTTAGCCTTTAAGGTGCCACAGGACCCTTTGTCACTTCTCATATTTTGAGAAGCTTCATGATACTTTACATAAGCATTTCTAAGGTTGGTGACAGAAAAATCAATAAAGGCTTTGCTTTTAATTTAGCAGTTTAAGCTAGGGAGCTGGTCCATTGTGTAGCTCAGATTTCTGGGAAAATGAAGAATGACACTCTACCTTCCTATTGTTTTAACTCAATCTTTTATATTCATTTTAGTTAACAAAAAATGTCCCTTTTCCCTTGAAAGCAAACATGTCCCTATCACAAGTGTCATCTTTTTTTTTCTGCTGGTGAAAGTTCAGCTGACAGACAAGTATCGCTCTGAAAGAAAGACAATATGGACATGTTAACATTATAGAAGTAAAATGGGCCCAAGCCACGCAATTGAGATCCAGATTTCAAATACCTTCTGAAACTGAACCATCAAAAACTGATTTTTCCTTCTGCCTTTTTGCAATAACAAGAAAAGTGGTCAGACATGTCTACTCACAACAACAACAAAACACCTCAATATTTCAAGCCATTTACACTGTTTTCTAAGTTAGCTATACATGTAAATTATTATTCCTTTAGGGTGAAATATACTTGGTGCAGCAATGCTATAAACCACTTATGTCCCAGTTCAGTAAGGTATGTAAACTGGAGTTACCACTTAGCCGGTATTTGACCAGCCTGGCCAGTTTCTTTTATGGGTTTGACAGTTGCAAGAAAAATAATTTGATTTGCCATTTTTTTAATGTGGGTCTAAAGATTTGCATATTGTGTGTCCAGCTAAAGATGGTGCAATATTCCCTCTTCTGCAATTTATATCAGAAAATTATGTTCTCAATCTTATCTATATGTGTTCTTTCTCTAGATACTATAAATGGCTGTTGAAGTGGGAGGAGATTGCAGAGTTGCCTTGTGGTGGGGGGTAGAGTTTGTGGTGGATTTTCATTGTAGTGGGGGAGGATGGCTCAGTGGTTTGAGCATTGGCCCAGCCTTGGGAGTTCAATCCTTGAGGGGGCCATTTAGAGATATGGGGCAAAAATAGGGATTGATCCTGCTTTGAGCAGATGGTTGGAACAAGATGATCTCCTAAGGTCCCTTCCATCTCTGAGATTCTAAGAGGGGAGAGTGCCAGATGTTCTGATTGTCTGAGGAGAAGGAACTCAGCTGTCCACAAAAACATTAGTTTCTGACAGTACATCTTGTCTATAGCAGAATCTTTTTTGAATCAGGGCTTAAAGCTGTTACATAGAGAATATGAGACTTGTGCAAGCCTGCTGCAGTGAGGAAAAAAATATCCATAGGCTAATGCCTTCTGCTTTATTAAGGCAAAACTTCCACTGCTTAGTTTGGGAGCTTTGCCAGCTTAGGGAATACAGAACATGGCCCACTGATTTCACACTGAACAAATACCATTTGAATACTAGTGACTTGAGGGAAGCGTCAAATAACGTACAAATTTGGTAAAATTGAAAAATGTTTATATTCCTGGACTGTTAATTTAGCTTTAATACAGTATGTTTATTAACTAATTCAAGTATTGTGGCACATAAATGTGTGACTAGTCTAATTCTGCCAAGAGAAGGAGACTACATTTTCTAGGGAAATGCTTTCTTGCAGATTTAGGTGATATATTTGCTGTGGCAGAAAAGAAACTGTTAAATTTATAAAGAATAATACAGCAAAAATGTATTCTTCTTCTGACATTAGCTGATTGCACATCAGCAGAAAGTATGTTATTAAGCTAGGTCAGTGATGGCCAACTTCATTTTCTCCTCCCCCACAGTTCTGCACACCTTAATGAGAAGAACCTTCCTGAAGTCTTTGGCTTTCTAAAACTTGCTTCAGGGCAGTATGAATTTTTAGTATCCTAAATGTAATGAAAAATTCCAGAAGATGTAAAAAAATTAAATTAAAAATAAATTTCTCAAAGCAATGAATCTCAATTAGTGACCGATACTGCGACAGTTATTGAAGATCCCTCCTGAATATGTCACAAATGCAGCCAGATACACTTTCTACAGCTAATAAGGCCCAATGTTGTATGACATTCTGTCCAAAAGACCACCTTGCTTTATTAAATCTTACTATAACCATATGAACCGCAACACTTTCCATACTGATTAAAAAAGCTTGACTCCCAAGTCTGACATTATAATGAGGATGGAGGTCATAATATAAATAAGACACTGCACCCTTCAACATAGGCTCAGGCCACAAACTCAAATATAAATGAATGTCCTCCATGTGCTAACCTTACTGTGTCCATTAAAAAGTTTGACTATTTTAAAAAATAACATTTGGTGGGAATTGTAAATACAAGCTAAAATCGATGCTGAATAAAGATAAAAGAATAATTTTCATATTTAAACTGCAGAAGTACAGACATTTGTATAATATCAAGTTTATATGTAACATGATATACTTTAATTTATTTATACTAGCCAAAGATGGAAAGACTTATTTAATGCTTCCGTACGCACACCAGTGTGCGTATGCATATTTTTGCACGTATGGCAAACGCAGCTGTCCTGACCTAATTCCAACTTGAACAATTCTACCTTTCTTTCCCTACAGCTTCATTTAGATGTAGCCATTATTATTTCCTTTCCTGTAATGATAGTGTGTGTGTTTATGTGTGTGTCTGTAAATATATTGTGTTATGTACTACAGACACTTATAAAACTTTCACTCTTTTTTTGGTTTAAATAAACTTAAGTATCTCACTTAAGCCATTTCATTCAAATAGATCCCCAAAGGTATTGTAAAATATAAGGCTCCTGGTCCTGTAAAGAACACCAGCTTCATACACTCTTATTCCTACATGGAGTCTCTTTGAGGAATGGTGGGGAGCACCTAGATATGGTGTGGGGGTTGACTCTATGGGGAAATAAGGGTGCATTCAAATCTCTTTTCTGGATCAGATCCTATAGGGGTTTGTGTGTGTGTGTGCAAACAGACATGACATTGCCATCTACAGGAGTTCATCCATCTGGTTAAAGCCCACAAATGATTAAGGGCCAGGAACTACAAGCTGAAGCACACCATCGGCTCCCCTTCACTTCACTAGTTGAGTTGAGGATAGTTGAGTATAGTTGAGTTGAGGATATTCAGCATCTTTCAAGGTTAGACTTGTATGCTTAAAGTTAAACCCATACATAAGAGTTGGCAAGGATAGGCCCTGAAATTAGCACACTGATATGACATGGTTATTAGAGAAAGGATGTGAAATATGCTGCATTCAGGTGAATTATATTAAGAATTTTAAAAAGGCTGATTAGAATTACTTACATTGGAATTTGGCCAGGACACCAGAGTTAATCCCATACTCCTGTGGAATTTTTAATTACCACAACCGGTCAGGACCTTGTTTTACCTCTACTTTGAAATATTGCACATCTAATAGCACAGTGCCCCTTTGCACCGTGTGTGGCATTTATTCAGGCCTGCTCAGTTTACAGTGACATACATGCATCATTTTACCATGGAGAACAGAGAGAAGAGATGTCTCCACACAAAGATCTCTTCTTTGCCCTAGCCTTGCTAGCCCCTTCCTCCCTCTCTTTGCACTTCCCTACTGTGTGCCTTTCTAATCTTCCAGTTAATGGGCCACCTCACTCTTTAGCTCTCCTTATGCAGACTTCTCTGGGGAAACTAAATGGACTTGCAGTGACCAGAGTGCTGATTCAGCTACTAGTTCTCACCACTGTCACAGTGATGTGTACGTAAATAATTTGTCACTATAAATCTGAACAAACCTAGCCATTGTGGATTAGAACATAAGAACATAAGAACATTAACTCAACAGGACTGTCGGGCTTCCATATTTATGGGAAGTGTTTCTATTCCATTTTAATGAGTCACCTGTACTATCAAAGGAAGCTCCAACCTACTTTGCAATGTAATGTAGAAACTAGTAAATGATATGGCAGGCTTCCCAATCTTGGTGGAAGAAACCTTTTGCTTAGGTGGAAGACAGAGTTTCAAGTATAAAAGGCAGTATGGAAAGATGTCTGAAGATGAGTTGGGGATTGGTCCTGCTTTGAGCAGGGGGGTTGGGCTAGATGACCTCCAGAGGTCCCTTCCAACCCTTATATTCTATGATTCTATGAGTCCAGAAAAAGTAAATTAAGAGGCATTGATGGAATGAAAGAAGCAATTGTGCGAGAAGTTAGAAATGAAAGTCTAACTAGATTATTTCAGCTCATGCTGGGACTGGGCCAGTGCAGAATCTGGGAGATTCTCTTTCTCCTTCTCCTGCCCCCCACCCATTTAACAGAGTTCAGCCTCAGTGAAGACTCTGGTCTAAAATGTGTAGTTCAGTTCTGCTCATCTTAAGTTTGAGTTCATGGTGGGATACTGTGGGTGAGATATTTCAAAGGGCAGCTTGTGATGCAAGACTGAGCAGAAGTAGTGGTGCCAGGAGTGGTCAGTTAGGCTTGTGATTAATTTGTGTGGCGGGCATTGAACAGATCAAGAAGAATGAGGATGGAGAAGATGTTCTTAACTTTCTCGAGGAATTGTGACATGGGAAAAACAGGGTAGAAGAACTTCAAATGGTCCCTATATTCACATTGCCAGACACACTGCAGTTGGGTGGGGCATTATGGCATGGCCTAATTAATCCAAATGCCAAGGATGAAATTCACCCCAGTGCAGAACATGTGCCCAAGATTCATTTTAACCCCCTCTAAAACAAAACTGAAGGGCTAAATGGTCTGCAATAGCTTATATGTGCTCTCTATACCACTTCATGTCAAGAGTTCACAAAGTATTGACTATTTGGCATGTGATGGAGACATCAATAATGTTGTCAAGCAGTGAACAATGCAAAAGTATTTTTGGTCACATGTATTGGGTTGCGCATATATTAAAAAGCAGGATAAATTATACTGAATAATAAATAATTTTAAATACATGACATTCACACTAGATAAAGCTGCAATTGGAATGTATCGTCTTAATGAAGAAAATGAAGTAGCGAGATGTGAATACTAAATGATTGCATGTGTTAATTATACATGATGAATTGTATATTATGTTAATGTTATTTCTTATGCTATTCGTATTGCAAAGATTTTCCAACCAAAGGGCTTGTTCAGTAAGTTTCCAGGAATTATTCATGTGCTCATAGTTCTGAACTGCTTCAATGCTTAATTAACTATCATAAACTTTGAGTTGCTACAGAGCTTTGTGAGTAATCCATTTTCCACTAAATAATGTAGCACATTTCAATTTTAGCTGTGTGTTTTAGGTGAATAATTGTTTTTTCTTTTTTTCATGTTTGGATAGTTGTTTGCTCCTTGCCGTGCTTACTTTGAGTTTATAGATGCAATACTCTGCCTGGATCTCTGAAAGCCATCATGCTATTTTGCAAAGGAAGAGAAAGCCTTGCAAGCATGTACAGGATATAATGTGCTTACATAGTTTGCTCTGCCAGTAATGAAATGTAATAGGAAATGTTGATACTGTGCCAGTTATGAGACAGTGCCAATGTCAGCATGATTATTAAACTAATAGGATTAACGAAACAGGAAGCCTTGGGCTTGTGGCAAGTGTCCCACTGCCAGAAATGTATCTCTTCCAAGGGTTGAAACCATAGCATCCATACATTAATTTGTTTGAACTACAAAAACCTCACAGGAAAATCCTTTCTAAAAACCTTGTATGCTTGGACGTACAGACGGTTCATATAATTCCCATGTCTTTCATTGCCACTGTTCCACAGCCAATTGGGAAAACTCAAGAGACAAGAACTGTGGAGCTGATACTGGGAAAAAGAATGAGTGATATAATTGGTTTTGCCCCGGTACATACAGTACCTGCCTTCAAAAGGTATATTGCTTTCACACACTGTTGTACATATTCTTAGAAATTTCCCAATACTTTTTCCAAATAAGATAAACACACGGCTTAGGGTTTGTTTGTTTATCTGATAAACATTCATGGCTATGATGAATCGGTGGCACTTCCATCTTAAGCAAAAGGCAGATCTGATCACTGAAAACTGCTCAGATTCTAAACCCTTTAGAGGACCACTGAGCCATCACTTTGCCCCCAAATTATCTGAATCCCCCCTCAACTTTTGGACCGGATTGTTTGGACTTTGGGATCTACATGAGGGCTGACACTTGCAGTGCTGATTTTGGGTCAGATCTAGACCTTGAATGGGCCTATTTCTATTTATGGGTTTGTGGAATGGAATATTGGAGGGAACTGTCCTCATAATATTTCCTCCCTGCTCAGGCTTCTCAACCTCCTTCCTCCTAGCTCCATCCAGGTCCTATCGCCCACTTCCCCAGAGACTTGGTTGCCCCAGGGTCCTCCCACAGGTCTCCAGACTCTGCCACTTCTTATAGACTTTGTACACCTGCACAAACACTTACATTTTTTATTTTTTTGTCCACATGCCTTCTTGTTTTTGTGGTAGTAAAAAAATAACTGAAGCTACATGGTTATACTGGTTTATCAATTTGTATTATCTCTTTTAATACCTCCCAAAGACCACTTATTTGCCAAGAACCCATTCTTTGTTTAATGTCAATCCATACTCTTCTTCCTAATAAATTTAGCTTTTCATTTTATTAGGTGGTCCTGTAGCTCAAATAGTAGCATTCTTTAGTGCTAGAGGTTCAGTGTTCAAATCTTGCTGATGATGCATAATAAGGTGCGGTGTGGCTATTACAAAATAGTTGTAATAGCAACTTGGCCTAATGGATAAATTACAAGACTAAGCTTCAGGAGACGTCAATTCTATTTACAGTTCAGCTAGTGGCCTACAGCGTGACCTGGGGCAAGTAGGTTGACTTCTCTGTGTCTTAGTCTCTCCATCGGTAAAACTGGGATAATGATCCTGACTTCCTTTGCCCACTTGGAGATATACAGATGAAAAGTGCTAAATAAGGTATTATTACTACAGCGGATCCTCACTAAAACATGCATCTATACATAGCGCAAATTTTCATAAAACACGGTCATGGCTATGGATCCCAAATTTAGTAACTTTAATTGCAATCCATGGTAACGCTCCCCACATTAACATGGTACTGTGCATGGACCCCAAATCCCACATTCTGGCGGTCTGGTGTATTTTGAAAATGTCTGATCATTTTAAGGTAGAGGAGGTTGGGCACTCAGTAGTCTGGCTGGCCTGCAGTAAGGGAGTACATACTTTATCCCTTTCTGCTAGTCTTCTTGTTGTTAATTTATGTGTTATTTGTATTGCAGTATCATCTAAAGACTTCACACAGAGATTACAGATTCATTGTATGATGCACTGTAAAAACAAATAACACAGATAGAACCTGCCCCCAGGAGATCCAGCCTAGGAGTCAGACAACATGCAATTGTGAATTAACAGATAAATGAAGGTGATGAGAGAGGGAAGACAAGGTTATAATAGAAACGGTTGTGTTATGTAAATTAATAGTAAAGTCATCTCCATCATCATAGAAATGATGGGGAGTTCATTGCAGGGTACCTTGTTTTCCTTCACCTCTCACTTGCCTTGCCTTTTCAGATATAAAATACTATGTAGTAAGTTAAAGAGAGTAAATATCCAGTTGGTCAGTTTTCTGGGTGTGATGACTGTATACCCTTTAAAAACTGTTAAATTTGGGAAGATGCCCTACAGTCAGGGAGGGAACCTGTGAGGATTAGGTCAGTCCATCTGCCCTCCTGGTGTATCGCAAAGTATAATAACTTTTGTTTTGTGATTAAATCTAAGAGTAAAAACCACATGGTACCTGAAAGAGTCACAGTCATCACAAGTTCAAAAGACATATGGCAAGTACTTCACCAGTTGCAGCTTAAATAGATTTCACTAAATTCAGTAATGTGTATTCTAATTTATCTTTCCCCCCCTTTGCATAAATGTATCATTTAGGGCCTACTCCTTCACTAATTAGTCAGAACTACAGATGACTTCCATGGGATTAGAGACTGCAGGATCAACTCCTTCAAGTAACTAGTAATCCCTCTGGGGCAATGAACAGCTTTGTTTTTAACTGAACTCACATATTGTATTCACCTCTGTATCCTTGTAATTATCCTGAAGGTGAACTATATACAGTATGCAGGATATCGTGGCTCTGTGAAGAGGACAATTCAGGATTTTAGTGCCTAATTTGCTTTTACAATCAACAGTTCCCCCTCCCCCATTTGTCTTTTTAATGCAATTAGTCATTAACTGAAAAGTTCTCCGATCAGGGTCAAAGAATTCTCAAAGTCTACAATATAAAACTTGTATTGGCAGCCAGATGCTTGGAAGAATTCAACAACATTTGGTCGTGAACTACCTCTAACCAAGATTTAATTATAATATTCATTACTTCAGAGACTAGGAAAATTCAATATTACTACCTTGAGGGACCAATAGTAATAAAATAATAAATGGAAATTTCTAAGAAATCAGCCTAGTGAGAGAGTATATCTATATCACGGTAAAACAAACTATCATAATTAAAATAGTCATTTAGCTTCAGATCTAGGTGAGTGTATCATAAAGCCTTTAGAGAAATGAGAGGATAAAAAGAGAAACAATTTAAAGATTTTTGCTCAGTCTTTTGCTGGATACTGCAGATTATTATTTTGCTGGTTACATGTGCTTTTTTCTAATTTGGGTCAATGGCACATATATCTTCCTGTAATCGCTCTAACCTTTTATTCCTTATTGGCCCTTCTCCTGTGCTATCACACCGAAGTTCAAATCCCTACCCATCTGGCAACTGACAGAACAGGGCAAGGGTCAAGGGCTGTCTTTTCAGAATAAGTGATGCCTGCTGCCTGGGCATAATGTCCTTCATTACCTTTCTTTATCTTTGTTTAAAAGGCATGTACTTTTCACATGCACTTCTTGTATTCTGCATTATGGGAACAATTCAACTTTAGTAAAACTATTTTTTAGGTAGCATTTTTCACCTTTTTGCTGTTCTGAAATGGCAAAACATACTTTAAAAGCTCCATATCAGCGCCTTAGAAAAACCATGGAAGTGAGCCAATGACTCTAGTGTCAAACACATGGTCAGTACTTTCTGAAATTGCATTTGTTTTGGCATTAATAAAATATACTTATTTATGCCAGGCAGCAAGGTCTTAAAATAAACCATTTACTGCTTATGGAGGGCCATGCCTTTTGCAGACAATTCTTTATTATGCCTGGCCAGTTGTATATATTCTTGCCTACTGTAGTGTACATCAAGAAACAAAATGTACTGTCAGTCAGTAAGCAAGAACGAGTTTGGTCCAAAGTTCACCAAAAGAAATTGAAAAATTCTGTTGCCTTCAATTGGTTTTGTGTAAGGCCCAAGTAATTAATAGAGGCTACAAAAGCATGTTGTTTATTTTCTAAAAAATATTTCCACCATTACTAGCATTGCTCGCTGCAACCACCCTGCCTTCCATATACTCTATTATATAGTTTTGACAGGAAGTTACTATTAATCAGACATTTTGTCAACACAATTATAACAACATAAACAAATTTCCATAATAGGAATGTATTGGTAAATAGACAATTCCTACCAATAGGAGAGGAGGAAAACAACCTTTCAACTAATTTTGTTTTATCCATCAGTCTAGTTTGTCCAATGAGGATTTGTCCTGGTATTCATATAGCATGAGATACTTTCTCTTTTCTAAGTCTCACAGTGATTGAGCCAGTGCCCTGTTCTTCTGTGATTCTTTAGTTATGAAGTGTTTCATCCACTACTGTATGTGATTGGATGAATACCCCATACTGGCACTGAAAGAGTTAAAGGGAGATGGAGGGCTCGGTTAGGACACCTGGTGGCAGGTATAGGGCATGTAAAGCTTGATTAAGGATGAGACCTAGCTGGGAAGAAGCTGGGTGACTAACTTAAAGGAAAGGCTAAGGGGCAGAAGGAGGCAGGAAGCCCAACAGGGAGAATAAGCTTTGGGATCCACTCCTGAGAAGGGAGCTCTGCAAAGGGACAAGTGAGACAATCGGAAGCCACAGAGGTGTTGGGCAAGGTCCTTTGGTGAGCCTTGTCAGAAGGGCAAGACTCCCATGAAGCAGCACAGGTGGTTGTTTTGCTGGAGGAAAGAGAAACTGACATGAAGAGGCTGGAAGAGTCAGAGCATGGAGAAAGCACTGAGAGCTAATATGTGAGGAGGATGTTACACAGCAGCTACTAAATTCAGACACTTTTAAATCAGCAGATCTGGATAACTTGCATCCAAGAGTTTTAAAAGAACTGTCTGAGAATCTTGCTAGACTGCTAATGTTGATTTTTAAAAGTCTTGAAACACCTTGGATGTTCCAGAAGACTAGAAGAAAGCTATTGTTGTACCAATATTTAAAAAGCGTAAGTGGGATGACTCAGGTAATTATAGGCGTTTCAGTGTGACATCAGTCCTGGATATGATAATGGAGTGGCTGATACAGGATTCAGTTAATGCATAATTAAATGAGGGTAATGTCATTAATGCAAATTAAAAAGGGTTTATGGGGAAGAGATCCCGTCAAACTACCTTGATACCTTTTTTTGTGGAGATTATTAATTTGGTTGATAGAGATAATCGTGTTGATCAAATATATTTAGACTTCTGCACCTCATGATGTTTGATTTAAAAGCTGGAACAATGCAAAATTAACATGGCACACATTAAATGGAATAAAAAGATTGCTAACTGATAGGTCTCAAATAGTAATTGTAAATGGAATCACCAAACTGATGTGTTTCTGTGGGGATCTGATGGGATCAGATTTTAGCCCCATTTTATTTACAAATTTTATTAATTATCTGGAAGGAAACATAAAATCATTGCTGATTAAGTTTGCAGATGACAAAAAAAATGGGGATAAATAATGAAGAGGACAGATCATTGATACAGAGTGATTTAGACTGCTTGATAACGTGGCACAAACAAACAATATGCATTTTAATATGGCTAAACATAAATGGATACATTTAAGAGAAAAATGATGGGCGACTTTGACTTGAGATGCAAAATATTTGAGAGATGTAGCAGATAATCAGCTGAACATGAGCTCTCAGTATGATGCTATGGCCACAAGAATGAATGCAGTCCTTGGATGCACAAACTGGTGTGACAGCTGCTGGAATAGTGTCCAGTTCTGGTGTCCAGAATTCAAGAAGGATGTTGATAAATAGGAAATGATTCAAAGTTCCACAAATATGCTTAAAGAATTAGAACCTGTGCTTTATATTAATAGACTCAATGAACTTAATCCATTTATTTTAACAAAGAGATAGTTAAGGGGATTGAAGTCTATAAGTATCTACATTGGGAATGGTTATTTAACAATGGGCTCTTCAATGTGTAAGAGAAAAGTATAACATGGTCAAATAGCTGGAAGCTGAAGCTAGACAAATTCAGACTGGAAATAATGGGGGGAGGGATAGCTCAGTGGTTTGAACATTGGCCTGCTAAACCCAGAGTTGTGAGTTCAATCCTTGAGGGGGCCATTTAGGGATCTGGGGCAAAAAAAAAAAAAATCTGTCAGGGGACAGTACTCGATCCTGCTAGTGTAGGCAGGGGACTGGACTCAATGACCTTCAAGGTCTTTCTAGTTCTAGGAGATTGGTATATCTCCTTTTATTTATTACGGGGGGGAGGGATAGCTCAGTGGTTTGAGAATTGGCCTGCTAAACCCAGGGTTGTGAGTTCAATCCTTGAGGGGGCCATTTAGGGATCTGGGGCAAAAAATCTGTCAGGGGACAGTACTCGATCCTGCTAGTGTAGGCAGGGGACTGGACTCAATGACCTCCAAGGTCTTTCCAGTTCTAGGAGATTGGTATATCTCCATTTATTATTATTATTATTAATATGTAATTTTCTAACAGTGATGGTCATTAACCACTGAAACAATTTACCAAGGGTTGTGGTGGATTCTCCATTACTGACTATTTTAAAATCAAAATTGGAAGTTTTTTTCTAAAAGATCTGGTAGTGTTACCCTTCTATATTTTCTAAGGGGTAGGACCACTTATTCTAGCAGTGATTGCATGCTAAAGGTTAGCTGATGTAAATAAGACTGCCTAGAAACACCTCTGGAGCCTATTGGAGACAATGGAGTTCGACAAGGGTGCACTTGGGCAGATCCATTTTCAAAATCTAGTCCTAAATGTGCACACGTTAATACTTCTGACAAGTGGAGAAACACAGAAAGCTGTGCTGCTTAAATGTGAAAAATAAAGAATTATTTTTGGTACTATTTTTTACCAAATGTGCCATAAAATATGTTCTTAAATCTAGTATACTTTGTTATCTGCACATCTTTAATTATCTCTTAGGTAAGAGAAGGCGCGATCTAGGAAAAATATTTCATCAATGGTAAAGCCTAGTTACTTTTAATGAACAATCATTAGATTATCTGTTGTGTTCTCTTAAATAAAATCTTCTGAATTCATAAGCTTTCCATCTTACAATAGGCAATAGTGCTTGACTCTGGCTTTTATGCAAAGTCATAAACTTCATATATTTTCACCCTCCATTAAATATCAACCTGGAGCGTTAAGTGTCTTATAAACATAACGTGGACCTTGATCCTACAAAACCACTACTTGCAGACCTCCCATTGACTAGAATGGGAATTGAGTGAACTATGGATTTCTTGTATCAGGCTCACAGGTCTCATTAAGGACTGTTGACCTGGACTTCAGTACCTATCCTGAGGACAGAGGGCTGTGAAGAATATTTTCATTATATTGCACTAAGTTAGTACATAATTCGTGGAGTTGAAAAATAGAACATGATATTTTTATTTCTTTATTTGATTTACCTCACATTATTATTGCTTCATAAATTCAAATCCTTAGAAATAAAACACTACATTATTTCTGTGGGGAATTATAGGTATAGAAGATAGCATTTTTATCAGTAGATTCCGGAAAAATGATTTACAGGATAAATCGTGCCATAAACTGATCAGGAATTATATCTGGTATATTAATATTACCCAAATTCACACAAGAAGCAGTTGACTACATATGGGATGGCTGTTTGATTCTGATTTCATCATCAAGTAGTAGAATAATTCCAGTTTGTCCCATTCCCTGCTTCTTCATCCCCTTTAATTTATCTCATTCTCTGCTTCTTTCAACAGAAAAAGGCTAGGCCCAGATCCTTTAGGCACCTAACTCTCATTATTTTCAATGGGAATTAGATGCCTAAATACCTTTTGAAGATTTAGGCTTCAGTTTCTTTTAAGGGAGTTTAACAGAGTTACTGTGCTGGCTGGGTCTGTCACATGCACAGATAGCCCCAGAGGGAAAGGACCCCTTGAGGGGAGGATGGTCAAGTGAGGGGATGTTTCCTACCTGAGGAAGGCAAAGTCAGCAGCCGCTGGAGGGGAGCTGCTCAGTACCCTCTTACAATAATAAATAATACATGTTCTGTTACTGAAATCATGCTAGTGTCACCATTCCAGGGAGTCTCACTGATTGCTAACCTACAAGAAGGAGACTGCAAGGTAACACAACAGTCCTGTCAGCAAACACTTTGATCAAGACATTTCAACCAAAATTTCTTCTGAATAACTGAAAATAGCTGAAAACCAAGTGAAAACCAAGGAGAGAAAAGATCATAGAGGGATCGTTTCAAAGGGAGATAAACTCAAAGGGAGATAAACTCCATTCAGAGCCATCCGTGTGGAATTAGCTATGAAGCCATTACATAAATGGTACCACTGAATACTAGAGACTCCTGAGTGTACCGTAGGCAATATGACCTAGCAGCTCGAGCACTGGCCTGGGAATTGGGACACTTACCTCCAGTGGTGATGGAACTAGGGGTGCTACCGTGTCCCCAGGCTCGGTGTAGTAATAGCAGACGCCAAGTACATGGTGTGCCTGGTTTCCATCAGCAGCACCCCCTCTATAAAAATTGTTCCTGCACCCCTGCTTACCTTCCTTTGTGAAGTGTTTTGAGATCTAGGGATTAAAAGTACCATATAAGAGGGAGCTATTAGTATTTAATTGTAGCAACTCAAATCTCTATATTAGAAGTATCTTCCATGTGAGCATGTGGGAGAGGAGCTCTGGTTTCCCTGCACACTGTTCATTTCAGTCCTAAAGCTTTTGTGATGCATCTTTGTGTGTTGGTTTACAGATTATTTGTTGTGGAGGTGGTGGTGGTGGTGAAGATATGCAGACAGAAAGCAACATGGAGAACTTTGGTTGCTGAGTCTCCCCAGAAGGAATATTAAAAGTGCTCACACACCCAATGGCAAAAGCAACCACAGACTTAGAAAAAATACAGCTTTTAGGTCCTGCAGATTGCTGAACAACCTGAACAGTGTAACACTGCAGCTCTCAAAGGCAGTAATCAGAAAACGATGCTGCTTGAAACTTGCCTGAGAGATCAAGGCAGATGACAAGGCTCAGACAAGTAGTGGCTAAGCAATTCTGGATTCTTGATAAGGTATTCTCTGGGTCCTTCACACTTGTAGTTTCAATCTGCAAGTTATTGGGATGTCAAGGCATGACATCTCTCCTTTTCTATGCTTTATTTTGGGAGCTCCTTGGATCTTCTTTACAAGACTATACAGGAAATTTAAAGAGCATATTTGACCTCATTAACAAGGCTCCCTGATGGTGACTGTCTGCTGGCTATAACTAAAATTATTGCTTTAGCAAGAGAAAATTATTCTGAGTGAAGTTCATAAAGTAGCGACTTCTATAAAGGGGATGACAAATCTTTTTTAGTGAGATCTCTGCCTAGAAATGCAGAAGAAGAAGGCAATATTTTGTCCCATTAGAAATAATTATGAAGCAAAATATACGACCCAGTGGTCAGATATGTTTGTGCTACAAAGTTCAATAGCTGGTACAGCTAGGAATTCCCCTTTTCTTCAGCTAAGATTCTGTCCCTCTGTATATTTTTTTCATAATAGCATTCATGTAAAGATATAATAGCACATTTAAGTACTTAAGAGACAGAACTGAAAAAAAGGGATGTGAGAAGAATTTTCCCCCCTCTTCCCTCCTGCCACTTCTGCATTTCTATGTCTACCCTTCCTTACGTTTTCTTTTGCATTGTCTCTATGCTCCTGAACAACATCTTTCCTCAAGATAGCATCATTTAATGTAAATGGCATCAACAATTCTAGGCAGAGAGAAAATTACTTCTTATTTAAAGAGGAAGAAGACTTACTTTGGCTTGTTTACAAAGGATGCATGTTTCTGCAAAACCACAGGAAATTGAAGCCTAATTGGATCAGGAGAAGTTCTTTTTGTGTTTGAAAGAAAACAAAAGGGGTAGGAATTCTTGTATACACATCCATTAACTTCCTATGGAAAAGGAAGTACATTATAAGGAGAGAACATATGAAAATACTTAACAAAATAAATTAAAAGAGTAGGTGCATCCATCTAGTGGAGGACTGAAGGTAATTTGGAGACAGTAATAAATACCTTTGCCCCAAGGGAAGGATTATCCCCCCTTCTAAAGGAAATCTTGAATATTTTTTTCTGTGGGAGCTTCAGGCATGGGCACAAATTTCTCTCTCTCCTCTCTGTTGCACACATACACACCTCTCTGGTTCTCCCTCTCTCTCTCATTTAGCACTGTATTGCTCCGGTTACCTGTGTAACTCCTGTGAAGTGAGAGGGGGTACCCATTTTTTTATGTTTTTACATTTTTTATGCTTATGTGCTTTGCTAAATAGGGGTCCTAGGTTCAGAGAAAGGATTTTGCCTGGCTAAAAATGTAACCTATATAGTATGACCATAGTGGAAGGCTTATTAAATCTTGCATCTGTCTGAAGGTTTTCTTGAAATATAGAATTATCAGATCCAACTAATAATTCTTGGTCATGTGCTCAAATTCTCCAATTTGTTATGGGGACTTGCCTGAGCATAAGTTAATTGGACAGCCAAGGAGAGTCATCTTACTTCTTTAATGGGTAGAAAGGACAGGCTACTGAGGAAATAAGACTCCGTAGTGATTACTAGAATCAGAGAGGTAGCCGTGTTACTCTGGAATAATGGAGGTAACAAAGAGTCCTGTGGCACCTGTGACATAGTCAGACCAGAAGGGTATAGGAGAGTGCTGGAAGGCAGGTATATCAGCCTCAGGATGTGCAGGTCTCTGTTCCCTGGATAGCCAAACAAAGGCTACTCCAGGCCAATCAAGACACCTGGGGCCAATTAAGAAGGTTCTAGAAAGCAGCAGAAACAGCTAGCCTGATTGGCACACCTGAAGCCAATCAGGGGCTGGCTGAAACCAGTTAAAAACCCTCCCATTTAGTCAGGTGGGGGTGTGGATGTCAGGAGCTGTGAGAGGAGGTTGTGCTGTTGGTGAGACTGAGAGGTAGACAACATATACGCAAGGAAGAGACTCTGTGGTAAAGGTGAAGTGGAGTTTGAAGAAGTGGGGACTGCAGTGGGGAAGTAGTCCAGGGAATTGTATTGTGTTTGGTGACTAAAAGGTCAGCCATCTTAGCTGATACTAATAGGGTCCGTGGGCTGGAGCCCGGAGTAGAGAGTGGGCCCGGGCTCCCCCCCCCCCCGCCCCCCTTTATACCTCCCCTAACTAATCACAGTGAGCCTCTGAGGCTAGCACAAACCGCCTGGAAGTGCAGTACCCACAGGGACAAGGCCAAAGCTTTGCCACACACCTCAAAGACTAAATAAAGTATTGAAGCATAAGCTTCCAGGGGCAGGTATAGATAAGTAGGCAAGAACCAGGTAGGAGGTAACAAGGTTAGTCCAATCAGCCTGAACCAGCTTGTTATCTCAAATCAGGGAGGGTGAGGTATCAGGGAGGATGAGGTAGTGATTACTGTCTGCCTTGAGCCTTCATGGACCTTCTCATCATATGGTCTGTACTGAGAAAATGTTTTGTCTAGGAACTCATGAATCTGTATATTTCTCTATCAGTACTACAATAAAATAGACACCGAACCAATCACTTTTCCCATACATTGCTTCCACTGCTATGTCACTTTATAATTTTATAATCTTATTTATAATGAAAATAAAACATGGAAACAAACAATTATGGCTGAAAAAACATGCAATTTCTATCTTCCCACTTCTGTTTTTTTTCTTTCTGTTTTAGCTGAAATTTTAATCTATCTCTAAAAACTCCTCTTTTAATATTTTCCATTCGTTTGTTATTAAAGCTGTAATAAACCACTTGCTAGTGATTTAGGGCTTGTCTTCACTATGGCGGGGAGGGATAGATGTTTTAGCAGTCGATTTATCGTGTCTCGTCAAGACGCAATAAATCGATCGCCAGCGGCACCCTCATCGACTCCGGAACTCCAGAGTCTGCAAAGGCGCAAGCTGGAGTCGACAGGGGAGCGCA
This sequence comes from Sternotherus odoratus, assembly GCA_032164245.1. Classification (NCBI taxonomy): domain Eukaryota; kingdom Metazoa; phylum Chordata; order Testudines; family Kinosternidae; genus Sternotherus; species Sternotherus odoratus. The sequence continues at coordinate 58,441,341 of JAVMKO010000008.1, forward strand.
CCACCGACCGCTGCCGCCGTGAGGACGGCAGGTAAGTTGGCTGTAGAGACACCAACTTCAGCTACGTTATTAACATAGCTGAAATTGCATTTCTACGGCCGATCCACCCCACTAGTGAAGACCAGCCCTTAGAGTCTAGCTAACAAGACCTTCCAAGCCTACAAGTTTTAGGTTTTAAGTTCACTTCCATTAACTCATTAGTCATTGTGACCATTTGCTGTTAAGGGGATGTGGCACATTTCTGCCAGACCAGAGACTATAGTTAGTTGTTAAACCTTAACAGTGGCTTATTGTAGTGGCTCTCAACCAGTCTACACAGAGGTCTTCCAGGGGGTACATCAACTCTTCCTGATAGTTGCCTAAGTTTACAACTGGCTACAGAAAAAGCACTAGCAAAGTCAGTACAATACGGTACAAAGTCATACAGACCATGACTTGTTTATACTGCTCTATATACTATACACTGAAATGTAAGTACAATATTTATGTTCTAGTTGATTTATTTTATAATTATATGGTTAAAAATGAGATGAAACTTGGAGGTGTGCAAGACAAATCAGACTCTTAGAATTGGTATGCTAATGTACAACTTTTTTTTTGCTTTCTGTGTGTATAAATGCATCTTACTTCTGTTCCATTCTATGCATCCGATGAAGTGGGCTATAGCCCATGAAAGCTTATGCTGAAATAAACTGGTTAGTCTCTAAGGTGCTTCAAAGTCTTCCTCATCTTATTAATGTATTTATACTATGACAGAGTGTAAGGGTACGGCTACACTACCCACTGGATCGGCGGGTAGTGCTCGATGTATCAAGGATCGATTTATCATGTCTCATATAGATGTGATAATTCTATACCTGAATCGATGCCTGTACTCCACCTCGGCAGGAGAAGTAAGCAGAGTCAGCGGGGGAGGAGTCCCGGTCGACCTGCCACCGTGGGGATGGCCAGGTAAGTCGAACTAAGATACTTGGACTTCAGCTACACGAATAGAGTAACTGAAGTTGCGTGTCTTAGTTTGAATCCCCCCCCCCCCAATGTAGCCCAGCCCTAAGGGATTAGCACTGGTCCCACAGTTTAAGCACTGGGATTATCGGTTCTCAGTTTTCAGAAGGTGTGCTAGACAGTGAATCAGTACCCTGAGACTGTGTCTAGAGACCCCGGCCAGGGCAGTGCCTGGACTCTGTTCTGACTTGGGCAGCTTAAAGAATACACGACCCTGTTAGGTGAGCCCCAAACATAGCATCCTGCTCTGTGTCCAGTCAGCACAATGGAGCTTTTTCACGGCTGTGTGACAGTCCATTTGGCTCAAATTTGACCAGGAGTGTCTTTTTCTGCTGTCCATCATGAAGCACTCAGGTTTATATTCACCCTGATGACTAATTAAAAGCCAGACATAGGAGCAGCATTAGGCCCTTATTCAGTAAAATTCTTAAATACATGCCTAACTTAAGCATGAGTAGTCGCAATGAGGTCAGTAGGAGTATTCATGTCCTTAAAATTGCTGTGTTGGGAGTTTAATGCTTAGGATGAATAATCCCAGTGAATTCAGTTACTTTTTATCCTGTTTGCACTGTACCCTAAGGGGCCTGATCTCTGACTGGGCCTCCCAGCTACAGTCATACAAAGGATGGGTAATAATAAGTGCTTGTATGTGGGAGCTGAATATGGGGATGATGACTTGCACATTCAGGGTGTAGATTTTTCTTTACCTTCCATGATATCTGAAGGACTATTTTAACTTCACATGAATTATGACAAGTGAAAATTGTTTAGAAATATTCTGCATACATTTTTTAAATTTTAATTATTTGTGATTGAATATGTTTTTGAAAAGGATAAATAGTAAAATAAATATTTTAAGAGTTTTGAAGTTGGTTCACTTGAAAATATGCCTGGTTTATATCGACAACATCAACAATGGTGCAGAAGATGCATCTTTAATTAACTTAAATTTATAGAGCTATGTTCATAAGCTTGATTAAATTTTCCTCAAAGGGAAGACCTTGCTCCCCTAGCAATTTCATTCCAGAATTTTACATATTTTGATGTATTAATTTTAGGCCCCAATCCTGCAATCAGATCTTATGTCTCTGCTCCACTGAAATCAAAGGTGTTCTGTATAGGTGAAGGGGTCTGGTGTATCTGATTGCAGGATCATGGCCTAAAGCTGTTATAGATCCTATTGCTTAAAAACTCTGACTGTTCTAAATGCCTTAGATTGTTTGACTCAGTAAATATCACTAAATAAATCTGTGCATAGCTGCTGAGTTATAGCAGCCTCAGGAGAAAAGTTCTTCAGTTCTGAAAAGTGTACTCACATAGTTCTTCAGTCAGTCTAATAGATCTATCTCTGTGTTACACTGCAGCACAAACCTGAGATTTTAAAACATACAAACAAACCCCTAATTTAAAAATATACTGTATATGTAAATGTAAATGTATGCATACTATATATGTATATATAATGTATATGTATATGTAAATGATTTGGAACGCTATGTGGATATTTTTAATAATTAAAAAGTACCTCCACATTTCTGTGCTTGGAATCATTGCACACAGTAAACCAGTATCAGCTCATTCATGTTTATAAACAGGTTATCAAAATCTAAGACGAGGGATGGTAGACATTGTCCTTCTTTGGAAACTCTAGAATCAGTTGTGAGCATTTTTCTATCATATCCTGTCTGGCAATTACAAAGAGAAGTCAGTATGCCAAAGCAGGTAATCTCAGTGTCATCTATGAAGAAGCAGGTTATCATGATAAAGCACAACTGCCATTATATTTTCCTCCTGAAGTCTTGCCTCCTCTGTCTTTTTTTTAGGGTAGATAGACTGAGATACAGAAGGATACATGGCCTGGGTTTTAATCCTGACCTCACTGAAGTAAATGGTAAAATTCCCAATCACTTCATGGGGGACCCAGATTTCACTCTGTGTTCCTTTCAGTGTTACCATTGTGTTTTATTCTGGCAGTGCTTAAAATGCCTTCCAGATCTTGTGTGTGAGATTGCTGGAGTCAGTGTTCCCAGATGATTTTTTCCCCCTTTCTTGATCTAATTGGAATACAGTAGCAACCTTGTACAGAGCTGTTTAGTTCTTATGACTACCATCTCAATCAGTGAAGCCATACGGAGCAATAATGTTTCTATCAGTCTCAGATACAGCTAAGTGTAAAAAGGCATTTCCAGGAATTGTATGTTTTTATATATATACTAGCAAAAATACCCGGCGTTGCTCGGGTCCGTCGGAGGTGGGGAGGGGGGAGAGAGCTGAGCGAGTGCGGGGGCCATTGGAGGGGGGTATTATGACATCATAAGTATGTCACAGAGAACAGCAGGTGTTAACCTGCTGCCCAGCTGAGGTGAATGGGCTTTAAAGAATTTCACCCCTGGGGGGCGTCAGAGGTGAGATTTGAAAGATTTTCGACTCTTACCCTGATTAGGACCCTAAAGCCTATAACTGTACCAAATTTCAAGTCTCTAACTCAAACGGTGTGGAAGGAGTAAGGCAGCATACATACACACACGCATGCATACACACACGCATACACCATTTGACTTTTATATATATAGATACTAGCGAAAATACCCGGCGTTGCTCGGGTCAGTCGGAGGTGGGGAGGGGGCAGAGAGCTGAGCGAGTGCGGGGTCCGTTAGAGGGGGGAGGGGGCAGAGAGCAAACCTGACACCCCCACCTCACCCCCCCGACCAAATCCGACGCCCCCACCTCACTTACCCCTTGACCAACGCCAACTCACATTTTCACCCCCCCACTCAAACCCAACACCCCCATGTCACTCCCTACCAACACCCCCTGACCAACACCCACACCTCACCCCCTGTAGACCAAACCTGACACACCCACCTCACTTTCCCCCCCAACCAAACCCGACACCCCTACCTACCAACACAAACAAACCCGACACCCACACCTCACTTACCCCTCGACCAACCCCGACCCCCCACCTTGCCCCCCCACCAAACCCAACACCCCCTGACCAACCCCAACACCCACACTTCACCCCTCACCCACCCCGACACCTTCCCACCCCACCAGACCAAACCCAACACCCCCGGCTCACTTGCCCCCCGACCAAACCTGACACCCCTACCTCACTTACCCTCCGACCAAACCCAACTCGGGTCTGTCGGAGGTGGGGAGAGGGCAGAGAGCTGAGCGAGTGCGGGGTCCGTTGGAGGGGGGAGGGGGCAGAGAGGTGAGCGAGTGCGGGGTCCGTTGGAGGGGGGAGGGGCGGAGAGCTGAGAGAATGCAGGGTCTGTTGAAGGGGGTATTATGACATCATAACTATGTCACAGAGAACAGCAGCTGCCCAGCTGATGTGATTGGCCTTTAAATAATTTCACCCCTGGGGGGCGTCAGAGGTGAAATTTGAAAAATTTTCGACTCTTACCCTGATTAGGACCCTAAAGCCTATAACTGTACCAAATTTCAAGTCTCTAGCTCGAACAGTGTGGAAGGAGTAAGCGCACATACATACATACACGCATACATGCATACACCATTTGACTTTTATATATATAGATAAACAGCAAAGGTGAGAAGTGATATATACTTGTCATTAGAGTAAAAAAAAACATTCTTTCACATGACAAAGTTAATGAAGAATGCCTATTTTCACCATTTTATATTCTGTTTAAAGCAGGGGTCTCAAACTCAAATGACCACGAGGGCCACATGAGGACTAGTGCATTAACCCGAGGGCCGCATCACTGACACTGACCCTGGCCCCGCCCCTACTCCACCCCTTCCATGAGGCCCTGCCCCTGCCTCGCCTCTTCCCATGCCTTCCCTGCCCCATTCCAACCCCTTCCCCGAAGTCCCCACCCCAACGCTGCCCCCTCCCTGCCCCCAGGGGGTGCAGAAAGGATGCAGGATGCAGCAGGGGCTCAGGGCAGGGAGTTGAGGTGCAGGTGTGCAGGGTGTGGAAGGGGGCTCAGGGCAGAGATTTGGTGTGTGGGGTGTAAGAGAGGTGAGGGATGCGGCAGGGGGATGGGTGCAGCAGGTGGGTCAGGGCAGGGGGCTCAGGGCAGGGAGTTGGGGTGCAGGTGGGGTTCTGGGTACGAGCTCCAGCCTGGTGCCACTTACCTAGAGCGACTCCGGCCCCATACAGCTCCACTCCAGGAAGCTGCTGCAACCAGTCTCTGCAGCCTGGGGGAGAGAGGGAGTCACCCGGAGGGTTCCCCTGCATGTGCTGCTCTTGCTTCCTCCAGACAACTCCCACGAAGCTCCCATTGGCTGCAGTTCCCTGTTCCCAGCCAATGGGAGCTGTGGGGGTGCAATGCTTGGAGGGAGGCAAATAGGAGCCCTCTGTCTCCTCCCCCTTCCTTCCCCTCGGAAGGGACAGTGCTGGCAGCCGCTTCAGAAAGCGGCGCTGCATTTGCAATGCACGAGGTGGGCGGGGGGAGCTGGGGGGGTGACGGGGGGACTTCGCGGGCCACAGGGAAGGGCTTGGCGGGCCACATGTGGCCCGCGGGCCGCGTGTTTGAGACCCCTGGTTTAAAGTCTTCAAGATGTTTACCCAGAGTTTCATTTATTTCCTTAAATTTTTAATAAATTTAATGAATACTAAGGGGGGAGGGGAAGAATCTTCAGATTTCTTGGCTTGGTCTCCAAGGGCTAGAATGGGGGGGGGGAAGAACTTGAAAGGTAAATGTATGATTAAAAAGAATATGAAATGTATTAAAATTATTTAAGATTAAGTATAAAAATGATGCAGAGAGCATATAGGACACATTTCTGATATTTAACTATTCTCGTTTGCAGTTTAGAAATGACCTTTTATAAAATAAAATTAACCCATTTTATTGGTTACTATGTAAACATACCTAAAGATATTTAAATGTGTCCCTCTTTGAAAGGGTGCTTAATCTGTTCCCTTCACACAGGCCACACATCATCGTATCTGATCCTGGTTCAGGAAAGTTTGACCACTTGTGCTTCAAAGATTACCAGTATTGCTAATAGGTTATCTATCAGAGCAACACAAAGTTTGGCCTTCCTCTGAAATCTGAGGTGGCTGTAGGCTTACATCTAAGCCTACAGCCACCTCAGATCTCCCTTATCCCTGCCAGCCCTGTCAAGGTCAAGATCAGAATTCAAATTTGACTTTCTAACTTAGCTATGCATACAATCAGCACAGTGCCGGATCATTAACTTTGAACTGATTACCAGAAATGTTTGAAATATGTTAAGGTACTGTGAAATCAACCACCATGTTTATCTTTCTGTCTCACCCTGTGAATAACCTAAAAGAAGCTTGAGATGGTGTGAGTATCCCGCTGTTATATTGCTATTTGGTACATATTGTGATCTCCTGCAAAGGCAATTCTGGAAAATCTAGCAAACTTTTATCAAGATCCTTAGTATTTGGGTTTCTTAAATTATGAAGAATTCATAAATGAAACTGTTGGCTAGAGGGACACTCAGTTCCATCCAAATTGTCTAGTCACATTTTAGTTTTATTTATTACCAAATCAAGGCAATTTACAAAACTCTAACATTCTACTCCAATCATATAATTCCTTGCACCTATATCCTTACAGACTTTTTATCAGAGGATCTCAATGATCTTTATGAACATAAAATAACTGATCTTTTCAACATCCCTCTGAGGTGAGTCATTCCCTTTCTACACAGAGGTACAGAAATATTAATGGTGAAAACTTGGTCCTATTGAAACCAATGGCAAAGCTCCTATGGACTTTAATAGCAGAATCCAGTTCCACCGAAGATTGCAGTAGACAGGATTGGCTCGCTCAGAAGATTCAACTGAAACATTAAAGTTATGGTTTAATATTGATTAGTATAGCAAATTCTTCTCTGCTTGCACTTTGTGTGGTCATTTATCCCCATTCAAAGGAGGTGTAAAATGCTGCCGGTATGGTTTGAACTTACTTTGCATAGGTGTAGATGATCATAAAAGGTGCAAGGCAGCAGAGGTTTAAAGCCCAACATATTTACTAACATACATTTAAATGTGACTTCAATGTGTTTCTCATATCAAGATTTTAAGACCTTGGTTTTGTGCATCCCACAAGCAAATTCTTAGAGAAATATTTTCAAATATTTAATTCAAATATTTTCAATAGTACCAAAGTTAAGTAAAATTTTCTTCTTAGTTAAGAGTGTGGAAAATTAGTCTTCAAGAAAGAAATGGAAATATGTGTCATAATTGAAGTGATCTTTATGAGCAGTGGCAGTGCATAAATTTGCACAGACAATTCTGGAATGTCACCTCTTTCTTCACCATGAAGTCAGCAAAGGTAGAGCTCTGATTGAAAATGCATAACATGCCTTACTCTCAAGCAAGAGAATATGGGAGCTTTTGGCAAGATTGAATATGGGTCACATAAAAATGTCATCACAGTGGAAGTCTCAACAAACTTTTGTGTGCCCTAAGAGATCCAAATTAAAGGAATGAGACATTTTAGCAATTTAGTAGTGAGCGTCTTAATTTTAAGTAGTGTCCCTTTGAGAGTTCTGGTAGTTTTGTCTCAGATGATCTCTCATCTTGCTAAGGGATTTCTTGAATATAATCAAGGAGAGATTTTTTTCTATTCAGAGGTGGCCCTTTTTTTTACTTTCTTATTTGATATTCATCCCCAGACAGGGTTGTAACAATGAGAATTTTTAGCCAGAGCATGCATAATTTCCTCATATGATGGCATACCTTTTTTTTTTTCATGTCATGTTTCCTCCTGAACTGGAAGCCATTGTGCCCTCATTAACAATGGAACTCAAGCCTATATGAGTGAGGTCGGTAGGTGGTGTTTAGATTTTGGACTGAAGAGAAAGCATACCAGACACTCTATTCTCCCCATATGTGTCATCACCTCAGATTAGCTTCCTACACCAATGGAAATGGAAGATGTGGAAATACTCCACTATTTATGCACAGATCCCAATCCTGCTGTTACTTAGTTAGGCAATAATCTCATTGATTTGTAATCAGTTTCTTCTCACTGTGAGACTAGAAATCAATGGGGAGTATTGGATGTCAGCATCAGGGCTAGAACAAAGGATTTGTGGTGGGAAAATAAAATAATCAATTAGTTTTGCTAGAAAAAGTCATACTCCTAATATCTGTCACAGTGAATTAAAATACCTTTCCTCCTCCCCCTCAAAGCAACAAAATACCTTTTGTGTTCTGATGTTTTTCAGATAAATACATTAATTTCAAAAGGTAGACTAGATCAGAGCCTGATATGATTGCTTTAAGTAATTTCACATGAGTAAAAGTAAAAATATGTATGCAATCTCTGTGGTAGGGCAGCAGCATCTAGACTATACTTTACAAACTCTCTCAGAAATATATAATACAAATATTATCCACTGTATACTATTATATACAAGTATTATACATACCATTTTTTCCAAAGTGGCATTTCATGTTTTACTGTATTTATTTTTTCAATTTTGAAATGCCACACAAGGTAGATATTTCCATTTAGTTCACTAACTTGTCTTCTGCATCCCTTTTGGATGATGGTTCTCACTAATAGCAACAGCAAGAATAATGCCCCTATGATTTGATACTAGCTTCACTGAATATCTGAGATATATAATTTAAGCAAATAAAAAAGGAAAAAGCAAAACCTTTTGAATGCAAATTAATAATATATGTATAATTTATATCGTCTTGTAAATGTATTACTTTATGATCGCAGCAGATTAGCTAATTCTTTTTGGCTAGGTTTTTATTTAATGAATGTAATGGCATTGGTGCGTCTGTTTCAGGATAGTTATTTACATGTGTTCAGATTAGACTGGTAGTTTTATGCACCACTTTGCACAGGTACAGATGGTTAAGAAAGATGAAAAGCAGTAGATAACTGGTGCAATGTTTTGGTACCAAACACCACAGTTGTCTAGTTAGCAGGTTTCCTTATAATATTTTGGTCAAGTGGTGGAAGGAATTAATTCAATGCTTACTTCATGATCTCATACTTGATTGTTGAACTATAAACCATGGTTTGCCCTGCAAACCATTGCTGTGGTGAAGGCAAAATATAATAGCCAGATTCTTATTTACACTAACTCTGACAGTATAAAGGGTCGTAATGGGGGAGAAAATTACATCACACCCACCTTAGGCCTTCTTTGTTATCCACTTGAATCCCATTTACACTGCCAGAGCGGTCAATGAGATTTTAACATTTACTAGAGGTCAGGCAGCAGGGCCTACAGCAGCGCCAGTCTCTGGGCAACCTAACCAGCACAGCTGGCTGGTAGTAGGCTGCATCATTGTCTACACTGCCTGATTGATTGGTAAAGTTGGCAGACTGGCTCTTAAGCCCAGCAGCAGAAACTGCACTTCAGTGGCTGTTCAAAACATGTGCCCATGCCTGTTATAGCTCCTGTGCCTGCTCATTCCCAGTCTTGCCTTTGCCTTCTCTCTCCTTACTCTGACCTTTGCTCCGAGTCCAGGCTACCAACCTGCGCTCTAATCACTGGGAAAAAACCATCCACATCCTGGTCACTACCAGTGAGTCAAACCAGTACTCTCTGCCCGAAAAGGATTAATCTTTGTGTTAGCATCTGTGATGAGACCCCAGGTCTATCACCAGTATGCTGAAGAAAAATGGATTCTTGATAATGAGGGGAATAATATTTTTTTCTGGAGTACATGGAAAATTGATTCTCCAGTAGTGTTTGTAATCAAAGCCTCGGGAAAGTATTTATTCATATATCTTGTATCTATAATAAAACCTTAAAAATAAAATAGCAGGCCATGTTTAAGGATCAAGGCTTATTTGAGGGTTAAGAGCAGTGTGTTTGAAATATACTACGCAACATGCAAGAAATTGAAAAAGTTACAACCTAGAGAAATAGCTACGTTTTTCATCTGTGCTCCCAGGTGCCTTTGCAATATACATTATTAAAATTTGTAAAGTGCAGTTTAAAATCTGAATGTAATAGAGAATGGTAGAACTAAAGCTAAATTTTTGTCTGCCAGTACGTATCATTAAAAATCACATGTTGGCACTATGCAGCAAAATCTACAAAAGACCAAAGTATAATACAGACAGGCTGTTAAAGTGCGCAGAATGAAAAACATATTGTGCTATAAAGCAGGAAAGCTCGAATATAAGGAAATATTATACTATTTTTTATGTTAGGAAGGTTTCCTCTTACTTTAGTTTCATAACTATATTTCTGAATTTGAAGAATTGCTGGAATATACCTATTTTTTATCTGGGGTATGACAAAGCTTTGAACCAAAATTCAAGATTGCTTTGAAGTATGTGAGGTAATGGAAATATCATAATGAAAGCAGTACTATTATCTATATTGCTATAAAATGTAAACCCAAGGAAAGCTCTAGTTTCTACTGGGTAACAAATCCAAGCTGGTTTAAATAGCCCATCCCAAGGTGAAGCTGAAATAATGTCCATTGCTTTTGGTCCATTTGCCAGGTCTCATTTTGAGTGAAATTGCCCTTGTGCAGAGACAGCAGAAAATCTATGCACCACTTAAGCCCTGTTTTGAGGGCTTAGTGGGACTGAGATGGTATATTAGCCTAGTACTTGCCCTCTGAACAGGGATAGATTTTTACCCTCTAAAAGTATTTCATGCTTACCACAACATATTAAGGGACATATTCTTTTCTAAATTAAAGACATGCAATCTCACTGATTTCACTTGGAGTTACACAGATACCTTTCAGAATAAATTATTTTTAAATGGGTAATCTTTTAGCTGATAAGTTTTCATGTATAATAAATTCTCAGAATTCTAGAGATATACCTAAGTCAAGAAATACAGAACTAAGAACATGTTGAGAAATCCAAAAAGCTTTTCTTTTCAGCTAAGATGCAAGCACCTTTTTATAAATTAAGAAAGAAAAGTAGTTTTCCATGAGAAAATGTTATTTTCTCAAAAATCTAAATGTTTCAAAAGAATGTGTGAATTTTAACAAACTTTTGACAGAAAAAAATTAATCATTTTAGCTGTCTCATTTTGTTTTTATAAGGTAATGTTTTATTTAAACTTTCCAGTTACATTTACTTTTATTTTTACTTTTATATTGTATTAATAGTACAATATATTTTTGGTGTTTCAAAATTATCGGAATGAAACAGTTTTACCTATTGTGAAACAATATATTTTGATATTATTTAATCAAAGATTGAAACAGAACATTCTAATGTGTCTGAATATATTTATTTTTAATTTTCATTTTGTGGGAAATTTCTAAATGTCTGCTTTTTTCCCAATTTGGAATGAAAATTAATTTCAAAATGTCAGAATTTCCCAACAAATGTAACTTCTGTTTTTGTCCAGCTCAAATATACTCCCCCCAACACACATGTATACAATTTGTGTTACTGTAGCACCTATGAGCTCTAATGATGGACCCTGTTATGCTAGGTGCTGTACAAACACAGAACAAAATAGGATCCCTACCCCAAAAAGCTTATACACGTAGTAGACAGGTAGGTAGATAAAATACATACCATCCCAAAAGACAAGCTAAATTGCCTTATGGGCCTCCTAAAGATTTCTTAAAAGACTCTGACGGGAAGCTAGAAAGACTTTTAAATCTCAGCAGACTTGGGCTGCAAACACTGTTTAGTTTTTTTTCAAGACAGGAAGCAAGGGTGCTTTTAAATCCCAGGAGAATGTGGGCTGAAAAGTTATATATTGTGGATTTGCGCAAATATTAAATGTCTGGCACACTTTGATGCTATTACTTTGTTTTACAGCTGTAGGACTGCTGAGATAACATAAAGTAAAGCATTGTGGCTTCTTATAAAGTGAGGGAGTAGAACTGCATAAATGTCTTGATGTATTTTAACTTGTTAAATTAAATTGCTTTACTGCTGTATATAGACCTTGGGTATTTCATTCCATCTGTTGTACACTGTGCAGTTCATGGTGTTGCTAACAAACACCATGTATCTTTTTATGAGGCACTTTGTGTCTGCCATCATTTCTTTTTAAGTGTTTTCCTACACTTCTGCGCTAGCCACTTCTTTGGAGCAATCATTTCCAATACATCAATAGCACGAGAATTTCAGCTATGTACAAATAGCATTGCTCTTTTGTAAACATTTCCAATTACCAAAGAAAGGCAATGTTTCCTCAGACATCAGTGTGATAACAATTGAAAATGTTAACATATGACTTGAATATAACAATACAAACATAAGGAGAGAATACATTATGTGGGGTGGTATAAAATTTTGGTGGCATGGGTTTGGGATGACTGTATTTCTCAGATGAAGCCATAATTCATGTCCTTTCAAATGAGTCCCAATAAAACTGTTAGAATGCACCCAGGGCCGGTGCAAGGATATTTTGCGCCCTAGGTGAAAATTCCACCTTGTGCCCTCCCTCCCCCTTGCACATCAGTTCATTGAGGGCAAATTCCAGTGAACCTTTATAGACCCCAGGGGCCAGCCATGCCCAAAGGCTGCTCCCAGACCAGGTTCCTCCCTCCCCATGCCCTGAGCTCCCCTGGAGGGTGCATAGCCCCCTGTGAGCCCTCCCCACCCACCCCCCACGAGCTGTGGGACCACTCACTGGCTTTGCCAGGCTTGGACTGCTGCAGCAGCTTCTTCACTATGCCAACGTCCTCCTCCTTCACCACCTGCATCAGCTCCTGGTCCTTGCCCATGACAAGCAGCTGGGTGCGGCGGGAGTGGACTGCCCTCAGAGGCCAAGCATCCCCCTGGTGAGGTGCGGGGCCCCGAGCCTGCTCTGGGAGGGGCAGCGACAGCTCACATACCCGGGAGCCGCAGAACCCGAGTGTGGTGAGGGAGGTAACGGGGGAGGGGGGTGTCCATGGCACCCACAATGCATCCACTGCAGGAGCCCCCGGGAGGCCGCAGCCCAGGCAGGAGGGATAGGGTTACCATATTTGAACTTTCAAAAAAGAGCACACTCCATGGGTGGAGCCCCGCCCCCATCCACTCCCTCTCACTTTCCACCCCCTGACTTCCCCCCACAGAACCCACGACCCATCCAACCCCCCCATGCTTCTTGTCCCTGACTGTCCCCTCCCACTAACTTCTGCCCAGGACCCCATCCCCTACCTCTCCCCTGACTGCCCTGATTTCTAGCCATACCCCTACCCCGTGACAGACCGCTGGGACTCTCATGCCTATCCAACCACTCTATCTATGTCCCCTGATAGGTCCCCCCAGAACCCCTGACCCATTAACCCCCCGCTCCCTATCCCTTGACTGCCCCCTCCAGAGACCTCCTACCCCTTCTCCACCCCCCCAGCATGCTACAGCAGACACGCTGTTGTGCTCCCCCATAGAGCGCACAGCCTGGCCCCTGCTGCGCTGGGCTGCAGGGGAGGGGGGAAGAGGAGAGAAGGAGCTCTAGAGCTGCTGGAGGCTCCGATGCGAGCAGCCTGGCCTGCAATCTGGGCTGTGGGGGATGCGGCTGCTCCCCGCTATCAGCGCTGCTGCCTTTGCAGGGCTTCTGCCCCCCCTCCGCGCACTGTGCTGCCTCCTGGTGGTCACCACCGGCACAAGTGTGACACTCTGGGTGCCTCCAGAAGGTAGCTCCTCCCTGCCGAGCTGAGTAGCTGCGCCGGCCACCTGGAAAGTCCCAGTACAGAAGGGACCGCTCAGTGCCCTGGGCAGGGCCCAAGGAGGCCAGGACCAACCCTCTGGGCAGGGTACCACTTTTGGTGCCCCCCTCCCCCCCCCAAATATTAGTGCCCTAGGTGACCACCTCATTCACCTAGTGGTTGCACCGGCCCTGAATGCACCATGTATTCTGTATTTGCCATTTATAGATTTTACAGAAAATCTATTTCAGGAAGGTTTTAGAGCGTTCAGAAAAATTATTGAGATTGTTTTGAATCCCTTCACCTGTAAAACCAGGGGCCTCACTAGTTGACCAACCATGCAGAGCTCTCAGGGAACTATACTAATCTCTCAGAAAACACAAAAATAGCTCTTTGATGCATACAAATATAATACTTTAAAATCTATTATCCAGGCACCTTCCAGGGCTTGGAGTTCTGTATCCCACTAGAGAACTCATCCCAATGTTGTGTCATAGCTCTGACCTCTTTTGTGAAGTACACTGAGATCTACTGATGAAAGTACACCCAAGCAAGTAATGTTTTAATGGTGACTATATGTATATACATATACAATTTTCTTTAAGGTATAATTTGAGATTTTCCTTATAATTTTTTGGCAGGGAAGAGGCTTGACATCTTTGGGCTGAACAAGCCCAAAATGAGAATTTCTCACAAACTGATGATGAGAAAGGGAACAAAAGATGTTAAAAGGAAGTTTAGTTGTAAATTTAGTGTTCTTCATTTGTAACAGTAAACTGTAACATCCATGCGTATACACGAACATATATATAGTACAGTATGAGTATATAGACCTATTAAATATCACTGCTACTGTCAGGGGGATTTAGATTTTCTGAAGCTGGCCAAGGCTCAATGCTAGGTTTTTTAAGTAAAAATATCCGAGGAGTGTTGCATTAAATATAATTCCCTTCACCCTACCAACTCTTCATGGAGCATGCTTATTACAGATGAAAATTAATTATTTATAGATTTATTCCATTTTAAATTAATCTGCAGGATTAACTCCAGATGGGTCTAGATAACAAGATGAATATTAAGATTTCCCACAAGTAAATGTTTTTATAAGAGTGATACCTGCGCTTTTAGGGAATCATATACGTATGTTCATTTTAAAATGGAGATCACACTCCAACATACAACAGAACCTCTGAGGAATGATTCCTGACTGAGATACTTCAGTCATATTGGTAGATTTCTCATCTTATGATACTTATAATTGACCAATGACTCATTTCATAGTCTCAAATCCAGCTGAGTGGCTAAATTTGAGCTTCTCTGAACCGTTTCATGTAAGTTACAACCTGTATGTTTTTTGATATTATACTTGGAGTCAGACTTCTTTAGTTTCCTGCGCGCCTAAGGGATATAGCTAGTTCCGTGTCTTGTTAAATTAATACTTTACATCATATGTATCCTAAAAAACAAATTACAAAAATGTTCTTAGAATGCCTTCATCATATTCAAAGCTTGAACTGGATCTTAGCAATTGTACAGCTAGCAGGAGAATAGGGCTTGGACTTGAAATACATTGCATAGAATGAAATACAGTTGAATAATAATATTTAAAAGAGCAGAGTTATCTCTTCATGCGATATAATCTCTCTTGTATGTGAATAATAAACCCTCATTTTTACAAATTGCTATTTAGACTTGATATGGCCTTTTTAGAACATTGTCTTCAAATTAAAATGAATGAAAAACTGTTTACTTGCCATTACTGTTGTTCTCCATTTTCCCCTCCACACATGACTCTGATGAGCCAACATAAACACCAAAGGCAGAGGTAGAGGTAGTGAAATTTTTCCCTTGAAATTTTTTTTCTTTTGCATACATGCCAATTCAGCAACATTTTATGTGTTTGTTTTGTGTTTGTTTCAATTTTGCCAATTTGTTTTGGTAGGTGAAAATCTTTTTAAAATTCAAAAGCATTTAATTTTGATCCATAAGGAAACATTTTTTATTTCAGAAGTAACAAAGAGTCCTGTGGCACCTTAAAGACTAACTAAAGTATTGAAGCATAAGCTTTCGTGGGCTAATACATCTGACGAAATGGGTATTAGTATCCGACAAAATGGGTATTAGCCCACGAAAATTTAGGCTTCAATACTTTAGTTAGTATTTAAGGTGCCACAGGACTCTTTGTCACTTCTGCAATTCCAGACTTATATGGCTACCTTTCTGGTTTTTGATTTCTTGATTCTCCAGAAATTTAGAAAAAAATCATTTTAAATTTGACCAAAAATATTATTTTTTAAATGGCAGAAAACCAAAAATTCAGTTAATCACCCAACTGTAGATAAATTCCGATGGCCGGGAACAGTGAAGCGCTGATACTGGGAGCTGCGAGTGGTCGTACCTGCGGATGCTCAGGTGAACAAAGCATCTTGTGGCCTGCCAGGGGCTTACCCTGAACAAGCCATGAACCAAGTTTGGGAACCCCTGCATTAAAGTAAGTGGGATTGTTTCCATTGACTTCAGTGGGAGTTGGATCATGTTGTAAGTCCCTGATCCTGCAATGAGGTCAGAGACAGATCTGGGGTGAAACCCTGACCACAATTAACTCAATGGCAATACCTCCATTGACCTCACTGAGATCAAGATTTCACCTCAGGTCCTGATTTAGAAAAGTATCCCTGTTAAAGAAAGCACATACACATGTATTTAAGCTACACTGACTTCATAAGCATGTGCTTAAGTGCTCTCCTATGTGATTATCTTGCCTTCGCGATGAGCTATAATAATGATCTTACCACCATTATTTTAGCAGCTGAGACTGTTTTCATTTCAGTAAACCTTCAATTTACTTATTATTATTATTATTAATTATTATTATTATTATTATTTATTTTATTAATTATATTTCTTAGTGATTAGTTTCCTGTGTTGAGATTCCAAATACCATTTTGTCTTTCCCTGTCCATAACTTGTTATTGAACACTAGCACTCATGATGCTATTGATTAGATAGATTTCTCTTTGCTGCTTCCCCATCTCTTGCAAAACAATGTGCTGCATGTGGGGGACATTCTTCATCAGACACAGAGTCTATATGCAAGTTGAAAAGAATAAAAATGTAGCACTTTAAAAGTACTGTTTTGTCTTCCCAAAGGCTGCAGGAAGCCTCTTTGTAAGAACTGTATAGCTTTTCAAAAAGCTTTTTAAAAGACTTTAAAAAAAAAAGTATTGGGACTTTGTCCTCCTGGTTCCTTTATGTAGAAAGCAGGCTGTTTAAAACCGGGGAGAAAAAAAAAAAGACTTTACAAGTTTTTTTATGTGGCAAGTTTCTTTCTTTAGTATTTTATTGAGGAGCAGACCAATTTTGAGATAAGCTTTTTATTATGAACAGGAATTATATACAGAAATGAGGTAACAAAACGTTCTACTGTTCTGTGTAGCTGGAGCCTGCAATTGCACTGTACTGTTTTTTTCCCCTTACTTCTGTCCCAGAAAGTGTCCCAGGAAACAATAGACTGCATCTAGAAAGTACCGGAAGTTTGGCATCACTAAATATCCTGGATGACTTAATAACACAGCTGCACTTTTTTAGATCCCTTGTTTATAAACTTTCTGACTGAAATAAATACAATAACTGACTTCACTCTTCAAGTTGCTTAAACACAACCTTAACACATCTTGATAAGTCTCTAAGGAACCTTAGAGAGCCCTCAAATGAGCATCACGCTCCTTCTGCATTCTCGGATGAATGTTTTTACAAATCCGACCCTTGTCTTTCATGTGTGATTCCCCCAAGCACTTAAGGCAGCTGCTATGTGAGTCACTCACAGGCTTAGGCCTGTTGCAGACATAACAGGTCTTAAACCCCAGATACTGGCGAGAGTGGCAGGTTTGTAGAAATTTTGGTGGTGCCTAGAACCCGCCGCCCAAACTCCTCCCCCCACCTGCCTAAGGCTCTGGGAGAGAGTTTGGGTGGGAAGCAGGAGGTCTGGGGTGCAGGCCCTGGGTTGGGGCAGGAGATTGGGGTGCAGGCTCTGGGAGGGAGTTTGAGTGCTGGGTTCAGGCTCCAGGCTGGGGTAGAGGGTGGGAGTGTAGGAGGGGGCGAGGAGTGCAGCCTCTGGGAGAGCTTGTGAAGGGCTGGAGTGCAGACTCTGGGAGGGAGTTTGGGTGCAGACAGGATGTGTAGGAAGGGGTGAGGGTGGAGGGGTGAGGACTGTGGGGTGGGGCTGGGGATGAGGTGTTTGATGTGTGAGAGGAGGCTCAGGGCTGGGCAGAGGGTTAGAGTGCAGGGGGATGAGGGCTCTGGCTGGGTGGGGATGAAGGGTTTGGTGTATGGGAGGAGGCTCAGAGCTGGGCAGAGGGTTAGGGTGTGGGGGGGGTGAGGGCTCTGGCTGGGGGTGCTGGATCTCAGGTGGGGCAGGGCTGGGGATGAGTTTGGGGTGCAAGCAGCCTGCCCTGGGGATGGGGCCAGAGACAACTCCCCCCCCCCCCGGCCCTCTCTCTGCTGGCATCAGTGAGTTCTGGGGGAGGGCCCCCCACTTCCTCCCCCACCCCAGTAGCACACTCACCCTGCACCACTGTCACTGCACGTGCGCCTAGGGCCCCTCTCAGGTCCAGGAAGCCCCCTTGCCTCCCTGGTAGTGGGTGCCAGGGGGGAGGCAGCCATCACATGTGCGCCTCCTCCCCTGCTGCCTCCCCTCACTTTAGCCTCACTGTGGATGACATTGCCCAGTGTGGGGCAGGAGCTGTGACTGCAGGGGGGGAGGGGGAGGGGAGGGGGGACTGTACTGGTGGAGGGTCCTGCTGGAAAAGGGAAGGGTCTGAGGAGGAAGGGCAGCCTACCCTGCCACTAGTGGTAGAGGGGCACTAGGATCCTGCTGCAGCAGTTGATGCTGGAAGTCAGCCGAGCCCAGGCAGTGGGGAGCTGCAGCGGAGAGGCAGGGAGGGTTCTGGGACCGGGGGAGGCCGGGGGGCAGCAAGTGGTGCTGGGGGACACTCGGGGGAAGCGGGGAGGGGCAGCAGGCTGAAACGCTGTAAAAAAAATTGGGGCACCACTTTTTGGTGCTCCCAAATCTTGGCACCCTAGGCAACCTCCTCGTTCATCTAGTGGTTGCAGCAGCCCTGTGTCCTGGGTGATTGTTGTCCAATTATTGCAGTCCGTGGATTATGATCAGTTCCTGTTTTGAAGGTACGACCACAGAGAAAATTATGAAATCATGTATATCCATACACCAGATTCCATGTCTTCTTTAGTTTGTGCATACATCATCTCGGTGGTGATCATCGATAGGCCGGGGCCCGTCTGACTCCACTCGCTCTCTCTCTCCCCGCCACCCTCCGCCCATCCCCACGCTCCGCACGAGGGGAAGGGGCTACGGGGCGGACGGCGGGGAGGGGCAGCGTTGGATCTGCGCCCCTAGGTGTAAGTGAAACTGGCAATTAATCAGTTTCTTGGCTATAATCGTACCTGTCTTAACCCTCTTTTTGAGCCATCTATTGAGTTTTTCGATGTCTTTCAATAGGTCAAAAAGTTGCATCCCTGGAGCTGATGTCAGAATGTACTTTAACTCATTCAACTCTCTTTCATCTCTAGCATCCATGCCCATTTGGTGTCCTTGTGGAGGAAAGGTCTTAGGTGAACTATGCGAGCGGTAACGTTAGGAATGAACTTGCTGACACAATTCAGCATTCTTAGAAGCCTTTTAATTTCCTCTTTACCTTCATCTCTCAGCATGTGCAATATTATCTGAATATTTGATTAATCAGGCAATATTCCCTTTGAGTTCAGTGTCTCTCCCAAGTATATTATTTCTGTTGTTTGAATTGACATTTGGCATTATTCAACTTACGGTTCTTAGCGCTTGCATTTTCCAGTCAACTCCTCAGTTTTTCCTGATGTTCCATGGCAGTTCTGCCCCAAATTATTATGTTATCAGTGTACACTTCCATGCCCACTAGACCCTCTGTCATCTGGCTCACTGTAGACTGAATTACTTGTGGAACTCAACATATTCCAAAAAGTAGTCTTAGAAGGTAATATCTGCCAAATTGTATATTGAAAGTGAAGATCTTGGAGCTCTCAGTGTTCAAGGGTGTCTATCAAAATCCTGCCTATGCATTTAATTTTGCTGAAGAATTTGACTCCTGAAATCTGACAATAGTTCACTTCTTGTGGTGAAGTGACAATGTTCTCTTTTTATGTTTTAGTTCAGGGTCCGTACACAGCTGTAGTCTCTCTCCTTTTTCCTCTACAATTACTAAGTAAAGAACCCAATCTGTTAGTTCTTCTCTTCTCTGAATGATACCATTTTGCTGTCATGTTTTGCAGCTCTTCTTGTAGCCTCATCTTTAAGGCTTGTGGAACTTTTCATGTAATGGGTCTTCTCTTAACCCTATCTTGTATGTATGTTACTGAGAGGCAACCATTTCCTATGAATACATCTTCACATGACATTAGTATTTTCATATCTGGTTCATCATCTCTCTGTGTCTCTGACACATATCCTCCTAACAAGAGCAAGCAATTCAGGTGTACAGAGCCAAGACTGGTAGCTTGCCTCTGTGTAACACCACAGACTCTCTTGTTTTATCATTTTGCCTTTGCATTTAAGTTTCAGTGTGCACTCTCCCTACACTGGAATTGTTCTTCCACTGTAGTCTTTCACAGATAATTTTGACTTGTCCATATTTATATGCTCCTTATATCTTTCTATTCAATTTCTGTTCTATTTACCTGTGCCCAGTGTCCATCTTGCATGTCATAAGTGCCATTTGTGCACATTTAATTATCCAGTCTTTTGAATGTTCAGCTTGCTCCATTACTGTACTTAAGAACAGCTCTTTCTCTTCACTTAATCCATTTTTGCACTTAATACATGCACTTACCTATTTTATCTGCACCTTTTAGCATAATGGTTGGTATTATTACAATTTCTATATATTTGCTTAGTGCTATGAATTTCCTATACTCCATGTTGGTTGCCACTTCACGGGCATTGTTTCCTGCTTTCCATTTGTCTGACCCTGGCGAATTTAATTTATGAACTTTTCCCTTTCTGGTTTAGCTATTGAACTCACAGTCAACATTCTCTGTGTATGTCTCCATTCTTTTTCTTTGTGTTTCTGTTTGTTCGGCTGCTTAGCATATACATTTTGCTCTTTCTAGTGTCAGATCCATCTTCCTTAGCAACTGCATGCTTTTTTATTGTTGTGTCCCAGGACAATCTGGTCTTTAATGACAGAGTCTTTTAATATTCCATAATCATAAGACTGACCTTTTAGTTTTTAGATTCCTCTGTTGTTTCTCCTTCATTCTTTATTCTTATCCTGAACATATATTTTAAAAGTAACATATTTTTAGGGACATAATGATCTTCCGCAATTTTGTTATTTCTGTAAAACTTTCCTCTCTTTTCTCACCATCATCTGCATGGAATTCATTGCATCTATCTATCTAGGGCTTCCATGACTATTGAAAGCAGATCAATCTTTTCTCATCTTCCAGTTTATTTGCCCCAGTGGCTTTCAGTATAGAGTTCAGTTTGTTGCTTCCGCCTCTTCCAGGCACATCCAGCATTTCCCCAGGTTCTCAGGCCCCATTGGAGAGTTACTTACAGCTCCACAGAATATGTAGCAGCTATTTCAATGTTACCTTTCTGACAGGTCTCCCAGCCCACTGTGCCGTCCACAAGCAAACCAGTGTCAGGGTAAACCCTTTATTATATGCAGAGCTGTGTACAGAAATGAGGTAATAAAACATTCTGCTATTCACTGTTGCTGCAGCCTTCAACTGCCCCGTCCTGGGCTTCTTTGCTTCTGCACCCAGCAGGAAGTATTGCAGGAAACAAAATATTTCATTTAGAGTGTACATGCAGGGTTGCATCCTACACTTCCGAGAGGACTTTATAGCACATTTTCTCCTTAAAGCTTGCCTGACTTCTTATACATTTTCTCTTGCTCTTTTTTTCCTTCACAATGCCTGGAAAGGTTTTTGGACAGTGAAGAGTTTGATCCCAGAAGTATGTCACTTCCAGCCCAGGCCTTGCACCCCCTTAGGGACGGCCCTGCATCCTACTAATAATGGGTCAGATGGTTAATGGGAGTTAGATCGAGGAAACCACTCTCCCTGTTTATCATAGCTGTGTTGCATTCATAGGAGCTATTTTGCAGTTTTCACCTTGGTTAAAGATAAAGCTCCAGTTGCAAGATACCTGACTTCTAATGCTTGCAAACAGTTTTTTGACCAATGCTGACTCTCCTTTGCTTTGGACCTATCCTGCTGCTAATTTCAGTCCGTTAGTAAAGTGGAGTAGGATTACCATTTGTCAGGGATTAGATATTTTTTTCAGGGGTGGAAGGCATCTTTTAAGCAAGAGAAATATTTGCTGTAAACAATATAATGTTGTGAATCATATGTGTGTGAATGGTTGCTTTGGACTGTCTGTAAAAGTACCAGCATGATTTGGTGAATATTATATGCAGTTGCAAAGAAGATAATAAATATTCATGTAATGTTGCCTAATTGATCTCTGCCAAATGAAATGCAATGCCAAATTACCCTGTGCAATTACAGATGTATTCATTCTCGAGCAAAAACAGAAAGTTGCCAAAAAGAAAAAGTTTTCAGAGGCTGTAATGATAACACATTTGTCTTTATTTTATGATTACATATTTAAGATTTTGCATGATAAATATTTTTCTGGGATAGCATGACTTTCCATCATCACCAATATTGAATAAACTGGGAGTTGTAGCTTGCTAAAAGCTGAAAAAATGAAGATGCCTTTGAGCCATTTGCAGGAAAAGGGTGAATTCTCTTGGGGGGTAAAGAGGAATAGTAGGGACAGATGTATTTAACCAACTTGTCATCATCAATAGAACTGCACTTTCAAACACCCTGTTTGAAACCTATCTCGCAAAAAAAAATGGCTACAGTATTGCTCCATGGGAGTTGGGAGAGCTTGCTGGCTTCTTGTAGGCAGAGAGTGCTTCAAATGATGCCTTTCAAGCCCTGTGAAGGGATGGGGGGTCAGAGATAGAAGGAAAGTTCCACCTCTGCGTTGTTTTAGAGTTACCCTCCTGCTCTAAATTTAGGGAGGAGGTGGTTAGAGCTTGCCAGGAAGAAGGGGAAACAATTAATTTTTTTCAACTACAGTAATAGACCAAGTGAAAGTAGAGCTTGAGTGGATGTGTAACTGCTTATTTGAAGTTCCTAATAAGACTCTGAATTCTGGTCCTCTGAGGGCCTTGTTAGTAAACCTCTGATGGATTGAAGAATTGAACTCTTAAAAACACCTGTTTTTCATGGATAATATGAAAGCATGTTGACTCCTTTGCACAAAGTAAAGCAACTTTGAAGTGAAAATGTCACACACGTACTAGATTGTTGTGGGGCTCCTTGGTAAACCATATCAACACATGCTCGATTCCACACATTAAAAAATAGGTACATGCACTCTTCCACTATGCTCCTTTATGGGTATACAGTGATAAGACAGATACTGATTCCAGATACTATGGGCCAGATTTTCAGGAGTCATACCCTTTGTTCATGGACATTGGTGGGCGTAATTTGTCTTCAGCTGTGTCCACAATTCTTAATGCAAGCCATTGTGAATGCAAGAATGCACAGGCAGAAAGGCCTTTTGTGCTCGATCCGAGGCCAGTTTGCGTGTAGCTGAGGGTTTTGTTTGTATACATTTTGTTAGTTTAGTCTGCAAATAAGAGTATACTTAACCTACATGTGCTAGACACCCATGCATAAGGACAGGAGCCACACAAACTTCTGTTTGTCCCTAAATGTACTGTGAGAGAATTTCTCCAACATATCTTGCTAATCTTCTCTGATATGTTTTGGTGGTTTTACTTGTAGGAATTTTCTGTAGTGTGTTCTAGTCTTGGCCACACACCATGGAATAAAAGATGGCATGCACTCAGTAATTAAAAGTCCAGGAGGATATACCCCTTTGACTCTCTAGCATACGTTAACAGAGGAGTCACTGTTCTCAGAGCTGGTATTCTGTTACCTCAGACTCATTTGAAAAATATTAGTGGTGCTTCAAATTACTTTCACATGAAGTGCATGGTTTTTTTTAATGTGATAATCAAATACAAGGGATTTTTGGTTTTCTGGGTAAAATATGTGACTAAAGCTGAACTGATCCTGTCTCCAAGAGCCTTTTTGCAGAAGTCAGAGAAATAAAATGTCTGCCATTACATTGAGCTATGAGCAGGACATCAGGATGTAAGGATATTTAAGTTCCTAGGTCCAATCATTGCTAACCATCCATATGTGGCTCTCTCTGCTTTTGTGGGCATGAGGAGATGAGTTCTACAGAACCATCCCTCCTGTCCTTGGATCCTGCATAGGAGAGGGAGCAAGAGAGAATTAACCGGAACCAAGTATCGGTAAATACATGCACAACTCCAAGACCCCTTTATCCAGTGGAATTTCCCTTCAAGATGAGCTCAGAAGACACCAGAGCATGTCATTGATGCCTGGGAGTTGGAGAGACCAGTGTAAAGACAAAGGATTTCATGGGACTAGGAGCTGAGTCTATCAATCATTCTTTTGACTCCCGGGGGCAAAACCCTAGTCCCCCAGTAGAAACAATCTGAGAAAATTTCATTAAAAATTCCTGTAATTTTGATCCCATGGGTTTTTCTAGCGGGAGTGATTCAATGAAATGGATAAATAAATAGTTTTCTGTTATTGGCTCAAGCTCTTTCTTTTTAATCGCCCTTCCTCTCCGTGTCCATGTGTGAGCTGCTCTGATGTGCTAGAGGACTCTGGTTTACCAGGCACTTGGCTTCTATGATGCGGAGACATTCTTAATTTACTGAGATCCACAGAACAGTATTGGAGAGAGGAAGAAAATAACACTCTAATCTCTCTCCCTTTCTTCTCACCTATTCCTCTGCTAAACTGTCAGAGGTTTACTCAGCTGTACTTTCTGAGACAAATTCTCCTCTGAGTTACACCAGTGTTACCCGAAAGCAGAGTGAGATGTTCCTCTCTCCTCCCCGAAATTATTATGAGCTATTTCTCTGACACTTGTACACCAAGAGCGGATTGCATCACTGTTATCCACTTGATCCATGGAGAACAAATCCTACATTATTCATAAGTGATTTGGGATCTATCTTCAGGCTCACTTTGGAAGCACTTAATTTGGAGGTTGTTTTTTAAAGCACACAGCTGTGTACTCTCCGCTGCTCATCATAATCAATGCTTGTTTTAGACTACATGTCTTATAAGGATAGTGTGTTATCAGCAACACTGTTTTTGCAGAGCAGCAATTTCATATTTACATGTGATAGGAGCCCTCTATCATTTTCAGAATGTCATTCATGCAGCATTCTATTACTGCAAGATTCTTTATTACCCTTGTTCTTTTTCTCTATTTCTTCCTTTTGTATTAGCTCTTTCCGCAGTTCCTTTACTCTGTCTATTGCTCTTACCCCCAATGGGATTCTTCGGTTGTTAGTCTCCTCTTTGACAATACTTAGAGAGCTTTTCTTGAAGTTTGTGTGAATCTTTTCATTGAATTCAGTGAGTATTGGATCAGGTCTTAAATCATAATAATATGAAGAGAGTAGAAAATAGAACTGGCCAGAAAACATGATTCTGTTTTGGGAGAAATTTTGAGGTTTGGAAAATTATCATCCTGCATCAGAAGGAAAATGAGACCTTTGACATGAAAAAACATGAGACCCACCCTAGAATAGCCTAGTAGTTAGGATACTCACCTAGGATGTAGGGACTCTCTGCTTCATTCAGCACAGGGACATAAACATCAGTCACCACCATCCCATGCAAGTTCCCTAACCATTGGATTATAGAATCAGTCTGTCAGGCTTTCTTGTTGGAACTGTTCCACTTTGTATAAATAATGAAATATTAATTGGACCAGAGAGAGAGACCAACCATATGGCCCAGTGTTTAGAGTACTCACCTGGGATGTGGCTGATTCCGAGCAGGGACTTGAACCTGGTTCACCCTCGTCCCAGATGAGTTTCTGAATCCCAGGCTATTTTGGGGTGGTTCTCTGTCTTACTGTCCCTCTTCCCCAGAAATTCTATCCTAGACCTGAGACACTTTCCTGATGAAAATGCATCAAAACCCATACATTCCTCTGAAAAGTTTCAGATTTGACAAATCATCATTTTCTGAATGAAAAAAATATTTAGTCAAAAAAATCCTAGCCAGCTCTAGTGGGCAATTGCTTTGGGTCTTTCCAGTAGCTACTACATGGCATCACCTGCACTATTTAATGGACAGTATCAAATATCATAAGTAATGGTGGACTGGCTAGTAGGGCCAATAGCACTCAATCATGTAAAGGGGACATACCCCTAAATCCCCGAAATTTCCTCTATATGAAAACTGTCAGTCTCATGTCACATCCTTGGAGGGGAATCTTAATTCTAGGAAACCAACAAATGGCATGAAACAACATCGGTGCCGGAATTTTTCTTTTTCAGTTCAGAACATCTCATAGTCAGCAGCATTGGCAATATTACTGAGTGTTTATTATGCGGTGATTTTCTGCTACATCTAAATTGAAGATAATGGAACACGGTTTGTTTGAAGCACTCTGCAACATTTCAGTGGACTGGTTATCTTTCTGTTTTAGGAAGCCATAATCTGTGACCTACTGAGAAATAAGTAGAAAGAGACCCTTAAAGCCTTTGGATATTCATATTTCAGCCACTTTACATGTCTTGAAGTGATCTCATAAACTCCTTTGTCCTCCATTTACAGAAGTCAGGAAAGAGAATTAGTTAGGAAAGAAATCCACAGAAAAGGGCTTGTGGGTTTTATTTTTGTTTTTCACATTCTAGTGCTGGTGTTACTATTTTAAGCTGTAAAATGCCCAGGGAGAGTAATTTAATACATGATGGTTATATAGGGCTGGATCCAAAGCAGCATTTCAACTTGGAAGTTGTACACTGACTGTATGTAAATGCAACAATTATAGCTGAAAAGATACTAAAAAATGATGAAAGATGGAAATACAATATAGAATAGTATTGAAACATGTACGTGCTGTTTTAGATAAAGTGGTCATGGAAAGGACTGCTTACCACTCTAAAGTCTATTCCATTATTAGGCTTGTAGAGATATTAAGATAGTTTCTGTAATTCATATCAGATCCAAGGCAGGTTGGTTACTTTAGCTGGATGTTGCTTCTTGATTTAAAGTAACTTTCCTGAGAATTTTATGTGACATGAATATAAAAGAACCTCAACATTTTGAGGTCCACTATAAACAGGCCATTCCCAGCCTATAAAAGCAATATTCAGACTCTGAGAGGAGTAAACCTGTTTTGGTCTCAAAGAAGAAAAGGATTAAGGAAGAAATAATGTAAATATGAGGAAAAACACTATTATCAAATGAAAGGAAAGCTTGGTTAATTGGTATAGAGAGAGCTGAAAATTGGGAAAAGTAGTTACATTTTTTCTTCCTATTTTATCTTTAAGGGGTCTTTCGGTCCCGTCCCCCTTCAATATACTAGTCCTGAAGCCAAGTGTGTACTTGAAATTCTTTCCCTCGCTGCTTAAAATGATCAGTCTTTATTTCAGGAGTTGGCTTATTATTATTTGATCTTATAACCCCTTAAGGCCAGCATTAGCAGTGGGTGTCAGGAAATCCCAATTCCCAATGCCAGGGGGTTAATTGCTTTTTACCGTTTGATCTTTTTCTACCCACTTTATATGCTACCTGACCCTTTTACCATCTAAAGGAGATACGCGTGCCTTGTCAGCGGCCTACTTCTTGAATCCCCCCATAGCTTTCCCCAAGGCTGCTATGCCGATTTTAAATTACATCTCCCTCAACCAAAAAAATTATAGCTGACCTGATTTTTTTTCTACTTTTTACTCTTTTCCATTTACCTGGCAGAAAATAGTAAGCGTACTTTAGTTTGTATTTTGAGGAACTGGACTTATCTATTTACAATAAAGACGGATTTGATATATTGTGATGATAGTATATGTTGCATACCTATATTGTTGCAAAATTGTTCTTTTGTATGTTGAGTTTGAATTATGTTGTTGTGTATAGTGCGCTAAACAATTTTATGACTTTTTAAAGTACAGTAGACTCTCGATTATCCAGGATTGGGTTAACAAGAATGTGGATTAACCAGGATGTCAATAAAAATATGTGTAACTCACAGGCTCTGGCTTTATTGCTGCCCCAAGAACAAACAAAAAAAACCCCACCAGGGCACAGGGCAGCCAGTGAACCAACATCCCCTCCCCCGGCGCAGTGTGGCTGGTGAACCAACCCCGCAACTCCCCATATTTCCTATGGCTAGTGATTATCCGGGATTTTATTAACCAGGATTAATTTTTCCCTATCATCCTGGATAATCCAGAGTCTACTGTATAGCAGTTAAAAAGGAGTGTCCAAAAACATTAAAACCAGATCAGATCATCCCATCCTTTAGAGTTCACTTAGTTAAACATATCACCATGCAAAACAGACGCATTAGATTTGCCCAAATTATTTGAGTTGGCAAGAAGTTTAAATGCACAAAGATTACTGTGCATGCCCCAGAGTTAATTAATGAGGATCCTGTTATTTACAGATTGTTTGTTTATTTCAAATGGTCCCATCACCCACAAGGAAAATATTGGCATTAGGGTTAAATTTTGAATAATGGCAAATGTGAAACAACTGGTTTAAGTTTTAGATGGGGGAAGGTTCTGTGCATTATCCATGTGTATCTCTGTCTCTTCATAAGCAGAATGGAGATTGAAGATGCTCTTAGCTCACATTCACTGCAAATTTTATTCAATCATCGGGTTACACATATACCATGCAATTTTTAAGCAGCACATGTAACTGTTGTCATTAGATGATCTCTGAGTTCATGTTTTTCTCCGGCATTTTGAAATGCTCTCCAGACTTGAATAATTCATATAGCCTAGTTATAATGTTCTTGTGTTAGTTTTATTGATATTTGCTTTAAAATAAAAAAAATATTTATCTTTATTTCATATTTTGTGGAGGAAAAAATCAAAGTGATGTTCTTTTAGTGGTTATAATTTTGCATATTGGTTGCCTTTTGAATTTTTCATGATTTTTATTTGAAAATAATCAATTAATATTACTACTCTATTCTTTGAATTTAATAGAAAAACTAGGAATAAAAATAATCGACAATACATATTTTTAAAGATTTTAATGGTGACCAATTTACTTCTGTTTCTGTTCAGGTTTTGTCCCTTTGCCCAAGCAGATTTTTTAACTGTCGATTCGGATGCTCTCCTAGAAACACTTACAGATCTTATAACCAAGTGTTTGCCCTATGTATAGATATTTGGTCACTAAAATGTAGTCACAAACTGGGATAAGAAGATATTTTTATAAGGAAAAAAAGAACACTAGAATTTGTGTATCATTCCAGTTCCCCAAAATATAGCCAGTGAGATTAAGCAAGCCTTCCAAATGAAATCTGAAATAGGCAAAAATCACCTAGCATTGGATTATGTTATATGGCTATAAATATTTAGCATTCATAAAAAAAAATCCTATATGTTCTTTGTACCTCAAAACATTCCATGCTAACCCCAAAGCAGGTGCATTTTGCCTATTTTTGGTTTCGCTTGCTTTTTTGCCCAGCCAGTTTCCCTTCCTTCCAGGTCTTGGCTCCCCTTCTTTTCCTGATCCATCTTCTGGGAGGAGGCCTGTGTCTTTATCCTGGCCATCTGCAGTTGAATGCCAGCAAGGAAGAGCCTTTACCTATTCCCAGAATTGATTGATGTTTTCTGTTTGTGGCTGGCCTTCCTGTTCCAACACTTGTTCACTAGGTAGGACTTCGATGTTACCTCAAGGGGAGTAAATTAACGCTTCAGGGATAAAATGGTAGGGGGACAGGATATAAAGGAAAGCCCCTTGTTCAGAAGAGCAGACTCAGCTCCCTTCCGTGTCTGTCACCAGTGGATTTAGCCCTCCCTCCTTGTGTGATATAATAAATAAAATAAAGAAAATACAAGGTAATATGGTACAAACAAAGGTAAGTGTATTAAGGGTAAGGTACAGAAGAAACTGGGGTGCAAAGGGAAAGTAACACAAACTTAACTATACAGTGAACTAGTGACTGGCTTTGGAGCTTGAAGCTCAGACCCACAAAACCTCCTTTGGCCTTCAGAAAATAAAACCCCAAAACAGAAACCTTTTCTAGTCATATAGGTGCAGAGGACACAGCGCACAGTTGCTGATTTAGAGCCTTCGAGGAGGAAAACTGGAGAGTCCAGATGACTGGTGGAGTTTGTCACTGGCAAAGAGACCCTCTGGGATGATGGACACCAGGTAAGCAGGATATGGACGATGGCAGGTCCCAGGTCCCTCTTCCTCTACCTCGCTGCGGGACAGATGGCACTCTTCTCCCTAGCTCGGAAGCGCTGAGAAGAACCGACTGCACACTGGCTGCCACTGGAAAGGACAGCCCCTCGCACTGAATCTGTTCTTTTAAAGTCTTTCTGGTGGGAAAACTCTGAGGTGATTGAAGGCTGGCTCTGGCGGGAAAAAACAGTTCTATCCGGTTTGAGCCAGGGAACTCCGGTCATTTTCAAAGATGGAGTCCAGGGGTCATAGTTCATATACTCCATATTGAAGTCTATTAAAGCCAGTGATTCATTTAACATTATCTCAGAAATACATTATTAAAACAATTAATTGAAACTCAACAGTATTACTTGTTTATACCTAACATAGAGATGCTTGTTCTTTCTGCTGCCATTGCTTTACTAAACCCCCTTAACTCTGGGTATGTCAACACTGCTTATGGGTGGTGTGATTCCAGCTCCGGCAGGCAGAGCCATACTAACTCAACTGGAGCTAGAGTGCTAACTCAGCGGGAGCTAGCAATATGGACATTGTGGCACTGGCAGTCATCTGGATGAACAGCCTGAGTCCAAGCCCACTTAAGATGCTGGGTCCAAGATCAGGCGGTTAGCCCAAGCTGCCACATGTGTGCCCGCATCCATACTTCTGTGTTTAGCTGAGCTAGTGCAAGTCCATCTACCCATGCTAGGAATATCACCTGCCAGCTGCAATGCAGACACACCCTTTGGGGATGAAAGATGCCCCAAAGAATATATGGTTTTGTCTGGAATCAGTGATTCCCTTAAGCTTGGTGCAGTGGGCAGCATGTATCTCGCAGTCTTGAAGATGAAAGACTCAGTGCAGTAGCGTACTTTCCACTCCTCCTGCCACACAACATGGCATTTAGGCAGAAAGAGGATATTGATGTTATGGGGATGGTCCTATCTTGCTGACCACTGTTTCTCTCCCACCTGTTAACATGTGAGATGAGTGAAGGAGGAGCCAGCTGAACGGCTTTACTATTATGAAAGTGAGGTGAGGTAAGAGTTAAAGGCAGCTGAGACTCTGCCCAACTTCACCTTTGTAGATGCCAAGAAAAGATGGCATCAAATAAAGATGGAAAGGTTGTGTATTTTGTTGGCAGAGGAGCCAGTGGAGTTGGAAAATCAAGTCAAGTTTCTAAAGCTTCAGCAAAACAGTGTTTTGAATGCAAATAAATTCACAATCAAAGCAAAACTCAGGGGGCCACACAGTCAGGCATGACAAAACTCATGCAAAACCAAATCAATGTGTTTTGAATAGCCCTAAAAATGAGGGGGGAACAAATATAAATAAATAGTACTTTATCTCTGAAAGCCAACATAATGTGACATCCTACATGACTCCTCTCCTCCTACTCACAGATCTAACACTCATCCAGTCCCTTCAAGAGTAAAACCTAATTACATTAAAAAATAAAAAATAAATGGCCTTTGTATCAACACAATTAAATCCATTCTTCAGATTACAAAATGATCACTTTCTGGCTATCAAAGGAGACCCAAACCCCTTCTAGCATCTCTTTTCTCCCACTTCCCAGGTCGCCAACCACAAGGTACCTTACTCAGTTGCTTCAGGCACCTTAAGGTTGATCATTGGAGAGGCACAGCTGCTGCAGCCTACTTATTCTCATTGTCTCTCAATTCACTCGCTTCCCACAAACCAAAGCCAACCACCCAAGTTCTTGAATTCTCCCATCACTTTGACAGATGAATGTTCAGCTAGCATTGCTTAGAGGCAATCACCTAGTCAGGAGTTTCTATTCCAGACTTGCCAATGACATGGAATTCCAGTGTCCCCAAAACTGTGGTTAAAATTCATTTGGGCCCTTGTTGAAACAAAGTTGTAGATGCTACAACACGGGACAGCAAGTTCCAAAGCCAGGGTGGAGGGAAGCACTGATGAAACGCCTCAAAATTTCTGTGTTTGGGGGGACAGATTCAACCCTATAGTAACCCACGGACCTTAAGGCTTTTTTTCTCTTGTGTGTCCAGCATATTCCTCTGGAGTCCTGTAGCTATGCTACTCAAACCAGAGTATGTGCCTTTGCCCCTCTTGTCTTATTTGAATGATATCATGTATGTCTGGCACGAAATGCTTCTAGGACTCAGGAACCTGAGTAAATGTTACAAAGCCAGAGCCACTAATTAAAAATATGTAGGGCTGACATCTGTTTAATATATGCAATATTTCCAGAACCTGATAGCAGACCACCTTAAAGTAGCAAAGGTCTAAGTCTGTTTAAATAAAGTAATTATGAAGAACAGTGATATGGATGTAAACTTGGAGCCTTTCCAAATGGAGTCATAAAATGTGCTAATTGGTACTGAGAATTAGAATGCAGTAAAAGTCAAATTTACAACACTGACTGTTTTATAGTGAAATTAGCTTGGCTACTCTAGAGATTTTAAATGCACCTAGCCATTAGGAGAAGAAGTCACTAGATTATACGGCTCTTGCATGAACAGCCAGAGAGACAGACAATCCACTTTCATTGGTACAGATTAAGATAATGTGAACAACCTAATTAATGAGAAAAATGTACAGTGCAATTTGTTTGAACAAATTAGTAGAACCTGTGGTCTTGGTTAGGTAACATGTTGGAACAATACCAGTTTTTAAAGCAACAATGTAATTAAGTCACTTACTTGCTAATAGGTCGAAATATAATTAATTGTGACACCTTTATTCAACCTAATGTACAGAGCTATTTAATAACATTAAACTCACATATAACCTCATATGAATTTTAGATTAATACTAGGAAGTGTAGAGATTACTGTATTTGTATTGTTGAAACATTTGTAATTTTCTTAACTAGAAAATACCAAATTCATTTCAGTACCAAAGCAACCGCCTGATAATGCAAATTAGTCACAAATGCAGCATCTATTTAATATATTTCAGTATATTAAAAGTTAAAAAGCCCTGAGAGGCAGATAAAGGAGTACTTCCTGTAATAAATATACTCACTAAAACTATTTTTTTGTCTTTGCAGGAAACTTTACAATTTCATCTTTTTTTTCTGAAAAAGTTAATTATTTATGATATTACATGATTTACTATTTATAATCTATACTTGCCAAAAATGTTGACTTTCAGATATGTAGCATTCATGCTGAAGCTATAAAATACTGATCATTGGGATCTGAAAATGAACTGGAGAACCAATAAGTCACAGTAATGCAATTTAATTAGGAGTACACAGTGAGAACAGGCTTACTAGCTCAGATTGTCCATCTAGTCCTGTATCCTATCTGACAGTGGCCAGTAAGAAATGCTTCATAGGAAGGTGCAAGATATCCCACAATAGACAATTTCCCATGGGTGAGTATTTCCTAATCCCAAACAGTTATATCCTAGAACATGTGTTTATATTCCTTATATGTTTTGATCCTGTCCTATGTTTTTGTCCAGTTTCTGTCCATATAAACATCTAATCCTTGAATCCCAGCAAGACCTTGGCCTTGTATCTCCTGGATATTGATTTCTAAAAGCTAGTTACATGTAATGTAAAAAAATATTTCATGTATAAATTAACTCTGTTGTCTTTCAGTTTCTGTGTTTTTATAATGAGTGGTAAATACAAGCATATTATTTACCTTCTCTCACAAATCCATTCTGCATATCTGTTTTAATCTCGTTAATCCTCTGACATCAGAATTTCAGTCATTATAGTTTAACTAGAGACAACTATGATCTTTCCAAGCTATGTACTACACATTTTCCTGTAGGTTAGCTTACAAAATATAGGTTTTGATTTTAGTAGTATAGCATGTATTGGAAAGAACTCTAATGGGCTATTAACAGGATCAGTAGCAGAAGCCATCTGCCACTAATAAAATGTTTGCAAATGCAGGTAGGAATCAACATTAACTTTTATTGTGGGAGAATAAGAGGAGCAAAGGAAAGGTTTTTTATTTCAAAGTCAGTCCAATGCTTCATATTTGTAGCACAACTATTAAAAAAAGTAAACTTTAATTTCAGTCCCCAGAAAACGTAAAGACATAGGTGTTGGGATGCTTTTCTGTCATCTCTTATGCTGTGCTAAGAAAATAATAAGAAGAAAGGTAACAGTAATAGATAACTACATTAATAATTGAGAAGAGAAACAGATGCAAGTGCTTGCAGTATTTAAACTGTACAAGGATGATGTTAGTTTAATATCAATCAACAGCTGTGAAGCAATTGCCCCTTTAAAATTTAGATATAAAATTGCTGGCAAGGATAATATTAAGCCAAATCTATGACAATGTTGCTAATTTGATAGCTGAATCACTAGCAGATGCTCAGCAAAGCAGATCTTCCATTGATAATTTAGTTGTCATTTTTTGCAAGTAAATCATCAAATGGAATTGACCAGAGAGTAATATGTATTAATATTGCCACTGACTTTGCACAGATGTTTATCTTAATGTACTAAAACAGTAGGAAAATGGGGCTTTAAAATAAATAAGTTGTGAAAAGTAGAATTTATGTGTGACCCATTTGTTTACTAAGAGAAATATTTGCATATGAATATTGCAAAGTTAAATGGAGACACTGTCATAGGAATCTCTCAGATACACATCAGAGATGTTATGTGGGGATTTGTGCATGTCGATAAGCAGGGAGGAACAGAGAGACTAAAGGATGCAAAATCCTTATCATTAGTGTCATGAAAAGAACTGAGGAACTATAAGATAAATGGTAGACTGTCCTTTTTCTCTGTGTTTGGGTAAAAGAGGGAAATGTAAGGTGAGCAACAGCCCTTTGAAAACCTTAGAAAAAGTACGGTAAGCTTTTTTTTAATTTAAAAAAGTATGCTTACACGCGTTCAAAGTTCTTTTAGAGTGCAGAGTTTAAAAGGCTGCCGTAAAAGATATGCAGAGCTGTAAGAGGAAAGAGCAAGGGCAAGACCACAAATGTTTTTTCAGCAGTTTGATCAGAAGCCTTGGGTAGAACTAAACATTGCTTAATACCAACATGTTGAAAATAGCTAATGGCTAGAGCTGCCGTGAGCTGTTCATCAGAGAATTAGACTCTAGCAAACAAGCCCCTTTATGCTCCCATAATATGCTTGGATGCATTCCTCCATTCTGGCTCTAAACTGGAAGAGGAAAACGTCAATTAATTCCGGGTAGAATATTAAGTAGGCCTGTGAAGAGAAATTTG
The DNA here is from genome assembly GCA_032164245.1 of Sternotherus odoratus. NCBI lineage: Eukaryota > Metazoa > Chordata > Testudines > Kinosternidae > Sternotherus > Sternotherus odoratus. The sequence continues at coordinate 58,476,418 of JAVMKO010000008.1, forward strand.
AGGCCCCAGTACCTCATGTTCACTCAGGCCCTACCCCCTCCAATTTCACTTTATTTATAAAGACATTACAGATGTGTTGGGTTCCCCTAGCTCAGGGCCCCAGTACAATTGTTCCCTGGTCAGCCCTGCTAAAAAGTAGTTTGGTAGTAGGCAGAACTATGCAGATTTTTTTGATCAGAACTCAGAAATTGGGTTCTCTAAATGATTGTCTCAAATTTGGGAACCTTTGATCAAAGCATGCTGAATTTCAACCGGATTTTGGTTGACATGTTGCTTGATAGCATGCAAAATTAAGTGGCAGATGTTTGGCTTCTTAGTTTTTTATCACATGGATCTCGGATCAGGGGAAAGGTGGCAAGCAATATTTGCAGTTTTGCTTTGTGTTCAGTGTTCACTTGAACCTGAAACTCAAAGCAAAATTTGGAGGGTGTAAACTGATAAGAATTACAAAAGAGAGGCAGGGAATTTTGTTTGAGATTCTGTCAAGTAAAATTAATAAGTCTTGCACAGTTCTAGTAATAGTAAGAAGCTTCATTTTTGTGACCGTGAGTTATTTGCCTTTGGAAAAAAGTTCCCTCGTACAAAAAATATATGATTTCAAGGGAGCAAATTATGGGAAATTAAATAACCTAGTCAGGATGATCCACTGGGAGTGAATTTAAAATCCTCATGCCAGATTTCAATCCCAGTTACACCTGTGTAACAAGAAGGGCTTATGTTACTACCATTCCTGGTGAAAACAGAAAATGTGAAATTGGATTGTGCAATTTTCAGCATCTTCACATAATCCTACAACTGTTTGGATTCTGCTCCAAACATAACCATTTATTCTCTTGAGAATCACTAGTTGCCCATCAGCACATTTTGAGTAGGCCCTTCATCTGAAACAGCACTTACTGAAGATAGAAACATTTGCACTAAATTGGGAAGCACTGTCTTGGTTAAATTGCAATCTCTGTTTGTCTGTGACTACCTGGAGCATTTTTAGCAAAAGCTCACATACAACCATATTTATCAGGGAAAAACCTCCTACCCTATTAAAATAAAACAAAAAATCTGACCTTTCTCTGTGGAAAGCATCTGAACAAAGATGTCCTTTGCAGCAACTGCCTCTGGCAGATTGAGACAGAGTGGTTAAATGAAGATGGAAGAGGTAAAAAATAAGCTTAAAAAATTAAGGAAAGGTGTGAATCGGAGTTGTCAGTTAATTGCAGTTAATACAAGCAATGAACACAAAATAAATTAACTAGATTAAAAAATAGTCTCAATCATAGTTTAACCACACTGTTAAACAATAACAGAATAGCAATTTAAATTTACCATAAACTAGCAGAAATACCCGGCGTTGCTCGGGTCTGTCAGGGGGGGGAAGGGGACCCAGAGTTGCTCGAAGACAGCTGAGCGAGTGCCGGGGCCGTTGGAGGGGGGGCGGGGGCAGAGAGCTGAGCAAGTGCAGGGTCTGTTGGAGGGTGGGAGGGGGGAGAGAGCTGAGCGAGTGGGTGGGGGGTGTTGGAGTGGGGGGAGGAGGGGGAGATTTTAAAAATTTTTGATTCTTACCTGAGGGGCGAGAGAGCTGAGCGAGTGCAAGGTCCGTTGGGGGGGGGGAGGGAGCTGAGTGAGTGCGGGGGCCATTGGAGGGAGGGAGGGGGTGAGATTTTTAAAAATTTTGATTCTTTCCTGAGGGGGGAGAGAGCTCAGTGAGTGTGGGGGCCCTTGGTGGGGGGAAGAGAGCTGAGCGAGTGTGGGGTCCATTGGAGGGGGAGAGGGGGGAGAGAGCTGAGCGAGTGCCGGGGCCGTTGGAGGGGGGGCGGGGGCAGAGAGCTGAGTGAGTGCGGGGTCCATTGGAGGGTGGGAGGGGGGAGAGAGCTGAGCGAGTGGGTGGGGGGCATTGGAGGGACAGAGGGGGGTGAGATTTTAAAAAAATTCGATTCTTTCCTGAGGGCGGAGAGAGCTCAGCGAGTGTGGGGGACCCTGGATGGGGGGAAGAGAGCTGAGCGAGTGCGGGGTCCGTTGGAGGGGGGTATTATTACATCATAACTATGTCACAGAGAACAGCAGGTGTTAACCTGCTGCCCAGCTGATGTGAATGGGCTTTAAAGAATTTCACCCCTGGGGGCCATCAGAGGTGCGATTTGAATTTTTTTTCACTCTTACTCTTTTTAGGACCCTAAGGCCTATAACTGTACCAAATTTCAAGTCTCTAGCTCAAACGGTGTGGAAGGAGTAAGGGAACGTACATACACGCACGCACGCATACACGCATACACCATTTGACTTTTATATAGATAGATTTCTGGATGTTTTTTCTACATTTTCAAATATATTTATTTCAATTACAACACAGAGTACAAAGTGTAGAGTGCTCACTTTACACTTTTTATTACAAATATTTGCACTGTAAAAAGATTAAAGATATAGTATTTTTAAATTCACCTCATACGAGTACTGTAGGGCAATTTCTTTATCGTGCAAGTGCAATTTACACATGTAGAATTATTAATTTTCTTACATAACTGCACTCAAAACAAAACAATGTCAATGTACAACGCAAAACTATTTTTTAAGCTCAGTGGTTTGAGGCTTGGCCTGCTAATCCCAGGGTTGTGAGTTCAATCCTTGAGAGGGCCATTTACTGAGGGGGGCAGAAATCTGTCGTACAATGGGATTGGTCCTTGTAGCGGGGTGATACCCGCTCCCTGCCGGCCAGGGCTGGAATAGCCCTGGAAAGAGGGTTTGTAGCTGGCTGAGCCTGCTAGCAGGCTTAAGTGGAAAGCAGGCTCAGCTGTGTGACCACGCCCCAAACATTCCAGGCTGTATAAAAGCCTGGGAGGCAGGAGTTAGGGGGAGAGAGAAAGGGGAGAGTGAGGACTCTGAGTTCAGTCTACTCTGTAGGCAGCAGGAGACAGGGCCTGGCTGCAAAGTACCTGGACTGGGACAGGGCGTGGGTGAGGCAGCTGGGAGCCAGGGAGCCTAGGCTCTAGAGAGAGGGCCCCAGCTTGCTGAGCCTAGGGAAGGCCTGACCCATGGGGTATTGGGGATTGCAAGGGGGCAGTCTCCTCTGCAAGCAGAGGGAGACAGGCCTGGCTGCTGGGAGCCTTTAGCAGAGTACCCAGACTGGGACAGGGTGAGGGCAAGGCAGCTGGGAGCCAGGGAGCCTAAGCTCTAGTGAGAGGGCCCCAGCTTGCTGAGCCTAGGGAAGGCCCGACCCACGGGGTACTGGGAGTTGCAAGGGGGCAGCCCTGGGCTGGTTAAGAGCAGCAGGCCAACCCCTTCTTGCCGGTGATGAGTAGCCATGAGACTGCAGTCAGCCTCAGGGGAACTGAGGCAGTGGTGACTGGCAGTGGCCATATCTGAGGCAAGTTGGGGATAGTGGGTGTTGGGTTCCCCAGGGAGGGGAGACCCCTTAAGACCAGGAGGGTACTGCAAGGGTGTGGCACCCTCAGCAAGGGGTTTCCGGGGTCCAGGAGGGACACGGGGCCGGCGTGGAGAAGCGGAGGTCAGCCGGCAGAGGGCGCTCCTGGGTCAAAAAGAGCTAATTCCCAGACGACCAGACGGGGGTGCCGCTGGGTGAGTGACCGGCTCCCTTACAGTCCTGCTTTGAGCAGAGGGTTGGACTAGATGATCTCCTGAGGTCCCTTTCAACCCTGATATTCTATGCTTTTATCCATAAATGTCTAATTCTCATTTGAATCCTGCTAATGTCCATGTATTGCTAAGTCTCTACAAACTGGTTAGAATCTGTTAGTTTCCTGGAGTCAGTGTGGACAAAGTGAGAGAAATGGCTCTAGTTCATGTAGTATGGAGAAAAAAATATTGTTTAACAGGAGAAATGCTTTTTCTGTGTAATAATTATAGGTGAATTCTCATTTTCTGTATAAAAGTGTAAATTAGTAGCTAATTAAGGACAAATTCAGCTTCTTGTTTTGACTGGTTATAGATAGAACTACTATACCTCTGCCTCAGGAAATCCATCTGCTAAACACACTTCATGGACCTGGAGGGAGGGCATCTGTTGGGAAAAGAAAGAGTCTATATCAGAGGGAAACAATAGTGTCTCTCTCTATTCTCTACTATCCCTTTATCTCCTGTTCTCCTTTTTTCTTATGTTTTCTTTCTCTTTCAGGCTGCAGATATGATGCTGAATAATGATGAGGAAAAACTCAGTGCAAACTAAGTCAGTGATTCACAGGTAATAGCTTTGGTATCGAAACAGCCAAACTTCACTTCTTTTTCAGGGATAAAATTGATCACATTTAATTATCTGGATATTTTTCAGGTTGAAAATTAGAATCTGGGTTAGCCAGTCTTTAAAAACAAGGTATAGACTTAGGGTCCTGCATTTCTTCTTGTCCTGAAGGTGGTTACCTTTCACTTAATGTTTTTTTCTTTAGAAACAGTACAATTTTAATGGTCCAGGACAGTACATGCACTGTAAACATGGGTTCAGACTAGAATCACGGCTTCCATCCTGCAATCCAGATACTTCCAGAACAAAGTTTGGGAAGGTTCAGATTTTGATAGAAATCTGAGTTTCACAGCTCAGACTTATGTAGTTAATGCTTTGAGCCAGGACTTATTTATCCAAGCAACCCTGGGAAAGTTTGGTTTCAGATCTGAACATCTTGGGTCAGGTTCATCTCTGATAGTTCTCACTGGAGACCTTATGCTAGATTTTAATGAAACACTGAAAAGGTAATTTTAAAATATTACCATTATAAACTGTGTTTTTATCATAGTATGGAAGACAGTCCCACCAAATATGGGATGGTGAAGTTTATTATCACATTCCTCAAATCTAAATTGGCTTTGCAAGGGGTCATTTATGGGTGAACTATTGGTGATGGTTTCATCACACTAATAACAAGCAATCACACTAGTAATTTACAAAGCTAGTTTGCTAGTAAAAATCTAAATAGCATTCAGCTAAATTAAACAGAAAACATTCTTGAATATAGAGTTATTGGTATTCCTGCTTAATGATGCACATAGAATTTGCAAAGACTCCTGCCTCTGGTTAAATTTGGAGAAAACTGTAGAGTCCTGAATGTAAAAAAAGCCAGCCATAAGTAGAAGAGTGGTTGCATGAAAAGTACTTGTGGGACATAATGCTGCCCTCTTCTTGTTTACAGTGTTACCTGAAAGTGAGAATAGGTGTTTGCATGGCACTGTTGTAGCTGGCATTACAAGATATTTACATGCCAGATGCACTAAAGATTCGTATGTCCCTTCATGCTTCAACCACCATTCCAGAGGACATGCCTCAGTGCAGATGAAAGGTTCTGCTCTAATGATACAAAGCATGTTCATTTTCATCATCTGAGTCAGATGCAACCAGCACAAGGTTGATTTTCTTTTTTGGTGGCTTAGGTTCTTTAATTTCCTCATCGTAGTGTTGATCTTTTAAGACTTCTGAAACCATGTTCCACAGCTTGTCCCGCTCAGATTTGGGAAGTCACCTCAGATTCTTAAACCTTGGTTCGAGTGCTATAGCTATCTTTAGAAATCTCACATTTGAATCTTTTTTTGCATTTTGGCAAATCTGCAGTGAAAGTGTTCTTAAAATGAACAACATGTGCTGGGTCATTATCCAAGACAGTTGTAACATGAAATATATAGCAGAATGCAGGTAAAACAGAGCAGGAGACATAACAATTCTCCCCCAAGGAGCTCAGTCATAAATTTAATTAACTCATTTTTTTAACAAGCAGCATCAACATGGAAGCATGTCCTCTGGAATGGTGGCCCAAGAATGAGGGGGCATACAAATATTTAGCATATCGGGAACATAAGTACTTTGTAATGCTGCTACAAAAGTGCCATGTGTACGCTTGCTCTCACTTTTTCATGTGATGTAAATAAGAAGTGGGCCGCATATCTCCTGTAAATGTAAACAGACTTGTTTGTCTTAGCAATTGGCTGAACAAGAAGTAGAATTGAGACTTTTACATTGTTTTGATTTTGAGTGTAGTTATGTAACAACAAAAATCCACATTTGCAAGTTGCACTTTCACAATAAAGCGGAGTTTCTCAAACTGGGGGTCACGACCCCCTGGGGGGTCACCAAGCGGTTCCTAGGGGGACGCGAGCTCCTCCCGCCACCGAAAAGCCACCAAACTGATTAGTTCCTCCGCTCTTGGAAGCACTCAACATGTCTGCCAAAAATAGCCGCTGAATGCGGAAGTATTCAAATCGGTGGCCTTTTGTGGACATACAAGGGTCCGCCACGCTGCTGAAGGGTTGCAGTTCTCAAAACTTTGAGAACCGCTGCAGTAAAGAGATTGCATGACAGTACTTGTATTAGGTGAATAGAAAAAGACTTTCTTCTGTTTATCATTTTTATAGTGCAGCTATTTGTAATAAAAAATAATTATATAAAGTGAGCACCATATGCTTTGTATTCTGTGTTGTAATTGAAATCAATGTATTTGAAAATGTAGAAAACATTCAAAAATATTTAATACATTTTAATTGGTATTCTATTGTTTAGCGATTAAAACTGCAATTAATCGTGATTGATTTTTGAGTTAATTGCATGAGTTACTTACGATTAATCAACAGCCCTACTGAAAAGAGACCCTGAAAGCCTCCATCTTTAACAGAGAAGTGTTGAACCTGAACCTCCAGCTATTAAACAGGAAGAGTGATCTTGTGGGTAAGGCAGGGGACAAAGGAGCCCTAGTTTCACTTACTATATTTACTATAAGCTACCTGTGTAACCATAGGCAAATCACTTAGGGTATGTCTAGAGTGAAGCTGAAAGGTATAATTTCCAGCTCAGGGATGCATAGGGGTGCTAATCAGATTGAAGTAGCGTGCTAAAAATAGAAGTGTAGCCACAGCAGTGTGAGTGGCAGAAGGGTCTCACTGCCCTGAAAAAAGGTTATGTACACCATGTATGTACTCAGGGTTTCTAGCCCTTCCTACAACTCACGCCACAGTGGCTACACTTCTATTTTTAACACACTTGTTCGATCAGAGATAGCATGGTTATGTCTCCTGTAGCTGGAAATTGCACCTCCAGCTCAATGTGTACCCTTAGGGTAAAATTTCCAGGCGTGTTCAAATCTCACTTAAAAAAAGACTCCTGGTGCCTAAATCACACTTGAATATGTGAGTTAGGCTCCTAAATCACTCAGACACTTTTGAAAATGTTGTGTTTAATGTCCTCCGTGCCTCAGGTTCACAATTTTTTTTCTTTTCTCCCATACTCTGTCTTTCCTATCTAGATTGTGAACCTTGGTTCAGGGACTCTCTCCTCTGTGTTTGTATGGCCTAACACAGTGGACCTCCCGTCTCCGAGGAGGGGGGAGGACAGGGACACTATGTACTACTGTAATGCAACAATTTGACAATAGGGGGAATCCCATTAACTTTACTGGGTTTTAGATCATTGCCTACATGGCTTAATGTTAAAAATGATCTGTTATCATCCGATAGAACTACAAAAATATATTTTAAAATGCTTTTAAATTTTTAAATTTAAATTTTAAATTATTTTTTACACATTTGTATAATGCACCCACAACAGTAAGAACTATGTTCCTCTGCAAGTGGTGTAAGAGGGTTTGGACATATGAGTGTCAGCCCAACCACTTAATAAAATTCAAGAAAAAAGAAAAATAACCCACCAAGCAAATCCCTCTTTCTTGTGATAATTAAATTTGTCACCAGAAGATATGTAAAATAATCTAATGACCCCAATCTTTCTATGGACAAATAACAGGAGAGGCACCATATAGTGACGTGTTCCACCTCACCGTTGGCAGATATTTAGTGATTAGTGTAATTTGAATATCTCTGTGGTTTATACTGATTTTAGACCTATTTCATAAGAAACAAATAAATAGAAATAGCAATTGTTACCAGTCAAGACTTTCTTCTGCAAGTTTTGGATGCTATGCAAGTAATTACTATTCTTGCCTGTCAATGACACTGCAGTGTGACAAACTGCCTAATTTGTGAAAAGGGACCACCGTAAACTCCAAAAGCTTTCCGGAATGAAGAAACGGGAAGAAAAATCTATTTCTCTATATTAGCAGACTTGGGTCCTTAGTTTCCCCTCTCCTCTTTGAATAATTATCAGGCCACTAGTTAAAAATTGCTGCTGTTATGCAGCTGTAGAATTTATCCCTGAGAAATGTACATCTTTTGAATAGGAAAAAAAGGGGTCCAGAAACTGTCAGAAATTAAAATTTCCTTTCCAGTGACATATGCTTTTATTGATAAAAAAACTTGTCTGAATAAGAATCTTTTGTTTTATAGGTGTCTTAAGACTTGATCAAGGGGAAATCTTAGCTATGGTTCAGTTTACTTTATGTATAAGGACTTCTATTTATGAGCAAAGCCAATTGTTGGAACCATTTTAAAAAGGAACTTATGCCATAAATGATAGAATTTATCTGTTTTGTTCCGAACAAAAGATAGGATTCCAAGTAATTGATATTTGGCAAGCTACATGTATTTTATTAACACAAAATATTAGCCAGCTGGTGTGCTGAGACCACTGCTGTCACTATGACTAGTATTCTCTCATTGTTTCCTTGTACTCCCACATCAGTCCGTATCCATCTGTTACCTCTGTTTTCATACCTGGATTGAAAGCTTCTTGGGGCAGGGACCATCTTTGCTCTATGTTTAGACAGCACCTAGCACAATGAGATCTTGGTGCACATAATTACAAATAATAAGTAAATAACATACCAGGAAAAATAACAAATGTATGATTTGCTGTCCTAGGGTGAACTTCTGAATCGTATTCACTGTTTGTGAGTTTGCCTGAGAAGAACTGTATCAAGATTTCAAGATGAGCCACTTCATTCACTCCCTAGTTTCATTATTGTAACCACCTTTTCTCTGGCCTGCTTGACACCTACATTGCTCCTTCCAGTCCCCACAAAACACTATTGTCAATATTATCACCCCTCATACCATCTGTGTTTAAAAAAAAAAAAAAAAAAGATTCCACTGGTTCCCGCATCTCCACCAAATCAAGCAATTCTTCATTTTAGGTCCTGCATGAATCTGTCTCTCTCTACTTATCTGCCCATGTGTTATTTACACTGTCCCTGTTCCCTTCCATTCCACTAATGATGTCAGCCTTTATACCCCATTTGTCTGCCTTGTACTGCAAGCAACACTGTATGTTCTTCCCAGGGCCAGCGACAGAAATTTTGGGGCCCCTTACTCTGATCGTTTGTGCCCCCCCCCCCCCGGCCGGTCTCCCGACGCCTGCGCCCTGCCCCGCCCGGGCCTATGTGGGACTGCCTTGCCGGTCGGGCATAGCGGGGGTGTTGTGTCGCGGGGGTACCGGGCGCGGTCGGCGGTAGCACGGTGGCATGAGGCGCACGGCGCATGCGGGCGTCCTCTAGCACACCACCCCTGCCTGGCCCACCTTGCCCTCCAGCCTATTCTCCTTCCCCCTCACCTGACCCGGCCCACCCAACCTAATCTCCTCCCCCAGCCTAACCTCCTCCCCTCCCCACCCATCCCTGCCTGGCCCACTCTGCTCTTGGGGGTGATCTTCCTTTAGACCCGCCCAGCCTCCCCCCATCTAACCGCCTTCCCTCCCCCACCCCTGCCTGGCCCGGCCCATCCCACCGAACCTAATCTCCTCCCCCCTCCCACTCCCAACCCAGCCTCCTGCCCCCCATGCCTGACCCGCCCAGCTCAGCCTCCCCGCCACCAAACCTCCTTCCCTCCCGCACCCATGCCTCGCCCACCCCATCCAGCCTATTCTCCTGCCTCCCTCCCCGCCCACCTAGCGTGGCCTCCCTGCCGGCTACCAGACATACCTGGGGTGGGGGTGCAACTGGTTCCGGCGTGAAGCACGGTTGGGAGGGGGGTGCAGAGGGAGATGAAGTTATAAGTGGGGCAGCTGTGTCGAGCGCTCTGGGCGTGAGCCCCCCCCCCGCGAGGACACGGCAGTGGTGGCCCCCCTCCCCTGCCCCTCCCGCCCTCACCAGCTCGCAGCGGCAGCGGCTCCCCCATGGCAGCAGCGTGAGCAGGGAATCCCCGGGAACCGTCCTGCGTCGCCCCCTGTGTACCGGGCCCCAGACTTAAGTCCGGGGCCCAGTACAGCTGTACCCATAGTACCCCCCTGTCGCCGGCCCTGGTTCTTCCAGGCTGCTCCTACATGTGGAATTCGATTGTGAGGGGAAGGGTGCTTGTAGTTGTGTGTTTGGTAAAACATCACAGGGGAAGACTTGTAAAGCCAGAAATGACAAATAGGTTCCTAGCTCCCACGGACTTTTGAAGGCCGTGGGAGTTAGAGGCCTAACTGCTGTTTGTGCCTTTGATCATCTGCCCCTATGGTTATGATGATGCAGAACTCCAGATGAGAAAATCACCCTTATTACCTGTAATGCCATCTGATGATGTGTGTTTGGTATATTGTATCACCATCAGTTTTTGTCATTTACCAACAGGTACCACACAGTTGTATGTAGATACTACTTAGAATCTACAGAAAGAAAAAAATTGTGGTATCTCTCTCTCATCTATTGAGCTTATTGTTGTGATATCCGAACACGGTAAGGTGGTTGATGCAATTTTCTATTTCCCTCTCTCTCCCTGTCCCTCCCTTAGTTAGAAGGAGGAGTTGCTGCTGTGGGAAAGCTAATTTGAATGGGTGGGCATTATGTTTACTCCTGATGGGGCTCAGATTTATGGTCATTCAGGTGTGGTATGTGTGGGTAGATGCTGACTACTTTATGGTGACCACTCTATAGATAATAGTCTACAAAGAGCAAGGACTTTTTTTTCCCTTAAGGCAAGTGCTTTAGTAAAACGATCAGCTGCTTTCTTAATAGTAAGCCTGCATCTCTGAAACTTGCTCCCTGTGCAGATAAGATTGTGCATTAACTTGGCGTTAATTAACAAAGAGAGCGGTAGGACTGATCTCTCTGACCAAGCCTTCACAACAGATGAAATCTTGGTTTCCTAGCTGCCAGCTAAAGCTGCACTGCAGCAGAGGGCTTGATCTCATTGTGAACCTCAATGTCTCCACTTAATCCTTGTAATGTGCCCAGATACCACAGTGAGAGGGGTCAACTATGTTTATAATAACATAATAATTATTAAAAGAATAAAGTTATAATCACAGTTATCATCTCGGTTCTCAGACTGTCAGTCTCTGAACTGGCTTCCACTGTAGCTGAGTATGATATAAAAACAATTCTACAATAATTAGATGGTGTAGGGGAGAAATAAATAACCAATAAAGAAATAGCATAGTTGATATAAAACACCTTCTCTCTCTCTCTCTCTACATAAGTACCTAGATGCTCTGGTGATAGCTACTCTATAAGTCCTGAGACAGACATTTATGCTGGAGTATGATGAGTCATCTTCTCGCTTCTGGCACAAAAACATGATTAACAATGTTCAAAAATCAAAATCTAGATTAGTGAGCCAGTGGGTAGCTTCAGATGTGGCTTGGTGGAAGCCTGAGATGCCACTAGAAAATGATCAACGTGACCACTGATTTATAATACCATCCATAGTTTGCAACTGTTTTCCACAGTCACATTATGCATTGTCTCTCACCTTCCAAAGGTGTATGTAATGACATAATCTGCCTTGTGATGAGTGGAAAAGTATTTTAAAATAGAGGAAATTTATCACAAATTAAAGTGGAGGAGCTTGCTCAGGAAGAATGCACAGCGAGGCTAGGAACAGCTTCGTGTCCTCATCTCCCAGCACTGAAAAGTAAATAAAACTGGAGAGAAGTCATCACAATGGTCAACATTCATCTTTGTTAAAAGATACATTTCTAGTGCCACTGAATGGTGTTTTGTATTCCAGCAGAACAGTGGAGATCACCAGCATGACTTGCTAATCAAATCAGGCTACAAGGTCAATCCCTTTTATGCTGAAGACTATTTGCGCCAAAAGAGAAAACACTCCAAACTTTATTTCTTTTACAAGGTCACAGTTTATTGCTGAATCAAGCATTTGACTTTGAAGTTATTGTTTTAGTGGGATTGTCTGAATCCTCTCCAGACTTTTCTCCAAAACAGTTTGGGAGGATCATAACATTTAAGCAATGCATTTTCGGTACTTAAGGATGTTTTTATAAGCTCATAAATAATTGAACAAAATTGCCCTAAAAATAGCTTTCACCAATTATTGCTTCATTAATGTTTAGCACCATGCTATAATGCAAAGGGAGAACAAATATGAGGAAAAGAGATAAAATGAGAACAGTGAGTGAAAAATTATGTCTTTTAATTGCTTTAGAGAGAAGAAAAAATGGCTTTCACCACTTTGTTTATAAGATCATAATTCCAGTGATGTGCTTTCCTATCATTTTAGGAAGCATGGCAGACTTATAGGCTTTGTGAATCCATGCCCCATCACTACGCATCAAGTGCCAATAATGTAATAGATTCATCCTATACAGTAAAAACCCGATTTAACGGACCCCGATTTAACGGACTTCGGATGCAACGGACAAAATTTCCGATGCATCCAAAATCCGTTTTTTGCGGGCTGGCTGCCGACTCCCGGCTGCCGCCCGGGTCCCAGCAGTGGGCGGGCTGGCTGCCGGCTCCCGCCCACATCCCACCTGTGGGCGGGCTGGCTGCTGGCTCCCGCCCGGGTCCCACCTGCGGGCGGGCTGGCAATTCCCGGGTCCCGCCTGCGGGCGGGCGGACTGGCTGCTGGCTCCCGCCCGGGTCCCACCTGCGGGCGGGCTGGCAGTTCCCGGGTCCCGCCTGCGGGCAGGCTGGCTGGATGCCGGCTCCCGCCTCCCGCCTGCGGGCGGGCTGCCGGCTCCCGCCTCCCGCCTGCGGGCGGGCTGCCGGCTCCCGCCTCCCGCCTGCGGGCGGGCTGCCGGCTCCCGCCTCCCGCCTGCGGGCGGGCTGCCGGCTCCCGCCTCCCGCCTGTGGGCGGGCTGGCTCCCGCCTGCGGGCGGGCTGGCTGGCTGCTGGCTCCCGCCTGCGGGCGGGCTGGCTGGCTGCTGGCTCCCGCCTGCGGGCGGGCTCCTGCCTGTGGGTTCACTGCCGGCTCCCGGCTGCCGCCTGGGTCCCCGCAGCAGGAGGGCTCACTGACGGCTCCCACCTGCGGGCGGGCTACCGGCTCCCGCCTGAGTCCCGCCAGTGCGCCGGGACCCGGGCGGGCTGGCTGAAGGCTCCGGGCTGCCGGCTGCCGCCCAGGTCTCAGCAGCCAGGACCCGGGTGGGCTGATACAGTAAAACCTCGATATAATGGACTAATTCGGGTGGGCTGCTGCTCCGACAGCTCTTTTTTTTTAATTATTAAATAACAGACTTTCGGCTTTAACAGACACCCCCTCGCCCGAATTAGTCCGTTATATCGAGGTTTTACTGTACTGGAAAATCTCATAGCTATTTGTATAATGCCAAATTGTTGTGTTTAGATCAAACTTAAATGGACAATATGAATTGAACATGAAGGACCAAGTTTTCAAAAAAAAAAACATCTGAAAGGATATCTGAAAATGGACTGTCCATTATTTATTTATTTATTTATGGTTAGCTGGACCTATTTGGGCATACAAAATTTCATATGCATGCAAGCAAGAGGGGACTTGCAGAAAATGGGCAGTGGGGAAGTATCCACTTACAAATACAAATTTGTGCATAATTAAAGCTTGTGAACATAATAATGAAAAATTAACCTACACTTTTTTAAAATTATAAATTATATCTAACTATAAACAAAACCTCTAAACAATTAAAAATTGTTCCTTGCTGGAGTCTCTCACAGAGGTGCTGGAACTACCACACACCCCAACTTGAAATGGTTTCCTTTCAGACACAGGATTTGCAGTTTGGTTCGATGGCTCTCAGAGCCACCACTATAAAAATTGTTCCAACACCCCAGTCTCTCTCACTCCCACTTTTACAAGATATATTTAAAAAATAAGTAATGTGTTCTGTACATTTGACAAACCTTTAAACTGATGCTACTATATGCCTGTATTGGACAGAAGCATTGCACCACCCCAGCATAGTTTAAAATGAATTATATTAAGCTCCCTGGTATGTACATAGGGCATTTTCCCATTAATTTGCATGTTTTGATTATACATGTCTTAAGTGGTTAATGGACTTTTTTCTTTAATGCCCCTCAGGCACATGACATGAGGTGTCCACAGAAGATGGCTCATGTGACACATGTTTGTGTTTGCGGGTGTATGTGTGTGTATACACACACACACACACACACAAAACTGTGGTTCCCAATCTTTTACAACCTGTGAAACCCTTTCACTAAAATGTCAAGTCTCGCAAACCCCCTCCTAAAAATGAATATTTAAATTAGAAAAGCAGTGATCTTGGAAATATAAAATTTGTTTTTATGACATACTTATTACACACTATTTATTGTTAATTATTTATCATTACAGTATTTTGATTACATTCTGAAAATGGGAACACTCTCCCAAGATCTCACTTTCATAGCTTGTATCACTTTGAATAAGCCTGTTATAAGACAAGCTCCTATGTTTCATCAAGGAGTGTCAGATGTGAAACAGCATGAAGGTATTTAAGAAGCCAGCTCAAAGAGTTCCTCCTACACAAGCATCCAGGTCTAGCTGCCTATTTAATTTTAAAAACAGCAAAAATATCCACCTCCCTCTCCAGTTCTTATAAGTCTTAAAGTTTAAATCTCCTCAGTTTGATAGATATGCTTGCTTTGATCTGCTTAACTCTTGGAAGTCCAGGGACTCTGGGCTGCTGGCCCAGTGCTGTCCAGGGGTCCTAGGAACAGCTCTGTTCGTCATTAGGATATTTTTCTCCATGAACCCCAGTTTGGGAACCACTGATATAAAATATGCCTTTCTCACATATACAGTGGCCGACGCTATATAGCTAATAAATGGGCAGTCCCCTTCCTCCTTCTCTCCCCTCTCCCCCAAGAATGAGCAATCTTCTTACAGAAGATTAGTGATTGATCTGGAATTGGATGGACAGAAGCAGGCACACTAGTTTTTAATTCTATTCATCTTTTAGTCTTATTTTATCAGTGCATTTACTGGAGGTAAAGGATGAAGTGACAACTGCTCCTTGATGTCATTCAACTCTGTCATGACTTTTTAAAAAATATTGGCAAATTGCGACATGTGTGTTCTATCTGTTTTTATTATAAGTGTGTACAGATTTATTTCAAATGTGCTAGTGGAACAAGAGTTCCAGAATTTCTCCATCACTTCTTACTTCAAATATCCTAGACCAGAATACCTCTGAGGCATTAGAAATCATGCTCTGCGAAATGGTATGTGTGCTTGTGTGTGAGAGAGCGAGCGATCCTTATGCTTAGCGCTGCAAATTCATAGATACCATAAGAGATAGCAAGAACAGCTTTTGAAGCAAACAAAAGTCTATATTTCCTCATATATAATTGAAATAGAATCTAACTTTCTCCAGAGGGGATTCACATAGATGGACTGAACTATTTAACCTGACAAAATGTAAGAGGTGTTTTTTAAAAAAACAACAAAAACACCATCTGTATATGGAGATATTGCTGCCCAGATATTTCAACCAAGGCGCAGACCATGCAAAAACTCAAACATGTGCTCAAATTTTTACTTACATGAACAATTCAACCCTTGAAAGCAAATTACAAAATACAAACCATCTGTAGGAAGCTTACCGCAAAAAAGTTACTATCTGGAGGGGTTGGGGTTTTTTTTTGGAGATGAAACAACAAAAATAGTTATTCCATTTTTAAAAACATCCAAATAGTTTAGATTTCTTATTTCTACCAGCAGTTCATTCAGGGCAATTAACAAAGTTGTATTAGAAAATACAAGCCAGAAGTTCATGGGATTTTTTTTATTTGCTCAACTAAAGGTCACTGCAGCAATAATTCAGAGTTTGCTCTTGTGGAACAAATGAAACCGCTAACTCCTTAGCTTCCTGTATTTTGTTTCTCCACATTCCGTTTCTTTATACAGTGCTTTAACACAGCCAGAAGTCAAACAAATAGGTCACTACCTGGGTTTCATACCTTCTGGTCCACCATCCACAAGGTCTGCCAACTGCATTAAATTGTCAAACTTAGCCTTTCTATTGACGAGCATATTGATTTCCTGATTAATGTACCTCTCTTTCATTGGTATTTACTACAGGAGCCATAATTTTAATGTTTGTATGATCAATAGCTCCATCAACACCAAGAATTCCTACTGTTAGCCTGCATGGCTCTAACTATAGGGAGTTGTATATTTCTTGATAAATACTACAGGGAAGTTGTAAACATTACAGAAGCAAAGAAAATTGATGTTCTGCATGGATTCCTATTGTATTTCACCCCTGGGGGAGAATGCAAAAACTTTCAAGTAATTCTCTGTCAAGAAAGCAAACCAGCAGGTACAAACTGTTTGGCCTTGAATGTAAATGTATGGGAAATAATTACTTTTAGAATTCCCATTGTATAGGAACTTCATCTCAAAATGTGTAAATACTCATAATAGAAATTAGTGGTTATATTCAGTTTTAGATTATGAAGTGACATTTTAAATCCCCTTAGTTAACTTCATTTAAGTAATGGAAATCTGTGGCTGTGGTAGACATTTCTAGAGCTACAGCCATTCATAAATTATATGTGTTACCTGAAGGTGGCTACTTAAAATGTAGATTAAGTTGTTCTTATTCTCTAAATTGTAATGGCTTAAAATTACCTGCTTATTGACAAATAGTTTACTTTCTCCTTTCTCTTTTTTCATTTAACACTAGAGAAAAGAGAAACAAGTATTTGCTTGGGTATAGTAAGTAGTAAATTTTAATATTAACCTTTCTTCTTTAGTCTTAAAACAGTACAATAGGTAAGCAGAAGATTGCACCATTTTTCAGAAAGATTGTCTAAAATATTTTTCAGATCCTGTGGTTAGATTCCTTGATTGGTCAAGTGAAGCAAGGCCCCACTCTCACCTTGATGGCATCTGTCAGTGTTGAAATATTGCATGAAGAATATTTGTGAACATTGTTGTGTTTGAATATTCTTGTGAACACACATTTTATTCTCATGAATAGTTGTATAGTGACGATTGCACCCATAGTTACATGAGTACATGGGTATCTGGGCACAAATGAAAGGATTTGCTGTTTCTCTCCTATTCACTCAAAGTTTTGTTTTAAACGCTGATCAACCAATCAGGGAGGAAAAACAAAGCTATGAGACTTGAGTGATCAATTATACCATACAAATAAGCCCAGTGGTAGGTGAAGTGAAAAGTTTGTAAAGAACCCATTAGCTCAGGTTTTTTCCCCACATCTATTGTTGCATAAATCTGCATTTTTAAAAAACCCCAATAACTGTGGTTAACATCTGCAAACATGGCCACTGTTTTCATGTGTCTTAGGCCTTATCTACACTACAAAGTTTAGATCGAAATAAGTTGTCTTGCGTTGACCTAGTTGTGCATGTGTTTATGCTTAAATTTGTCTCCTTCCAGTGTAAGCACTTTGTTATGATGATGCAGTTACACCACTTCCCCAAATAGTATTGAGTCATGGTCAACATTCTGAGGTCGATGCAATGTGGGTGTAGACACTTCATGACCTATGTCAACCCTAACAGTCCTCCAGAAGCTGTTTCACAATGCCTGACACTGACTGCTGGGGTCACAATTGTGAACTCTACTGCCCAGGGATCACATAGACCAGAAGCCAATTTCCCTCCTTAAAAGCCCTGCAAATTTTTGCAATGCCTTTTCTGACTGCCCTTCCTGGTGAGCACATGTAGCAGCTCTCCCATGTGTGCAACTGCCTCTGAAGGCTACATGCTTCAAATGTGCTCCTGCCTGAAGTTGACAGGATATATTGGATCTCCAATTGTAGCTATGTCAGCATCTACAAGCAGATTGCATGCAGGTTCCAAGTGAAGGATGTAAAGGGGATCAGCAGCAGTGTCATGTGAAAGTAAAAGACTTTCAGCTAGGATACCAGAAGAGTGAGGATGCTAACCGTCAATCCAATGCTGAGCTGCAGACCTGCCACTTTTACAATGTGTGGCATGCCATAATTGGTGCTTCCCAACCAGCACCCTGCAGAGTATTGTGGATACCTCTGAAGAACCTACACACAGATCCCTGCCATGAACAGTGAGGAGGAGGAGATGGAGGACATGTGACCAGGGTTCCAGCTATGCTGTGAGTCAGGATTTGTTTGACTCCACCTCAGTCCAGGCATATGAGCAAGCCCAATGCAAGAGAAGGAACTGTGAAAAAGTATGTGTGTGAATCATAGAATCTCAGAGTTGGAAGGGACCTCAGGAGATCATCTAGTAGTCCAACCCCCTGCTCAAAGCAGGACCAACCCCATATCCCTAAATGGCCCCCTCAAGGATTGAACTCACAACCCTGGGTTTAGCAGGCTAATGCTCAAACCACTAAGCTATTCCTATCCATCCCTCACCAAATGCATTTGCCATTACAACATTTAAAAGTACTGATGGCCCCTGATCCCAACTTAAGAGGTAGACATTAGGGAAGCCCAGGAACCATTTGATACCACAGGTATCCTTTGGTGCAGCCCAGTCAGAGATGGCTGCCACCTTGCTTGGGTCCATGGTTAGTCCCTTAGAAGGAGATAATGTAATGAAGGAATTCTATTGTATCCTGCCCAAGCTTGCATTTTTCAGACTTTGCATATGGATGGTGTTAGTGAATTTTTTCTAGGACACTGCAGACATTCTGATCATGAGAAGCCTAATTGTCAGAAAAGATAAGGATGTTGTCCAGATAAATGACTACTTAGTAGTCTAACATATCTTTAAGAGATTGTTTATAAGGTGCTGGAATGTTGTTGGGGCATTGCACAGGTTGAACAGCAAGCACAGGTATTCAGTGTTTATATATGTATGCAAGGCGGTCTTCTACTTATTTCCCTCTATAATATGGACCAAGTTATAGGTCCCTTGAAAGTCCAGCTTAAGAAAAACTCTTGCAGAGTAAAAGCTTTTGAAAAGCTCATTAATGAGAGGGAGAAGGTATGTACATTGAATTATTACTTTGTTTAACACCTGATAGTCAATATAGGGTCTTAGCGATCCACCTTTCTCTTTACAAAGAAAATTTGCACCCAGCTGGAGAAGTGGAAGGAGAGATAATCCCTTTTGTAGATTTTCCTGGAGGTAGTTGCGGAGAACCTCAAGTTCAGGCTCCAAAAGGGAGTAAATGCCTCCAAAAGGGACTTCTGCTCAGGGCTAAAGGTTGATGTGACAATCATAGCTGTGATGGAGCCCCACAGTGTCTTGTGTTCTTTTTCTCAAACACATTGACAATATCCTTGTATTTAAGCAATAACATGGAGGACGTGGATCAGACCACAGAACTTAACAAGATTCCCTGGCAGTTAACCTGTTCAGATTCAGAATCATGAGGAAGGCAAGGTGAACCAGGGCTTCCAGTCTATGGTGCAGATTCGACTTTAGCAGGGGAGCCCGATGTGAAGGGTCCTGGTCTTCCATAGTATAGGTACCGTAGTTCTGCTGTTGTCCCATCATGTGGCATCATATTCTGGCAGACACTGGTGCAGCATTGTCTAAATGCTGAATCTCTGTAAGAGGAGAAAAAAGGGAAAGTGTAAGTCCCCTAAAATTATGCTAAAATATTATAGTGATGGGTGCAGTGTAAGAACTAGAAAGATGCAGCTAGACACATGCAGGCTGTCTGTTAGAATGCAGCTAGACTAAAGCATACTCTGATTACCCAGTTTTGCCAGTCATCTTTGAAGGAAACCATTGGGACTAGGAAGGTATAGCAATGGGTGCCATTAATTCGTATATCTTATTCCCTTGTGCCATGGTTCCTGGGCTGTCAGGACTGTGGTTAAGTGGTGGGCAGGAATTGCTTAGATTTGTCTATGATACTGCTTTTAAATATATAAAGTAGTTTGCCTATCAGCAGCATGATCCAGGATAGAGCACTGGTAAGGTATTTAGGGGACTAGGATTATATCCCTTGCCCTGGAACTGGGTTGCAGGGTCACCTCTGGCAAGTCACTTCACTTCTTTGTGCCTCAGTTTACCCATCTGTAAAATGATAATGATGCAGACCTTGTTTGTAACATGGCTTGATATCTACAGGTGAAAGCTATATGAGAGCTGCATACTATTATTGTTGTCCTTTCTAAGTATTTCCATTAAGCTTCCAATTCCTGGACATTAGAGATTTGAAAATACTCACAGCCCTGGAATTAATTGTGTTCATACTGCAGTTACAAACACTTGAGTAAAGCCACAATGACTGCTACTGACAACTATTTCTTTCAAGCTGATTTTAATAACCTATAATTATTAATTCTACTTGTGGCAAGGAAGCTAGTTTGAGTTTTAAGGTTCCATGGGATTACATTTGCTATTGGAAATACTTTAATGCCGTAGGGTTCTCCAAGGGGATGCTGGTGCTGCCTTTTGTGCCACTGGCTCTTAGTTTAGTCCCATCTTCATCTACCTTTTCCTCTTCTGATATAGCAGAAACTTTGTTTAGAGATTTGGCTAATTTATTTTAAAACTGTAGGATTCTGAAATCATCCCAGGAGGCTAACTGGGACTTCAGTCACAAATGTCTCCCACTCCCAAAATAAACAAACAACCCCAGCTGGATCATTTGCACATCTTGGGGAATATAGTGGGGCAATTGGACACTGAGGCATTGAGTTCAGTCAGGTGGCAATCGTGTGTGGGTTGGGGAAGAACTGCCCAAGATGTGCAAATGCTCCAGTGTTGTTTATTTTGGGAGTGAGACACATTTGTGAGACTATTTAGTCTGCAAGACTCAAGCCTTCCAAAGTCGTATATATAGGGCTTAAATCAGGAAAAGACAGAATTTTGTCCGTGTGTGTTTCATATTTGATTTGTATTACATGTTCGGATATTCATTACTTAAAGTAATGTGGGGACATGTGATTTTTGTAAGGTGTCGAATATATATTTTTTCTCTGTTGGAGGCAGAATTTGTGTAGTGCTAGAGCACGATCAGCAGGTGTTAGGAGATGTTGGTTCTCTCCCAGCTTTGACAATGACTGTGGGTGATTTCGTTTGAATCACTTACCTCTCTGCCTGCCCATTTTCCCTTTCTGTAATATGGGATAATTATCTCCACTGGAGTAAAGCTCTTAAAGATTCTGGATGGAAACACACACAAATATTACAATGGATGGTCTTCACTGTTGTATTTCCCCCTCTCCACCCACCCTTACCTCAAAGAGGTACAAAACAGGAAGAGTTGATAGGAGAAAAGAAGAGCTCTTTTCATAAAGTACAGTGTATGCAATCCTTTTCCCCAAACGGTTACAACAGAATTCAAGAAAGATTGGACATAAGTTAGCCCTAATACTGTTGGGCAGTTTTCTATTAAGGATTGGTCATTTATCAGCATTTTAGCCTGAGGAATTTCTCACAATTCATTTTTTTAAAAGCAATTGCTATAGCAACCTCGTATTATCTGACAAGCAGCACACTCAGAGGACATATACTCATACAATACAGCATGAGATTAAGAAAAACAAACTTGAGAGCCAGGTGGAATGGTGGTATTACAGTATTAACCTGTCATTTCTGCAGACCTACAATCCAAGCTGTAGCTTAGGTCACCAGTGGAAATGAACTTGGATGGCTCATCCTAGATCGTAGGGTTTATCTTCATATAGAGTCTGTAGCACTTTAGTGAAGATGTTCCAACACCAACAGGAGAGCTTCCCCATCAGTGTAGTGCTGTCTACATGTGTGCGTCGGGCGGGGCAGGTTGGTAAAACTATGTCTTTTTTCAAACCCCTGAGTGACGTAATTCTATCACTATAGGTCATAGTGTAGGCCTGGCCTTAATAATCATTTCAGCTTGATGGTGGTTTCTCCTCAGAAGAAACCTTGGGCTGAAATAAAAGTATACTTGGTCAGGATTAACATGGCTCAGCCTCAGAACTGTATGGAAAAGGTGACTTGGCTTTAGTCACAGTTCTTATTCACAAGCATTATAATAGCACAAATAATTAAAGGGCAAATGCGTTAACTGAGTTTTGGAAGCTGTTTTAAGCTAACTAAAGATGAGGAAGTTATGGGAAGTAAAGTTTCTTTAATTTCAAACTGAAGGCCCTAGCCAAAGCCAACTGAAAGACTCCCATAAACTTTGATGGGCGTTGTGTCAGTAACACATACCATCATAACATGCAGCCCATTTTTGCAACCTTTATTCTTATTGATTAGTCCTGAATTACTACAAACTGAAATTAAAGAGTGTATCACAATGCATATGCACACGAGGGCTAAACTAAGGTTGCACTATTCAGATTTCTATCACTTGATCTAACCAAGTAACTGGTAACAATAGCAGGCTGTTATCCACTATATGGATGAATTACTAGCGGAGGAGGAGAGTCCCCTACATCTTTTCATATCAGTGTTATTTGCTAGCCAGCAGAGGGATGTTGAGGCTCAGGAATCCGGACTTCTCTTCTAGGAAGTGAAGGGGGAGTGTTCTGTATAGGGTCCTGATTGTATAGGGATAATCCCGATGTTGGGGTCTTTTTCTTATATAGGATCCTATGACGCCCCACCCCCATCCCAATTTTTCACACTTGCTATTTGGTCCCCCTAGTTCTGTAATGATTACATGCCCATCTGCCCACAACTCCATCCTCTTTCTCTCCCCCCCTTCAGAATAATCCCCTTCAGTCTTTGTCCATCCTGCTTCTATTCCTTCTCTGCAACATACCCTTGTGATTTTCACACCTCTGTATTCGAGTCAGGAAGCTTTTTTCTTCAGAGAATCACTGAGAACACAAGTGAGGCAGTCTCTGCTCCAACTTCCAGTGACCCAGCTAGCAGCCAAGAGGAACAATTGCAGGGAAATTCTTGCTCAGGCCAGGCAGACCAGGGCTTGTGCATGCTCATTGCTCCCTGATCTGCTTATAATTAGGCCTATACTTTCTATTTCACTATACAGCATTCCAAGTTTAGTTTGACTGTTTTTTTTAAATCCATGCCATGATGTTGGCTGTGTAAGAAATATATTGAAACCTCTGCTATGATATACAAAAACAGGTATTTTCTGAGTAACGTTACTACTGCATGCTGAAGAAGAGAACTGTCTCTCTCTCTCTCCAACAGAAGTTGGTCCAATAAAAGACCCATCATGTCTCTCTAATATCCTGGGACCGACACCAAGTCTTAAATTCTCAATAATCATTTTCCGGAAGCCTCTCCCATTTGGGGTTTCAGGATTTAGCCATGTATGGCAGGCTTCAGGGGAGGGTAACTCTGAAACCTGACACCTTTTCATGTTCTCTGTGTGTGTGTATATATATACACACACACACACACACAGAGTGGAACCCCGCAATACCACACCCCGCTATAGCGCGAATCCGCTTATAACGCGGGGGCATGCGTGACTCTCGATGGTGACGGCGCACGGTACTTTGATGTAGCGCGACCCCGCAATACCGCGGTCAGGTATTTTTAGATCCCATTCGTCGCAGTATTGCGGAGTTCGACTGCATATAACTTCCTACTGTGTGTTCCATTCTGTGCATCCGATGAAGTGGTCTATAGCCAACGAAAGCTTATGCTTAAATGAATATGTTAGTCTCTAAGGTGCCCCAAGTACTCCTGTTCTTTCTGAGACCTGGAATGTCCTCTCATCAGAGCCTTGTGTACATTTTGCCATGATAGAACTACATTTCACAGCAACCACCCCTAAGTGTTAAAACAAGATTAATTGCATCTCATCTCGCCCCACTCCCAAACACACACAGCTACGGATTATTGCTGAAAATCCTTGTTGATGAACAATTTGTCCATGTGTATTTTCAGCAATCGTTATTTTTAACAATGGGCTTTTCACTGTGTTCTCCAGCTGGCTCTGCAGTCCCAAGGTTGCGGTGCAGCTCAACTCGAAATCTTTTCTCCCACTGCCATTTCCCTATCCAAGTGTTTAGGGGCAGTAGGGAGGAGCTTGTAGTCTGCTTCAGTGATTCATCTCTTCAGTTCCCTGAGCCTCAGCTGTTGTTTTAGTCTATAGAACAGTGCAGGGAGCATGCAGTGTAATCCAATTTAATTCCTCCTGTGGGGAAAGGTCCATAACAAGAGGCAGCTTGAGGGTCCCACTGGAGCAGGGAGGCAGAAAAGAAAATGCCAGGTGCCCGGCTGCAGCAAATTAATGAATTCTTCACCAGAAATGCTGAGTTCTGTTGTATCTTGGGGAAGGTGCCAAATCCCATGGCTGTGGAATGGCAGAATTTACGTAACCGTGAGCGAGATGCCTGAGACAGTTCACACTTCTCAGAACCATCATTTCAGCTCCTTCCAGGTTGAGAGCGGCATCGATTCACACTCAGTGCATGTTTACAAGCTTTTCTGCAGAACCAGAAGGGCTGGGAGGAAATTATATTTTTTTAATGAGAGCTGAGATTCTGGAGCCCAGCTCTCTGGCTAAGGGTGAATTGTATTGCAAATTCTAAGCTCCAGACTGAAAGGGACTCTGCTTAGTGCCCATCACTATAACATTACATGCTACTTTGGGGACCAAAGTGTACAAAAAGACCAAGCTCCAGAATTTAGAAACAGACAATTAGCAAACCCATGTACTAGAAAACCCAGCTCTATACTCAAAACAGAATTTCTCTTCCAAGTGCAAGTAATTGACTATTACAAAAGATTCTTTTGGCACTGCTTGATGGAAGGTTGATAGAAGCAGAGCAGTTGGGAGTTGGCTATTACAATTGCCAGTAGTGAAATGCCTCTACAGTTATAAATAATGTCAAAACAGTCATTCTCTCTTTTCAAGACAGTTATATTGTTGTATCCTTTTAATTGAACATATGAAATCAATATCAACTTAACAGTGATCTAAGAATCCATGATTTGAACAGCAGGAATTTAATGAATACCCTTTTTAAGGTAGATATCCACAGTTCAAATGTTTTTTAAAACAGCAACAAGAGACAAATGCACTTGTGGAAGGTAGAGACAAAGAGGGTCCTGATTATTGCTTTTTTTCATTCAAGCTCAGGTCCACAATTTTGTACCCATTTGATTCAAATTGCTGTGGAAACTTGTAAGGATACAATACTGAAACTTTCAAGCATGATTTAGTGTTACCTAGGTAACCATTTGTAATTAATTTTAAGCACCAGCTGGTTTGTGATGAGCATGAAACATGACAGGTTCTCAGAAGGATTGTTTCCCATTTCCTTAGCTGCACTAATAAGAGTATTAGAATTTTCTTTCAATGCCACAACAACAAAACAAGCAGTAACCTGTACATTGGTTAACTAGTGAGATCAAACTGTATTTTCTGCACTAACAAGGTGAAATGTGCAGGGGAAAATTGGCCTTCATGAACCAGAACTAAAAAAAAAAATGTACAAGAGTAAGGGACCCTAATATTTAGTCTATTAAATTGTAGTTTTTATTGTGCAAATGTTGTACATCACTTTTAATTGGTGATTTATATTTAACTGCATATAGAAATGTTCACCAGGTTAGTTGATATACAGGTTTTAGATAATTTGTATTAAATCTTATATTAAAACAGGTATCATTGTTCTTAAAGAAAACGAATCAAAACTCTAAGACCCAGATCCTCAGAGGTGTTTAAGCACTCAGCTCCCACTGATTTCCAAAATACTTTTGGGAATCTGGGCCCAAGTCCTTAGTGCTCACTAAGACCTTGAGCCTATAATATGATCCCTACCCATGGGCACTTGTGCCCACAAAGGGCACCACTGAATTTAATAGGGTTCATGCAGCCGCGTGGGTTCAGCTATATGTATCCTATTACAATATCAGGGCTTGTGTCCAAACTTGGGGGCTAGAGTCGTTGAAAATGGTATAGAGAAGTGTCATTTATGCCAGAAGACCCAACTGACATCTCTCAAGGTTTTTGTTGAGGAGGGCAACTTTTCATAAGTGGCAAGGTATGTGTTGAATCAGTGTAATCTCTTTTTATGCCCCTTTGCTGGCCTGCAGTTTGACCTGTATTAGTTACCTACAGCTCCCCAACAGACAGGATTTTGGAATACTTTCTGCAGCTTCATGTCCTTACCATGGCAAAAGGTATCCTAGATGTAATCTGAATCTAGGCCTACAAATTTACAGATTCACCCATTCTATAATTCATTCTGTACTTCTGAAGCAAACAAGCTTTTCCTCTGTTTCAATGTCTATTTTATTTTTATGAGTGGTCTGACTTGTAAAAATCTTAGGAAAAACAATTTTTCAGTTTGCACAGCCAACAAAATTTCCTGAAACAAACTTAAAGAGGAGAAGTTCGACTCAGAATTCCCTTTCGAAATCTCTCAATTCAAAATGACCGCCCTGGCAAGAAACAAAATTAAACATCTATATGCAAGCTGTAAAGAGTCACTAAAACAGTCTTGTAAAGACAATTTTGCACATGGGATATTATCCTTAGCATAAAGCACTACCTCCTCCCTTCCTAAGAAGAGTCCTTGGGGAGAAACAAATCTCAGATCTTGGGAAGTAGTCACAAAACAATCATACATCAATGTCTTTGCACAGTGTGCTGTTCTGTGTCAGATTTAGTTATGAATTACATTTTAAAATTAGTACCATCAATTATTAAACAAGTGGGCAATTTCATTACGGGATTTTTATTTTTTGGGGGGTATAAACTAGTTTTCACACATTTTGCTTTCTAACTAATTAATTAGACTCTTGGGATTATCCTCTAACCTAGAGGTAATAACTAGCTATTATATACCTGTAAATGAAGTTTATGAAAATTGCAGATTGCTGTGAGCTATCTACTCCAGCAAGACACAGCTGTCATTGCAGAACAGTGGAGAACAAGAAGAAAATACAAAACAGTGTAGGGTTTTTAGCTAAAATGATATGTGGTTAGGAAAATGCTCGCCAATCTGAACTTCCCTGGCTTCCCCATAAGTCCTTTAAATATATTTGCTTATTAATAGTGTTATTTTTGTTATTGTTACCCACAACGCCTAGGTGCAGCCCATGTGGGGATTTTTATGGAAAAAATCTAGTTTTCACTATGATGTACTCTGTATTAATCTGTAGAACAAATAGATTGTTCTAGATGTTCAGAGTAACATAAATATTTAAAGCAACATTGCCATCCACAAGTGTTCAAAAATGAGTCAGCCCTCCAAAAAATTATGAAATTGGTTTACAAATTACAGGATTTTTTGAGGAGGGTCAGGGGAGGTTTGGGTATTTTTCATCTCCTGGATTTTAAGTCTTAGATGCACGTAGGTCACGTTTTCAAGCTTTTCTCCATGAGAGCCAGAAACTCCATTTTTAAAATGAAAGCTGAGATTATTGCATAATCAGAGAATCCGGAAGATGGAACTTGAAAAAAACCACACCAAATATTTCAAGAATTAACAATATTTTTAAATCAACTATTTTTAAATTAGAAGGGCAGAGGAAAGATCAATCTCACATGCATAGCTTTAGTTAAGATTACATCTTGGATGGACAGTAAAGAGCTAAAGCACTGGAAAGAGAAGACAACATCTTCCTGACCCTGTACCGTGGCCATTCTGCTTTCCTAGAACAAGACTCCATCTAAAAAGCTCTCATCATTCACATGGCAGGATAACACAGAGTCAAAGCACCAGCAGCCTAGCATTTCATTGGCGTTTTTAAAAGGTAGGGTGTTTTAATAAAAAAAAAATTCCAATATTTTATGGGAAAATAAATATCCTTTCTTAAATTAAGAAGTTATTAAACCTGAATAAGTAAAGTCACTCAATTTTTCATTTTGTTCTGGTGCTGAACTACTTAATCACACCTGAAGGGTTGAGATTAGTAAAAGCTAAAACATTATTGCTGTTCCAAATGAATGTCTATGGAAAAGAAATTGATTTTCCAATTCTACAAATGCAAGCACTCCTGCATGGTTATATATCCAAGTCACAATTTAAAGCTTCAAATTGCTGTGGGTGAATAGTGCATGCCCTTTTTTAAAAAAAGCCCTGCAGTCTATACCTCAAGCTGCTTGAGATGAGCCAGATTCTGATCTTCAATACACCAATACAAATCTGAAGTAACACCACTGAAGTCAGTTTACTCCAGAATAACAGATCAGAATCTGTCCTATTCATTCAAGGTCTGCACTGGCTTTTGCTTGTGCAGATCTTGGAGCAGGACCTCAGAGCAAGGAGAAATGGTCTCAAGTTTAGGTTGGATATTAGGAAACACTATTTCACTAGGAGGGTGGTGAGGCACTGTAATGAGTTACCTAGGGAGGTGGTGGAATCTCCATCCTTAGAGGTTTTTAAGGTCAGGTTTGACAACCCCCTGGCTGGGATGATTTAGTTGGGGATTGGTCCTGCTTTGAGCAGAGGGTTGGACTAGATGAGCTCCTGAGGTCCCTTCCAACCCTGATAGTCTATGGCATTGGTTCTCAAAGTGGGGGTTGGGACCCCTCTGGGGGTCACGAGCCAGTTCTGTGGGGGTCACGAGCCCCTTCTGCCAGCAGCCGGCCCTGAACAATGCCGCTGCCACGGGCTGCTGGCATCTGGCCCCTGCTGCTGCAGGCAGCCCGTGCTCCTGCCGCGGTGGGCTACCATTGCTCCCATAAGGCTGGTCCCAGCCACGGCTCCTGCCGTGGCGGGCTGCTGGCGGCCCCGCAAGCCTGGTCCCAGCTCCCGCCGCGGCGAGCTGCTGGCGGCCCTGCGAGCCCGGTCCGGGCCCTGGCTCCTGTTGCAGCGGGCTGCCGGCACTGCCATGTGCCCGCCACAGCCCCTGCTGAGGTGGGCTTCTGGCGCCCCCATGAGCCCAGCCCGTGCCCACCCCAGCCCCTACCGAGGTGGGCTTCTGGTGCCCCCGTGAGCCCGGCCCATGCCGCGGTGGGCTGCCGGTGCCTCTGTGGGGCTGCTGGAACCCCCCCTTCACTGGCCTGGGGGGGCTGCTGGAACACCCCCCCCCCCGGCCTCAGGGGGGCTGCTGGAACTCCGCCATCCCAGCCCCTGCGGCAGTGGTGTGGCAAAAATTGTAGTGTTATGTAATGTTAACTGCTTATTGTGTAGGATGTATTATCTGCTTCTGGTTAACTGCTTTAGAATTGTATTTCCAAGATGGAGTCTGATTTTTAAAATGGAGAAGATCAGCTGGATGAGCATGCAGCCATAATCTAGGACAGAGACTGCACGTAGCACCTGTCAGCTCATGTCATGCATATGCAACATTGTTTGCCATACTTGTATCAGTAAGTGTGAGCCAAGGGCCGGTGGCTATGACACTTTTCAAATCTGTATACAAGCTATGTATGTGGCATTAGATTATTGGCTGTATGAAGCTGTGACACTCTTTGAATGTATTGGTTGTTTGCAGTTGTGACGATAATCAAACACTGTATATATGTTCTGACCGCCCATTGTTCTGGGGCAGTCAAGTTTGGAGTGTTAACCCCCTGGCCCCCTATTCGTGCACAAATAAACCTTTTTTATTCAGGTTACCTTGAGACTCTGCCTGTTCTTTGAAGGTGATTGGGACGGCCTCCAAAGGAACGAACACATTTGTGCAACAGTGGGCTGCAGGCACGCCCCCCCCGCCTGACCCCAAGGGGGGGGGGGTCACGCTTAGAGGCCCAGTGTGGGAAAGGGGTCACCACTACAAAAAGTTTGAGAACCACTGGTATATGGGCTGGTCTTGACTGGGGGTGGGGGGAGGTAGATCGGCTGTAGATACTCAGCTACGTTAATAACCTAGCTGAAATCGGTGTCTCTACAGCCGACTTACCTGCCATCCTCACGGTAGCAGCAGTTAGCAGCGTGGTCCCCCGTCGACTCCAGCTTGTGCCTTTTGGTGAGCTGGACTTCCGGAGTCAACGGGGGAGCCGCTGGCAATTGATTTATCGCGTCTTGACGAGACATGATAAATCGATCACCAAAAGATCAATCCTTCCCTGCCGTAGTGAAGACAAGCCCTATGATTCGACGTTGGAAAGTCCATTAGGGACAAGGGGTTTTGATATAAAATAATTAGGCACTCACAACTACCTGCTCTATAGGGGAACCTGCCACCAAACAGTACAGCCCTAAATGTACTACCTCCATTTAACGGACTAATTCCGTACAGCCCTAAATGTAATTCAGTACAGCCCTAAATGTAAAACCTCCATTTAATGGACTAATTCGGGCGAGGGGGTGTCCATTAAATCAAAAAGTCCGTTATTTAATAATAATAAAAAAATGAGCTGTCGGAGCAGCAGCCCCCCCACCACAGGGTCGGGGCGACAGCTCTGCAGCCCGCCTGCTGCCTGGACCCGGGCGGCAGCCGGGAGCCAGCAGCCAGCCTGCCAGAAATGGATCAGGAATGCATCAGACTTGCTCAGAAATTTTGTCCATTGTATCCGAAGTCCGTTAAATCGAGGGTTTACTGTAGTACTGACCAGGAAATGGACTTGCTAAATGAGCTAATTTTCCTCCTCCCACCCAGGCAATGTTGGCTGGCAGAGCTTCTACGGACTCACTTACAGGGATAGAATCAGATGTACCAGTATGATAGCAGGCAATTCTAAACCAGATTGTCCTCCCTTGGGTCAACTCCCCACAATGTCCCAGGACTCTGGACTTAGACTCTATCATTCATATCAGCCTCTGGTTAGTAACTCTCTTATAAAACACCACATCTACCGCTGGAAGGGCAAAGTTTTGCCCTTTCCCCCCCTCTTCCAGAGCTGCCTAGCTGTTATGAGTTAGAGATGTTGTCTACTAATGTACTCCTCCCCAGTCCCTTCTTTTTAATGTTTTATCCTCTTCCCCTATTAGTAATGGCAGTGTCTACATTTGTTACAGCTGTTGCTAGTAACTTTCCCAAAGCAGCAGTAACAGCCACCTGAAACTGATATGATGATTTAAAGTGTAATTGCTTCCTGAAAGGATCTGAATAGCAGTAGTGAAACCGACCAGTTTTCCTAAATTCACTCTGCTGCAAATGACAAAGCTAAGAGCAACAACAGGGGCACAAGTCAAAAATACAAGTCAAAAATCAGCCTGTGCATTTCTCCAGAATTATGCAAGACACCCTCCCAGAAACCCTTTTGAATGCACTTGAGGACTTGGGGCTTGATCCTGCACTCATTGAAGTGAATGGTAATGATTTTTATTGCTGCACTATCAACCCCTTAGAGAATAAATGCAAAATCTACCCTAATGGGGAGAGGCCTGAGCAGCTCAGAAACGGAGTTCATTGGGTACTGTGGTGTTTTAGATGCTGCTTGTAACTCTTAGGACTGGGGGACTGTAGGACAGGAGACAGGAAGGAGGGGGGAGGAGTTGAGCCAAGCCTGAGTTAGAGCTACAGGGGGGTGCAGCAGCAGATCTGTAAAGAGGTTCCACTGTTGTTAAATAAAGTCTGTTAAAGTTTTCTAGTACCTTGCCTGCTTGATACAACATTTTGGTGATGAGGATGGCCCTTCTGCCTCTGAACCCACCTGCACCCTTTCTGCAAAGCCCAGGTGAGCCTCCAATTGCTTTTACTGTCTGGATCCCAATGTTTGAGACTTATCTGCTTGCGATCAATGCTACAGAGATTTCTGAAGTAAGAAAGCGTGCTCTGCTAATCCACTGCCTTGGAGCAGAAGGGCAGCATATATTTTACACTTTTCCCCTTGCAGATGATAAATATGAGACTGCACTCACAACATTAAAGAACTTTTTTGTGCCAAAAGTGAATGTAGTAGCTAATCGCTACAGATTTTGCCAGCGTGAGCAGAAACCAGGGGAGACTATAATGCAGTATATTGCTTCTCTGAGGAGTTTGATTGTAACCTGTGACTTTGGGAATATGGCAGATGAGATGATTAGAGACCAGCTCATTCAGAAAACAACTATGCTTCATGTAAGAGAACACTTACTTCCAGAACCACAACCTACACTAGAAAAAGCAATAATCATTGCTACCCAGATTGAGTCAGCTATAGCAGAAGCCAAAACAATGAGCATGGATACAGGAGGCACAGTTCAGGCTGTGACTCCTTTGCAGAAAAGGTCACTATTGTTGCAGACAAACAATTACAAGAGGAAAACTAATGAAAACCCACAGAATCAGCAAATGCAAAGTACAGCAAAGGCATGCTTTCGCTGTGGATCCCCACAACACCTTGCAAGCTACACAAGATGTCCTGCAAAAGTAGCTCAGTGCAATCATTGCAGCAAGATTGGGCATTTTGCTAAAGTATGTCGTAGTAGCCAGTCCAATCAACAGGTGCATGCAGTTACAATACCAGATGTTACGGTGCTGAGCATAGACAAAATCACTGCTGCACATATTCCAGAACAGATAAAGTGCACTGTGAATGTTTCTGCCATACCCTCAGGCAAATCACACCCTATTCACCTAATGTTGGACACTGGATCAGCAGTATCTATATTACCCGATTCCATCTATTTGCATTACTTTAAAGATGTGCCTCTTAATGAACCCAGACTTCACTTGGTGTGCTATTTGAAAAACCAAATTCCAGTATTGGCTGCCTGCCAGCAACAGTGACTTTTGGTGATTGCTTTGTAACTGCAGAGTTCTACATTGTCCACAAAGGCACTGCTATCCTTGGCAGAGACTTATTGGCTGCTTTAAACCTCAGGGTAGCTAATGGATGAATTGATCTTCCTCAGCAAGGCACTCTTGCAGTACACACACCAGCTCCAGCTGGGACCCAAGACCAAGTTGAGGAGAAACTCGGCTGTGCATATGGGTTTCTGCATAAAGTTAAAATGTGAAATAATGTGATGCCTGTATGACAGAAGTTACGGCACTTACCATTTTCAGTCAGGGAAGCTGTTTCAGAGGAACTGAAAAAGCTTGTTCAAAAGGACATTATTGAAGAGATTGACTCCTCAGAATGGGTTTCACCTATAGTAGTGACGCAGAAGAAGGATGGAGGCATTCGCCTTTGTGTGGACTTAAGGGAGCCAAATAAAGCTATTGTGATTGACGGTCACCCTCTTCCTCACATAGAAGAAGTATTTGCAGAACTCCGTGGAGCAAAGATGTTTTCTACTCTTGATTTGCAGAGTGCATACCATCAAGTTATGTTGCATGAAGATAGCAGAGACTTCACAGCGTTTATTACACATGAGGGACTATTTCATTTTAAATGTGTTCCATATGGTCTTGCATCTGCCCCAAGTGCCTTCCAAAAAAATGATGTCAGTGATTCTGAAGACTCAACAGGGAGTTCAGTGCTATCTAGATGATATTATCGTGTTTGGAAAAACTTCTGAGGAGCATGACAATAACCTGCAGTCTGTCCTAAAATGCATCAACACAGCAGGCCTCAAGCTCAATAGAGCTAAATGCAAATTTAGACAAACTGAACTCTCCTTTAAGGGGCATACAATATCACCGGCTGGACTAAAACCTGATCCAGATCATATCCTAGCAATATCAAATGCTCCTCCTCCAACAGATTTGCAAACCTTACGCTCCTTCTTGGGTCTTACCTCCTGGTATGCAAAATTGATTCCCAGTTATGCTTCTGTCATTGAACCGTTACGGGAATTACTACGGAGAAGTTCAACCTTAGTGTGGACAACGGATGCACAAGCCAGTTTGGAAACTGTGAAAGATTTGATTGTACATAGTCCAGTCCTAGCACTATTCAGTCCTGCATTGCCCACAATTGTGACCACTGATGCTTCTGATTATGGACTTGGGGCTGTCCTCACACAAGTTCACGAGGACAACACAGAGAGGACTATTGCATTTGCTTCTAGGACACTAAGTGATGCTGAGAGAAAATATTCTACAGTTGAAAAAGAAGCACTTGCTTGTGTCTGGGCTACTGAAAAATGGAGAACTTACCTGTGGGGCCGCACGTTCAAGTTGCGCACAGACCACAGCCCTTTGACAACATTGCTAACCACAAAAGGACTGGGAAGAGCAGGAAATCGTATTGCTAGATGGTCTGCAAGACGACTCTCTTTCAATTACGAACTGGAATATAAGCCCGGAAACCAAAATGTGGTAGCTGATTGCCTTTCTCGCCTGCCTTTGTCTTCACCAGATGGTCCAACGGAGGATGAGGATGAAGTAGTTGCGCTTCTTACAAGCACTCTTACTGCAGTTACAAGAGAGCAATTCCAAGCTGCTTGTTCAGCGTGTCCAATTCAACAAAAGCTACGGGAATTTCTGACAAAGAGATGGCCCAGTAACCCTAAAAACCTGGACTCTGTTTTGCTGCCTTATTTTAGAGTTCGGGATGAACTTTCTTTGCTTGATGGCTGTGTGCTATGAGGTACACACCGGCTACTTGTGCCAGAAGATTTACAGTCAAAACTCTTACACCTGGCACATGACACTCATCAAGGAATTGTCAGAACCAAACAACGACTACGGGATCTGTATTGGTGGCCAGGGATGGACTCCCAAACTGAAGCAATCATAAAATCCTGTGTCACTTGCCAAATGCATGATAAGACAGCAGTGACAAGTATCCCACCATTACAGCCTGTTCCTCTTCCTGATTCTGCATGGGAAAAAGTTGCAATTGACATTGTAGGACCCTTTGTTACTGCTCCAATTGATAGTTGTTATGCCATAACTTTAATAGACTATTTCAGTAAATGGCCTGAGGTAGCATTTACATCGCAAATCTCTTCTGCTATAGTAATTAAGTTCCTCTCTTCAGTTTTTAGCAGGGAAGGTAACCCCAAAGAACTGGTTTCGGATAATGGTAGCCAATTTACGTCTCTGGAATTTGAAACTTTGCTAGCAGAGAGGAACATTTTACATAGAAGATCATCCTTATATTATCCTCAAGCCAATGGGGAAATCGAACGGTTTAACCGAAGTTTGAAAGAGAGTTTACAAACAGCTAAACTGGAAGGGCGATTGTGGATGCCCTTTACTACTGATTTCTTGCAAGCATACCTGGCTACGCGACATGCCACAACGCAAAGATCACCCGCAGAGTTACTGCATGGGAAACAGATGAATACTAAACTGAACATTGCTGGATTATTAAAGGCAGGGGTCTCAAACTCAATTTACTTGGGGGCCGCTGGAGGCAGAGTTTGGGTGAGGCTGGGCCGCATCGGGTATTCCACAAGAAAAGCTTTGTTTAAAAAATTCCAATCTTCTCAAATGTCTTTATTTTTATTTTTTTAACACAAAATAAGATGAAAAAATAAATAAACAAATTAAGAATTAATAAGTAAATAAGTAACGCTTATAAGTAAATAAGTTACACTGCTGTAACTCTGTTTCAACCAGAAGAGTCCGCACCAGTGGCAGGTTTCAAATCCATGAATGGCCCAGGAGGAGTGAGGGGCTCTAGCTGTGAACTTGCCGGCCCCTGTTCAGAACAAATAGGTTCTGTGTGCATCAGAACGACCTTGCTCCTGCCCCAAGCAGATCCTAGAGCGGAGACCAGCATCTCAAATGCCTGCACTCTGCACCTGGGCAGCCTGGGGGATTCCAATCCTTCTCCAGCGCTTCTATGCAAGCCATTCCACTTGGTTTCTTTAATGCTCTTCGATTCCTGCCTGGTGCATTAGCCAGGCTGATTTAGGCTAGAGCACAGTGTACAGGGCATGAGCACTGCCTGCTCTTGACTGAAGCAGCAGGGACCTGACCCAGCCCTGTGCCCATGGCGGTGCATGTTCTTCCCCATGCAGACAGCTGCTCCCCAGGAGAACAAGGGCACCTAAACCCACACCGGGAAATTCCCTTTATCTCAAAGCTGTTGCAGCCAATACAGGGAATTCTTTATCTGTTAAGATGAGGTCTAATAGAGACTGACCACAGCACTGGATGTATGATAACTTAGGTACAAGTGATTTTGAGCTATGTGCAGTCCAAATAAAGTCTAGAGCAGTAATATAGAAAAACAAAAAAAAAACAAAAAAAACCCCACTGTTTCAGTTTGTTTCTCTGCTTGCATGAAGCCCGGTCGATCCCCCGCCCCCGAGCAGCAACGCTGCTATAACTCTGTTTCAGTTTGTTTCTCTGCTTGCATGAAGCCCGGTCGATGTCCCGCCCCCCGCCCCCGAGAGCCAACGTGATTGGTAGGTTCGTTCAGCTCCGCACACAACACTGTAAAGTGCCATTCATATAAAACTCGCGGGCCGCACTAACATTAAACTTTCATATTAAGGTGGGGGGCCACAAAATATCGTCTCGCGGGCCGCAATTGGCCCGCGGGCCGCGAGTTTGAGACCCCTGATTAAAGGCAAGACCTGATGCCATCCCCAAATGAGGATGATGTGAGGAAAACAGTTGAACAGAACCAAGCAAAGTATAAGGCTTTCACAGACAAACGGCGGGGTGCTAAGGAACCAAAGTTTGAGTGTGGGTCCTTCGTTAGAATAAGAAAACCTGGACTTTTACGCAAAGGAAACCATAAATTCACAGCTCCTCTTAAAATCACAGAGAAGAAGGGACCTTACACCTATTGACTTTCTGATGGGCGAGTATGGAATGATTCTTATCTTGCACCTGCCTATGCACCACAAGGAGATTATGCCAACACCCAGTCTGCATTGGATGACTTCACTGTAGTACCAACACAACAAGACATTGCACTGGAACCAGGGTTTGAGAGGCGGTCTGTCAGACCCAGGCAACCACCCGTCTGGACTAGAGACTATGTTATGTAGTATTTACAGTGTTTTCAGTATAACAATTATGCCAATAGTATAGTGTCTTGTTCTGTATTTGTTTCTGTGATTAGAACAACCATGGTTATTTTAATTGAGAGAGTTTCTTAAGAGAGGAGGGAATGTGGTGTTTTAGATGCTGCTTGTAACTCTTAGGACTGGGGGACTGTAGGACAGGAAACAAGAAGAAGGGGGGAGGAGTTGAGCCAAGCCTGAGTTAGAGCTACAGAGGGGTGCAGCAGCAGATCTGTAAAGAGGTTCCACTGTTAAATAAAGTCTGTTAAAGTTTGCTAGTACCTTGCCTGCTTGATACAACAGGTACCTATCGTGAAAGAGAGCAGTGCAAGTGCTCAGCTGCAATTCAAACCTGCTTTTAAAACACATTCCTGTGTTTCTAAACAGAATTATGTAATGCCTCTTGGCAAATTACAATTATAACCTTGCTGGGTGTGAAATTTTTGCAAATTAGATTTTATGGGTGATTTTTATATCTTTTGTTTTTATTTTGAGAAGAGCATGGTTCCCATCAGCAAATTAATTTGTTCCTATAATTAATTCCTGCTACAGCTCTTAAAGTGGTATATTATCATAAATTAAGACAAACCAGAAATCTGTTATCAGAAGTAAAGTGGAGTATCTGCAGGGGGAAATTTCTTACCACTGGATTTGCTTAAGTAGGTATAATATGTGATACACCTCTCAGTATCCATATATTCTTATGTTTGGAGATATCCTCTCATAAGGCTCTAAACCATTTATTGCTGGATTTGCTAACCCTAATAGACTTAAGTAAGACATCTTCTTAGGGGTAAATCCATATCTCTCCACAGAAGTCAACAAAGCTATGCTGATTTATACCAGCTGACGATAAGGCCACCAATGTTCAGCAGTTGAAGCTGTGTCTAGTGAACAATGAGATGTGATCAGCACAGCATATGTTATATTTTCTGTAATGTATTATTTAAAAAGTTGGATGGATTGTTAATTATTGGGAATACTCAGCTATTTGAACCTCAGTGTGAAAATGCATGAGCTTGCTAAACAAAGCACTGAGATACTTCTAAAAATTGTGAAGGATAATGTTTGAGGACTCAGAGCATTTGTAGCCTCAGGCTATGCCATGAAACAGCCATGGACTGTGACTAAAAATCCACAAAACAGTTTTAAAGAATCATTGAGGAAGGGCGGGGGAGGGAAAGAGGGAGGAAAGCATGCTTAGAAGTGTTTGACTTTTAGTGTTTTCTGAATACATATAAGATGAAAATGTTAAAATAGAATATTACCATACTAAACCAGTTTAGTTTCAGCATTCCAAAATCTCTTTGGGTTTCTATAAAAGAAACAGCAATGAAAAGATCTAGGTAAAAGAACACTATTTTCATATCAAAGCATTCTTAGAACAGAACACTATTTATGGATGATTTTAAATTCAGTAGCATGTCCAAGTACAGTAATAAAGAATCTCTAATAGGTTACTTTCAAGTTTAATGATACATACTTAATAAAATCACATACAGGTAAAACAGAACATTAAGTTTTGTTAGCCAGAATTTTATTTCTCTGTCTTATTAATCCATGTGTCTGAGTTCTTTTTCTGCATCGTTGTGTCTGTTCAGTTTTAAAACTGATTCCTGGCAGCACAGCCTGTGTGTCACCCAGGAGGCTTACTTAGAATGATTGCCTCTTAATAGCCCTCACATTGGAGTTGTTTACTGCCAGCAGCTGAAATTAACCATAGTGCCTGGTAGCCCAAGAGAAACAAAATTTCCAAATTAGAGGCTCAGCACTTTTCATTTCTCAGGGAGCCTTTACATCAAATATATTCAGAGAGCCAAGTCATTTTAGTCATTTAAATCTGAGCAAAGGATTAACAGAACATTGTCAGTGATTTACCACAACAAATAAGACACATAACAAAATCAGTTAATATTAAGTCCAGTTTAAAATTGATTCACATTAGTATATGTTTGGTGTTTGTATATAAGAAACTAATAAAGCCAGTCATAATGTGAGAAGATGCTGTGTAAGGTTATTTGTGCAAATTTGCTGATGCTTCTCAATCCTGAAGTGCACTATTGCTGTTAGTACTGTCCTCTGCCTGTCATGAGAAGAGAACAACAGCTGTGCTTGACTGCATACTGATTGGTGCTGTGAGCAAACCTCTGCAAGGGACTGTGCTGGAACAATGGGCTTAATTCTCCTCTAATTTAAACTGATTTTACAACAGTGTAATTCCATTGACTTTGCAGTCGCTCCTGATTTACACCAGCACAGCTAAAATGACAATCAGGCCATTGAAGCAGTCTTGCTTGAAACCTTTTGTCAGTGGAAGTGAAACTCTGGTCTTCCTACATGAAAAGTTATTGCTTTAATCCATTCTTTTGCCTCCTCAAACTCCAATAACTTATTTTAAAGTATGTAGGGGAAAAGGTATATGTACCAAAAAAAGTTAAAAATCAAGTTAAAGCAAATATTTACCACCAACACTTTAATCTAAACAAAGTTGAGATTTTCCTCTTCACCTAGCACCAGGCCCCACTTAGAAATCCATGGCAAAGTTCCCCTTTACTTTAGTGATCAGGCTCCAGCAAGAAGACAGATAATATAGATAGACATTGCATCATGCCCTGAAAGTCAGAAAATTCGGGTTCTTGCAAAGCATGACATGTGGGAAGTGAATTCTGCAGTCAGGAACATTTGTGAAGGTATCTTGCTATCTGGCCACTCCTAAATACTTGCATGGTGTGAAAAAGTACATTATACGTAAAGGGTATTTACAAATAAAATCGGTCCTCTTAAAGATAGGGCTTTGTTAAGGCTTCTGTTTATCTCATCTAGTCTGTTTTACCTTTATCTACTTAATCTATTATATTTATAAACACAAGTTATCTTAGTCTTTATATATAGTATATCAACTAAACAAAAAGCCATTTAGAGGAAGAACGGAATACTTGGTCATCAAGAAAGGAGGCATTTTATTCTGCTCTCTGGCTAAATAATTAGTAGGTACATTGTTTTTCAATTAATAATATATAGGCTCACTGGGATATAGTCTGATGGTTGGTATATGTAGCTATGTAAATATCTGAGGTTGATGCTATGGGCTAGAATCTGTGTGAGAGACCGAATGTTCTCAGGGGGCAAGTCTGAGACTATAGAATGGACTTCTCCAGGAATTGAGGACCATCATATCCTATTCCATATATAAGGGGCATTTCTTTCACCTTGTCTTCTGTAACATAATACATAACATCCTTTATATAACTCATCCCCCCACACACACCCAAAACTCCATACCAAAACAAGACACTTCACTGCACACGCTTCCCCCCCCAGGGAGAGGAGGAGAGAACAAACATAGGACAAATGTTAGTCATGTTATTTAATGCACTACTAGAAGGTGCTCAGATATGACTATGATAAATGTGGTGTAAGACTCTCTATAGAATAGAATTAGGATTAGGGTTAGGGCAGCTTTTGCATGGATTCATCACTCAAAGGATGCTGTAAAGCCAACTTTACATGGCCAAAGGTGATGTCTCCTGTAGAGGGGGAGAGGAAACCTAGGCAGTTCAGTGCTACCATAGGGACTCCTACTAGACTTCTTGGCTGGAGTCAGAACAGAGGGTGTGACTGGGGAAAATGGGACATGGTCTCAGTATGCCTGAGCTTCAGCTCCCACAATGATTCCCTAGTAGCATAGGCTACCAATTCAATTTAGAGCAGCCCTTGGACTGTTCTAATCAGTATAGGGGGACTAGCCCAATGCAGGGAAATACAGAAAACAAAATGACTTTTTTTTATCTTGCACCCTTCAATCTAAGGAATTTGCCTGCCTGTCTGCATGGGGTGGGCAAATGGGTGTGTGTGAATTGAAAATAAACAGTGAAATTGAATTGAAATTGTAACTGTGTGAGCAACACACTTTGCTTCCTATGGGGACTGATATTTTTTTGTTCTGTGTGTGTCATTATTTTTACTCTGAAATAAATCAGCCATTCTATAGGAACCTTTTTCCAGCAGGCTTTTGTAGTGCCTGGCCCTTTAACTTTGGGAAAGATGAGCAGCTGCTGCCCTAAGGTGCTCATTTTGCATTTGAACTGCTGCAGGCTACACCTCCCTCCCTTCCAGCTGGTGAGTTTTCTTTGCTCCTGTTATAGCTTTCTTTTTTTCCTCCCTTTTTTATTTATTCTTGAGGAGCTGGCACATCCTAACAAACTCCATGTTACTCTAGCAAGCCAAAACATTTGCACTGCAGGGGGACTTGCCACTTTGTTATAGGCGAACAACAATGCAGGAAGCAACTGGAGGTGGAACATTTTTCTTTGTGTGGTATTCATCCATTTATGCAGCTGACTGATCCCTTTGAAATGATTTGCATAATCTGGCAGAAGTGGGAGGTATCTTGCAGACATGTAGAAGTGAATCAAAGTTAGTTTGCTGTAATGGCCCGCTCAAAATTATGTGGTATTCTTTACACACAGCAAGAAATACTCAGCTCAGAAGTATCCCATGAATGTGTCTTTCTTTCAATACAATCCTTGCATATTTATATGAAATTTGAAGTATCTAGTCTCTCTGTCCTGAAGTTTGAGTGCCATCAAACAAAATCCATCTTGCCAGTTAAAAACAAAACAAAACAGATAGGTCCTTGAGCTTGTTTTATCTGTAGATATTATATTCTTAAACTAAAAAACAGGATTTGAGAAATTAAAACATAGATTGTGTTCAAAGATTTTGTAAAGTAGTGTGTGTGTGTATTCTATTTTCAGGTGTTCTCAAAAATGACATGATGATAGAGATCATGAATTGTATGAGCATTCTTGGGTATTATTTGGTGTTATCATGATTATGTGTACAAGCTAGCACCTCAAGGCCCCATTGAGCTAGCTGGCATACAAAAACTTAGTCAGAGACAGCCCCTGCCCCCATTTGCTTATGATCTAAGTGAGTGGTGGAAAGAAGTGGTTTTTATCCCTCATTTTACAGATGGGAACTGCAGCATAGAGAAACTAAAGGTCAGATTTTCAAATGGGTTTAGCATTCACATTCAAGTTAAGATTTACAAAATCCTCTGATTAGGTAGCAAAATAAATAGCCAAATTTTAGGCAGTGAGTTGTCTTGAAAATCTGAACCTAAGTGACTTGTATAGATCACACCAGCAATATTGGCAGATCCTGGAACTGAAGCTAAATCTGTTGAGTCCCAGTCCAGTATATCTGTCACAAGAACATATTTCCTCTCATACTATTTTGGATGGGAAGGGGAAAGTGATCCTGAATCTTTTCTTTACTACCGAGAACTTAATCCAGAAACTGGAAAACAAGTGCACCTGGTTAAGATGTATATAAAACAATAGTAATGTTTTCAGTGGTATCTAGGTCTGTCTGGGACCAAAATATTTAACTCACTTGGGTGCAGGATCATTGTATGACTTGTCTATTACCTGGGAGGAAAAGAGCAGGCTGGGAGATCTTGCTAACTTTTAAAAATGGCTTTGATCCATTTTTACATCTCCTATTATTCTCACTAGTTTTAGCTGTTGTTAAGGTGATTCAAGAGACCTTTTGGTCCTTTGTTAACTTTCTCTTTTATAGTTCTTAGATGTTCATCTGCTCAAAAAAGTCTCTAAAGCTGTTAGTAAAAATAATACCTGAATATCTAACATGCAAAGATTCAGTGTGGGATGATAGTAATAATACTTTGCCACTTACAAGCATACAACACTTTCATCTAATGATCTCAACATACAATTTAGTATTAAAGAGCTATCATCTTACACTTTAAAATTGCTCTTTTCCTTGCACGTGATGTTCCATAGGCTCGCAGTATATTGACAGTGCATCTGAGAATAGTGAGTCAAGAAGATGGGAATAGTAGAATATAGCTTTGTTTTTTAAATGTATCTGAAAATTCTAACTTGTTGCTTTGTTTTGTAGATGTATGTGTGCCATTCTTTATGTATGTTATTTGCTACTTTTGTTTAATTTTAAAAAATATTTTAAAAAGTAGAGATTTCAACGTTTAAGCTTCCCCACATAGGGGTGTGTGGGAAGCTTAGACGCTCTCTTTTTTATGGGGGGGCGGGAGGTATGGGTCAGTGGTTTAATCATTGGCCTGCTAAACCCAGAGTTGTGAGTTCAATCCTTGAGGGGACTATTTAGGGATGGGGGCAAAAAAAATTGTTGGATGATTTAATTGGGGATTGGTCCTGCATTGAGCAGGGGATTAGACTAGATTGTCTCCTGAGGTCCCTTCCAACCCCAATATTCTATGAACCATGCAAGTATATTTGGAGGTGGGGTAAAAGTGGTAAGATTCTCAATTACATTTTCAATGGGGCTCCACAAAACAGACTGTCCCTGGTCATCGTCACTCAGATAAGTTTCCTACTAGATTTTAAGGTGTTGGCATTCAGTAAGGGAGCAGATAAACTCTGACTCCTCCATTAGTCTGTGCCGTGCATGGAAGACTATGGAATGTACCATCTACCCACAAAAAACAAACTCTTCAAAAATAAAACTAAGTTCTTTAAGTTTTCTGCGATGGTATTTTTAAAATAGGGCAATTCTGGCAATATGAGGCTGCTCTAGAAATGGTAGAGAATATCTGGACTTTAGAAAGAGATAATATTCTTTTCATGCTTAACAAAGTAATGCACCTAGAGATTTATTTCTCATCTCTAATGCAGTTTTGACAGAATAACGGCACATTCTGAACCTGCTCTTTTGCTTTTATCAATTCCTGGAGCATAGCATGAACATAGACTGATACAAAAACAAATGGCAAGGCACCCTTAGAATTTAAATTTCTCTGTTCCCTCTATATAAAGCAGGCCTTGCCCAGCCACACACTTTGGGAGAAGTCTTTGCTGTAAAGAGGCATTCTATAAAGGACTTCAGTGGAGTTAGAAGTCAGAGAGCACTAGTAGCCTTATTGAAGGGAAAAGTTGCAGATAAAATGAAGGAGCATTTCAATTCAATCCAGAAGAGACTGTGAAAGAGGCACAGTCTGTTTCAGTCTTTTGCTGTCTTGGCATGGTACAGGACTGTGAATAAGGATAAGGAAATGGAAATAAGCACTCTGTCCTGATTTCCACACAAGGGAGAGACTGGAGTGCTGATCATTAAGAGATCTCTTCAACTGCTTCCGCCTGGGTATATTTATAAAGAAAAATTGTTAGATGCGGGAGAGAGAGTGTCGTAATGTTATGAATTCCTAACAGCTTGTTGTGAGCTGAAAGGTAAAATGCCTAGTAGAAAGAGAACCCTAGAGTTTCTTTGCAGCAACAATATGGCTGCATTGGAGAGAGACAAAGAATACGCTTATTGTAGATTTTATATAGGTATAAATCTCATCCCTCCTTCTACCCACCAAAAACAACAGTGTGGACAAATATATCCATATTTAGTTGCTTACTAGATCTAGAAATATATTCCTACTTCAAAGATAAATGAACACAAAATGTGTGCGACTCTTACTGTATCATAACAAAGGTGTTGGGGTTTTTTTTGTTTTTGGGGTTTTTTTTTGAGGAAACATCTGCCAATTTGTCCAGCTATTAGCAAAAACTGCATGTGGAGCTGTAGCATTTCAAAGTGCAGGTTCTAGGATTTTCCCATGCATATAGTTTGTGTATATTGGCTGTATAGAAGACTGATCTATTGAGGAGTTGGGATGTGGGGAATGAAGTAAATTTTCCCATTTATCCCCACCAGTTCAAATTGTCCCTCTATATCATACCCTAAACATACCCAAGTGCACTGAAGCAGAGCATACACAGGATCTATAATCTCTTTCTAGGCT
This sequence comes from Sternotherus odoratus, assembly GCA_032164245.1. NCBI lineage: Eukaryota > Metazoa > Chordata > Testudines > Kinosternidae > Sternotherus > Sternotherus odoratus. Next base: position 58,520,787 of record JAVMKO010000008.1, read on the forward strand.
TCTCTGAACCTGTTCCCTGTTCTGTGCAATAAGAAATGCACTGGTTTTGCAAACATGGGTGGAGATGAGAATCTAGGCCCTGCAGAGACTTAGTATTTTTGACCTATCAGAAAGAGGTTGCTCTTAGTAATTGCATAGGTCCAGATTGTTCAAAGCAAAATTGAGCAAAATTCCCATTTAGGCATCTTTTTAAAAAATGGCCAGGTTTCTAAAATGCTCAGCAGCACACAACATAGGTTTTTGGAAAATCTGGTCCATAAATTCATTTTGTCTCAACTGTACTGAAGAATCATTTTTTGTATAATCTACTCTTGTAAAATCTAGTTCACTTTCTCTGAGTTTCCATTTGAGCAGAACTTCCCCATGGTGACACAGAATCTAAATTAGACCTAAAATCTCCCTAGGATTCTTACCAACTTCCCTGCCATATGATGATGAATGTCTATAAATTACTTTGATGAAAAGTGACCTAGTATATAAGTACAATTTTATTAATATTGTAGTTATATCTGTAGAGAATGCTCCTTCTCGACTCGTACACATAATCACTTCAGTGAGTCTTCTTGTGTGAGTAAGGTGAGGAGGATTTGGCCCATAGTAGGTTTTTTTAAACATTTATGGATATGTGGAGTGATTCTGATTGAGACACCTTGTTAAATAAGGATGGTGCTCAGCTTGTAGTTCTGGCATCTGAAATGCTGGTTAGAAGATGACACTGTTCTCTATAATTAATTCATATTTTGTGTATTATTGCTACAGATCCATATAGATGTACATTGTGCTTTACAGACAGAGAAACAAGGTGACACTCTAAAACCCTGTATTTGGGACTGAAATACCGTATTTTTCGCCCTATATGACGCTCCGGCCTATAAGACGCCCCCTCGTTTTTCAATAAAAAAGCCGGACCAAAAAAAAAAAAAAAAAAGCGCCTCGCTCTCCCGTCCCCGCCGCGCGGGCGGGCTGCCGGGAGCGTCCCGGTTCCCCCCTCCCCGCCGCGGGCGGGCTGCAGGGAGCGCTCCCGGCAGCCCGCCCGCGGCAGGGAGGGGGGAACCGGGATGCTCCCGGCAGCCCGCCCACGGCGGGGAGGGGGGAACCTCGGCAGCCCGCCCGCGGCGGGGAGGGGGGAACCGGGACGCTCCCGGCAGCCCGCCCGCGGCGGCGAGGGGGGAACCGGGGCACACATTCGCCCTATAAGACGCACCAACTTCCCCCCCCCGTTTTGGGGAAGAAAAAGTGCGTCTTATAGGGCGAAAAATACGGTACATGTGGCACCAGGCTGAGCCCATGGAGGATTGGAACCTAAGTCATAGCATGACTAAGAGTGGAAAATAAAGTAGAAGGGGAATATGGGAAAGAGGACACCATTAACCATACAATTCACAGGATCTGTTTTGATTGGTTTCTCTTTTGTCTTTGTTTTGATATATTATCGGTGAGATCTTCAAGAAGGCAGAGCACTGGCCTACCCTTGTCCCGATGCTTTCTTTGGGAGCAGAACTGAGCCATATTATGGGGTGTATAGATCCTAGGCTGTCTCAGCTCGTAAAGGGTTAATAGGAAAACTGATTGCCAGTTCCATTGTGGATGATTGGCAGACTCACAACAGCTGCAGAGATAAAAGGACTGCAGAGGACAAGAGCAGGGTGGCTGCTAGAGAGGCTGAGGAGTTAGAGAGTGGTAGTCTTCACTACGAGGGGGCACCTAAGATCATGGGTGACTGCCAACAGGTCAGCACTGAGCACTTTAGGAAATCTTATAATATATTTCTTGTCTGAGGGGAAATGAAGCAGGAATGATGGAGCCAGAGGTCAGTATTGCAAGACTAGCCAAAAAGATATCGTGAGTGATTTGAAGGAATAAAAATAAATAGTATGGTGTGGTGTGAGAAAAGGTACTGATTGCTTATTGAGAAAGAAAACGGGGAGCAGCCTGGCATGTTGGACTGAGAGTCTATGGTGTGAGTGGAAGAGTGATTGAGATAATATTTTTATGTATGACAGAAGGGATATAGAAAATAGAGGGTGAAGTACCTGTGAAGGGGATTGGAAACCAGTGTAAAGGTACAGGGATAAAGTCACAGTGGGAGGCAAAGGGGACTATTTTTAACAGCAGAATGTCCAATGGATTGGAGGAGTGCAGAAGAGAGAATTGGAGAGGCCTGAAAGAAGGTAAGAGATGATTAGGGCATGGACCAAAGGTTTAGTAGCAGGGATAAAGGAGGAGGATCCAATTTTGGGATACTTTAGAGGACATAACAGCCTGCTTATGGCAGGAAGAGAAAGAATAGTTAAAGTTATGAAGCTGCATTTCTGGGGCGAGGATGAAATTACTGATAGGGAAGGAAATAATTCAGTTTGGAGGTGAGAGGGGTAAGAGTCCCCCGACTATCTGGTCCAATTTGCATTGACCGGGAGCAGCTGTTGGAAAGAGAGCTGGATGTGCAGGACTGAGTCTATGAGGAGAAAAATTCAATACATTAGATACACAGGACCAAATTCAGAGTTCACCAATGACCAACTTGTATCAGCTAAGTTATGTAAACACTCTGTAAAATATCTCCAGTACAGGCCTGCTATGCCAGGTACAGGGCTGCTTCTCAAAGGCATTCTAGAACATGCTAGGCATTCTAGAAGATGTGCGTGGAGCTGTATCCGGGGCTGAAATTGCACCTCAGCAATTCCCTAATTCGGCAACTCCCATACAAGCTGTGGCAACACAGAGCACAAGTCAAGGCAGCCCTTGGGGCTTTCTTAACCCCTGGGGTTTGGATAACCTAGTCCGTGGATTAAGCTGTTTCCACTATCTCTGGGTAAGCATTACAATTGGTATAGGGATGAAGGTGAGGGGGTATGAGGAGGATATGACTGATGTCACATGAGAATGATAATGGAGCTGGGATTCTGGACTTGGTCATGAGAATCATTAGTGTCAACTATGAGACTATGGCCAGTATATCAGTGAGGGCAGAAGTAAGATTACAGGAAATTATTAGAAGTGAGGAAAATTCTGTCAATAGAAGCTAGTGCAGGGGTGGGCAAACTTTTTGGCCTGAGGGCCACATCGGAGTTCAAAATTGTGTGGAGGGCCGGGTAGGGAAGGCGGTGCCCTCCCAAACAGCCTGGCCCCGCCCCCTATCAACTCCCACTCACTTCTGGCCCCCTGACTACCCCCTCTCAGAACCCCCAACCCATCGCCCTATCTGGAGATCCCTTACTCTAATGGCCCCCCAGAGCCCCACCCCCTATCTAAGCCCCCCCTGCTCCCTGTCCTCTGACTGCCCCCTCCAGAGACCCCCTGCCCTTAGCCACCGCCCCAAGACCCCACCTCAAGCCCCCCTGCTCCTTCGCCCCTGACCACCCCCTCCACAGGTCTCCTTTTCCTTACTCACCCCCCCAGGACCCTATCCACTTATCCAAGCTTCCTTTTCCCTGACACCTATCTATACCTCCACCCCCAACAGGGCCCCTGGGACTCCCATGTGCCATCCAACCTCCTCCCTCCCCCCCCCCCCACCTTCTGCCCCTTTAGGTAACCTGCCTGGCCCCGGTCCTCTTACCTCGCCGCTGCCTAGAATAGCGTGTCTGGCCCAAAGCCAGACACACGGCTGCGCTGATCTCCCAGAGCGCGCAACGTGTCTGGCCGGGAGCTGGACACGCTGTCGCGCAGCCCCGCCCAACAGCGCTGCTCACGCGGCCCTCTGGGGCCGCGGGGGAGGGAGACAGGGCAAGAGGGGCTGGAGCAGTTTCCCTACCGTGTCCTGCCGAGGCCACGCGGGAGGGGGCCAACGGGGGAACAACTTCCCCAGTGCAGCAGCTGAGGCCGCGGGGGAGGGGCAAGAGCAGCCTCCCCAGCCAGACCTCGGGGGCCGGTTTGGAGGAGCCCGCGGGCCGGATCTGGCCCGCGGGCCGTACTTTGCCCACTTCTGAGCTAGTGGTATAGGAAGGGAAGGAGTACTCATGGAAGGAATTTTTCAGATAGAATATAATGTAGTATGTTTAAAAGCAGGGGTAAAGTACTGGAAGAAAGAGAGTAATTTACATTGAAAACAGGGGAGTTTTTAGTGGGCGTGAAAGAAAAGGGCAGGGACCAGAAGAAAGAGCAAGGTAAAAAATGGATTTTTTTCTTAGCATCCATTTTCCTTGAAAGAAATAGATGAAGTATCATTCTTTACATATTAATTTATACTCCAGGGGCTACCTCTAAACAATAATATATTCATGTGCTAATGTCAATCAAGCTAGAAAATCTTCTTTTCTGTAGACAAAAAACAGTAGTTTAATGTTTTACTGTATCCTCGTGACATTTTGAAATATATTGTATATAATGAATCATGACCAAAAAATTCTCAGATGATAAGACTATAAAAATTTAGATGGGCCACTCTGCAGGAAACATTTTATTCTGCATTTGCTGTTACTATTTCTTGCTGTTAATATGTTCTAAAGTCTGTTTACAAATACAGTAGACTCTCGATTATCCAGGATTGGGTTAACCAGGATGTGGATTAACCAGGATGTTAAAAACAAACAAACGTGTAACTCACAGGGGGGGCTCTGGCTTTGTTGCCACCCCAAACACACACAAAAAACCCCACCAGGGTGCAGGGCAGCCAGTGAACCAACACTCACTCCCACCGGCGCAGGGTGGCTGGTGAACCAACCTCCCTCCCCATGTTTCCTATGGATGGTGATTATCTGGGATTTTATTCACCAGGATTTATTTTTTTCCCCTATCATCCTGGATAATCAAGAGTCTACTGTACTGTCAAAATAATGAGGAACTGAGAATGCAAAACCCCCCTGTACAGATGATTCTTTAACTTTAGTTTTGAAGCATATATTTTTTCATCATCACTGCAATTTTCCCCTGAGCTCCAGCCCAAGCCCAAATACCCACACTGCAATTTTATAGCCCCCCAGCCTAAGCCCTGCAAACCCCAGTCAGCTGACCTGGGTTCTGACACTGTGCTATTTTTTTTTAAATGGAAGTGTAAACATACTCTTAATCTCTCCATTCTCCCTCTGTAAAATGGGCTTAATAGCACTGGCCTGGGGTTGTCATGAGGGTAATTTCATTAAAGACTGATATACTCAGACAGTATGGCAATGGAGGACATATAAGTAACTTACTTTCTATTCTAATCTACACTGTAAACAAACCTAACATATGACCAATTAATTCAAAGGGTTTATTCAAGTTAAACACTTTTCTAGATCAGGGGCTTATCTCCTGTGTAACCCTGCTGACTCCAGTAGAGTTGCACAGATGTAACTGAGGGCAGAATTTTGCTGCTAATGTTTCATTTCAGCAATAGGACATGACAGGCAGGGCATTTCTAGAGAAATTAAATTGTTGCCGAAGGCGAAGTGACTTTTTACCTCCTAGAAAGCTTTTCAAAAGCCCAAAGAAAACCCTGCTTTAGTATAAAGAAGGACATTTTAAAATATCATGGAATTAGTACAGTTTTCCTGAACTTTAAGCTGTTATCAGATTCATATATCGTATATCCCAGTAGTTCTTATGGTCATCTTCAATTATTTTTCAGCCCTCCTGTCCCTTTGTCATGGTCTCCATTTTGCACATTTTTTTAAAGGTTAGATTCATAAAATGACAGTGAGGAGATGGTGGTGCCACCCTTTGAACTTCTAGTCCAGTTCCCAAGGGAAGACTATACACACAGCTTGATTGGTACAATTCAGGATCAGGTCCTTTAGAGTGTTGCAGCACTGAGATATATTTATAATAAAACATTTATTACCAGATTATCCTTACTCACTATCTTGTACATGATAATTAAAATAGAAATGGTTACATATAAAACAAAAATTATAACCTGCTTCTCAGTTCTTTCCCCTAAAGCAGGGGTGTCCAAACTTTTTGGAAAGAGGGCCAGATTTGGTAAGGTGAAGATGTGTGAGGGCCGACCCCCTCCCCCCCCGCTCCGGCCGTGCTCTCGCTCCCTCTCTCCCCCGGCTTGCCTCGCCTCGCCTCCTGCCCCGGCCCCGGCTCCGCCTCCGCTCTTCTCCCCCCCCGGCTTGCCTCTTACTGACCCCACCCCTCTCCTCCGGCTGCGGCTCCGCGGACCACCCAAATTATCGCGCACTGGTTGGCGACCGCTGTTTTATACTGTTGTCAACAGTGCTGGTGGGCCGCATATTATTGATTTTATAGCAGAGCCTGTGGGCCGGTGAAAATTTGAACACGGGCCTCAATTGGCCCCCGGGCCGGACTTTGGACATGCCTGCCCTAAAGCATTCTCCCAGTGTCACCAACCTACATGGCTAGAGTCCACCATCCTTAGATGAAGAACCACTGTCTTGTTTGCTCTCTCAGTGATGGTTAGAGATGTGTCCTTTTGCCTTTCCCTTATATTCCCCAGAGTCATTATTTTTATCCCCAGAGTCAGAAAAAAACCTAATCTTTATTCTATGTGGCTGGTGACTTTAAGTTGACTTCACATCCTCATGTTGGTGTCATATGCAAATAGGCTTCTTGTGAGTTGACTTACAATGCTTAATTTACATTTGATAGAGAGATACACATCTTATCTGTTGCCTGAAATCAACTTGTTTGTCAGCTCTACCTTGGATACGGGATTTAAAATACATGTTTAATACACATACACAGCTTCTTAAATATCATCTTAAATACCATATATCACACAGGTTGTGAGGATCAATATGATCCTGGCCATCATCTGAGATCTCAGATGACATTCTTTATAGACAAATACTATGACAGCAATGTAATGAGTTTGTAAGGCCTGATAGGAGAAGTTGTTATAGAACAGTGAAGCCTTTGCATTGAGCAGCTCTTATGGTCATAATCTTCAATCTAAATATTTAACTAAATCAGAATAATCATCAAGTGTATTTAATCACAAATACATTTTGATATTTTTGATTCTGCATAAATATTGATTTGGTAATGCAAGGCAGCTATGAATGGTATTAAGCAATGTGTTGGGAAGGAATAATTGATGCAAGGTAGATCCTGTTCTTTACAATAATTTAATTTTTTGTTAGAAATCTCTATTTTGAATATGGGATATTGCTGAAGGGTTTGAACAATCCCCCATTAAAGTGTAAATTCTATATTCCAATAGACTGTAGTGTAAAAACAAACAAACAGGGACTTGAGCTTATCAGATGATAGTTAAGTCATGTTGTTCTCATTCACCAACCACTTGCATCCCTAGAGAGTCCAGATACTCAATGAAAGAGCAGTGCAATCTGTTGTAGGTCAAAAAAATCAACAGACTTCATTTCAGCTACACACCTACTTAACAATCTATTTAGCATCCCTTTCATGGTCTTTAGAACAATTACATTGTATTGTTGTATCAAGCAGGCAAGGTACTAATAAACTTTAACAGACTTTATTTAACAACAGTGAAACCTCTTTACAGAGCTGCTGCTGCACCCCTCTGTAGCTCTAACTCAGGCATGGCTCAACTCCTCCCTCCTCCTTCTTGTTTCCTGTCCTACAATCCCCCAGTCCTAATAATTACAAGCAGCATCTAAAACACCACATGTATTTCAGCATTTCACTCCCATTAATTTTATTTAAGAAGGCTTGAAATTGGACCATTGAGTTTGTCTCCCACCTTCTTAGTGTCTTCTGTCTGGTGGAAGAAAAGATAAATAATTATGCCTGGAGTTTGTAAATATCATTGCATATGCAAGTATAATAACTTAAAGGCAGTTGATTACTTTTGATTTAATGTTGATATGAAACTTAGTTTTATTGGTTACTGTGTAGTACAAAAAAGAGCATTGGCATTTGTTCTTCTAGCACTTTGTCACTGTTTTTATTATAACTTTTCCTGTCCCCCAAGCAGCTGCTAAAAACTTTGATTAAATTGAAAAGGTGAGATGCAGGCAAATTTATCTGATATCATTATAAGATCCTGTTAACTGAAAACCTATTTCCATGCTCTAAATCCACATTTTAAAGTTTAATCATTGTAGTGCAAAGTGGTGTATTTTTCTTCACAGTTTTGAGCTGAACCAAAGTTTAATGTACTTTCTGGAAAAAGCAGATATTATCCAATTATTATAAAATTGTGTCTAAGAAAAAAAAAACAGAATTATAAGCATGGGAATATTTTTAATTAGAATAACTTGTATGTCTGTTAGGCCATAATCTGGTACATAGGTGCTAAATTTCTAATCTGCCAGGGGGTTGTCACCCTCAACTCTGCCCAGGCCTCACCTCCACTCTACCCCTTCCCTCAAAGCCCCTCCCCCTATCCTGCTGCTTCTCACACCTACTCTTCCCCTTCCCCGCCCCTTCCCTAACTCTTCCCGCCCCCTCCCAACCCTCACCCAGTTCTGCCATCTTCCCCTCCAGCACCTCCTCGTGTGGCGAAACCACTGTTCTGTGGTGGGCAAGAACCAATGGGAAGAAGGCAGGGAGGTGCTGATCTGTGGGGCCGCAGGTGAGAGGCACTGGTAGGGGGTGTGGAGGTGCTGGGAGGTGGTCTACTAGTGGGTGCTAAGCACCCATCATTTTTTCCCATGGGTGCTCCAGCCCTGGAGAACCCAGGGGGTCGGTGCCTATGATCTGGTATGTATCTGGTGAAATAATACTAAAGTGACATTTATTTTAAATCTTCCAGTTTAAATTGTTTTCTAATAGCTAAGAAACCAATTGTAATTGTTTAAATACCATATTTGCTTAGATTTGGCTTTGATGTATAAACATATTTGGTCCTTAATAGTGAACCTATTCAGAAAATCTGTACTTAACAAAAGTGTTGGCAACACATTCTCAAATATCCATAAAAGTGGTTGCAACTATCTAGCTTCTGCACTGCTTTGACGATGCTGTTCAGAGAAAGTATAATAGGTACATAAATGTAATATCCTTTTTTTTCAACAAAATAAAGGTGGGCGGGATTTATATTATCTGACTCCAGGTGATTAACACTTCTGCACCTACTAATCCCATCCTGCTGTTTGATTTCAAAGGTGGTACTTCCAAGAGGGATGTGAAAACATGGCACCATTATGTTGATATTAAATTACTTAGTTATTCTGTATTACTCAATTCATGTGATGTTGTTGAACATGATATGTTTTATTAAAAGTCGGAAGTGCATTTGGGGGGAGCGGAGTTTGTAAATATGACACAGCATCTTTCAAAGTAAAATGACGCAAAATACAGCATTGGATAGATGAAAATAATTTGCATCTACGAATTGTCTGCTATGCAATATTGATGCTATTCTTACCAGTCATTTTTTGCCACATAGGAACTGGGTTTTATTTCAGCTAGCCATTGGGTATACTGTATATTCAAATGTGTGGTTTCATATAAAATGTATTGATTCACAGCATCTTGTGATAAGGACCAAAATCCTTTATTCACCTTTGACACACAAAAGTGCTAAGCCATCTTGAGGGGGAGGGAGCAGGGAAAGGCATGTAATACTGCTGCATCCTGCAATAGTAGGTATTCTTATAAAACATGTGTTTACAAATAAGGTCTTGATTACAGTATAGGGTTTTGTTGACAAAAGGTACGTGTTGTCAACAAAACAGTGAATGGGTACACCCTGTGAAGTGACTTTTGGTGGCAAAAATGCCTTGTTTTGGTGACAAAATAAAAACCACCCTGACGAGATACATAAGGCTTTTTGTGTAAAATTTTTATCAACAAAGTGCCAGTGTGGACACCATGCTTGATTTTATCACTTTAATTGACATTCAAGAGGTGTCCCAAAATGTCCATCCTGACTGCTCTGGTCAGCAGTTTGAACTCCACTGCCCTGCAGACAGGTAGGAGCTTCTGGTGGGGCAGACAACCAGAAACTGTTCAGCACTCCTGAGGTGTGTAGCCAGTCTCAGCAGTTGCTCTCCTGCTTCTTCCTTGCCAGAGAAGAGACACCTGGTAAATGGTTGTGATTTGTGTAATGTGGAAGTGGGTTCTGGGTATAGAAATACACAGCCAGCCTTGTACTTCTGTGTGCTGGACATTCCCCTGGGCAGCTAATCAGTACGGCGGAACAGGGTGCTGATACACACTGAGTTCTCACAGGAATCCTACGAGAGATCTCTAGGAATGTTTCCTGGAGGTACTTGTCAATCCTCTGAGAAAGGTTCCTTGGCAGAGCAACTTTGTTCCTTCCACCATTGTAGGAAACTTTCCTATGCCATTAGGCAATCACTTGTATATGGACCAGAGCAGCACACAGGGAAGAAGCATAGGGTCCGGGGCAGAAGCCACAACCATGTAGTAGATATGCCATTGCTTCCCTGCTTACCCTCAAAAGTGAGACATATGCCACAGTGACACACACACCCACACACACCGTGGAAAAGTGTGGGAGAATTTGATATTTTTTTTCTAGTCAGCTGGAATGTAACCCTTGCAGAGTTCTCTTTTCCCCATGTAGAGTGCCCCCCACCCCAGCCAACACTCACTATAGATGTGTGCTTGCCAAGGGTCAGTGAGAAAGTGATTGTTATGTTACCAGAGGTGTGTGTGAAATGTTTCAGTGCTGTTTGTGAACATAACAATCATACTTCCATGCATTGTGCCTTGTGCTTCAGCGGATATGGCCTTCAGGAACACCCCCCACACACTGGACGAGCATCTCCACCAGATGAGAAAGCACCCAAGACTGATCAAAGAAGACATGTTCTTTGTGTTTTCCAGTGCAGAGAAAAGGGAACACCAGGAGTGGAGGGAAGCTGAAAGGCAGGATAGTAAAGAAAATCTGGAGTTTGCTCAGATGCTACTGAGTGGATGATTAAAGTAATGGAGGAGTAAATATAGATGCTGAAGTCCTTAATAATGCTCCAGACTGAGCAGATGTGTGCCTACCCTCCCCTGCATCACATTCAGAACTCTTTTCTGTCACCCCCCCCCCCACACACACTACACCCCAAACTCTGCTAGTACAGTCATTTCAGCTTCCTGGGACTCCTTGGTTTCCTGGATTTTATGGAGTCTCTCACTCCACTTCTTTCTCTGGTTCTTTTTCCAATTTGTGTGTGTCTATGTGTTTTAAGGTTGATGACTATGGATAAATAGGTGTTATGTTTAATCATCTTGGTTTAAATGTTCAACCAAGCTGTTCTTGCTATATCCAGAAGCTGGGCTGATTTTTGGTGTATTCTGTATTAATGACCCACCAAGAATTTTATGGTGGATTTATTTTTAAATAATTTATAAAATACATGATTACCTTATCACAGATGTGCTGAATATTGTGTAGTATTCATCCTCTGTGAGGTTGTTCTGAGAAATGATGTATTCTCTGCTGTGGAAATTAACACTTTTTTGTTTCTGAAGCCTATTGTGGTAGCAGGTTGTAATGCAGCTAGACCAGTGATTCTCAAACTTTTTGTAGTGGTGACCCCTTTCCCACACCGGGCCTCTAAGTGCGACCCCCCCCCTCGGGGGTCAGGCGGGGGGATGATGTGCCAGCAGCCCACTGCGGCAGGGGCTGGGGTGGGGTGGTTCCAGCAGCCCCCCGAGGCCAGTGAGGGGGGAGTTTCAGCAGCCCCACGAAGGTGCCGGCAGCCCACCGCGGCGGGGGCTGGGCTCACGGGGGTGCCGGAAGCCCACCTCTGCAGGGGCCGGGGCCGGGTCGGGCATGTGGCAGTGCCAGCAGCCCGCCGCAGCAGGAGCCAGGGCCCGGACAGGGCTTGCGGGGCCACCAGCTGCGGCAGGGGCACGGGCTGCCTGCAGCAACAGGGGCCGGATGCCAACAGTCTGCGGCAGCGGCATTGTTCAGGGTCGGCTGCTGGCAGCAGGGGCTCGCGGCCCCCACAGAACTGGCTCGCGACCCCCAGAGGGGTCCCGACCCCCACTTTGAGAACCAATGAGCTGCTAGACTATGAGGAAGACTTTTTCTAGATTGGTAGTGGCAAGCATTGATATGGTAAACTTGCAAGGTTGAAACTCCAAAGTACTAATTGTTATCCTTTGAATTGCTAAGCAAGCTGAATAATGCAAGGTCACTGCAGCTCTTGGAGAACTGATCTTAAAGTTCATCCTATCCTGCTTTGTGTGTCGAGACTTGAGAACTTGCCTTTCATAGTGGTTGTGACACCTAACTCAGCCAGCAATAAAAGGAATTGAAAATGTCTCTCCAGAGCACTTAGTGTTATATTAAAGCATACAAGCTGTTTAGCTACAATTATAGGATGCAGTCCTGCAAATTCTCAACACTCTAGTCCAGTCAAGCACATAAGCATATGCTTAACTTTGACTTTAGCAAAACTACTCACTTGTTTAAAGTTAATGGGATATTTTAGTTTAAATCGTGGGTAAAATTGTGACCCCCAAATCAATAGCAAGCTCCTGTTTACTTAAATATGGTGAGGTTTTCACCCAATATTTAAAAGTATCTAAATTGGGGTATATAGGTCATTTATTCCTAAAAATCCAGACAATTGGGCTTGGGGTCAACTGACCAACATTAAAAGTCCTACTACCCTCATTTGGTAGCATCCCTGTGACACTCTAGTCCTCCTTCTGCAGTTTTTCTAACCCATTTTTTTGTCATCTAGCTTTTAGTTCCTCGTTCCATCTTTTAAATTTCTTTCTTCCCCCAATGGTTCTTTCTTAGAAAATGTGATGCACATTATACTATATATACTTAGTTTTTTAGGATATTATTATTCATAAACCAATGTTAATAGAACATCAAGGTTGCAAAATCGAGCACTCAAAAGTTAGGAAATGCCAGAATTCAGGTTGCCTATGCAACCTTAATTTGGCCTCTCTCTGTGTATGCATTATAATTGTCTTTAGTTACATGATCATATGTGGGGAAAAAATAACAGGTTCCTTGCCTTGTTCAGTGACTGGTAATTAGGTATTCAGTATTCTTTTATTCTCCTCATTCCGTGGGTGTCCCACCATCCAAGCTCTGCACTGAATATAAAATTATTGATATAATCCTGGGCATTTCTATAATGATAGTACCATAATAGCTGATCACTTCTAAACATGAATGAATTTATCTTCATGATGCCCCATGTGAGATTAGATGTCATCATTATTACCTTTTTACAGCTCAGAAGCTGAGGCAAAGAAAGAATAAGGGCAAAATAGTCAGAAGTCTCCACTAACTGTGGGTGCCCAAATTGAGAAAGACAGGACTTGATTTTCAGAGTACAGTAAACCCTCGATTTAACGGACTTCGATTTAACGGACTTCGGATGCAATGGACAAAATTTCTGAGCAAGTCTGATGCACTCCTGATCCATTTCTGGCGGGCTGGCTGCCGGCTCCCGGCTGCCGCCCGGGTCACAGCAGCGGGAGGGTTGGCTGACGGCTCCCGGCAGCCGGGGCCCGGGCGGGCTGGCTGACGGCTCCTGGCAGCGGGCGGGCTGCGGAGCTGGCTCCCCGACCCTGTGGCAGGCGGGCTGCTGCTCCGACAGCTCTTTTTTTATTATTATTAAATAATGGACTTTTTGATTTAACGGACACCCCCTCGCCCGAATTAGTCCGTTAAATGGAGGTTTTACTGTACTTAACATTTTTATGACAAGTTATAGTCAAAGGAGGGCATCCGTCAACTTCAGTTGCCATTTTAAGATTGTGGCACTCCTGCAAATTTGATCCCAGAGGGCCCACCTAATCTGTGAAATGTTTTAAGGGACTTACCCACCAGCATATAGGAACTCTCTGGCAAAGGCAGGGATAGATACCAAAGTACGAGTTGCGATCCAGTACTGGGTCACGGAATGTCAGGCACTAGGTCGCCTTGCTGATTCAAATTATAAGGATCTTTGGCACACAGCAGCTCTAAAGGGCTGCACAGCAGGGTCCTGGAGAGGAGAGAGAGATAGTAAAGTAAATGTGCTCTTATTGCTGCCTTTCACAACAACCTACACGTGTGAAGTTAGATTTTCAACTATGATGATTAAAAACCAAAGAAAGGAACCCACTGAACAGTGGACCTGATATGCAGGTAGCCCTTTCATCCTGTGATCCTGACTGGAATGAGGTCATGAGGAACATACAGGCCCTCCAGTCACATTAAGTGAAACTCAACCTGATTGCTTTTATCGTTTTTTGTTTAAAAGTAATGGCTTTGTCTAGTGTTAGTTACGTAAAGTGGGTTAAGCTGGAATGTATTGTGTTATTATGATTTTTATGAAAACTCTAGTCAAAAGATATAATTACGTTGGATCATAGGCATCACCAATTTTCTTCAACGAAAGAAGAAAAATAGTTTGAAAACCACTGCTATAGATAATAGCTTCATTTGTTCCCAGAGCACTGCATATGCACAAAAGGGGCCAATTAAGATTGCACAGTCAACCTTAATTCCAGCATTTCCTAAATTTGAGAGCTGGACTGTACCACTTGAATAATGTTCTTTTAACATCCTGTTAAAGTAATTTTCTAAGTTTATTTTTTTAAAACAGACTAAAAATAGAAATTCCATGGTGGAACTGTATTGATATGCAACTCGTGTCAGCAGCAAGATTTGGACCTTTACATCCACAACATAAACCCTTACCACTTGTTATTCTCAGTGAACCAGCCGTTAGAGGGGAAGGATTTGCACACACCTCCAGTGGGTTTCACAGCTACTTGCTGACAGTGGAGGAATGTAGGATTCCATTACAGGTTTTGAAAGGGAGTGTACCACAGTGGTTATACACTCTTCTGCTCCTGTCTGTGATCCCCACCAGATCCCCACTGCTGTCCCCCCCCCCCCCAACCCCCATGAGTTCTTCTCTCTCTGCTCTCCTACCATCCATTGTCCCCCTGTTAGGCAGCAAGGTGGAGGAGGATATGGGCTGAGTGTCAACAGGATGGGCACCGAAAAGAGCACAGGATAGAGTGTCTTCCTGCGCTCAGTTCCTGTGCTTAGCTCAACCTTGGCAGCTGGGGGGAGCAATTGCAGGAAAGTCCTTCTCAGGCCCTGCAGTTCCAGAATGGAGCATGCTCAATGCAGACAATCTTCAATGAATTTAAGTGCTAAATTTTAACATACATTTAGTGCGCATTGATGAATTGATATTTTTAAAAACGTATAATTTGGCAAATTTTCACTTGAAAGTGAAACCTCCATGCCAAATTTCATGTCCCTGTTCTAAAGCATGGAGATACATTTTATTCTGTTGAGAAACTATGGTATTTTTTAACATGTGCAAAACAATATTTTTTTTCTCTAATCTTATTCTTGGAACCATTTTAGTTAAAAGTTACAAAAACAAAACATAAAAATCCACACCTACTACAAATCAGTTAGGAAAGTTTTTACCTGAACTATCAAAAATTTGACAAATGTATAAGTAATGGAAATACAGTATTATAATGGAAAGTGTCAGGCAACCTTAATTGTATTAAGTATTTAGTTTGAAGACATTACATTTTCCATACCTGAATGGCAAAAAACCAACAATCAGTGTTAGTAAACAGAGATGTATGTGAGATTGCTTTCAGTGCTATTGTTTTTGTATAATCATAACCTTTTTTGCTGAATTGGGATCCACAATCTTTATTCAATAGAGACCCAGATTTCTCCCCATCTTATTGTCATAAAAACAGAGTTGAAATTTTGTTTCGTCTTCCCTCTTCCCGTTCCCCCAACACTTCAGTATGTATACAGTAGTTCTTAGGTATGCCTTCTTTCTTTTTTTTTTCTTTTTCCTTGCAGTGTAATAAACCATGCCGTATTGAAGGAGAACACATACTTTAGCTATCTGAATCCTCTCAGCGCTATTCTTCAATCTAGTTCAAAAGTATTTAAAAAACATGTTATAGAATCTACCTTCATCGCTTTCCTTTTCTTAAAGAGAAACTATTAAACAAGTATTATTACTGAATGAAAATAACCCCTCTAACCATTAAGGTCATTATTCTAAATCCTTTTTAACTATCTTTCTGCTTGATAGCTTTCCTCTTCAAATAAGTCTAGTACAGTATGTGCTTAAGAAATGGGGTGATGTTTCTGGATATATAGACTTTCTAAATAAATACTAAAAATGCAAGCTTCTGGAAGCATGTGGGGAAGGGGCGATTGCAAAGTGAGCAAATTTTTTCCCCTTGGTTAAATCCATTCAGGTTTCTCTTCAGAAAGTCAATAAGGATTACATATGTGGTGGAAGTAAAGAGGAAAAAATCATAATGATAAGAAAAAAACCTTCTACATTTCACTTGACATTGTGCTTTCTCACTCAAAGGCCAATTTAAATTAAATTAGTGGCATACAGAATGTTCTATAGTGGAATTGCACTTGCATACAATACACATTTTCATTTCATTTCAATATGTGTATTTCATTTTTGATTCAGGACTCATGTTCTTTTTTAGTTAGCCACATATTACAAAGGACTCCCACAGCTCAGCCATTGTCTAGAGAGAGAGAGAGATCATTCAGATAGTAATTAGCAATGAGTGGAGGAAGTGGTGTTCGAAGCTATATGCAGTTTAAGCTAGGCTTTGAACTGGAACCTGAAAATAGATTTTGGATTTTGAAAGTGACTCTGAATGAAAACTGTAGGAACAGGTTTGATTCTGGGCCCTGGAATCTAAACCCTTTCCACCCCAGCCATCCTTGTCCCTGAATTGGAAGAGTCAATTTTCCAGTTTTGGCTCATCTCCTCCACTAATCAGAATTATGTTAAATTCTTAATTTGGAATTTTAAAAAGTGTTGTGCTCTGACATGGATATTTTTTATGAATCTATGAAAATCTAAACAGCCTGTTGGGTTTTTTTAAAACCAATTAAACCCCTTTGAAACCAATGCAAAAACTATGAAAAAGGTTGACAAGTTATATAGATCTGGAACCAAATAATTAGGAAGAAAAAAGTTTTCTGATTAATTTTGTGCCACTTGTTTGCTCGACAAACTTTTGCTTCTGGAAGTCCAAGAAATGTACTGCAATTCCATCCTGAGCAAATATCTAGTCAAAAGGATGCTGCAAGATAACACAATAGCCATTCCATGGCAAGATGGAGTTATGCTGAAATATGAGACTGTTCATTTGTCTAGCTAGGCCAAGAGACATCCAGATAGTCAAGATAAGACCTTCTAAAGGTAACTGGCAATTGGTGAGAGAACAAGATTTCCAGAGAGGGAACCATGCTTAGCAGACCATAGATTAATCTAATGCATGTAGTGTTTTGGGTGAAAACATGTGAAGTTCAGTGTTCTCTCATAGTTTTGAACTTAAAACTACTTAAACTCAGCCAGAATTGTCAGTTTTATGTTGATAACCCACAATTTTATCTTGGCTCAAGTCTTGCATTATTTGGTGTTTTGGAGTCACGTAACTGTTGAGAGCCTTGGCTTGTTTTTTATAAAACAAAAAAGTTAAATGGCTACATTTATAGTTGCAAAAACGTTTGGAAATGTGAACACTCAATCACCAGGAGACAGACAAAAAGAATTCCAAACTTTAAAATTCTGGGGGAGGGGGATTTGTTGTTTTTTTTAAAATGATTATTAGTATTTGTTTAGAAGAGGCTGACTCATAAGTTTTGAATCTTTGGAGATTTTTTAATTAATTTGAATTTTGAATTAATTTGAATTCTCGATACCAGAGATTGGCCCGAATTACTGCCTCCTCCTTAGATCCAAATGCCCTCTAACTCTGGGGGAAGAATATAAAATCCAGCCCCTGATTTGGATCTGAATTTTGTGGCTTAGAGACTTTAGAGTAGGGCAAACCAAAACCTAGGTGGTGATATCCAGATGTAGGTATGGATCCAGATGTTGCAGCACAGACCCATCTCTTTCAGAACTTAGTGCCAGGAAAATAATGCAGTACATTATCTCTGACTACTTATTTGGATTTTGAACTGAATTCACTTCGGCCATATTTCATCATCCTCTTTTGGTGTTCTCTTTGTGTTATCATTTGTGTAATTTGTTACACAAATGTTAACGAAAGAAAGTTTCAAAGTCACATGAGTGAGAGTATACACGGACACTAGATTTTAAGTTCATACCTGCAAATATTAGCTTCTGAAGTGCTTGAAAGCTTACATACTCAGGGGCAGGAACATATCAGGTGACTTCTAGCTGACCAATTGTAACTAACTATATAGTTTGTGTATTGATTGAGAATATGTATTTATATGTGCATATCATATTCAGTATATATTCATTATTCAGTATTCACTTTAAATGTATCTGTAGATATTATCTGTGTACACACACACCTATTTTAAATGTGAATACTGAAAACAGTCAAGAAAATTTAGAAACGAGAAATAGGATAAATTTATGGGATATATTTTATTTGCTATGAGTTACGTATTCATCTATAACCCACCAAAAAGCAAGACTTGATGAGGCCGGAGGCTGTAACAAAATGAACCCACACTTAAAAAAAAATTGCATAAAACCTCTCCAAATAAAAATGTTCAAGTTTTGCACAACTCAGGCTTGAACCATGTTTTGTCAGCATGATGATGCTGTCTGATGATGTATGCTCAAATAACCAAGGCATCCGCATCTTTTAAGTCAATGTTGAGATTATACATTATGTTTCCATTGCTTTTCAACAGTGGTTTAATTTTCAGCATTAGTAGTCTGGTCAAGGAGAAGGTAAAGGCCTCTGTGGTTAAAAATATTGAAATCTTTTATCTTTTGGAAAACATTGAATAGAAAACTATTAAGAAGATCTGTTTCATTATATTCTGTATGGTACTGTAAACTAGTACTGAGAACTCATTCATGTTGATTTGAAGTTAACTGATCTACTGCCTTTATTCTTTGACCTTGGAAAGACTATTTTCAGTACCTACTGTAACAGTACTGAATATAATAATACTAAAGAAGCTAAGCTTACGTTTAAAATATGTAGGCTATGCATCATCAGTTTTACATTTTTTATGTGCATGGTACTTTTATGTTGTATGTGATAAACATACACCATCAGAGTAACAAGTGGCAAAAGATAGCAAATAGCTATTTGATTTACTGCTGAGATCTGTTGCAGAACTTTGTCATCACTCAAACTTTATTTTCAAACTGAGCAACTTGCACCAATATTTTGATTAGTCTTTTGGAAGTTTAGGTATTGAAAACATCATTGTTTAATGTATGAGAGATCAAATTCGATGGAGATAACTTTGTAATGAGATTTTTCACTAGTTTAATTTTATATACTAAGACCCCTATAATTCTCACATGTTGATTTAGAAAGAGGCAGACTATAGGCTTCTATTTAACAATATATCACCTCTGCTAGTACAAAAATGAAAAGGGAAGTTAGTCAAGGGCTGTTCTCTTACATGCTTCAAGTAGAGTTGCCTACAGATTCTAATGTGCTATAAGTGTAAAATGAAAAAAAAAATGTGGGAGCACTTCTTGGCATAAAAACATTTCCAGCTACAATTATTTATATATTACAATAAGGATCTGCTGGGTATAGATAATGCTAAGCAGATCAGGGGCCCAGGAATGATTCATAACCTCACACAGAGAAGTGGTATGTGTTTGAAAACCAGGCAATTTTTCACTGGATCAGTTTTCTTCCGATGGGGAAGAATGATAGATGAGGGGTAGCAGTCATATAGTGTGTAATCTAGGCACTGATGTAGCCATCCTTATCCATTATCTGAATGCCTCCATAATCAGTAATGGACCTTATGCTTGCAACACTCCTGTTACATGTATATATGTTGGGTGACCAGATAGCAACTGTGAAAAAACAGGATGGGGGGTGGAGAGTAATAGGTGCCTATATAAGAAAAAGTCCCAAAATAGGGGACTGTCCCTTTAAAAATGGGACATCTGGTCACCATCTATATCTATATATATCTATATCTATAGGGAGCAATCTAGTTTGTTCCTCAGTTTCCCATGTGTATGTATGTATGTATATTTTATATTATATACATACATACACACGGGAAACTGAGGAACAAACTAGATTGCTCCCAAAGTCACACAGGAAGTTTGTGACTGAGCTGGGAATCAAACCCAGAGTTCTAGTCCTGTGCCCTCTCCACTCCACCATCTTTCCTATTTTGCTCTCATATTTCTCTGCAAGTTGGAAAGCAGCGTGCGTGCCTTGCCCTTTGTGAGCTTTGTGGAGCTCTGTATTTTGAGGAAGAAGGGCTTTCTTGACTAGTTGCATGAGAAACCAGCCAGCTCTATTTCAGTCTGTGCAGAGTGGCTTTAGATTAAGTATGGTTACTGTGAGTAGTTTAGTAAGACAAGCCACCATGAAGATAAATATTCTTAGGAATATTCTGAGCCAATGTTTCAAAAGCATCTTTTTAACTATATCGATTTTGTGTATGTGCAATTTTCACTATGGACAAGTTTATGAAAAATCAGCTATGTCTGAAAACTGTATTTACATTTGAAAACTGGGACAATGGCTCTAGGTATAAATTGTAGTTTGATGCCTTATGATGCACAAATGCGCTTGGAGTACCAATATGAGACCTGACATATGCATGATGTATTTATGTTTGCAAAATCATGTCTGCAACGTTTAGGAGGATGGGTTGAGACCCTGTTCCGTCACATTACTAAAACAAATATTGGAGTCAGTTTTACATTTTTAGAAGAATGGAAGACGTAAGAGCAGATTCTTATCTAGACTGATAGATTTTTGTCATTTTATAGACATATTTAGAAAGTATTTAATTAAGAACAGTCATGTTTATATTTACATTTATAACTGAAGAGGGATAAACAGATTGCAAAAGCATTCCAGTGGCTATGAACCTGGACAGGTGTTTAAAGAACCGTGACTGGATGTGTTTGTACAATTAATCTCTTTTCAACAGTGGTGGATGTCACAAGGGTTTCATACTATTTTTAGAAGTACTGTACTAGTCTGCAAGCAGTACTTCTGGGAATGACATTACAGATCTACAGCTCAGTGATCCATGGTGTAAAGATATTTTCATTACCAAACAGCATTTGGATTTTTTAGTCCACACTTAATTTGGATTTGTGCATTGCAATAGAGTTATAACATGGCTTTACAATAGAATCCATTCTCTAAGTTGAATTAGTTCAGTATATGATATTAACCTATCGTAGGCTCTTGGGATGGTGTGTAGCTAGAGTGGTCATTTGGGGAACATTAAATTGTAACTAGTTACAGTTTAAAGTGGATATAATTTACAAAGCAAATAAAATGGACAGCAAATGTTGTTTAGAATTGTGATTTAAGTTAAAAACACAACCTTTTGTATATTTTTCTCCAAGAGAAAGCAGAAAAGGGGATTTATGTGTATTTCCCGTATATTTCATTGCATAGAAGCACATATGTTAGGTCAAAATGATACCACTAATTTGCAGTAGTTTGAAAATTAGCACATAGTCCTAATGAGATTTATTTTTTTTTTTAAAAAAAAATTCATTCGGGAGAGCTATAATGCAGACTCATGATAGACTTACAAATACACCAATGGGGATGTGCATGAATATTCATCTCTGAACTCTGTCAAATGTTTAAGGTCACCCAATTTGCATCTGATATGTGATTCACCATTGAAAATAAGATCAACTAAGGTAGTTACATTTGCATAATGTGCCTTTTTTTTCTGGCAGGACTGTAGCACAGGAATTCCAGAGTGAGAACAATTTCCTTTTGATTTTTTGTTTTTGTTACAAGTAGGAAGCAGTTAGATATTGCCATTTTACTGTAACCTTTAAAGAGTTCTCTGCTCAAATTATTTCCTGCAGCCTGTTCCCTTGCCTTTATTTCACTGTCTTGTTCTGTTTTAGGTTGGACACACTGATAACATTTATTGACTCCTCTTTACATATTCCCTTCAACCGCTGAAGACTTTGGCCACATGCTCATTATTCCCTCTTCCAACAAAACTCTGAGGATGTGAATCAAGTTTTCTGTCCATGTTGCCAACTGTTGCTGAAATCCCATTATCATTCTATTTAAAAGAAACCAGTTATTCTTAGCTGTAATCACAAATAATGTTTCATTACCCAAATAATACAGTGAAACATATGTATGTGGACCTTAATCACACTTAAATCAGCCTCAGATAACCAAGGGCTGGATTCAAAGTTCATTTGAATGGAAAAACTCTCACTTGATTTGAGTGGTCTTTGGATGAGACTCCAGATACATGTACAGTGAAAAGGGCAATGCAGAGGCAATTAAAACCTAAGCAGTTCTCTCAAACTGAGTCCGTAATGAATAGAAATAATTGGGATAAAGAGTGTTTATTAAATTACTAAAAAATAATTATGCTGTAAAATATGCGTTTACCTTGTTCAACTCAATGGAAGTGTTGCCCTTAACTTCAGTGGGACCAAGAATGCATGCTGAGTCTTAAGTAAGATCCTTAAGACTTGTAGCACTTTAAAGTGCTTTTTCTGCTTTGACGCTATTGACATCAGTAGGAGTCTGTAAGAGAGATTCCTTGTATATTAAAATGGAAAATATTACTGCAAACAAAATAATTCAGGGTGCATTTCAAATAGAAGAAACTTATTAAGTGCAATAATTTATACTTGCAGTTCTGTGAGATGCTATCAGGAGAAGTTATATGTAGAATAACATATCCATAGCACCATTTAATTGTGCACTTTTGACTAAGGCCCCAATCCAGCAAAGAACTTAAGTAGGAGTTTAATATTAAGCCTGTGGTAGCACCATTGACTTCTCATTGTTGGATCAAGACCTAAACACTGTCTTAGTAAAGGAATTGTTTGGTGCTACGTTTTCTCAGCTGTTATGTTTAATACTGTAAAATCCAAAACATTAAAAGGTTAAATTAATCAATATTAAGTTAATTGACATTTCAGGAATTCTAGTATTAAGAACATTGATTTTCTATGAGTAACTAATTACTATTAAAGGTATTAAGATTCTGAATCTCTTTAAGAGTTCCTCAGTGAAAAATAATTCAAACAGTTTCAGCTGCATAAAAAAATTGCAATATTTTACAATAATCTACTGGAAGGCTGCAGAATTAACTAAAAGATGCAAAAGTGACTGGAATCCTTGGGTTGATTTTTCCTGAATTACTAGCATGTTGTGGGGAAAATTCCAGGTATCATTTTGCCAGGCAAAAAAAAAAGTTTCCTTAAGAGTTGCATGACTTTTTATTTAAACAGACATTCCAGCAAGTGTAGAAAGGGAAAGCGGCTAAGTCTCTTTATTACTCTTTATAGGTCCTTAAAAGTTGTTAGGTACCTGACTATTGTCATCATGAATGACTATGAATTACCACTATGAATAACAACAGATTGTCATTGGGACAGGGACAGAGATTGAGAGTGCCTCTGTACCCTGATCCTATCTATTTGTCTTTTGATGAGATTTTTGAAAAATTTGGCCTCCTAGTGTGTGCTCCTTGTAGCTTTTCCTGAGAAAAGTAGAAGTGGAAATTTGAACTGAAAAAATCTCATTCCATCATCATCAGCTGATTTGTGAAGGCAGCTGGAGTATGTTTCCAAAGACAGTGAACCCCAAGGAGGTTGTACTGCAGGAGTCACGAACAAGAGGAGAAGTTTCTCGGAGAAGTCTGAGTAGAATATGGAGAGGAGGTTTTATTTTACAGCTCTCCAGTTTAATCACAATGGTATTATATTAGTATTTCCTATAGGGTGAGCTTTATATTAGTTTAAATTGGGAGTTTAGGAGATTGGGCAGTTTCGGCTCCTTTCATATTTACTGACTCATGTCGTTTGCTCCACTCTGAAAGACCCAGTTACTGAAATCATCTTTTTATTTTGTAATTAATGTTCAATTTTAACATTTTGTTGTTTTTATTTATTTTAAATCCATAATATTCTACAGAGGGAAAGACCATAAAGACTGAAAGGTAGTGGGAAAATGGGAGTTCTCAAACTGGGCCAAACGACTTGTCCAACTAGGTTGGAATCTTGCCTCTTAGGGTACTTGATGCTTTAGATCAGTGGCTCTCAACCTTCCTACACTACTGCAGTCTTTTCAGGAGTCTGATTTGTCTTATTACCCCCTGACAATCTCTGCAAAGTTTCACAGAACAGCAATAATCTACAATACATCCCGTAGGGTAAAAGGACCAAAACTATAGATGGAGGGTACCATATTTCAGAATCATTTCATCATAATATTATCTAAATTGTTTTCTATTTGGTTTTCACTCAACACGGCCATCAAACTTTATTTTCATAAACTGCTGATAGACATTAGGGAGACATCTTCACTACTTAAGATAAATAATAATAATAATAATAAATGGAGATATACCAATCTCCTAGAACTGGAAAGACCTTTCAGGTCATCAAGTCCAGTCCCCTGCCTACACTAGCAGGACCAAGTACTGTCCCCTGACAGATTTTTTTTGCCCCAGATCCCTAAATGGCCCCCTCAAGGATTGAACTCACAACCCTGGGTTTAGCAGGCTAATGCTCAAACTACTGAGCTATCCCTCCCCCCCTTGATGGATCAGGATGATTCCTGATCCATAGCCTATTGAATTAATTGGGTCCTTCCATAGACTTTAATGGGCTCTGGTTAGCCCCAAATCTTCTCAGAGGAACATGTCATTTGTGGCCATGATATTTTTTAAACTTAATCTCTTACACAAAAATCAAATCAGACTAATTCTGCAATCACCATATATCAGTCCCTTAAAGTCCAAAGTGGCAAAACTTCCCGAATCTGGCCCTAAATTCTCTGATCTGGGAGTGTGTCAAAAATAGAATGGCAACTTCAAAAAACATGGCTAATGTATAATCAGGAAAGAAACAGTTTTTATGGCATTTAAAAACCTTTTTCTTCAATTCTATTGTCTGTGCTCTTTTCATGTAGGCTAAGAACCATTTCTTTGAAATTACTTCAAATGCTTTTTGTGTACCGCGCAGAAATAATGGGAAACATTTGTTTTAGTGAAAATCATCTGCCTGGCATTTCAAGTAATACTATTTATCTGTGTCTCGTTACTCGCTATCAGCAAAGGTTTATATAGCTGAATGAGATACTGATTGGTTTTATGCTTCTTATGCAAGATAGCCCCAATCTGTGGTTACATTTGTGCACACTGCACCTTCTCAGTAGCTGTAATTTTATTTAGCATATTAATTAGCTTGAGACTACCTTATTCGCTAATCCTCTACAGTAAGGACAAGGTAGGAGGAGGTTGTGGGGAGCCTTTAAAATAAATGTTTGTATTTAGTCTGTAACTTCCTGTGTCTTGTATTTAAACCAGGGGTCTCCAAACTTTTCAGCCCGAGGGCCGCATTAACTATCAAATAGCAGTTCGGGGGCCGACAACACACTCAAGGTCCAAATAAAAAAGAATCAAAACATGGATGTTGTTTTTAATTATTTAATATTATTTTATTCAGTTATTATTTAATAACACATTGAGACACTACACATGAACACCTGTTCACTACACATGAACACTACACATGAACACCTGTTCACTACACATGAACACTACACATGAACACCTGAACACTACACATGAACACTACACATGAACACCTGAACACTACACCTGAACACTACACATGAACACCTGTTCACTACACATGAACACTACACATGAACACTACACATGAACACCTGTTCACTACACATGAACACTACACATGAACACTACACATGAATACCTGTTCACTACACATGAACACTACACATGAACACCTGTTCACTACACATGAACACTACACATCAACCCCCCAACTGACCCACCCAGCCAGGTCTCTCCCCCCAAAACCTCCTTTCCTCCAACCCCCAACTGACCCACCCAGCCAGGTCTCTCCCCCCCCAAACCTCCTTTCCTCCAACCCCCAACTGACCCACCCAGCCAGGTCTCTCCCCCCCAAAACCTCCTTTCCTCCAACCCCCAACTGACCCACCCAGCCAGGTCTCTCCTCCCAAAACCTCCTTTCCTCCACCCCCCCCCCAACTGACCCACCCAGCCAGGTCTCTCCCCCCAAAACCTCCTTTCCTCCAACCCCCAACTGACCCACCCAGCCAGGTCTCCCCCCCCAAAACCTCCTTTCCTCCACCCCCCAACTGACCCACCCAGCCAGGTCTCTCCCCCCCAAACCTCCTTTCCTCCAACCCTCCCCCCCAACTGACCCGCTCAACCCGGTCTCTTCCCCCCCCCCCAACTGACCCGCTCAACCCGGTCTCTTCCCCCCCCCCCCAACTGACCCGCTCACTTCCCCCCCCCAACTGACCCGCTCAACCCGGTCTCTCCCCACAGACCGTTTTGCCGCCTGGCAGTGGGTGGCTCCTTGTTTCGCCGCCTGTAACTGGGTGGCGGTGTGGCGCGTCCCGGCCCCAGCTCTGAGCCGTCCCTGGCCGGCGGCGGCAGCGGAGCACGTGGCGCGTTGTGGCTGGCGGCGGCAGCTGCGGAGCCTGCGGTGCGTCCCGGCCGGCAGCGGCAGCTGCGGAGCACGCGGCGCGTCCCGGCCCGTGGCTGGTTCCCGACCCCTACCGAAAGATCTCCACGGGCCGGATGAGAGGGCCTCGCGGGCCGCAGTTTGGAGACCCCTGATTTAAACAAAAAGAGGGCAACCTTGTGTGCAAGGCTTTTTAAAATTCCAATAAGTAAGGGAAACCTACATTTCCATTAGATGGGTATTTTCTATTCCCAGGTTTTTTTTTTCTTTCTTTGCATCGTCACACAGTCAGATTCCAGCGAAATCCTTTCACAAATGTGCAGTGCTGGAAGGATATCTATATGTGAAGTCTCCACCACACCCCTTTCTGTGGCCTCCATAAGAACCAGGCTGAATTGAAGACTCTGCTCAGGGCAGCACAGTGGCTCCTTGCTCCCTAATTCCCCGGGGGTGCACTGTACCCTAAAGAGGGAAGAAAGATGGGAGATCTTTCTCAGAGTTCTGCATTGCAGTTCAGACTGGCCACAAACTGTCCTCCAATTGTCTTGATGTGTTTAGCTTCCTCTGAATCTGTATGAGAACATTACAAGCATTCTCAATGTTTTGAGTGTTAGAGAGACAAGGCAAGGGGAGGTAGGGTTGTCTACTGGACCAAGTTTTGTTGGTGAAAGAGGTAAGCTTTCGAGTTTAAACAGAGTTTTTCTTCAGGGCTTGTCTCTCTAATATCCTGGGACCAATCACTACAACAGTGTTGTGAGTGCTGTGATTTGGGGCCAATTTGAGGAGAATCTCATGAGAAAAACAATTCTCAGCTCATTAATTTTGACTGAACTACTTCAGCGACTAGAGTTGTGCTTCAGGCATCTGGTTCACTTTGGGTGGAGCATAGCCCTGAAGCTATGTGTGACAGTGTACCCCATAAGGCTTATGGGGGGGTGCCTGTAAATATATGTATGATATTACCAGAATATGATTTTGCTACATATGCCATGTAACATATCTATGTGAAGGTAAGGATCCACTGGATCTGTTCATCCTATTTGTATGTATGTGTCTGTTTTGTATTCAAAGTTATGAATATTGGCTATGTGCTTGGTTAGTTATACCTAGACTTTAGAAAGCAGCTGACCAGCTCTCTGAGAAAAAACTATTCTCAGTTAAGTCCAATTGAGAACCAATCAAGCTAACAATGAACTTTGTAGACGCCTGTCCACACCCGAGCTTCCTCAGGAATACAGCCTGACTGGTAATGAGTGGAGTCTGGTTCAAACCTGGAGCTAGGCCATGTGCTCTGAGAGTCCATGTGGACTCTGGACAAGAAGGAGGGGCTCTCCACCCACAGGAGGAAGTCTATATAAACCTGGGAGAGACCTCTCCATTTTGTTCTCAGCTGGCTCAAAGAACAGCCCTTCACCCCCCCAAGGATTCCTGGAAGAAACTGGAACAGAGGACTGTGGCTGCAGGGGGACAGGTGCGAGTGATAGCTGGACCCAGGCTAATGGAGTTTAGCCTGAAAGAAGGAATTTACTGAGGGTGAGGCTTTTTACTGTACTAGTGTTAGATTTGCATGTTCTATTTTATTTGGTAATTCACTTTATTCTGTCTGTTACTACTTGGAACCACTTAAATACTACCTCCTATCTTTATTAAAATCACTTTTTACTTATTAATTAACCTGGAGTACGTGTTGGTACCTGGGGGAGGGAACAGCTGTGCATATCTCTTTATCATTGTTATAGAGGGTGAACAATCTATGAGTTTGCCCTGTATAAGCTTTATACAGGGCAAAACAAATTTTATTCAGGGTTTGACCCCATTGGGAGTTGAGCATCTGAGTGCCAGAGGTAAGGATACCTCCTGCCTGTTTCCAGGAAATCCCACAGCTGTTAGGGGACATGGCTCAAACCTGGCTGGGTACTGAGGTCCTAAGCTGTTGGTGCAGGAAAACTGAGGCAGGGGGTAGCCTTAGCATGTCAGGTGGCAGCTCTTAAGGGGTTTCTGTGATCCCAACCTGCCACACTATGCATTTGCAGCTCTGAAAATGCAGCCTCACTGAAGTGCAGGAAGGGGGAATTAATGGCAGTAAAGGTCCAGGAGAAATCCCATTTTCTTCAGGCTGGAAATATAGAGAAGCTGCTAAAGCCTGCTGTGGGCAACAAAGGGAAGTATGAGGGCCTGCCAGGGTGAAAATGGGTCTTGAAGGAGTGGGGGACTGAGAAAGCCTGCCAATGGGGAGCTGGGGTGTGCGGATGGCTCTTTGTAATGGTAGGAAAGGGTGGGAAAAGTGGGGAGTCAGGGAGCAGGTGTATGGAGGAGCCAGAGCCAGCACTTTTATTCACAAATTTGGTAAGCTTTTAAGGTTCAGTGATAACTGTCATGCATGGATTTGATTGAGGGCAGAGGGAGATTAAAAAGAACCAACAGAGGACAGAACAAAAATGAGTTATTTTTAAAACCCTCATGACTTTTTGGGGTTACAACTCATCATTTTTTAATATTTGGGGTTAGCAAATATAGCTGTTTGGAAAATGTAATTCTGATTTGCAGAGAACTTCACTATTTTGAAATTTGGAGTTGTTCCAATATGGGGGAAAAACACAACATTATGATATTCCATGAGAGAATGAAAGCTTGGCTCTGGGAAGTCTACCTGGCGGGCTTCCTCAGAGCCACACATTCTGGGAGCCTAAGCCTACCAAGAAGCCATGAGGCTGGGAGCTTGCTGGCTGCAGTTCCCAGGCTTCTAGTCATCCTTCCCAGTGGACTGATGGGGAGCTGGGAAGCCCTTAGAACCTCTCTGTATGGTAGCCTATGAGGCCAATTCCCAGGGAGTTTGGAAGCTCAGGCTGCCAGGTTTAGCTCCCTAGGAGCCCCTCAGGTGTGCTGCTGAAGAGCCAGGAACCTGGAAGTTTGCATACAGCCGAGGAACTGGGTGGACGAGCAGGCAGGACATGAGGCAGGTTTCGGAAGCTACCTGGTAGGAGGATTCCATCACAACTTTGTCAAAATTGAATGGTCTCAAAAAAGATGTTTTGATGAATATTAATTCATCAAGGGAAAAATAAATCTTCTGTTGGAATTTCTGACCAATTCTGTTAGCAATACTAGAATTGTCTTTTCCCAGCCTGGCTTGCCTGAAGTTCATATCTTGGTGATACATGTATATTGGACAGATTTTCCTTTTGCTGCTTTGGGTTTGAAATCTGTCCTCTCCCAGTATTGCACCATAACATTTTGACACCTTTAAATTTATTTTCCAAATGTTGGGAAATCTTAGTCTCTTCCTAGATAAGGTTTCAGACACATATCTGCTGCTGCAGATGATCTGTGATAGTCTTACTTTCCTACTGGGACTTCAACTTGCATGATTTCAGTGTACACACCGATTGCACATTATCTTCCATATTTAGGGGTCTGACTCTGTCAGTTTCATTGTTCATTCAGTATCCAAAAGTCTGTTCAATGTAAGTTCTGACTCACTAATAAGTATTCTGCAATGCTCTGCTGATGGAAAATGGGATTATAGTTGACCCTGCTCACCTCACTGAAGTCTCTTTGAGATGGCTTCTTAGAAGAGAGGGCATGTACTTTATTGAGTTTAGACACTTCTTATCATTACATGCACTGTGCAGTGGTTGCAAGATTATAATAGGCCTATTTGTTGTCTTTCTCTTCTGAAGAGGCCTGTCCTTATCACCAAGTACAAGAGGGGAAATACAGGTTGTCATAAGTGTAAAGGCCTGGGTGGGGCTATGTTATCTGAGACAGCAGTCTCATCAGAGCCTCCCAACCATGAGGGAGGGAGGGGTTTAGTTGGTTCAGTTTCAGCTTGGGCTTGCCAATGTAGCTTGGTAAGAGTTCTGGAGCATCTTTAGCTATGAAGGCTCCTTCTTATATTCCTGATTAGCTGTACTGTGAGTATAACCTTTTAATTCTTTTAAGCCTGTGCCTATTTGGAGTGTGTCTCTCCTTTTCAGAAGGGAGTTAGAGAACTCCAGATTGTGAAGTGTAATGTATCTTTGTTTATTCCCTTTTCTTCATTAAATCTTTTAGTTATAAAAACGTGTGGTTTATTCCCTTAAGGTTTTCTCTGCTTTCAGTCTGGGAAGGGAGAAGGGAAGGGAGTAGGTAAACAGGTCAGCTCTGTGTAGGAGCTGAGGAACAGGGTCTGTCTCCTTCTACCTTCAAATGAGAAGGGGGAGGGTGGGAAGGGAACAGCTTCTAAGGGTCCGGCTCTCAGGTAGAGAGACAGAGGGTGGGGAAGTTCGGGGCCCCCTCCAAGGTTTTGGAAGTACACCTGAATGGTGGCAGCATTGGGTAACCCCAATTTCCCAGCTGGCAAAGTGGGGGTTTTGTGGAGAAAGACTTAACTTAGTTGGGGAGCAGTT
This sequence comes from Sternotherus odoratus, assembly GCA_032164245.1. Taxonomy (NCBI): domain Eukaryota; kingdom Metazoa; phylum Chordata; order Testudines; family Kinosternidae; genus Sternotherus; species Sternotherus odoratus. Next base: position 58,551,445 of record JAVMKO010000008.1, read on the forward strand.
AAAGTTTAGTTGGTCTGGCATACAAGAGTCCTTTTCTTTGTACTCAGGAGCACAGGGATCAGGGTACCCCTCTTACACAGGTACTCAACAGTCACTCAGAATGACCAGTCTGTTTAGTGGGAGATTGTTATGTTTATCTTTTAAAAAGTCTTCAGTTGGCTCCAGCTGGTGCTATTCGCAATTAAGGAGGAAATTATTACTCAAATAAATTAAGCTTGGAGTTCAGAATAAGTTTTATGAGCTGCGTTGCAGTATTGGAATTTTGCCTGTCTTCTATAAGGTTGGGTACAAGAAGCTGAAAGCGCTCCCATAACTAACAAAGTGTAGTTCCTCTGAGTTCTTGTTGCTGTGCTGCTGTGTCAGAAAAGAACATGGTATATCAATACACTATTAAAAAGTAGAGCAGTGACAGCAGAGCATTGTCTGTATTCTCATTGTGCACTGGGCTGCGATTTTTCATTTCATGCATCGTCATTCACGGCTTGCTGGAATAATACCATGAAGTCAGTAGATATCCTTAACAAAAAGAAGAAAGAGCAACACTTTGTTGTTGTTGTTTGTTTTGAAAGCCAGACACATTTGCATAGATTTCATTTTCTACCTGCTGGTAAAGTCTGTTGGAAAAACAAGTTATTTAGAGTATTTTCTCCATTATTAATTTGTTACACACTTTGTTTCATTGTATTTTTTTCATCCCTTCAATCAAGAACAAATGTAACTCTGTCCCCAAAGTAGGGTCTTATTGGTAGTCTATTTTAAATCACTGGACTGGGCCTTATCCAATATGAAACATTAAAACAAAGTATATCATATGTCAACTATAACTTGAAAATTCTTCTTAAACTTTGGAGAAGTTTGGACCTTGAGGCACCATGGCACTTTTTTTTGGGCCCATATTTTCTCTTGAAATCCAGCCCCTTTTGCTGCTCTGGCACCACAGAGGGACCAGAAATTGGCCAGCTGTCCTTGGCTGAGAAGTCTTCCAAAGTGGTGGAATCATCTTGCAAAATGGTCGTAGCTGGTTTCTCAAGTGTAAAGGGAACCTTCAGGGAGTGGCTGGAGCACTGCTGCACTGCAGTTTATGCTCAGGTGACAGAAGGCAACTTAGAGGAACTGCATGTTTAGATAAGTCTCAAACCTGCTACAAACTATGCCAAAGTCAGTAGAGAGAATACTGGCTCCTTTTGCAGCCCCTTATCCCTCTGAGCCCAGCTAAGAATCTTGCTCATATGTTTAGGCATATTGGACATGAATCTCATTTCAGCACTAGGGTATCCAATGTAATGACTAGTCATATAGCATCATCTTGTATTTGTTTATGAAGATTGGATAGTATTTGTATGAAAATTTACATTTTTAAAGCAAATACAATGCCCCAAGCTTTTTAGGTTACATTCGAGTCTTTCCTTAATACTGCCCACTTACTTGTGGAACTTGGGCATTGGATTCTATATATATATATATCCTAGTTTTCCTTGTAAATTTTTCAGAAAATAACTGTTCTGCAGTTTTGATACTGTGTGTAGAAAAAGAATATATGATCTAAAGCAACATTCACGTCCCCAAGATACATGGGATATGGTTAATAAATGTACATTGCAGCACACTCTCTCTGTTTGGTCAAATTTCCACTCCACATACCCAAATCAAATGTTATCAGGAACCATGAATGGTTAGAACAGGGTCGGCAACAGAAATTTAGGGGCCCCTTACTCTGATTGTTTGTGGGCCCCCCCACCCGGCCGCTCTCCCGCCACCCGCGCCCTGCCCCGCCCCGCCCGGGCCTACGTGGGACTGCCTTGCTGGTTGGGCATAGCGGGGGTGTCGTGTTGTGGGGGTACCGGGCGCGGTCGGCAGTAGCACGGTGCCGTGAGGTGTGCGGCGCGTGCGGGCAGCCTCTAGCACATCACCCCTGCGTGGCCCAACTCCCCCCCAGCCTATTCTCCTCACCCCCTCCCCCGCCTGACCCGGCCCACCCAAGCTAATCTCCTCCCCCAGCCTAACCTCCTCCCCTCCCCACCCATCCCTGCCTGGCCCACTCTGCTCTTGGGGTGATCTTCCTTTACCCCCGCTCAGCCTCCCCCCATCTAACCGCCTTCCCTCCCCCACCCCTGCCTGGCCCGGCCTGGCCCATCCCACCGAACCTAACCTCCTCCCCCCTCCCACTCCGAACCCAGCCTCCTGCCCCCATGCCTGACCTGCCCAGCCCAGCCTCCCCCCCCCACCAAACCTCCTTCCCTCCCGCACCCACGCCTCGCCCACCCCATCCAGCCTAGTCTCTTGCCCCCCTCCCCGCCTGCCCAGCCTGGCCTCCCCCCCCACCGCCCCCTTGCCTGCTCCCCAGCCCAGCCTCCCCCCCCCCACACCCCCTTGACCCCTCCAAACCTATCTGCACACTGCCTCCCCCCGCCTCCCCTGGAGCCGGGGCTGTTCTCTGAGATTTTCCGGGCGAGGAGCAGCAGGGCACTGAGCTAAGCAGCGGTGGCAGCAGGTGCCAAACCCAGACGGGTTCCTCCCCCACCTGGCAGGGAGTGAGCAACCGAGGGAGGGAGGGAGACCGGGGCCGCCATCCAGCTGGGGAAGCAGCCCGGCAGCTCCTGGTGGAGGGGTGCGCTCGCCCGGGAAGGGCTGGAGGGAAGGGGTGTCGCCGTCAGCTGATGGGCCATGTTTTGACGTCGGAGTCATTCTCCTCTTTGATAAAGCCCCGCCGCCGGCTCGGATCTGCGCTCTTCGCCGCTCTCAGCCCAGCCCTGCACCGCCCGGCCCGGCGCCACAGCTGTGCTAGGGAGCGCAGCTCAGGCGCCCGGGGACGGCTCCCCCAGGCGGGGCGGCGGGGGGTGCCAGGGCCAGCTGCAGGGCTCGCCCAGAATGGGGCTGTTCTCGGGTCCCTGTTGGGAGCCCGGCGTCGAGCCCGCGGTCACGTTCCCTGCAGCTGGTGCCCTGCGCCATGGCCGCGCGTCCCCCCGAACTTTGCCTCGGGCCAGTCCCGGGGGGGGGGGCGCAGCCGGCTCCCAGCCCCCCGCCCGTGCCCTGAGTCCCTCGGCCCCACCCTCTCCACGCACGCAGCCGCCGGCATGGACGAGCCTCTGAACCTCTCCGCCACCCCGTGGGCAGCCGCGGCCAACCAGAGCGGCAGTGGCCCCCACGCCCCTTTGACCCCTCCAAACCCGGGCCTACGTGGGGACCCCTTAAGTCCGGGGCCCGGTACAGATGTAACCGTAGTCCCCCCCTGTCGCCGGCCCTGGGTTAGAAAGTAAAAGTTTGCTAAGGATCACAAAGCAGTCAAACTGATATGAAGTGTGGCTTACCAAGACTCCAAATACCATATCAGACAATATGGCTCACACAGGCAGTGCCATAATTGATACTTATAAACACCAGTCTTTGTATTCTAATTATATGCTATGATATCCTGATTGATTAAAAAACATCACTGGAAGCATATTAGGAGTATCGTATAGGAATGTGGACGTATTCTGTCACAACAAAAAATAATCCTGATTCAGCACCAAGTAGAAAACAATATGTCAGATGTTACCTCAAAGCATGTTTTAGCTGCAGCACATTAGAAGTGAGGATTCCATGTCCAGTACTACTTGTGTGCTTTGGAGGCTTTTGAAACAGCAGCATTTCATATATTGCATATATTGGAGCCATGAGACTATCAACCACAAATAGAAGAGAGACTTTTCCTCGCTTTCAGTCTTAATTAACATTCTCAACCTATTTCCCCCACTGACCAAGAAGTCAGTGGGGGAAATGTGAGTATGATTCTTTTGTCTTCACTTGTTCATCAACTGTATTTCTTTCTGTAAGACAGAATATGGAAAGGCACTCAAAGCTAGCCACAGATGCTTATGTAAGTGAAAAAAATTACATCCTTTTTCCAGGTTCAGTGACTTTGCTTAACTAAGAGAATCCATGGCGTCTATGGCATATCCTTCCACGTAGTTTGAAATAAAAAATTGAGGATACTATGTTGTCCTCTGTGACCTCTCATGACAAAACATGTTTCTCAGGGAGCATTAAAGCAGGCAAAAAGACTAATGGACCAAAAATAGACATAATGATAGTGCCAAGGCCAGAAGGAGCATCAAAAATTGCTAGTACTCCTATGTTTCAATAATAAACACCATATGGCTAACTTAGACCTTTCTTAATACCCAAATGTGGATCAAGATCATCCAGGCAAATGTAATTTGTTTCTATATTGGTAGGAGGATATTTCTATTAAAAAGGACCGTGTTAGGAACTGGGAAGTCATCCATAGTCCTATTTTTATTTTGAGCTGTACATGATGTATAGAGTATAGCTTTAGTGTTGTTTGCCTTGCTACTGGTAGCAATATGATTGATATCTTTTTGTGACAATATATGAGAATGGGATACAGGAGCTCAGCACTTCTGAAAATATCCCCATTTATTTAGGTGCCCAGATATGGATTTGGGAGCCCAATGATTGTGGTCTGTTAGTTTAAAATACTTGCATTTTTAGCGAGGTTGAGAAGGTGGTGGCAGGAAATGTATTCTGCCATATCCAGAGCTCCATAATTTCCTTATTCCTTTCATTCTGGTTTATGCTGGTCCCTTTGGTTGAAGGTCTCTTCTGTGTGATGGGTGGAGATGGTTGTTTAAAAATCTGTCAGCGCTCTCTGATACTTTTGACCAGGGTGGTTTAATTGACTGGAGACTGCAGGCCCCAGAGAATGAAATTACATTTTGCCTTTTTTCCCCCCTGTCCGTGACATCCCAAAGAATATGGTGGATAATGGCTCTTCAGTCTGGAATAATCTCTTGAAAAATTATACGTAATATGATTGTCACATGTTTTGCCCTGCTCCCTCTGTCCCCACAAACGTGTGTGTATATGACTGTTGGGAAGACAGCAGAGTTATTTGCTCTGCAGTGGCATCATTGAGTGCTGATAACACTTAGATACATGTCTTTGTTTCATTGAACTAGACTGTACAATGTGTCCACTTTTCTAGCATTTTGTTAAGAAAGGAAACTAGATAAAAAGGAGACTTAATACTGAGATGTAAATGCTGCTCATTGTTTGAGGGAAGTAACCAGAGATAATTGCAGCAATGGTGCTTGCTCCAGCTATTGAGGGTTACGTTTAGACATAGACTAGATTTCAATTGCTCCCAGAGCCTCAGTCTGCAGTGGTGAACAAGCCAGTCTTCTCTTCATGTGCACTTATCTTCATGGTTATATGCATTTTTTTCTCAGATGTGGACCTTGCCACTGACATGCATGGCTTTGTGATTCCCTGCTGCCCTTCCCCAGTTCTCCCCAGGATTGGATTATGGTAACATGCTACATAGGGCTGATGCTTTCCCTGAAGACCACTCAGAAGTGGGGCCTGTGCAAATCTGAACAAATTACACAAGTCCTCTGTATATTGCACTGACTGCAATTCAAGCCAATTATATTAACCGTTTAAAGCTTCCCCTGCCTGCCTGGGAAGGTTTCTCATCCCATGCACTGCAGTGATCAATCTTCACTAAATTGTCTCTAGATTGGAATATATATAGCGGCTAGTGGGACATTCTCAGTGTAAGTCTCTTGACCTTCTATGCTGGTCTGTGGTCTGAGTTTGTTGGCCTACAGGGTATGATGCAAGGTATATTTACTTACTCAGTGCAATATAGTAGGTTTATTATTGGATGGAAATTCCACTCCCCCATATATTTATCATGTACCTTTTAAATTGACTTAGATATGCTCTGACAATTTACAACAGCTAAGGATCTGCCCCTTATGGAATGGATGCATGTAATGGACTGGATTAATTCTTTAAAGGTTGCAGAACTAATAAAAATGCTACTTATTCTCCCTGGAGGTCATCTTTGTGAAAGCCATTATATTTTTAGCTGAGGAATCCAGTGCTTTTTATTAACTGGCCACAGACTTGCTACAGCTTCCAGAAGATAAGCTGCCTTCATAAGAGTGTTGGCTTCTGGAGCAAGATGGAGCAGGACAAGAAATTGAATTTGTCTGCCATATGTCATAACCATCCTTATCTTAACAATAGTAGGAGGCTCATGAAAATAACACTAATGAAAAGTGACATTTAAAATTAGCTATTGTCTTTAGCAGGACCATCTACTGCCATAACACTAAATCTTAATGAACTAAAACTTTATTTCATTACCTGAGTGCCAATTAATTTAACACTCATGACAAACTGTGATGAATTGACATTCAGTTTCCTTGGAAAATAGAAGTGAAATATTTAATGTGTGTTACATTTCTGTCTTAAACATGAAAGCTATCTCCTTATTACTCTGACTTGTAAGAGAAATCAGTTTTTATAAGGAGACATAGGATCTGGCTCAAGTAATGATACCAAGTTATATAGTCAGCTTCCAAAGAAATATAATCCTATTCTCTAAAGGTCCCCTCTCCCCTTTTTTTATTTTTTAGTGGGAAGCTTCTATTTATACTATATTCTATTTATATGATGTTTTTACTTGAATGTTCAGTTTTTTAAATTGGTGTTATTTGAGCATCGAAGAAATATGACATGAAACATTTTTAGTAGAATGCCACACAATAAAAATATGCAACTGAATTCCATATATAGCACTTCAGGGTTATTTCAATAAAAATACTTTGGTAATACAGTACTTTATATTCAACTATAAGAATGCAAGCATACAAAAATACCAGTCTGAAAACCATAGTCCAAATTCAGCCCTCTGTTACAATGGTATAAATCTAGAAGAATGTAATTGAAACCAATAGTTACTCCCGATTTACATCAGTATAAGTGATGATAGAATTTGGCTTCAGCTAACCACAAGGGATATGCCCTGTTATTGCTCATTTAATATCTTCTGTTTCATTACTATAACAACTTAATTAAAGCTAATTGTCCTACACTAGATTTATATACAGTACTAGCAGAAATACCCAGCATTGCTCGGGTCCGTGGGAGGGGGGAGAGAGCTGAGCGACTGCGGGGGCCATTGGAGGGGGGGAGGGAGGTGAGATTTTAAAAATTTTCAATTCTTACCTGAGGGGGGGAGAGCTGAGCGAGTGGGGGGGGGCGTTGGGGAGGGGGGAGAGAGCTGAGCAAGTGTGGGGGCAGTTGGAGGGGGAAGAGTGTTAAGCGAGTGGGGGGGCCATTGGAGGGGGGAGAGAGCTGAGTGAGTGGGGGGGCCATTGGAGGGAGGAGAGAGCTGAGTGAGTGTGGGGGGCGTTGGAGTGGGGGGGGCGAGAGCTGAGCGAGTGCGGGGGCCGTGGGAGGGGGGAGAGAGCTGAGCAAGTGCGGGGGCAGTTGGAGGGGCGGGCGTCAGAGGTGAGATTTGAAAAATTTTCGATTCTTACCCTGATTAGGACCCTAAAGCCTATAACTGTACCAAATTTCAAGTCTCTAGCTCAAACGGTGTGGAAGGAGTAAGAGAACGTACATGCACGCACGCACGCATACACCATTTGATTTTTATATATATAGATTTTTCTGTCTTTTCTTAGTAGTACAAAAGACACTCTGGTCATTTGGGCCTATACAGTATTATATGTTCAATGAAATTTTGCAGTATATTCAGATGATAAAACATAAATACTCCCAAAGGTCATTCACTGAAATTTGAAATAAAAAGTTTACATTTTGTTTCCCTAAATGATTAGCTAAAATGCAAATTTTGGAACTCTAGGAAATTTAATAAGAAAGGCAACTGGATCTATCCTGAGGCCTTTCATTTAAGAACCCTGTATCAATCACTTGGCAAATCATTAGGGTGTTAAAAAACATGCAACATACATTTAAAACAATTATGTCCTATTTGTAAAATCCAAGCACTATCCTTTACAGGTTACAGCAATTTATGATAATCTATCTTCACAGAAATCATAATATTACTGCCGTCAAAAGCTTTATAAGTCTGTATCATTTGGATGAAAAGTCCATGTTGTAAATCTTACCTTCAATATTACCGGAGAGTTTTCCAATTCTCTGAGGGTATTAGGGCAACTAGTTATCATAATGGCACAGTGACACAAATGTCATTATGTTGAGAACATGTGATAAAAATGATTGCTATATCTTATGAACAAGAAGATATTCGTATCAGTAGAATGTATATTAGGATACCAAACATCCTATCATTCTTATTTTTATTTCAGTAAGATGACTGCTGCTACCAATCAAGGGATATAGACCTTTCTATGGCAGATGTGTCTAGCATCTGATCCAGTGATGAGCAGACATTAGATGATTAATATGGCACACCTTGTATTGGTATAGTGAGCTCATGGTACCAAAGTCACAAGGACACTACTGCTGATCATATTCTCCTGTGAATAAGTCCAGAATCTCTTTCAGATTGGCATAATGTTTTCTTACAGAGGCTTTTAAAAACCTAGCTGTGTGTTTGAAGTTGCCCTGTTTGACCGTTAAGAAGAGAATAACACTTTCCAACAGTGAAATCTCTAGGTAGGTTGGGGAATGTAAAAAGTTTCAGTTTGTGTCTCCAATAACCTCTCAATGAAAATCAAGTTGCAAGGCAAAGACAGAGGAGACACTGATCCTCTTCTCCCTCATTCTTACAACTCCTGTATTTCGAACAGAAAACAAATTTTGAATGCACCCAACTTGTTGAAACTCAGCAGTTTCTTTACTCTAAAAGTGGGCAGGAGCCCTCTATTCTGTTCCTAATGGCTTCCCATTGGAAGATGAGCATAACATGAAATTGTGGGCATTCAGTTCAAAACCAGGAGTGTGTGTGGACGCAAACATTTATCTAAAGGGCATCTTTCTAAAAATGGTAGCACTTAAGATATTTCCTTTTTTTATTTTATTGTAAGTATTATTTTGTAGTGCCATACAGTAGACGTCTGAAAATAACTGAGTTGTTCAGTAAGCCACGGCTTTAGCAGGCCCATGAAAGACCTATACAAAACTGCCTAAAATGCCAGTGCACTTTATACAATGCTGGCAGTTGTAGAAGTTATTTAGATTAGCACTGCTATGAAAGGATTCCCACATTATCAACACTATAGCTTGGCATTCTCCACTCTCGGAGCCCAGTCAACTCCAGTTATGAGGGTGCTCTGCATTCACAGGAATTGGGACATCAGTGCGGAAAACAGATTTTCAACTTCATCTCCCCATCTCTATTACACTAACAGAAGAAATGTCATTTGTGTTTCATACAGGGCCCACAAACAGAGAAGACCCCCTGAGGGAATAATCCTGTTCCAATGACAGCAATAGAAGTGTAGTTGGATCAGTAGGTGGAGCTGGATAGTTCTCCAATCAGAGCTTCCTTGGGTGGTGTCTTGGCTGGGGCTATACCCCTGGTAACTTCCTAGCCCATTTGGTTTCAGTAGTCATTGGGTGGGGATATAGCAGCTGCGTGGGGACTCCCAAGTCTGGCTCCAAGACCATGGACATCACATCGACACACTAAAGTACTGCATTTCACACAGGCAAAAGAAGAAAATTATTATAAAACAGTGCAGTGGTCAATTTAGAAGTATTTTAAAGATGGTCCAATAGTTAGGATGCTGGCCTGGGTCTCAGAAGATTCAGGTTTGGTTACCTGTTGCACCACAGACTTCTGTTTGAACATGGGCAAGTCACTTAATGTCACTGTTCATCCATTACACACCTGTGAAATGGAGACAATGGTACTTTCATATCTTATGAGGGTGTTGTGAGGATAAGTACATTAAAGATTGTAAGGTGTTCAGATACTGTGGTAATGGGGACAGATATCAACAAAGATTGATATTAAGTGGAAATATGGGCCTGCTTCTGATATCTCAATTTAGCAAGTCAGCAGTAAGTCCATTGACATCAATGGTGTTCAACTAGGTTATGTGTGAGATCACACTCAGAGCCAGGAAGATTAAAACTTGATGCTGATGGATATGTAATGATGTCGATTTTCTAAATGTGATAGTCTTAAAGGAGCAGAATTTTATGTTCCCCATCACAGTCTAATGATATGATTTGATGTTCTCCCGCTTTATATCTGAAAAGTTTAATCTAAAACAGTTCTCAGATTTACATTAAAGATCAATTAATTTGCAAAACTTCTTTACACTGGTTTGACTAGTGTATAATATATGTTTGACAGTGACTTAACTTCAGTAAATGTGTTCCAATTAGAGGTGTCAAAATTTGGCAGGTTTTTGGTTCACACAGGTTCTGCAAACTACTTTTTATTTCAACATTTTTTTTTCTTCCTGAGTAAGGCTTACTCAGCAGGAAGAAGCCCACTAAGATCAACAGAAGTCAAAATATTGCCTCACTTACAATGTTAGTCATGGTATTTGAGAGGTTTAAATTGTATTTGTAATAAAATACTGCATTTCTAAAGGTTCTCAGTATGATAAAATTATCTAAAAATGAGCTCTATTACACTAACAGAAGAAATGCCATTTGTGTTTCATACAGGATTATAAAGAACAGTACAAACAGATTTTAAAATGCCAATTATGAATATTTGTCACTTTTATTGGAAAGATGGTTTTGTAAAATCAAAGGCTGGTCATGTATCTTAAGCCTAAATTGTATAATGTTGCTCTTGAAATTGCATTAAAATTTCTTGATGTTATTAGTAGAATTGGATAGAAACCATAAAAGGTCTAGTCAGATGCTAATTTTTTTAAATGACCTTGGGTTATTGGTTCTTTATTTTTTTTTATTTAGTATGTGCACCAATACCTCTCTGTTTTATTTTGTGCATTTTTTACATTGACCTTTTAAAAACACAGTCTTTTGTTAGCTGGGATCAATTCAAGTTAAGAATATTTGCCATCTGCCTCTAAACTGAAGGAGGGGCAATAAAACCAGGCCTACATTTTTACCAGAGAAATAGATTATCCCCTGACACCCTAGGAATACATTTTCCCTCCTGCTCATTATTGTATCAGGGTACAAGCTCAAATGTATTTTTGTTCAGCACTTTTTATTCCTCCATACAGGAATGTGCAGAATTAACCACAGTAAAATTCTGAACATCCTTCCGTAGAAAACCAACTTCTTACTACCAAATAAGAGTTTCTCAATAGCATTTATCTGCAGCAGTTTGACATCTTTGGGCCAGATTCTGTCTGGCTTTTACATTGGTGAAATTAAGTCAGACATAAGGAGTCTTCCCCCTAATTTTGTCTCTCTGTCTGCGTGTGTATACGTCCATCACTGTGATATATGAGTACCTTCCTGGCCCATGTAAGGACTGGGCAGAATTGCAGCCCTTTCATCCAGTTACCTTCAGAGACTGTTTAATCCCTACTCCCCCAAGGATGAACAGTGTCTGAAAAGGGGTGTGAAAAGAAGTAGGGGCTATAACCTCCCCATTCGCTTGAGGAGCAGGATTGGCACAACACAGACAAGTAAGCTGTCTCTCCTGAGCTGTTATACTGTCTCTGTGAGACCAGGAATCCAGAGAGAGGAATGTCTACCTAGTTTCCCCCTAGGGTACGTTGGCCCCTCACACATTCCCAGAATACAGGACATTTTGTTACTTCAGGGAATGTCATGGATATGCCCACACTGACATAACCTTGTGTGCATGGTGGGTATGAGGTCACACTGCATGGAGGGTGCCATTTTGAAGTGTGTCTCTCTGCCCCCATTGGTGCAACCTTGAGGTTACATTGGCAGCCCAGAGTTGTGCACACTTCAAAATCTGATCTTGTAAGTAAAGAAAAAGAAGAAGAATACAACGGGGAATCCAAGCAAGATAGGGTTTTAACAGGATTGGTTAAGAACTGTTTGTGAGTGAGGTTAATTCCTCCCCTCATTTGATGCTGGACAAAAGCACATCTGGTTTTGTCTCAGTACGAGATGAGGGACAAACCACCAATAAAGAGGGCTGTCTGGTTGAAAACTGAATGGATGGCCTGCTGACTCTAGAGTGGTGCAGCTCTGCAACACCCCATTCTTTGGCTGTGTTTAAATAGCATGCTATTGCCCTTTGGGAACAGTCGACTAAAGTTGAGGAACTTGAGAAACGCAGAGGCATAGGACACTGAGGTGGGAGGTATAACTGTGTTGTGGGCTCCGAAGTTCCTCATGTGGAAAAGTAAATGACTGCAGGCACTGCCTGAGATTCCAAACACTGAAAGAGAGAGCTCCAGGCTTCCAATGTATCCCCTTGTATGTGACTCACCTTCATATTTGTTCTCAAAAAAGGATCATGGAAATTAGAAATGGGAGACCAGGGAAAGAATGTCTTCTAGTATATTTTCTATTTCTTTGTTCATGCTGGTCTACTCTGCTACCCTTGAAGGACTTTTCTACAGACTAGTAACATTCAATATACTTTCTGTGATACTTAGCATGAATTATTTCTCTCTCTCACACACAGTCCTAATTAATATACCTAAATAAATCTTTAAACTCAGATGTTTTCGCCATTGAAATGTTACTTGGGATTTCCTATACATCTATAGTTTAAAAGATCTCAGAAACCAGTTTGTGTTGTGCTTTTGTAGTTTCTGCTCTAAAATCAGACAATAGTTCAGTTTCTGAATGGAAGGCACGAGTGATAAGTTAGTTTATTTTGCTGGTTTTAATGTGCAGGGCTGGCGACAGAAATTTGGGGGGCCCCTACTCCGATAGTTTGGGGGCCCCCCAGCCCAGCCGGCCCCCCCAGCCCAGCCGACAGCGGATGGGGGCCCCCCCAGCCCAGCCGGGGGCCCCCCCCAGCCCAGCCGACAGCGGATGGGGGCTCCCCCAGCCCAGCCCAGCAAGCACTCCCCCCCCCCAGCCCAGCCGGCGCTCTCTCCCCCCCCCCCCCCCGGCCAGCTGACAGCTGGCGGCAGCGGGAGTGAGAGCGGCGTGAGCCGCCCTTCCCCCCCCCCCGGACAGCGCTGCTGCCGCCGGCCGGGCTCTCTGCTCCTGCCGGGGCCAGGCTCGCTTGTCCGGGGGAGAGCCGCGCCGCCTCCCCGCCTGTTCCCCGCTCTCCAGGCCCAGCGACAAGGGGGGACACAATGGGTACAGTGGTGTACCAGGGCCCCCCTAAAGTCGGGGGGCCCAGTACAGCTGTACCCATAGTACCCCCCTGTCGCCGGCCCTGTTAATGTGTGCCCATCTTAGTAACCTTTGCAAGTCTGATTCTGCTCCCATTGACATACATGGCGAAATTCTCTTTGGCTTCAATAGAACAGAATTAGGCCATAAGTCCCTATACAGTTTTTTTTATAAGACTTAATTCATATACAAAAACCTGCACATGGACCCATGGCCAAGTTCAGTTCTACTGAAGTCAAGGGGAATTTTGCCATTGATTCCGCTCCCATTGACATAAGACTTCAACGATTACTAGGATGGACCCATCTTTAAACCAGTAAAATCACCTAAATAATTGTCACTTTGCTTTCTATCATATATTCTATGAACTAATGAACAGGGTCACCCAAAAACAAATGCACTTGCTGACAAAACTAAACTCCTAAAAACAGTGTCTGCCCCACACATTTCAGACAAAAACTTTAGTAAGCTGATGGGCTTCACACCATCTCTGAAGGTCAGTCAACTCTCATTCTGCTGCACTATTGAGAATAGCCAATTCCAAGGTTGATGACCTTTCACTAAGAGTGTTCTGCCCCATGATGTTCAGATCCATAGCCTCTTAGCACAAGGGTACCAACTGCTTTAAACTAATAAGGAGAGGAAATATGTCAGATAGAGACAAAAGCTGTCCCAGGAACTTTTTAATATAATGATCGACATCGAAATTACACCCAGGCGTAAACAGAAATCCATGTGTTCTTTGGAGCACTGGTGCAATATGCCATGTCCAAAAATCTAACTGTCTTAGTCATTGGAAGACTCCAAATGGTAGCAGAGTTGCTTTACTGTCATCTTCTCAATACCTTGTCCAAAACTGGGAGGCTTAAAATCTTGGCCTTATCTTTGTCAACATCATGAAATCGCTGCATATGTATAATTGGCAGCTTCTGTTCAACAGACCTAGGAAAACAAATACCAGTGATATTCCACTTTAATATTTGTGAGAGTGCTTTCTGAGAAAGTTTGCATAAAACCTATTGATAGTATACATGGCTTCAGATCTCTTTATTGTCCCTAAATTTCATGAGCATTGAATTAATGCAAAACAATCAAAACTAAGAGAAAGTATTTCTAATTTGTTTATAGCAAATGGTAAAACAAAATGAGCCTCACACTCTTCTTTTTCTCATTAATTCATCTGGTATATTAGTGCTTACAGTATACATGAGAAATGGCTGCTTGAGATCCATGAATTTACAAGAGGTCAGGAAGAAAAATCCAAACTATTCTGTGAACCTTAGACCAGAAAAAAAGAGGAAAGGGGTGCATGCACGTGTGTGTGTGGAAAGGATAAGTACCGTATTTTTCACCCTATAGGACGCTCCGGCCTATAAGACGCCCCCCAAGTTTTTCAGTAAAAAAGCCGGACAAAAAAAAAAAAAAAAAAAAAAAAGCGCCTCGCTCTCCCGTCCCCGCCGCGCGGGCGGGCGCTCCCAGGGGCCCGAGCTGCTCTCGTTCCCCGCCGGCCCCGAACACATGCGGGTGGGCTCGGGGGGGAACCGCCGCCCCGCCCCGCCCGCCGGGCCACCTGCAGCCACCCCAGCTCCAGCTGCCCGGTAAGTGTTTCATATATTCGGCATATAAGACGCCCCCCCTAATTTTGAGATTATTTTGGGGGGTTAAAAGGGCGTCTTATATGCCGAAAAATACGGTAAATGTTTGAATAGGGCACTTAAGGTTTAGACACACTTAATTATTTTTAATCGCGCACATTCTTGGAAGTCATTCTCTTCAGTACAAGAACGGATTTCACTCAGCTAAATCACCAGTCAAATTTGACAGAAGTAAACAAATCTACAAGATGGTTTCATAAACCTCATTTAATAAAGCCCAAATGTACACTGAGGTTTTAGGCCTGTGTAAAACAGGGAATTCCTTCCTTTTCAGGAGAGGAAGAGACACCAGGAGCCTGGCAAGGTATTTTGAGAGAGGGACTGAATGAAAGATGCTTTTTCGCACACATCATCAAAGAAAAGGTCTCACGGTCTTCTCTTCTGCTGCAGAAAAAGGACAGGTAAGAGACCATTTAGTTTTCCCCTCTGAGGCATGGTATACCAGAATATATTTGAATTACAACAAAATTATGTCTTACCTGTTGCAACTGAGTCAAGTTCATTCCTAAATCTGTCACTTGCTTGTGTACATAAAGATACATTTTGGGAACAAAAGGTATGGATAGTGTGTGTGTGCTGGGGTCAGGAGAACTGACAAATTTATTTTCCTGTTTATTTCCAAATATGTTTTTCAACTAATATAAGCCAAGGACTTGATGCTTAGTAAAAGATATTCCAGCCATTTGTAACTTACCTATATGCCATAAAAGCATACAAGGGCAGAAAGGACATTCCCTGTGGTACATCTTCACATGTAAACTCCTACTGCCTGAGCCTGACTCTTGTCACTTGCAGGATAAAATGTAAGTCTCATCACTTTGACTAGAACTTTTCTCAATAAAAGTGACCACAAATGGTCTTGACACTTCCCCTGAATAATAATCCCCTTTAAGGAAGCACCATGAAAAGAGCTGGGGAGAGATCACAGTCCTCACAAGCATAAAACCTGTTGGGCAAGATTTTCAGAAACTGGTCCTTAAAGTTAGGCTCCTAAATTCTGCTGGGAGGCTGCTACTTTTTATTCCTAGATGCATCTTTTTACATTTCAGATTATTTTCTCCCAAATGCAATTTTTTTTCCTTTGAAGGGAAAAAAATAAGTGCATCGGTAACTAAACAAGTATATTTCTAGTATGTATTGAAACCTAAAAAGTCTCAGGAATATCTGGATTGGAAAAAAGTCTCAATTAAAAAACAAAAATAAATTAGATATTTGTGTAAGAATTTCCAGCAAGGATAATTAATGTTGCTTTATTTAGTAAAATAATGGTGAATACTTCTGCCTTCCTTTAAAATCGTGCAGAATTTCACTTAAAATGCACCCATTTTTACTAAACATAATTCCATGGAGTAGTTGAAGTCTCCTATTCCCTTGCTAGATAAGATTTATCTAATAAGGGAGTTATTACTCAGGTCCTGGTGCATATTGAATCCCAAGTTACACTCCTGTCCAAAGGACCTCGATAATGATTTGCTGTGCAGCATAATCTTATGTAAGAGTCTGGAGCTAGTGCTGTGGCAATAACCAAGTTTTCAGTTTATTGGGGAAAAAACTATTTTGGATTAAACAAAATGTTTAGTTTGACCCAAAATGGAACATTTTGGTTTTGAGTATTTAAGTTTTTTTAAAATTAAAATAAAGTAAAATTCTAAATCTAAAGTCATATTGAACCAAAATATTGAAATGTTTCATTTTGAAAATATTAAAACAAAATGTATACATTTGGGGGAGGGAAATTTTTTTAAACCAACTTTGCTATGAATTCACAAAATGTTTTGGTCTACCCAAATGTGATATATTTATTTATTTGTCTGAACCAGTTTTATCTCAGGCAATGGAGCAAGGTAAAGGCAGACACTACTCGCACTTCTGCCTTGGAATGTTTCAGAACTTTATTAGTAGACAGGCTGGTTGTTACATGACAAACTTACAGCCTAACCAAAACAAAACAACACCACCCCTCAAAAAAAAAAATCCACTAGGAAATGGCTTACTTATTTCCATTGAACTCCCTATTAAAACTCCCAGACACTTGTGTGTTAGCAGTGCCAGGCCTGGGAAGTGCCTGACACGCAGTGCAAGAGAGATACTGGGGACTGTATTTGAGGATTTTGTGTTGCCCTCAACTCCATTACTTTTGCACCTGAGTATCTGCCACATGAAGTAGATTGGGAATAGCCTTGTTGATTTTTTGGTGTCTCAGGTTTCTTCTCCCTTCTTGACCAGTTGTGATCTTGTGAACATAGATATATTTTCTCAGCTGGTTTTTGAAGTTGGAACTGAGGGAAAGTACAGTGGGTTCAAATGTCAAAGGTGATGGATAGCTGTCTCCTAACAAACATATATAAGAACAGACTTTGCCAGCTCCTCAGATTTCACCTCATATTACACAATAATATCAGACCATTTTATGACATGTAATATTTAGTGTGTCCATTCATGTTTGATGTTTATGCTGCCTTTTAAATGTATTTCTAAAATACATTAAGTTCATAATGATGTTGTCACATTCTCGTTGCAATCCAGACCAGTGAGAGGTGGTCACCACCTGCCCCATAACCCTGAGGGCCTTATAATGCTTTGTTGTTATACCTCTCAAATTGGGCCACTCACAAACAGTTTAACAGTATCTGGTTATACACCGAATGCCTGTTTATAGATACAACCCTGGCCCAGTAACTCTGACCCCAGCAACCTGTCAGCAGTTGGTTTCCACTAGCCTTGGTTACTTCCTGCAAGGTGACCCTGACACACACTCCCAGTCTTGAATTTTCCCCCACACTGTCTAATCCTTTCCTGGGAGTTCAAATAAGAGAAGTCCTTTTCTCCTGTAAAGGATCAGTATCACAGTTTGCTACTTTAACTGGAGTTACCCAAGCAGTTCAGTTTAAACACACACCTGGATTACTTTTGATTAAAAAATAAAACAAATTTATTTAACATAGAGGTTTAAGTGAGTAGATGTACCTGGTCTTAAAGTCTGAGGTGGTTACAAAAGAAATAAAGATTAAATGGTTTCTAGTAGTTAAAGCTAGGCTTGTTTCAAGATAAAATCCTTACCACATGTTCCCAGCAACCATATTCTCAGCTCAGGATCTCCCACAAAGTCAAAGGGCTGGATTCTTTATCTTTTTTAGATGAGAGAGAGAGATAGGAAGAGATGCCTTGGGGTGTTTTGACCATCTCTTTTATAGTCCAGTCACCTTTTGAATTAGATTCTTCTGAGGATTATCTATCAAACCAAACAGTAAAGAAGGTGACATGGAGTAGGGTGGTGAAGGTGGCTCCATGCTTGTTCTTCTCCCTGGGTATGCTGAAATGCAGACTTACCTTGTCTCCTGATATTTCCTGTCTTCCTGTCTCAAGGATTCTGTTTACTTTATATGTATAAACTGAGGTAAACACATATTCCTTTGTTTAGGTTAGATCTGTTTAACAACTTTTGCCATGCTAGTGCTCTGTTGATTTGAACATATGCTAACCTCATCACATAGGGAGTTAATAACTTTACATATAATTTTGATACATACATTTCACCATAATATTATTTACCAATAAATGATTAGTTTTCAAATTATACCTCATAAAGCATATTATGATAACAAAGATGATAACAATTATGTGTGGGGTACGAATAGAGGGGTGCTTTTCATCACAAATGTTATGGGAGTATTTTCTTTAAGCTTCATTTTTGATATCTCTTAAATCTTATGTACAGAAACACATGGATTATGACGATTGTAATAAGCCCATTTTGCCCTCTTCCTCCTGATGAGTTCTAAAATATTTTTCCAGATGTTTTTCCTGGTTGTTTCTGGAAGTTTCTGTTTTCCAGATGCCTGGCAGATGCAGAACATCTAATATGCATGACTTAAAGAACGTTTCTGTCCCTCCCTCATTTCCCCCCCCCCCAAAGTGTAAAACCAAAAGTGGAAATGTTAAAGTTAACTGCACTCTATGTTGTTTGTTGTTCCAGTACCTCAGCAAGGGGCAGATCCTCACATGTTGTACATTGTCAGAGATCTATTCACTTCACCGGAGATACAATAATTTTCTCCCCCCAGATGCAGACCCTTTCCTAGCAGTCTGTATATTGAAACCCATAGTAGTAGCACACGCACTGTACAAGCATCAGTTGTCAACTGACCACATGAACAGTGTGGATAATATCTATATATATAAAAGTCAAATGGTGTATGCGTCCGTGTATGTATGTGCACTTACTCCTTCCACACCGTTTGAGCTAGAGACTTGAAATTTGGTACAGTTATAGGTCTTAGGGTCCTAATCAGTTGTAAGAGTCGAAAATTTTTCAAATCTCACCTCTGACGCCCCCCAGGGGTGAAATTATTTAAAGGCCAATCACATCAGCTGAGCAGCTGCTGTTCTCTGTGACATAGTTATGATGTCATAATACCCCCTCCAACGGACCCCGCACTCGCTCAGCTCTCTGCCCCCTCCCCCCTCCAACGGACCCCGCACTCGCTCAGCTCTCTGCCCCTCCCCACCTCCGACGGACCCGAGTTAGGTTTGGTCAGAGGGTAAGTGAGGTAGGGGTGTCGGGTTTGGTCGGGGGGTAAGTGAGCCGGGGGTGTTGGGTTTGGTCTGGGGGGGTGGGAAGGTGTCGGGGTGGGTGAGGGGTGAGGTGTGGGTGTTGGGGTTGGTCAGGG
This sequence comes from Sternotherus odoratus, assembly GCA_032164245.1. Classification (NCBI taxonomy): domain Eukaryota; kingdom Metazoa; phylum Chordata; order Testudines; family Kinosternidae; genus Sternotherus; species Sternotherus odoratus. The sequence continues at coordinate 58,570,763 of JAVMKO010000008.1, forward strand.
GGTGTTGGGTTTGGTGGTGGGGTAGGGTTTGGTTGGGCGGGTGAGGAGGGGGGTTGGGGTTGGTCGAGGGGTAAGTGAGGTGTGGGTGTAGGGTTTGTTTGTGGTGGTAGGTACGGGTGTCGGGTTTGGTTGGGGGGGGAAATGAAGTGGGTGTGTCAGGTTTGGTCTACGGGGGGTGAGGTGTGGGTGTTGGTCAGGGGGTGTTGGAGTTGGTAGGGGGGTGACATGGGGTGTTGGGTTTGGGTGGGGGGTGAAAATGTGAGTCGGGGTTGGTCGAGTGGTAAGTGAGGTGGGGGTGTCGGGTTTGGTCGAGGGGGTGAGGTGGGGGTGTCAGGTTTGCTCTCTGCCCCCTCCCCCCTCCAACGGACCCCGCACTCGCTCAGCTCTCTGCCCCCTCCCCACCTCCGACGGACCCGAGCAACGCCAGGTATTTTCGCTAGTATCTCAGAACTTTCACTACAAAAACATACCAACATTCTCAGAATCTTTTGTAAAGGAGCTGTTGCCTTGAGCTGTAGAATCTTGACATTCAATAGACACAAAGAAATACAGAAAACATTACAGCTTTTCATTACCACGGCAAATGCAAGAAACAGGCCTGGAGGAGTCAAAGTTGCATTTTCCCCTCCCTGCTTGTTCAGAAAAAGAAATTTTCAAAAAGTGCATTTGCTTGCATTGGGGTCTTGGTAGTATAACTGATATGTATGATCTCTTCCTTCCTCTTTCTTTCTCTCTTTTTGCTATTATATGGTAATTAGATACCAAGGTGAGAGATGTCTTAGAAATGCCTCAGAGGGATGATAATAAAGTGCTCCCATTTATTGTTTCAGGCAGCGAGTGGTAACTGGTGTATCCCAAATAGTGCATGGAAACAGTTTATAAAGAACCATGTGTGTGAGGTCAGGTGTATATGTGTGATATTTATATATTTTAAAAACTACATCTAATATATTTGCTAGTTTAAAAAGCATCAGAATATACAGAGGATAAATACAGCACCTAATAGCTAGAACTGCAAAGAAAATACTCACAGATTTAATAAGACCATTTTGATGTATATGTGGAGGAACAATGGCAATCTGCTATCTCTAGTCTTCTTTTTACGACATGTCCTTTAAGAACATAATCTCTCATATCAGTATATGTCCATTTGCTAACCAAGCAAATGTTTAGTTTGGGTGCCTTATGCTCTTATTCTCTGTGTGGGCCAGGCTCCTTGATCAGGCACAGCCTCCCTTTGGATAATGGAGACATAAGGCCAGTGAAGTACAATCCTACGAGTGAAGCCATATCAAATTCAGTCCATTTTTGCTTAATTTTATGGTCACAGGATTTTTAAACTCATACATTTCTTGGTTTCAGCTATTTAAATCTGAAGTTTCACTGTGTTATAATTGTAGAGGTCATGTCTCAAAAAGGAGTTGTGCAGTTGTTACAAGGTTATTGTAGGGGGGTTGCAGTACTGCTACCCTTTCTTTGCATGCTGCTGGTCACAGTGCTGCCTTTAGAGCAGGGCACTTGGAGAGTGGTGGCTGCTGGCCGGGTTCCCAGCTCTGCAGGCAGCGCTGACGCCAGCAGCAGTGCAGAAGTAAGGATAGCATGGTGTGGTATTGCCACCCTTACTTCTGCGCTACTGCCAACAGGGCAGGGCCCTCACTCAGCTGCCCCCACTCTCCAGCCACTGTGGCAGGGTGCTGGCCAGGAGGGCTTGAGCCAGCCCTGCTGCCCCTTTAAGAGGGAGAAAAGCCCTCTGCAAACCCCCGGGCAGGAAGGCTAATTAGCCACCTGAGGTGCAGGCCAATCAACCTGCATGGGTTGCACCTGGCAGCCTCCTCTGGGGGATATAAGGCTGCCAGGAAGGAAGCCCAGTGTGGTGGTGGCAGGAGCTATTCAGAGCTGAGTGAGTGTGTAACTGTTAGCTGGACTATCTAGAGTCCCTAGAGCTGTGTGTGTTTGTATCACTGTTAGCTGGACTATCTAGAGTCCCTAGAGCTGTGTGTGTTTGTATCACTGTTAGCTGGACTACATAGAGTCCGTAGAGCTGGGTGTTTGAGCTATTAGCTGTGAGTGTGTTGTGTATGAGCTAACCAGAGCAGTGTGTGTGTATGCTAGAGCTAACCAATACTCAATCTATGGGTGGGGAGGAAGTCCCAACCGGGGGCAGTGGACTCAGCCTCCCCCTGTAGCTGTTTAGAGTGTGGTGGTGGTGGCATGAGCTAGCCAGAGCTGTGTGTTGTGTTTGAGCTATCAAGAGCTGAGTGTGTGTTTGAGCTATCAAGAGCTGAGTGTGTGTTTGAGCTATCAAGAGCTGAGTGTGTGTTAATGAGCTGTTTATTAATGAACTGTTTAACCTGTATATATTGGTGGTGGGGTCCTGCACTGTAAATTAAAGGGCACTGTTTGAAGCAAAAAAGGGTTTCCTGCCTGTGTTCCTGAGCGGGGTGAGAGAGCGGTCTGTCACACCACCCAGCTCTGAAGGCATCAGTGCAGAAGTAAGGGTGGCATGGTGTGATATTGCCACCTTTATTTCTGCGCTGCTGCTGGCAGGATGCTGCTTTCAGAGCTGGACGCCTGACCATGAGCTATTCCTCTCCGGCTATGCAGCTCTGAAGGCAGTGAAGAAATAAGAAAATAGCAAAACCTGAGCCCCCTAAAATAATCTTGTGACTTCCCTGCAACTCCCTTTTGGAGCAGATGCCCCAGTTTGAGAAACACTGGTCTCCCCTGTGAAATTTGTATGTTTTGGTAAATGTATTCAAAAGACCATATTTCATGGTCTCTGATGCATTTTTCATGGCCATTAATTTGGTAGGGCCCTACCTAGGAGGCACCATGGGCAGTATTTCCAGCTTGAAATATTTTGGGTATTGTGTTTTTTATTAAAAATTAAAAGAATCCATGGAATGCAGATTTTTTTTACAATTGTGTTTACTGGAAAATTCATTTTTTCATTTAAAAAACAGAGTTTTGACAGAAATTTCTCGACTAGTCCTCCTAAGAATCAGCTGGGAATCAAACAAAAGGGGAACAAATTCCCCTTATTGAGAGACCTAACATCAGTTGCATTTCCTCAAAAGGAGAGGGAAGGATTACATACTTGCACTTGTTTTGATGGTGTCACTACTTGTCACTAATTGCACTTGTTTTGATGGTGTGCAGCAAATGCAGGTATAGCCCTTGTCTCTCTATAGGTAGTTCAGGAATTTAATAAGAAATTTGACAATAATTAGTGAAAGGTTGAATACACTTATGAATATACTGTCCTTAATTTAAAAAAATGTAAACAATTCCTAAACATAAAATGGACGTGGATGTAGTGGGAGTATATACATACTGAATGTGTAAGTAGTATTAAAATTGCATATTTGAATTTACCTGGGAGAACTATGGATTATCCATGAAGAAGTTCCCTTTAATACAAGGGCTGGAACAACCCAATTAATCATAGAAAGTTTATATTCATTGTGAAGGTCACCCTATGACAAGAATTAAAAAACAAGGAAATTTGCCACGGGGAGGGGGGTCGAAATCCCTCCCAGATCTATCATACATTTTAATTATTTAGGAGTTTTTTCGTCAAGTTATTTTATTCAAGGGTTTTATAAGATTATAAAAAGATCTATTTCATGTTAGATCTTTTATATTCCAAAATATGCAGTCCCTTTGGAAGGATGTAACAAAAAAAACATGGGAAAAAAAAACAACTCCTCTCAAATCAGATAGATACTATAGAAAGCTAACAACATCTCCTTAGGACTTTATATATTGTAGGTAAACAAAGATCCTCTCTCATACAACATTCAGTGAAGCAGCTTTGTGACTTGGTGGTTTTCATCACTGTATTGCTTAGTAGTTCAGAGACTGGAAACACAGGACTTTTGATGTATTGTACTTCATTCTTCCTTTCCTCTCCCCCTCCCCTGCCCAAGAGGAACTATTACTAGCTACTGCCTTGTCTTTTTTCTTTATTTCTCCTTTTTTTGGCAATTTTCATTTAATATTTTTATTTTTTTAACTGTGGATGGGATAGCAGGAAAGGGGACTTTTTAGGGATGAGTTGTATCCTCAAGTGTTGCCCTGAGAAAGGGGCAGCACATAACTGCTGTGTTCCAGGAGCACACCAGGAATGAACTGTCACTTTTAACTCCCTACTTATTTCCTAGCTTTACTTCCCCTCCACCCCAGAGTTAGTGGGAATATAAATTTTCTGTTGGCTGGTGCATTGTGGATGAGAGTGAGGGATCCAAGGTTCTGCCCATTCTATTCCTCATTTAGCTTTGCAAAAGGGGTATCTCTTTCTTCTGACCTACTCCATCCCTCTCTCCCATCCCTGCTCTGCACTGTAACCCATATGCCAGCAACATATGCCAAGGAATAAGTGGGTACCTTACTTCAGGGGCATAATTGGGACAAGGGAGACAATTGTGCCTCCAGAGTTTTCAAAGGCCTATAAGCTCTATTATGCATGTCCCCATATGCTTTCAGACGTTTCAGAGTATAATATAATCACATACAATGTTATGTATGTTGACACAACTTTTCTTTTCCTCTCTTCACCCAAAGCTTACTGAAATGACATCGATGCCTTATTCTTATGCATGGATAGAAAGGCCAAGAAACAATGTTTCCTGTGTTTTAATTTGGGCTGGATTCTGTCTCTCTTACAGTAAGTACCTTACTGTGTAAACAGTTCCATTTCCATCAGTGGGACTTCTCATGCACTAAGGATGTTGTCTTTCTTATTTAAGAAACATATATCCTATTCCCATAGCTCTCTTCCTGACTTCAGGGTACTGCTCTGAAAATTCCTGTCTTGGGGGTGATATCTTGGGGAGAAAAATGAACTACATTCAAACCGAAAAGCTTCCTATGATGGCTGTTCATACACAGAAGCCATTTAAATGTGAGATGCTTAACCGTTTGTAAATCAGAAAAAAAAATTGTTTAAATGAAGTTAATGTTGCTGAATTCTATATAATGGTTGTATTTATTAAAATTCTTGAAATCCTGAGGTAATCCCGCTTTTAAAAATATCAACTTTCATATGTGTAACAACAACAACCAAATGACAACTGTAATGCTGACTCTACTTTTGTCCTATGCATGCATAAAAACACTTCGGGCTAGACTGTGTTCTCTGCTGCTGTCCTTAGCATGAGATAGCATATTGCCGTACCCTTCCAGGAGCAAGACGAGCAGGAGATTGTGGCTCAGGGAGGACCTCTTTCATCTCTTGCTCTTAGAAAGCAGTAATTTGTCAACAGCAAGGTACCACATGCTTAATGTTGAGAATATGCTTCAGGGCTTTGAGGGATCTCGGCCATTGAAATAACATAGAATGCCCATAAGTGAGCATCAGAGAGGTAGCCATGTTAGTCTGGAATTGCAGAAGTGACAAAGAGTCCTGTGGCACCTTAAAGACTAACTAAAGTATTGAAGCATAAGCTTTCATGGGCTAATACCCACTTCGTCGGATGCATCTGACGAAGTGGGTATTAGCTGACGAAAGCTTATGCTTCAATACTTTAGTTAGTCTTTAAGGTGCCACAGGACTCTGTCACTTCCATAAGTGAGGAAGTTGATTTAAAGAACTGCAATAAGTATGGTTAAAGATTGATGAAGACTGTCAGATAATTAATTGTAGAAGCATTTCAGTGTTTAAATATCTACTAAGATAATTTGAAGGAAGTATAGTCTTTAAAATTATTTGTAGACTGTTCAGTAGGCGAGACACCCACTCAATGTGGATAACGTTGTCTGCAGAAAACAGCTGTTTATTTTGTCATCCTTTTGCTTTGTTCGAAGCATCATGATTATCCGTAGCTAAAAGTGCATATTCGATTCTTGATGTCTTTAACGTATAATCACGTGTTTGCCAAGTTGCTATGCTTTTTATAAACAGTTCAGCAGTGTAATAATTTTGTGTATTAGGTACATTGGTGTTCACTTATTTTAAACCTTTCTTCTGCACTTCATGAATATGCACACTATACAACAACTTGCCTTTGTGGACGATATATATTTTGGTAATAAACTTCTCCTAAAAATTGCCAGAATTCAGTTATCAGCCAGATCCTCAACTTGTGTAGATTAGAATTGCTCCATCAACAGCTTGGTTTAGAATTTCATGCTCATCAAAGTATTCTAATATTTTTAATTATTGTTTCAGCAAACCTTTGGGATACTCTAGCAAAGTTCAGTGGCCTGGAATTCCCAGGATCAGCCCGCCACCATTCTTAAAGAAGGAGTACTGCTTCTCCTTTTCATTGCCACAGACTATCCTGTCCAAAATTAGGGAGTTTGTCAAGTCCCCAAAATTGCATTTAGCCACCACTGTGCATAAGGCTGTAATATAGGGATCTGTCCCTTCCTCTTCAGATTGGTCTCCAATGAAAAACCTGATGTTCCACTGTTTCATTCCATTTTGGGGAGCAATAGATTCCAAGGGATTCTAGGACTGCTGTGAGACTTGAGACAGTGGAGAGTTTCAGGGTGATCTCTCTGCACATCTCTCTGCTCTACGTGCTGCTCAAACTTTTACATCCATGACTGGGATAGGCTTGTGTCTGAAAATCCAGGGCTCTAGAAGGCTTCAGACAGAGTTCCATGGCTGCTGCACTTAGTGTGCATATAGCAAGTGTGAAAAATCAGGATGGGGGTGGGGGGGTAATTGGCACTTATACAAGAAAAAGCCCCAAATATTGGGACTGTCCCTATAAAATCAGAATATCTGGTCACCCTAGCTGCACTTCAGAGAACTCACAGCTCAGTTTCTGACACCATGTTTCAGTCACAAAGAGTGAAGCTGAATGCAGAGTAAGTTGAAGAAGTGGAACTTTAATAAACCTTTGCACTGCCCTCTGCATGTGGCTAAGTTACTTCCAGCCAACTCCCAGACTTGTTTCTGGTTTCCTGGTGTCCTGACTCTGATTAACATGCCTCCAGGGAACATAGGCCCTCTGACTCCTGTTCCACTGATCAGGTTACACTGACCACCCACAAACCTCAACTGAAGTCAATACAATCCATAAGTACTCCGCATCTTTGAATATCAAGCCCTTCCAGGTTTAGTATCATCAGTCCAACATGTTTTCACCTGTACTGAATTCACTTAAACAAAATTGACAATAATGGATCTGATAAAGATGTCAAGTATAGGATTCACCCACTGTAATGACCTAATGGGGAGACAAGAGTGGATTGTGTTCAGTGCCTTATATTACTCCTTGTAAAATGACCTTCATTGCTTACATTTCTGGTGTGTTGAGAGTGTCAGTGTTGTTACTGTAATCATTAATTTCTTCCTCCAGAGTGTACTTCATATGAAGGATATTCAAGTGAAAGGAGACAGACTGTGTTTTCCCAATGGTTTTCAAGAAGCATCACAAGGCTTTAAGACAGGATAAAATAGAGAGACACAAGGAGGTAAACAAGAGATTTCTATGCTTCTGGGGTAACAGTACTTAAAGCTATTTCTGCCTCTGTGGTCTGCTTTACAGAAAACCACAGACCACAAATATGAATTAATAATGGAAATCAAGTATTTGCCTTTTCAGATTAACACCCCTTACTGGTTTGGGGATGCTACATCAGTGACTCAGGCAAGGATTTTAGGAGAGGAGATGAATGGTGATCAGATTGCTGCCATCTGAAGAGAATTAATGTGTGACATTCACTTTTGAGATTTTTTTTCTTTATATTTTTGGCAATAATTTTAGAATGCATTACAGAATATATTTGGCACATACAAGCTAACATTGCCATAACAAATGCAACCCACTCCTATCATCCAATTTAATGCTTCCAGTCAGATGCGTATAACTTTCCATTATTTTTGTTTTAAAACTAGAAATATTAACTGGCCTACAGTAGTCACGTGTGGCAACACCTTGTCCTGCTGTGAAAAAAACACCTGGGATATAGAATGGCCTGATTAAGGAGGTTTTTAATCACTGAAGTGGACATAGTACATGCACAAGAGTTGTAAGAAGAGGCAGGACTGGCTCTAGGTACTTTGCTATGCTAGGTGACCTGAGCTGTCGCCAACCATTGTATCCCATTTCCACCTTCCATTCTGGAGTCTCTTTCTCTCTCTTTTTCCTTCCCCTGTTCCTTCTTTTATACATTTTACTTTCCTTCTCCCTCTCTCATCGTGGTAACAGCTTTGTCCTGCTGGGCTGGGTACCCTATTTCAATCTTAAATCTCTCTGTTGCTCTCCCCCTCTGAAATCCCCCAGTTCTACCTCCACAAACAAACTGATGGTGCCTGAACTTTCCCCCAAATCCATGTGGCACAAATCAAAATAGTGTGATGCATCTACTTTGCACTCATGTAAATACTGACACAAGGTGCAAGGCAATAGAGAATCATCCCAACCCAATTCATATTCTGGAATGAGCAAGTTATAAATATTTCTTTTTTTCCCCTTTCATGTCCCAATTAATGCAGCAAAACAGTGTATTTTTATTCTGTAAAAAAGTTACTTCTGATGGCTTGCAAGTAATTCACTTCCACTGAGACTGGCTCTTCAAATTGAGGCAAGAAATAATGATGTCTAATAGCTAGGCTTTTTCATAAAAACTACATAGTGCATTAAACAAAGGTAGAAGAGATTATTGTTTCTGGAAATATATTTGGAAGAATTGAGCTGGATTCTTTACAAAATGTACCAGCCTTCCACCATTTTGTTTTTCTCTTCTTCTCTTTACCTAAGCTCCCTCTAGAGTTCTTTTTTATATACTGCATTTACTGATCCAGTGCTTTTCAGCTTATGTGAGAACTAGAAATGGTCAGGACTTTCCCAACAAAACAGTTTTCTCTCTCTAACTCTAATTGTTTTGCAAAACATAATTGAAAGGTCTTGGTTTTGTCCCAGTGCAGAACGGGGAATTGTTCCAAGTTGCAAAAATTATCATGGAACAGGAAAACCAATTTCTACCCAGTTCTAGGTAGAACAGTCTTTTCCTTGTCCTTTAGCCTGTGCTCATGACACAGGCAAGGGTTTTGGGAAAGTATTTTGGGGATACAGGTATGGTTGTGTTTATCAGACAATATTAGGCAGGTATTTAACGATATATGTTTGTGAGCAATCCTTCCTCATAAAGTGTGGACTGGGAAGTTTCAAAATTGAAAGAATTTTTCTTCAAAACCTTTACTGAGATTCAGAGAGGATAATTAATGTATGTAGGTGAGACATTGGATATTGCAAACACTTGTGTGAAGACCGACTTTTTCCATGGCATTGTATGACTGTTAAGCAGAGTATTTGGTTGAATCTTTTAGATGAATGGGACCTCCAGAGACAAACTGAGTACTTGTATAATGACAAGACACCACTATTTACCTGTAGACACTTGGCTGGCATTTTCAAAGGAACTGTAGGAGGTTAGTTGCCCAACTTCCACAGAAATTCAAACTCCCTTAGGCTGTCTTGAAATTCCCATCTTGATGAATTAAAAGCATTAATAAGTGAAATTCTCATCTTATGTAAATCGTCATGTTAACATTGACTTTAACAGAGCTAGTTAATTTACTCCAGCTAAGGATCTGACTCAATATTGGTTTGTTTTATATATATTAATGTGTACAGGGCCATTCACTGTATCATTGCCTTTCATGTTGAACTGTTTGTGAATAAAGTGCAGCCTGTTACTTTTTCCCACCAGACTGATTGACTGTGACCAAGGTGTGTGTTGCAATGTACATTAGGAACAACAAACCCTTAAAGTTCTGTACTGTCTGTTTGGGAAAATATCAGCTTGCTGCTGACTTTTATTTTTATAAATCAAGAACAAAAGCTGGAGATTTTGGGGCCACTTAGAAAAACAAACACTTCTGCACACCAGCAAACATCAATTCTTTTTAAAAAAAGAACCATTTGTGTTTTAACAAACAGTGTCCTGGGAATCAGTCTTTCTCTCAAGGTTTCCTATTCTTTCCTTTTCTAATGCAGACAGTGAGGAGCCCAAATGTTTTATAACCACTTACAGACAGGACAAAGGTAATCAATTGGGCTTTAACAAAATTAGTGGGGGACTAAAATGCTGCAAGGAATGGATTGGCTTTGTATGTAAATAGCATTTTTTGTGTGTGAGCACTTAATGTAATCCTCACAGTGCCATGGTGACCAGGATCATTGCAGTCCCAAATTCCATACATTTTGTTGTTCTTTGGCTGTGCATTGCTTTTGCTTAGAGATGGAAGTGTTTGCTATGTTTATACAGCCAGGTTAGAAATTAGGCTGTGGATTTTCTTGATAAGGTTCACATTCTACATCAGCTATGCTTGGACATTGATTTTCTGAATGGTTCTATAATTCCATTAATTATGGCTATTATTTGTATTATGGTGGCGCCTTGAGTCCTCCAGCTTAGATCAAGCCCTGTTGTGGTAGTTGCTGTATGTGCACATGTTAAGGGACCATCCCTTTTCCAACCCAAATAGGCAAGCCAGCCAAGAGTGGGATAAAGTAAGTATTGTCCACCTTTTATAGATGGTGAACTGAGAAAAGGAGAGAGAAAATGTCAGATTCTGCTGCCCTTACTCCTGACGAGTAGTAGCACCTTATTCTCAGTTAGTTCTGTTAGAGTTGCTTACAGAGCGACGTGCTACTTAATGTAAGTAAGAGTGGCACAATTTAACCCTAAGTGACTCGCCCAAGGTTATGCAGGAGGCCAGTGGCAGCACTAGGCATTTAACTCAGATCCACTAAATCTGTCTCCAGTGCCTTGACCACAACTTCATACTTTTTTTTGTACATAAGCCTTGGGGCTTGATTTGCTCTTGCAAGTCTGAAAGGGGAACAGTTTGCACCCCTAGCCCTGATCAAGAGAAGCTAACTCCAATGTAGGGGGCTCTGCCATAGGAAGACAATTTCAAACAGTGGATGCTGGGAAACCCCAGCGGTGAAGGCTCAAGGGGGATTTGACAAATCTGTCTCCCCCCCCTTGTTCCTCCAGACTATGTATACTCTCCTCCAGCGCTAGCAGAAACCATTTTGGGGGTAGCCAGATGCAAACCTTGGCAGAGATGGGGTTGGGGGTGACTTGCATTGCCACAACTCCTCTCCTGGCAGGCTTTCCACCTCGAGAGAGCCTCGTAGCCTGCTATGTCCCTGCAAATGACAGCATAGCACAGGGAAGAGCCTGGCCATATCTTGTTGTTGTGTTTTTCTCAGAGCCAGATTTGGATTGTCTTGTTAATGGTAGGCTAAATTTCGTTGGATCAAATCTCTAGCTGACTATTCTGGTAGTTCACACCATCAAATCAGCATACATAACTCCACCCACTTTAACACAGTTACGTTTCTCCATTCAGTAGAGACCTAAAACTAAGCTATGTGATATGGAGGCTGAATTATTTATATATATTACATATATCTTCCTTTTAATGTTCTTTCCCCATATTAGAGCTGATATTAGGTTAAGGGCATAAGACAATATTCATTAACTGTTCAGATATTAATAGCCTTCAAAGTAAATTGAGTCAGTTCTAATGCGACTAGTAAACTGTGCTATTTAAGAAATATTAATACAAATGTACAGTTTACCATGACCACTTATCTTTATGAACCTTTCTGCTGCAAACACTGAATGAGTCTTCTAATGATATTTAAAAGGGAGTGTGTCAGAATTTAAAACCCTCTAATGCAAAGTCTTAAAAAATAATGTGTTACTGTAGTGGTTAGGTATTTAATTATAGGGCATAACCACATTAAAATGTTATGTACTGTCTAGTTGACAACGAATTTTTCTGTTAGACCTATTCTATTGGAACTTTTTTATTTGTAAATTCCAAAAGGGAAATATTTTTTACCTGGGCCACATCCTGAATTATGTACTCACTCAAAGCTTTTACTGAAGTCAGAATAGGAGTTTTGCCTGAGTATTACTTGAGAACAATCCCCAAGATTAGACTGAAATAGAACAATAACAGCCATAAGGGCTTACCCCGCAAGATGCGGCGCGCTGTGCTCTTGAGCTAGCAAAGCACTGAAAGATATAGTTAACTTTAAGAAGGTAAGTTGCCCATTGACTTCCAAGTTAAGCATGAGATTCAGTGCTTTTCTGGATCAAAACCTAACTGTAAGGGATTTAACACTCAAGTCTGCTGTGATGCCTACAAAACACTTTACAATTTCTGGGCATAGGTGAATTGAGACTGTTGCTAGATACCACCACTTTTTAGGCACTCAAAGCCCAACTGCTTGTGCTTTGCTCTTTTGCATGACTGCTTGTCTGATGAGTGGCTTTAACCCCTGTGGCCAAGGTTCATGATGGAAGTGTAGAGTAGGAGTCCCAGCAGAGGACTGGATGAGTATAGAGACTAGAGTTTGGTTGGAAAAGTATAATAAAAACACAGGAAAAAAGGCACATATATTTCCCCCATTTTCTGACTATCTGTAATGGAGGCTGAACTAACCAAAGAATCATAAAAGCTAGAGAGAAAAAAAGACACATATTAGGTTATCCAGTCTATTCCTCTGCCCAAGCAGGATTGTCCTTGTGATGGGGCTCCTGCCCCACAGTAGGCTATAATAGAATAGAATCCTAGGGAGGCCATGCAGAGGCAACCAATCAGAAAAGGGCTGAGAGGAGCAGTCATGCTGGGCAGGGAAAGACAGGCCCATATAAGATGATCTGCAGGGCAGAGCAAGTTCAGTAGCTGTCTGGAGCTCAAGGAGGTAAGTTCAAGCTCATAGAAGAAGGGTGGAGTGCCAGCACCTTGGACAGAGCAGTGCTGCCAGCAGGGCCTGGGGAACCTAGAAATAGCCACTGGGGGGGGGGGGGAGGGAATCAACTGCAGATACGCAACTTACTGTCTGTCCTCACGATGGCGGCAGTTGGCGGTGCGCTCCCCCGTCAACTTCAGCTTGCGCCTCCCAGCAGGCTGGACTTCCAGAGTCGATGGGGGTGCCGCGGGCGATCAATTTCTCGCATCTTCACAAGATGCGAGAAATCGATCACCAAAAGATCGATTGCTACCCACCGATCCGGCGGGTAGTGAGGACCAGCCCTAAGTGTGGCAAGCTGAAGCCCTGATGCAAGGGCGAGGAAGGTGCTGAGGGCTGTGTGGGAGGGTCCTGGGGAAAGGTAATGGAGGGAACTCAGCATGTGGCTGCCATGTACAGGGTACCAGGGCAGGGACCTGAAGAAGTGGGCAGGCCAGAGTTCACCCTCACCACTGAGGAAGTGGCCAGACAATTCCCTTCAGTTGCCACTGAGGAAAGTGGTTGGATAGTGGACCACAGTTCCTGCAGAAGGGGGGAGAATGGAGTGTGCCACCGCCAGAGGGTTGCATCATGAAGAGGATGTCATGGTCATGGGAGTGATGTGGGTCCTGGAGTAGAAGTGATGGAGGTCAGATCTCACCAAAAGAGGATGCACTGGCTAGAAGAGCTAATCCCGTGACAGCCAGCAGAAGGTGCTGTAGTGGTGAGATGCATCCTGTCACAGTCCTCTATAGTGCATTTTCTAGTGTTCTCTCCCTTCTATTTTTAAACTACCTTTTTTTTCACCCATTATGGGTGATCACTTCAAGATTTAGCAAGCTAACTAGCAGGGCAGTATACAAATTCTTCTACAGCTGCCACCTCTGATTTACCTCTTTAAGTCTGTTGTGCTGTCAATCTGATCACTTTCCAAGAGCCCTAAATTCACTAACAGTGAATTTGTAGAGGATGTTATCATAGTGCATATTTTATTTTATGATTGTGAACATTGGCATGGCCATAAATATATATTCTGCTGTTCTTCACCATAAATATTTGCTTAGAAAAAGATAAAGAAAGCCAAAGTGAGGAAAAGGCTGCAGAGTTTCATAGTTGACACACAAATGTTTTGTTTCTAAAAATACAGACTTCATTTCTAGTTTGTTAGATTTATGCTACAAAGAAATGTTGCAACCATTAATGCCAAATGTGATTGGTTTCCAACTCTTTTCACCCAGAAATATGATGACATGCTTTATTTTTTTTAATCACGCTACAGTTATTGGCTACTTGCACTATTTCTATTATGAGTAGAGTTACCCTCTTGGCCTTTCCTGGCTAACAATATGTCTTGTGGCCTCTCAAGTGTGTTTTCTTGTGTCTAAAATATCTAGAATTTATCAGTAGTACTCTCTTTGCAAATTTGTAAAGTGAAATATGGCATGGGAATACCATTAGCTACGTGAGACATTTAGCCAAACACTTTTAACCAATATAGGCTTGTGATAAAGCACTGAGATAGGTGATGGGATGCATTAGAACATAAATTGAATAGATCAGTGCATTAAACTATTTTTAACAGTGCACAGATAGCATATTTTTATGGTGTTATGGTGATGCTTGCTCTGAATGCTATCCCCCCCCCCCTTTTTTTGTAATTTAATCTTCTGTGTCAGATCTGGTCTTTGCATAGCTGTGATTTTATTACAATTCCTGTATTTTTCTGTTTCTAGGCATTTTGAATCTAAATGATTTAAATGAGTTAATATGTAAAATAGGTCTATGACATAGAGAAGTTTTATGATAAGCACAAATCCAGGAGAATGTTTAAACTTTTGGAATGCCTTTTCCTAACAGAACCATTTGAAGTTTCACCTTTCAATGTACTTTTTGTCTTGTTTTATGTTCCCAGTGCAGGCATAAGCGTAACAGACTAATTAATAATTTATGCAGTACTTAGAGGAACTTTAAAGGGTTTTGCTTCCACATAAGGATTTTTTAAATAATATTAAGAATCACAGCACTTATTTGTGAGACACTGCAGAAGCTACAGTATCAAATTGTTTTTACATCTCCTTGGAGGTGGAGTGGAAGCATATACTGCACCAGAAGGGCTTTTTAATGAAATGTGTCCCCAAGGGGAACATGTAGATAAGTTAGATAGCTTCACTTTTTCATGGTATGCAGTGATTTGAACACAACATTAAAAACAAGACAGGGGCACTTGAATCAAATTGGGAGATAGTTCAACGTTATCATTTTTAGTTAAATGACATCTATATGACCAGGATTTGTATTTTGTCATTGGTGTATGAGCTTATGTGCAAAGAGCAGAGAATAAAAGATGATCTAATATCCAGGGTGCAGAGCTTACTTGAAATGGTGTAGGGCTTCCTACTTATTCATGATTTGTAGTAGTCCTCAGAGAACATTAGTAACAACCTTTCAGAACTACTGATTACAAAGTGAGATGCTCTGCATATTAACAACCGGTCTTTACCCAAGAGACTCTACAACCAGACTGACAGTAGCAAAAAAGAAGCAAGCCAAGGGAAAAAAAGCAAAGCAACTGGATTTGAATAGAATGATAAAGATGCACTTGAACTAAACCAAGTTAAGTAGGTTACATTGCAAAGGAAGAGTAGAACAAGATAGGAGTCAATTATAACACTTTACAGATTTAAATAGCTCAGTAAATGGGTAGAATGGGTGGTTAGTAATTGTGCTCTCCAACATACCACATGATTGTGTATTAATATGCACTGTAAAACTAATTTGAATTTGTTCTCCAGTTTTTAAGAGTGGAACATATACAGTGGCCTCAATCCTCCACTCACAATGGATAAGTCCGCATAAAGGATTTTAATTAGGAGGGGGGTATAATCTTTGTTCCTACTTAGAAATTAATTCAGAAACATATACAGTTCTCATTTTTCAAGTTTTTCTAATGACAAACTCATCAGTGAACTGCATTTTATAAGGATCATACATTATCGTGTTACTTAAAGGCACAGACTCACATATTGTCTGAATTGATTTAGTTTGGAATGAAATCTAGACTTCCCTAATAAAAGGTATTTTATCATTATTTTTCACAACAAAAAATAATTAAGATCCCTTACTTTTAAAACAATGTTTAAAAAAGCATGACATTAAATTACAGCACTGGAACTATTTAAATTGGGCATTTAGTAAGCTATACATTTGTTTTATAAATCTTGTCTGTTGCAACAAGATGCTGAATATTAATCAGTATACATAGATTTATGCACAAAGAAATCTAAACTGTATTTTAGAGATACATTAAACATAGTAATTGCAACGATGCATTTAAGATGCCTGAGAAACAACATAATTTATTTTAATTGGAGGGTCTGCCCGTGGTTTGCAGTATTGGCTTTAGTTTGTCTGACTTCCTAATGATCATTTATGGCTCATTGTTTCCCAGGCAGAATTCCCAGTGTCATTAATGGGAATTCCATGCACAGTGTGCTTGTAGTATTAGGACCTGAGCACCTAAAGCTCAGTTGAAGTTGGTGGGATCTGCAGGTGCTCATAACTTAATTTTCAGAGCGAATCTTAATGTCCAGGTTGCCCCATCCATGAAGGAAATCAGCAGGCAGGGGCAATCTACCCTTTATGGAGAATTAAGCAAATAAAGGCTAATACAAACAGCACTGATTTGGGCATGCATATTTAAGGAGGTATGATGCATCTGTAGTGAGGGTTTCAGGAATGCCATGGAAAGCAGGACCTCTTTCTCCCTGTCCCCTGGAACCAAATATAGTGCTCACAAGACCTCCAAAAGGAAAATATTGCTGTGGAAGTGGTATTTCCTCATCCCATCTGGAAGATGAGTGTTGCCTCCACTCAAGGAAACAGGAGAAAATTGAAGATTTCCCCTCCACCCCCCCCCCCCCATAAAGTCTATTAAAGATTATTGGAGAATCTACATGCACCTTTCTAGTACAGCAGAAAAATGTCAGGAAGGAGCAGACACCACACATAATATTTCCTGCTGTAGTTTGTATATAGATATTTTCTATATATCCTTGTCCTTAGCACAAAAATACACTTGATTTACATAGCTGGGATAAACATAGCTAGTTAATGGTAATAGAAGTCTTTTTAGTTTGTGGCTGGAGACCATTAGACTTTCACAGTTCCTGTGGAAAGGATTTTCTTGGGTATTGTGTTTATTGCCACCTCACTGTTTCTCAGTGCTGACTTAAATCATTGCTAACTCGGAAAAAGCAAACAGAACAGTTGCTTAAATATTTGAATGATCAATTTCAGTGTGCATTAATTATTCCGAAAAGCATTTAACACAGCTTAATAACACAAGGTGTTTGACCATAAATGTCATTTTCATTCTTCTGTTATTCAAGAACCGTTGTGAGCTAGCTGCTTAATGGTCTGTATCATGCAGGTATATTATTAGCCCTCATTGGCACGTTTCACTCAGTTGTCATTAATGCCATGGAATGGCTTTCCCAGCATTCTCCTTTGGAATCCCAGACAGCAAACAAGATCAGTGGCAATCTTATCGTCTAATTACATTAGACTGCTCTATCCCACTCATGAATCAATGTATTTTCATCTCTGACTGGTGTCTGCTCTGCATATATCAGTGCCTCATTTACTAAATTGGTTTGTACCACTTAATGAGTAAAGGTGGCTACTATTAAATTATCACAATGATTTTAACTGTGTGTATCCTGAAGTACATTGGGTTTTTTTATTGCAGGCTGTCTTGTGAATAAAAAAGAATGGAGAAACAATTGGGCGCTGGCCACTTTGTGGCGCACTGACAGTGTAAATCAGCCAAGCACCTGGCAGATCCAGTCACCTGAAGAACTCCCTGTGTATGGGAATTCCTAGGTTGCAAGAAGACATTCCTGTGTTACTCTCCTCCCTCTCCTATGGACGTTATCAGAATGTTGCACTTAGGGCCATTGCAGCTGAACAGCTTAAAGCAACCTTGTGCCACCTTTGCCCCAACCCATGGCACTGAGCACCGCTCATATACAATTTCTGAACAGGAGTTAAAAATGAAATGAACGATCATACCAATTATATAATTACAACCTATTTGCCCAGCTCCAGAAATTATACTAGAACAGGCAATGTGTAGTTAAAACAAGAAGGATGAAAAATATTTAAGGTTAGCCATAGAGTGAAAGGAGCAATATTGAATAGGCAAACAAGAAAAGTGGAGAGACTGAGACATTCAAATGTGTTTTGGAAGGAAAATATTGTTGCTCATCCCAGTGCAGAAATTGAGATGAGAAATAAGGAGTAAGGAAAGACTGGCCTGATATAACAGAAAGATTATAAGGCACAAGACAGTGTTTAAGAAGACTGAAAAGAGCCAAATGTTTTGGCACAAAGTAGTCTCCTGAAGTATAAATGAACAATATCCACAGTGATTAGGAATTTGTATGTATGGAGAAGGGGGGAAAAAAGCCCTCAAAGTGAAATCCTTATGTCTTCTACTAAGCAGGCCATAGACTTTGACCTTGTTTAAACCAGGATTACTTTGCTAAAACTTAACACTGGTGGAAGTGCTCCAGAGTTAGTGATGATAGGTGTGTAAATGTAGGAAAGATACTGGCAGCCACTGGATTTTAACCGCCATGCCTTCAAGACATCTTTGATTACATAGTCACTACAATACCTTTGGCTTGTTTGCTAGCATTGCCATTGTAAACACCAGCACTAGAGCTGCGTTGGCAGAAAATTTTAGGAAAGAAAGGCTAGCAATTACATAGACATTCCTATGGTGTGGGTCGTGTTTCCATTAATAAGACTGGTGGGTTTTTGCCTTGATGTGATGATGAGAATATCCACACTTGTATAAAATATGATTTAAAAAATTAGGAGGGACATAAACTGACATATTTCAATACATAACCAGTCTGTAGTTGTTGGAAGCAAGATAGGAAGAAATTCCTCCTATGAACAAATTATTTCAAAATTGTCTATTATAGTGGTTCTTATGCCTTCCTCTGAAGCACCTGATACTGGCTACTACCGCAGATAAGTGAATGGTCTGACCTGGAATGTCAATTCTTGTTTTCCTTTGTCCATGTGCATAGTAGATGGTGCACTGAAGACAAATAAGAACATCTCTAAGGAAGTTTGGATAGGAGTTTATTTTTCAACAGTGTGATGACTCAAAGGAAACATGGACTAAAAGACATTTTCTTAGGGAGAGAAAATAAAAGGGCAGATTGTGGCAGCCTTCAGGTGAGTGGCTATTGCTGGGTGCTATCCTCTTCAAAATGGAAAGAAGGTGGCATTACCATTCCCCACTGTACACCAGCCCCTAGTGCTGTCTGGCTTCAGAGTAGTGCATGCTGTATCTTCCTGAGGTGTGGGATAATGATTGTGTTAACAAATAGCTCCAGGAGGGATGTAGTTCCTGAGTTATAATGCCTTGTGGAGCTCTTTGTAGAGCTATTGGGCTCCACACATCCCCTTAGTTAGGACTATGTCTCATTGACACAGTATAACCCCACATGTTTAGTGGCCTTCACGGTCGCCTGTTCTGGCATATACAGGGAGATTTTAAAGTGAATTGAAGGAAGGTCATAGCTAAAAACATCTAAATCAACAAGAAGGATTGAGGCAGCATACTGACTATATGATTATGATGTTGTGCTTACCTGAAAGAAGCTTTGCAAGAAATACACTGACAGTACTTCAGGGAGAATTCAATATGTAAATGTAGATGACTAAAATGTGGACTCACAAAGAACTTAACAGGATGACTGCAAAGAAATTGCCATAAACCTGATCCTTTAGGCCCTATTGCCGTAGGTCAAATTCCTGCCTGCAGTGGGAGCCATTATCCCCATTTTTACTTTCTGGAATAGGAAAGTATTTTTCTGCAGGTGGTTAATGTCACCTGCCCAATTATCTTATTTCTTTTCAGTGCCTGTGAAACCATTAATTACCGGTAACTGATGTTGGTGCACTGTAATATAATGACACATAGTACAAGTAAATTACATGAAAAAGAACAATACAGGGCAGAGCAATAAGGTGTCCAACTAAAGTAAATGAACACAGGGGGGTCGTTTACATTTTATTTTCAGCCTTCTACCTCCAAACTTTTTATCACAACTATCGATGGCATCTTGTTAATCTCCTTTCTGCAGTAACACTGAAAAGCTTTTGAAAACATATTTTTATAGAAAATTAAAAATCTAAAATTAAAATTCCTCCTTTAACTGGCATTTCCCCTTAGTATTTTATCTCATGTATCACTTTAAAGTCTTCTACTCACTCAGAGCAACACAATCTATTTCTCTGAGTTTTGAGCAGTATTCCCTCTATATCTGTCACACACCTTGCTGAAGTCGCTGCAAAGGCAGCTGAAAAATTGGATTGTCAGCTTTAGGCTTTCATTCTACAGGTCCCCAATGAATACAGGGACAACAAGTAATGTGCTCAAAGGAACAGTTGTTTTCTTAGCCATTCCTTGTCACAGTAATGGGGTAGTCAGAACAAAATGAGAAGTGCTTATGCTAAAAATATATAAATCTATCAACATTGTAGGGTCCTCTATAAGTAACATCAATTAAATTCAGTAAAAGGGATTGGTGTGATCTAGTTCTGGAATTCTTATTTCAAATTTTGACTGATTCTATAGTCCTTCAGATCACACCCTAAAGGCTTCAGAACTATTCTAATTTAATTATTGATTCTTGTACTGATATTTATTTCTAGTTGTCATGATGACTTTTTGATTAAAAATACAGGGGACTATAAGGGGAAGATTTGCTGACCCTTAAATATGTTGTGGAAGTCCTATCCATTGAAAAATTTAAGACCATGTGCAAGGACTAGAAATTTACTACAGAGAACAATCCTGCATTGGCAGAGGATGAACTGGATAACTTAATAGTTGTTTTCCATCTCAAACCTCTGTGCTCCTATTAAATAATGGGGATAATTATGCATACTGAGAGACTGATAGGTGAAAAGCTACCTGATTCCACTACAATAGGTTTAGATGGATTTTTGCATATGCACCAATTGCATATGCACTTCCTATGTTAGAACCAGGAAAAAGTTTAAATAAAACCAGTGACATCAAGAAAGTAAGCACTTTTGATACTTTTATGTTCTAAACTAACTTTTCAAATGTAAAAAAAACATAAATTAAATTTATTTTAATAGAAAAAAACAGTTTAATCAGATTAAAGGACAAGAGATTTCACTGCACAGAAACGACATCTGGCTAAGAATGGGGAAATATAAGTGGTATCAAACCACATGTCAGGCATTATGATTTTGCTATAGCATACTGGTAGATGGATAGATCTTAAAATCTTTGTTTTCTTTTTGAAAAACGGTATTTTAAGTTTCAGTATGTCAGCTATCATGGCAGTGCGGATCGTGATTCCATAGTTAAGACTGAGTAAATGCCTTCAGGTTAACAGGAGTTTTTTATATTTATTTTGTAAAAATCGAGTTGAAATGGCAAAATCCAAAACACAGCATATACACTGGAATTTTCCTTTTTCGTCATGGCTTAATGAAAAATGAACTGATAAAGCGAATAAGAGTATTTTATAAGTATTTTAGTCATATCTGAAAACTTGTGCACCAAGCTCAAACTGCAGAATTTAACGACAAATCAGAGATTCTAGTTCTCAACAAATACCCTTGTAACCCGGATTAATATTTTCCATTAGAGTGCAAGTCCAATTTAGTTGGGTAAGTATTGCCTTTGGGAGTGTCTAGGGATGGCAGTGAAAGTCTGATGGAGTATTGATGTATGTTATTGGTAGCATTATAGGCAATATGAAGGTGGAAAGGAATGTACAAGTCTTTCCCCTTAACTTCTTATTTGCACACACTAAAGGTTTGGGGTTGATGATATGTGGCCTTGACTGCTGCTAAACAGTTTGTTTGCTAATTAGTATCTTAAGTGGAGTGCAGAGGAACAGCACAAAACCTATATGCTACTTGAGTCCTCTTCACATACTAGCACTTTAGATTTTTCTTTTTAATCATAGTCATGCTAGGATCATCTGTAAGTAGGCGGATGCCTTAAACTGGTAATGAACTACTTTATCATCATTGGTAATATTCTATTCTTGTCAAAAATGAATTCGGTAAAATAAGTGTTTTGTCAGCAAGAAGGAGATGTATTCCTTTTTTTACCCAACACTAACTGGTTTCACTTGTAAATAAGAAAAACAGTAACTTGAAAAACCCTTTCCACACACATCAAATTTGTGCTCTAGATTTTGTTGTGTTTAAAAAAAATATATGCCAGGAACACCTACAATTTGGGTGATCTTTTCAACGTTTTTCTGAAGATTCCAGATTCTCAAATTTATAATTCTAGAACTGGATTCCAGACTTTTCCTGGGGGGGGGGGGGTATTCTCTTGCTTGAGAGAACCAGAAAAAAACACCTTTAGGCTATATAGGCTATTTATTTCAGTTATTAGATTTTCCTAGTAAGTAATAACATGTTGACATTTAAGCTGTAAGAATTCAATGGAGTTTTCTGTTTCTGATGCACCCTTGAGACTTCTGGGGAAATGCACAATACAGTAGAAGATATTTGAGCTCTTGCTTGGTGCCATTGTGCTAAATGTACTAGAAATACCTTGAAAATGGGAGCTCCTCTGCCGTCTAAATGGAAGTAGCATGAAATCTCTCACTGGGAATGGGAGGGATATAGTCCTACCTTTTCTCCATCCTTCTTGGGCCATCTTCCACCACCAATGATGATAAGGATCAGTGATCCCGCGCTCATTGTTTCTGGTCTTATTTAGGGGAGAAGGGTCCTTGAATCCTCATCTCTCCTTCACTCTTGTACATCCATAGAGGGCCAGTCACAATTTAGTTCTGTTAATGATTTGTGTTCATTTAACTTAATTTTACATTATATGGCTTAGTATATTTATGCAGATTATTCAAGCACCTTTTTTATTCTTATACTATCAGTATTCTGATAGTATCAATTCCAATACTAATCCGAATAAACAAGATAGAGTTGTAGAGTTCTCAGGAGGAGTTATTTGGTCAAACTAACCTCTAAGACATAGTTTAATGGTGTGAAGCTTGGTTATCTGTCTATTTACCTTAAGTACTTAAATTTTATTTACTATTTATCTTAGGTACCGTAGTAATTGAGCAGCTCACAATCTTTAGTGTATTTATCCTCACAACACTCCTCTGAGTAAGATCAATACTATTATCCCAGTTTTACAGATGGGGAACTGGAGCACAGAGAGGCTAAGTGACACTGCCTATGTTACACAGCACAAGTCCTAGGCCAATGCCCTAACCACTGGGACCATCCTCCCTCTCTTACAGAAGAAATTTCTAGTCTTCAAAGTCCAGACACCTCTATAAAGTATTAATTTGATTCCAGATTATTTTTACCTCTTGAAAAAAAGAAGAAATATCTTGTTGAAGTAGCATGAAACCAGCCACAAGATAGAAACCTCAATTTTAATGACAGCAAACTTCTGCTATTCAGAGCCTTCATTTACACTATATCATTAGAGGTTGCCTAGACAAAGTATTAGAATCTACATGCGTGATCTTTGCAGGGCAAAATCACTTGGCTGATGTATTGTAACATAATATAAAATATTCTGCCAATTATGAGTCCCATATGGGGACACTTTGTTTTTGTTTATTTTTAATTACCAGCATTGCAACTATTTTCAGCCTACAGTATTCAAATAAGTTAGGGACTGTAAACAAGGATTAATGTGGTATGAATTACTATCAGGTCTTAATAAATTATTAGAGGAATTTAGCCATCCCCCCTACACACAAATTATTTCTGAAAAATCTGTTTTTGTATTTATTATAAAACTAGCATAAGTGCCCGGCGTTGCTCGGGTCAGTCGGAGGTGGGGAGGGGGCAGACAGTTGACACCCCCTGACCAACCCCAACACCCACCCTTCACCCACCCTGACACCTTCCCACCCCCCCGACCAACCCCAAGACCCCCCGGCTCACTTACCCCCTGACCAAACCCGACAACCCCACCTGACCCCCCAAAACAAACCCAACACCCCCACCTCACCCCCCAACCAAACCCGACACCCCCACCTCACCCCCTGAGCAAACCCGACACCCCCACCTCACCCCCCGACCGAACGGTGTATTTAATAATCTGTGTGCTACACAGTGCACCGTGAGCCGGGGGGGGGGGGTGTCGGGTTTGGTCGGGGGGGTCAGGTGGGGGTGTTGGGTTTGCTTGGGGGGGGTCAGGTGGGGTTGTCGGGTTTGGTCAGGGGGTAAGTGAGCCGGGGGGTGTAGGGTTTGGTCTGGGGGGGTGGGAAGGTGTTGGGGTGGGTGAGGGGTGAGTGTTGTGGTTGGTCAGGGGGTGTTGCGGTTGGTGGGGGGTTGAGGTGGGGGTGTCAGGTTTGCTTGGGGGGATGAGGTAGGGGTGTCGGGTTCGGTCGGGGGTAAGTGAGCCGGGGGGGTGTCGGGTTTGGTCTGGGGGGGTGGGAAGGTGTCGTGGTGGGTGAGGGGTGAGGTGTGGGTGTTGGGATTGGTCAGGGGGTGTTGTGGTTGGTGGGGGGGTGAGGTGGGGGTGTCGGGTTTGCTTGGGGGGGTGAGGTGGGAGTGTCGGGTTCGGTCGGGGGGTAAGGGAGCCGGGGGGTGTCAGGTTTGGTCTGGGGGTGTTGCGATTGGTGTTTGGGGGGGGGGTGAGGTGGGGGTGTCAGGTTCGGTCGGGGGGTAAGTGAGCCAGGGGGTGTCGGGTTTGGTCTGGGGGGGTGGGAAGGTGTTGGGGTGGGTGAGGGGTGAGGGGTGGGTGTTGGGGTTGGTCAGGGGGTGTTGCGGTTGGTGGGGGGGTGAGGTGGCGGTGTCGGGTTTGGTCGGGGGGTAAGTGAGCCGGGGGGGGTGTCGGGTTTGGTCGGGGGGGTCAGGTGGGGGTGTTGGGTTTGCTTGGGGGGGGTCAGGTGGGGTTGTCGGGTTTGGTCAGGGGGTAAGTGAGCCGGGGGGTGTAGGGTTTGGTCTGGGGGGGTGGGAAGGTGTTGGGGTGGGTGAGGGGTGAGTGTTGCGGTTGGTCAGGGGGTGTTGCGGTTGGTGGGGGGTTGAGGTGGGGGTGTCAGGTTTGCTTGGGGGGATGAGGTAGGGGTGTCGGGTTCGGTCGGGGGGTAAGTGAGCCGGGGGGGTGTCGGGTTTGGTCTGGGGGGGTGGGAAGGTGTCGTGGTGGGTGAGGGGTGAGGTGTGGGTGTTGGGATTGGTCAGGGGGTGTTGTGGTTGGTGGGGGGGTGAGGTGGGGGTGTCGGGTTTGCTTGGGGGGGTGAGGTGGGAGTGTCGGGTTCGGTCGGGGGGTAAGTGAGCCGGGGGGTGTCAGGTTTGGTCTGGGGGTGTTGCGATTGGTGTGGGGGGGGGTGAGGTGGGGGTGTCAGGTTCGGTCGGGGGGTAAGTGAGCCAGGGGGTGTCGGGTTTGGTCTGGGGGGGTGGGAAGGTGTTGGGGTGGGTGAGGGGTGAGGGGTGGGTGTTGGGGTTGGTCAGGGGGTGTTGCGGTTGGTGGGGGGGTGAGGTGGCGGTGTCGGGTTTGGTCGGGGGGTAAGTGAGCCGGGGGGTGTGTCGGGTTTGGTCTGGGCACCCACCCCAACACCTTCCCCCCCCCAGACCAAACCCAACACCCACACCACACCCCTCACCCCCCCGACACCTTCCCACCCCCCCAGACCAAACCCGACACCCCCCCGGCTCACTTACCCCCGACCGAACCCGACACCCCCACCTCACCCCCCCAAGCAAACCCAACACCCCCACCTCACCCCCCCACCAACCGCAACACCCCCTGACCAACCCCAACACCCCCACCTCACCCCCCGACCGAACCCGACACCCCCACCTCACTTACCGTCCCACCAAACCCAACTCAGATCCGTCGCAGGGGGGGAGGGGGCCCAGAGCCGAGGGATTCCGGGGACCTTCGCAGGTGGGGGGGGGGCACAGAGCTGATGGAGTCCAGGGTTGAGGTGGGAGGGGCAGAGAACTGAGGGCTCTCCGGGGTTCCGTTGGGAGGGGGGAGGGGCAGAGAACGGTGGGATCTCCGGGGTTCCGTTGGGAGGGGGGAGGGGTAGAGAACTGAGGGATCTCCGGGGTTCCGTTGGGAGGGGGGAGGGGCAGAGAACTGAGGGATCTCCGGGGTTCTGTTGGGAGGGGGGAGGGGCAGAGAACTGAGGGATCTCCGGGGTTCCGTTGGGAGGGGCAGAGAACTGAGGGATCTCCGGGGTTCCGTTGGGAGGGGGGAGGGGCAGAGAATGGAGGGATCTCCGGGGTTCCGTTGGGAGGGGGGAGGGGCAGAGAACTGAGGGATCTCCGGGGTTCCGTTGGAGGAGGGAGGGGTGAGCTGAGCGAGTGAGGTGTCTGTTGGAGGGGGGTATTATGACATCATCACCACCTAACCGCCCAGCCGATGTGATTGGCCCTGAAAGACTTTCACCCCTGGGGGGCGTCAGAGGTGAGATGCGAAAATTTTTCGACCCTTACCAGCATCTAGACCCCAAGACCCCTCACTGTACCAAATTTCAAGTCTCTGGCTCAAACAGTGCGGGAGGAGTTCGCAGTCATACGTACATACATACATACATACACACATACATACACCACCTGACTTTTATATATATAGATTACTGCACTGGGGTAGACACTTTGCACAACACCCATTAACTGCATATCAAATATTTTCTTAGTTTTAAACTCACTACCCCATTATTAAGAGGTTGCAAAATTGATTTATGAGTACTCCTGCTAGGACTGTACAAAAATAGCATTTTTTTAAAATGTACGTGGAAACAGATTTGCATTTTTGGAGCCGTAACTCAAAAAATAGTTTAAATTAAAATAATGAAATTACATTTTGAATGACCATATCTTTTAATGGAAAAATAATACTTTAGTAATTCTATTTCAAGTGGACTGTACAGGAGTGAAAGTCCCTGGGCTAGGGTTACAGTTGTATTCAATATATGATCCTCGGGAAGAGTTAGGGTTTGGACCAGTAGGGCTTTCCAGGCCGAGTTTAGCACTCTGGTCATTAGGAAAGCTTGATTTAGTCTGATTTAGGTCTGGAATTGGGGCCAGAAAGGGAAGGAAATAATAGATTTCATTTTGAAATATCTGAAGTGTGAAGATTAAGGAAAGAGAGGAATTGTTTGGGATGATACAAAAGGGTAAAACTAGGAGTAATGTGATGAAATTAAGAGACTGGATTGTTTCAGCCCATGGAAAAAGGAAAGGTATTCAGGAGAAGGAATTGCCTCTATAATCTAATTTCCCCATGGAACTTTGGGAGTCCCCTAGTGGTACTGTTACACATAGTTTTATCATTCCTTTTTCTTATTTTGAAAGCACTGTACTGTCATGGAAGAAAGACTGTGCCATCCTTAGTTTTGTGCTGCAATTTCTTTTGGAAGGAGCTATGGCAAGCATCAGAAGAACTTGCTACCCCTACCTCAATCTCTCTCACTAGTCAATTTTGAGGCAGAGTTGCTCTCTGGGAACCAGCCATTGGGGTTGAGCTGAGATTCCTGAGGGCTGTCTGCATGCTGTTTGTGATCATCTTTGTCCCAGGACTGATTTGTACATTGTAAAGTAAACAAGTTGCACTAAGAAGGTATATACCGATTTTGCATCACAGATTTCTCCTCCAACAGAACATTTGACTGCCAGGTCCCAGACAACAGCCACTGCAACCATATTTTTAGAGATGTGTCTGATATTATTCCATTAGAGGAGGTGGGATTTGTCTGCTCCCCACAAAAGAGGCTACGGTACCTGCTCCCTGCTAGGGTTATCTGCCTCCACTGCAGCTCTGGCCCCTCTCTACTTTGATGGAACTATGCCCGTAGGGACTTTCCCTGGCCTCATGGCCTTTACTTAAAGGAGTTTTCCCACCCCGGATAATGCTCCATAGAAAAGAAGGTCCACAAAGTCACAGAGGAACATTGCACTTCTCCCTCAGCCCACCGAGCCTGCATGTGCTCTCACTGTATAATTTCTGGCCAGGCAAAGGGAAAGGGCAATGATGCTGCAGTGGTGGATGAGGTTGATTGGAGGTGAAGGGTGAAATCTCATCTCTCCTTGCCCCTCCACTTATGGTTCTGGAAGGGATGATCCCCATTGAAAAAAAGATACTGCATAGGTCATCCTATCCCATTGCTTTTTAGTAGCCTTCTTAAAAATCAGGGACTCACAATTTGTAAAAACTTTATAAACTTGAGATCTAATTATCTCTCCCAGGAATTGTTGGAGACACTATCAGCTGAATCATGTAAGCAAATTAAGCAAATTACAAGAAAAATATACAACTCTGGGAGATAGACTAGATGACCTGATATTTCTTTTCTATTTCAAATTTCTGTGATTCACAGAGCATATGATCAAATATTTTATTATTGTTGGTGTCAGGAGCTTGCAGACTGCCTTCAGCAGCCTTGTTACAAAGCAGTTATCTTGAGCACAGGAAAAGGTTGAATTTATTTCTGGATGCTTCTCAACCTGGAACAGTGAAAAAATCTTGCAAGTTGCAGTAAAAACTGAACACTCCATGGGGGGAAAAAAAGGAAATAGTTTGATTTCCCCTCTCCCCTGGGAGGAAAAATCTCATGCATGGTTTTAAATGTAAGAACAGAGTCATTGATCAGTGTTAAAGACTACAATAATGTGTTAGTTGCCCTTTTTGAGACCTGGTCTATTGTGTCAGGCTATCTCCACAGAGATGTAGACATGGTTTTCCTTTTCTTCCTTTTCTGTGTAAAGTGATTTATTTTTAGAACTTGAGTATAAATGATTGACAGTGGTCCTTCTTTTTCTACAACTTAGGCTGCCTAAATTGTACAACATAAAACAGGAAAAATACCTGTTGAGGGGAAAAAACTATAACAACTAGTGGGAAAAAATTGCAACTGATCAATCAATATAAATATATTAATTAAAATTTAACAGATAAACAAGTAGAAAAACATAAGCTATGAAACCATTCTCTATAACACATTTCATGCTGTATTATGAAGCACAACTTCTCTTATTAGATATATTACTCCTGGAGTAGCCAATATCTGAAATTCATTTCACTGCTATAAATCTATTTAATTTGTATCATTATTGTAATTCATTTCTAGTGTACTTTGATTTCTGTGTTACTGCAACTTGCAGTTAACATTAAAGTACTTGAGTTTCTTAATTCAATTCAGTTCATTGTGTTGCTTCATTGAGTAATCATTCCAATTAGAAAACCATAGCTATTTCAAGCAGAGGCATGCTGAAAGGTAAGGGGTACGGAAGTTTACCCATGGATTCTTTTCCTGGGTATTAGAATGTACATTTCAGTTGGAATTCCTGCTGTGAGACAGGCAGGACAGTGTTATGACACTGAGAGATTATGTACCGTGGTCATGTGAAAATGGCAAAGAATCACAGTAAGAGTCATTTTCTTCCCACAACAAAGAAATTTTATTAGAATAAGGAAACGAAGTAATGATCAAAGACTTCTTTCTCTCTCTCTTTCACTATAGAGTTCTGGTCTTCTTGACTCCCTACAAGTTATGAAGAAACAAAACTCACTCACACACCTCAGAAATTCCAACATTAGGGGAAAACATATTTTCCTGAAGTTTTCCATTCTGTACTTATGCACTTTTTGAGGTTCAACAAAACATATCATGTGCACTAGCGATCTTTCTGTACTTCTTGATACAAAGACTCCCAAAGTCTAAGAGACCAAATAAGCTGCAAGCGCTGCTAGTCCTTTGAAGTTCTGTACACTTCCTGGGTTGTGCACGTGTAGCCGAGTACCCCAATAACTGATGTTTTTTAAGAACACAGCTGTTCAGGTGGCTGCCCTTCTAAATTTCACTTTCAATCCAATTGCTACTTAAAGTATTTAAACTTGCACTGTTTCATTATAACTTCTGCTCACTGTTTACCATTCTATAGTAACTATTGTTCACCATCTGCCATTTCATACATTTGTCCATATTGTAACTCAAACTCCATTTTATCTTGTCTTAAACTCCATTTTAAAATGCTCATTCCACTTTGTAAACCATGCTGTAAAAGTCATTCTGCAAAACCCTGATGTAATCTGATTAGTTTAGATGTGTGAATGAGGTATGCATGGATGATGGAATCAACCTCCAGCCCACTCTGATAAAAAAAGTGTAAACACCAACGGCTGAAGATGCAGCCAATAGCCCTAACAAAGTAAAAGGAGTCCACTCTAAAGAGAAAAGAACAAAGGTCCAATTGAAGGAACATCAAAGCCAGGGTCGGAGGCTGAAAGTCACCTCTGCAATTGACGGGTAATCAATCACACACATCCCAGAGGCAGCATGACACAGCAAGACCTAGAGATGCTGGATTCAAACTAAAAGCCTACAAAAAGGATGGGTGTGTGAGAGATCTTTCCTCTCACACACTAAACTCTAGGGTAAAAATGTGGGGGTCTCTCATGCAAGACACTCAAACTCCAAGCTTATGTACCAACTTAGGTTAAATCTTTTCCCCCAAAACCCAAACTTCTCCAGTTGGGGCTTGGGATCCGCTGCCACCATTAATGTGATTATTCCAAAACCATTGAGTGGGGCACATTAAAACCCTGTGAGTAACACCCCCTCCCTCCTTGCCACCTAGGAGAGATAAAGAACACAGATTCCGCCCTTCCCCCTTGCTATCTGGGAGAGATTCAAGCACACAGACCCTCACTAACCGTCGGCTGCCCAATCCAAAGCTAGGATCCCTTCACTAGAATTACCAGACAATTTTTATAACAAAAAAAGTTAAATAAAGAAAAAAGAAAAACGCATACAACTTATACAGACTTCACAGATACTCAATTTTCTAGCTTTAACCCTTCTCTTGAGATTTCTCCCCCTGATGAGGTTTAAGACACCATAGATCAATTACAAGTTTATACTATCAACAACTTTACTTACTGTTAGTCTAACTTAGAACTTATTAAGGAACGAGTAGGGAGAAGATGGAGAGAGCCCAATAGCCCGGGAAGAAGAAAAAGTGAAACTAAAAACTCCTTTGTCTCGAGGAATTCAAACTCTTGCGTCATTCCCTCTCCTGTTCAGGTTACCCTTACAGTCAAAACAGTAATTCTAAGGCACTTCATACTTATGACAGGGTGTGAGAGAAGACTTTGGGTAACGTTCTGCTGCTAACATCAAGGGGTATCGGTGCGCGTTCCACAGAGACCCAACCCCTTCTTATGCCCGGCTCCCTTGGCCAGTTAGCTACAATCCCAAGCTATGATCCCAAGCTGCGAACCCAAGCCACGGACTCAAGCTACCTTCAGGATGGGTAACCATAGCTGCAGAACATCTAATTGTGTGTGTGTGTGTGTGTGTTGTGTATACATAGGTGTTAGATATTAGCTATTGGTTATTGTTATAATAAACGTGACATTCTTGTCTTGTCCCCTCAAAAGATCCTGTGTAGTTTTATCTGTATAATACATGCTGTAACAATTCCCCTTCTTAACTGGCGAAGTCATATCTCTTGCTGCATGCTTCAGAAATTGCTGACTCTTCTCACCATGTGTGAGGGAAGAGGGAGTAAGACAATGAAGTTAGTGCTTGGACTAAGGAAGAAGGCAGCTGAGACGCATTCCTGTTGTCAGAAAGGACAGTAACTGCCTCTAATTAAATAAAATACTATCTCATAGCTTCCTCCTAAATTCCATCCCTTGCCTCAGCTGAGTGAAATTTCAAGTTGGCAAAGTTCATCCTAATGCAGAATGCCACCAACATCCAAAGCTTGGGAATTATGTTTGGGGGACTTGTCCCTTGACATAGGAGACCACCATTGGTCATTTGAGAGTGATTATGAAAGATATCAGAAGGGATTAGTGAATTGGAATGGAATAAAGCCGAACTCACTAAAATATTGTGCATTCAAAAACTGGACTCAGAATGTTGGGTATATGTTCTGCTTGGGAGAGCATATTGTGGTTAAGCCTTCTGGCACATTACATGTACTTTTAAATAAAACCTACATATCAGTTTCACTATAGTTAAAGTATTTTATATTTAAAAAACCAATTCTTTATAGGTTCTTATGCTACAACAATCCCTGTGGTATCTGCCCCTGGTTTTACAGCATAGTTCACATACACACAATGTTAATGAGAAACAGGTATTCAAAAGGACTGCCTCTGTGTATGTATAATGTTCACAGCTGGATATTTACAGTTTACTTCTGAAGCATGGGATACTGGCCACGAGTAGGGGCAGTATATTAGATATGTCATGACTGTCCTATGTTTCTGTGTAAATACAAATGTTAAATCCATGAATATGACCATGAATGTCAGAAACAATGCACAGGTAACTTGAGCATTTCTCAGCATTCCATTCTGTGCGAGACTATCTTGGAAACTCTAACTACCTCAGTGTTTGCAGGAGGACATTTTCATGATTATGACAGGGCTACAACAAAAATGGCTAAAATGTGAAATTCTTGGTAATGACATACCAATCATGAACATTATAATATTTCTTTACAACTACAAGTACACACAAATACACAGTCCCAGCTGTGCTGCACAAACCTGCATGGCTAATTAAGGAATAGTCACCGCAACCCACAGAGAACACCAAAAGGCATTCCATTCATGGGCACCACATGATTTTTCCCTGTATGTGTCTGTCTTTGTAGGCTTGCTGTGTAGTTGAGGCATGCACTGTTCTACCCCTTACAAGAGAGAGGGGTAGAGCTACCCAGAATGCGGGGTTGACCATGACCAATGCCGTATTTTAAACTTATTAAAAGTTGCATAGTGTTTGTTTGCGAATACCCTTTACAAAACCCAGCTTTCTTTCTAGCCTAGGAAGGGCCAGAAGGCACAGTGCACCGTGGCTTCTTGTCATGCTCAGACCAGTGTCCCTGCAGTGCACCCGCATGGCAGAACTCTCACAAAGCATGGAGCTTTCCTCAGTCCATGCAGAAGCATAATAGCTCCCTTTCCTTGTGGGCATGCTGGTGTATACACATGTGCACATTGAAACTGTTCATATCTGAAGGGTAGGAGGGTGTGACTAGGTTCTGTGTCTCTAAGCATGATCCAATTGCCACTGTTGTGGTTTACAACAGTCATTTTTCTGAGGCTTTCGTTATTCCTGCTCCATCCCTGGAATTCTCCCTGAATGCAGAAACACAGACAAAGGGAGTGGAAGCTTTTGACTGGAGCCAGCAGCACACCCGGATTACTATCCCCTGCTGCTGCTCAGTTCATTCCCTTCTGAGGCCTTTTGAAAAAGTTAGGGAGGCATCACAGAATGGAGGTCAGCACTGTAAGTGTAACCAAGAGAAGTGAGTCATGGGGGAGGGATTTCAAGGAGATGGAAATGAAAGAAGATTAATTTCATTTCCCTATTTAAAGTGTCAGATGAATCATTTTTATGAGGGACCCTATATAAGCAAGAGAATTCAGTTAGAGAGAAGCATATACTGAGCAACTACTACAGTATTTTAGTCCTAACTCATCTCTATTATTACAGCCAAGAATCCAAATGCACATAAGTGCCTGTTTCTATTACACTAGCCATTGGAGAAATAATGGAACCAATCAAAGCTTGTTTCCCTAACTGGTGGTGTCATTATATCAGATAAGTATCAGAAGGAGCAGAAAGTATTTGTTTTGCATATTGTAGGCTGTTAACATCTTTTGCTTGTCAGATGTTGCCATACTACAGACAGGGCTGTCTCCACTTATTATTAATTTACCCCCCAGCAAAACAAAGGTACAGGGAGTACTAAATGTAAAGTTAAAGTGACCAAGTCCTATATTCAACAAAAGAAATATTTTTCTGTAGCATAGTTTCCCAGGTATTATTTGGAGGTTATAGGTGAAAGGGAAAGAAAGCTCATTGACTTTCCTTGTGTATATATCTTTACTGATTTTAACCTTGCACATAAAAGGTCAAGCATAAAATTATTTCCTCAGAGCAGCTGTCTTCAGAGGTTTGAATTAACATAGATGGAGAGCACCATGAGGAAAAAAAGTTCATTTTACTTTTAATTGGATTACAATAAATCTCCTCCATATTGTGGGGGTGTTTACACCATAGAAAATGCCAGGGATTAATCTATGGGCCTCTGTCAGGTTTTGACTAATAACGTATTGATTATATCGGTGAGATATGCAGTGTTTGTCAGAAAGGAAGACACTCTGGAACTGAAAATTGCTAGCATATCTGACATGATCAAAGCTAGATTAATAGTATTAAAGAGCTGTAAGGGCGTTGCAGCGTACCCTGAAAGCACAGAATTTCATGTCACATGTCTTGGGAGCAGACATCATAACCAGTTGTAATACTCCACACAAGGCTGAGTGACTGATTTGTGTAGTTTTCTGCGGTGGGGGTTCCCCCTATTTTGTCTGTGTGTCTGTGTCTGTGTGTTCCAGCAAACATATTGAACTACCACAATTTAATCCCTGCAGAGCCTGCAGGTGGTATTGTCCTTGCATTGCGGAGTTATTAAATTCTTAAGGTCACATAAAAAAACCGGTTCCATTAAATTGAGTTAATAAAAACATTGGGCAAAGGTTTACAAAGAGTGCAGATGTCAAAGCTTTGGGAATTGACGTGTCTCTTATGATATCAAGCTAAAAGAATAATTTAAAACACATCACAATATGAAGATGTTTAAAAGCAGCTTATGTGATGTTTTGGCTTGGATGGCTAGAGGCACTTGTTTTGCTGAAAAGAAGTCCTTTTTAGCATTCTTTTTTTTCATTAGGAATGGTTTCTGGCACTTTCTTTTGACAAAAATCTTTCAATTTTTACTTCCTGCAAAGCTATACTTCCTTCCGCTGTCTGTCACTCTCTTGCTACCCCCTCTCCCATGCATATGCAGAGAGGGAGAGAATGATTAATGTGTGTATTAAAATGTAGTTTAGATATATAGATTCATCTGTGATCTGTTAACCCCTATTTTTTATTTGAAAGTACAGTTGAAACTGTTGGCTTTTTCAGTTGTACATGCATATATTGAATGGTTTTATTTGGTGCAGCTCATGTTAATTCCTCGATGTGAGTGGATTCAGAGCCCATTGAAACCAATGGAAAGTTTCCCGCTTTCTTTAATAGGCTCTGGAGCAGGCCCCAACTGACAAAATCTAGTTGTATACAGCTCTTATCATCTGTTTATCCATATTACAACTTCAGGCTTTTGAATATGTCTAAGTGCCTTATAGTTAGTAATATTTACACTAAATTATAAAGTGTTAGAGTGAAATCTTTGCCCCATTGAAGTCCGTGGCAACTGCCATGGACTTCAATAGGATCAGGATTTCACCCTCAATCTTTGGGTACGTCTTCACTACAGCACTAGGTCGATTTCCCTTAAGTCGATTTTCTAAAGTAGACTTTAGAAAATGGACTTAGTGCATCCCCACAGAGGACAGCAACACCGTGTCTGTCCTTAAACTTTTGCAGGGGTCGACATAGGGAGTGTTGAACTGTGGGTAGTTATCCCACAGTGCCGGGAGTCCCCAGCTGTCACCACCTTTCGGGACAGCCAGGCATGCTCCCCAGGGGACCAGCCCCAGTACGAGCAGCTCCGCGGGCCCCCCCCCCCCGCCCGCCGGATCAGCCCCGCGACAGACCCCCCCGCCCGCCTGAGCAGCCCCCCGAGCCCCAACCCCCCCCACCTGAGCAGCCCCGCGAACCCGCCTGCCGGATCAGCCCCGCGACCCCCCCCCACCAGCCTGAACAGCCCCGCGCCGGACCCCCCCGCCTGCCCGAGCAGCTCCGCGAAACCCCCCACCCGCCGGATCAGCCCCGCAACCCCCCCCCCCGCCAGCCTGAACAGCCCCGCGCCGCACCCCCCGCCTGCCCGAGCAGCCCCGAGAAACCCCCGCCAGCCTGAACAGCCCCGCGCCGGACCCCCCGCCCACCCGAGCAGCCCCGAAACACCCCCCCCGCCCGCCGGATCAGCCCCGTGCCATACCCCCCCGCCTTCCTGAGCAGCCCTGAGAACCCCTCCGCCCGCCGGATCAGCCCCACGCCGGACCCCCCCGCCTGCCCGAGCAGCTCTGCGGACCCCCCCGCCCGCCGGATCAGCCCTGTGCTGGCTCCCCCTGCCCAAGCTGGGGCGGGGGGAGCCGGCATGGGGCTGTTCAGGCGGGCAGGGGGTTCGCGGAGCTGCTCGGAAGGTCGGAGGCTTAATGTCACCTGCATCCTCAGTAGCTGAAAATCGACCTGTCCTAGAGAGAGGTCGATTTCAGCTACGCCTCTGGTAAGGGAGGAGTTATAAAGTCGATTTTAAGGTCCCTTAAAATCGACTTTAAGGGCATGCAGGTGAGGACGGGTACAGGCTTAAATCTACTTTAGCCTGCTAAAGTCGACTTTAAGCCCTAGTGAGGACCAGGGCTTTGTGTTCAACAACAACAACAACAACAAAAATACTCCGAGATATTTTGTGACAGTTTTGGAATGAAGAATGAATGTTATTTTGAACACAAGAAACAATATTATGAAGGATAAGATTGATGTAAAAGTTTGTTTAGTGTATTCCTAGTCCTCTGCTAATGGAATAAAAGTGAATCACTTTATCTCAATAGCCTTCATTTAGAACCAATCATTCCAAGTATTGCAGTTTTGGGGGACAAAATATCTGATGAATTGTACATTTAATTATATATACAAAGCTGGGTCTGTTTTTTGTAGTAGTTTAAAAAAATTACATAGACCTAATCTGATTGGTCAGTTATTTTTTCTGATGAATATTCTGAATTTACATTTATCTGTATGTATTAACCATGTTAGAATGTTTCATACTAAAACATGTTAAATATATGACAGAATTATTTAAATGTTCTTTTGAAATACATCAAATTAATTTTAATATTTATATAGATTTGTGTTTACTTTTCTGTTTGAGATCACATTTTATTATGAAATATAATAAAATATCCTGTTATAAAGAAATTGCCCTGCATTGATATGCAAGTTGCAATATGCAAACATCCACATATCTATGGAAACATGATAATTTTTAAGTAAAGAATATTAAGGATCAGGGCCGGCGACAGGGGGGACTACGGGTAGAGCTGTACCGGGCCCCGCACTTTAGGGGGGCCCCGGTACAGCTCTACCCGTAGTCATCCGGCGCGGCTCTCCTCCGGACGAGCGTCCCTGGCCGAGCAGTGAGCCCGGCCAGCGGCAGCGGCGCAGTCCGGGGGAGCAAGGGAGGGGGGGAGGGAGGAGCAGCAAGGGCGGCTCACGCCGCTCCCGGGCTCTCGCTACAGCCAGCTGTCAGCTGGGGGGGGGGGACGGCTGGGCTGGGGGGGGGGCCCCAGCTGCTGTCGGCTGGGCTGGAGGGGGCCCGGCTGGGCTGGGGGGGGGGGCAGCCGCTTTTGGCTGGGCTGGAGGGGATTAAGGGGCCCTGTTAAGGATTAAGTCATTCAGTATATTAAATACTGAAAATCTACTTATACAAGAATTAAATAATCTAAAAATTATCATGCTGACTTTGAACTCTTTTAAAATATTGAATACACTGCGAGCAGCCAACCTTCATCTGGTAATCCCAGTGAATGCTAATTCTGACTCCCTATATTTTCTTATGCGTTTCTTAAAGCATAATTTTTCATCTAGTGTCTTCTTTTTCATGGAAGTGTGTCAATTTAGTCCTTGTCCTTAGATATTACCTCGTATTAATTCAGTCTGCTCAAGACTGAAATATATTTTGACATTCTTCTCACATTTTCAGCCACAAGTGCATATATCTTAGAAGCCTCTACAAGTTAATAAATTCTTCTGCTGGATTCAGAAAGCAAAAGTAGCAATTATTAAAGGGAACATATGGCAGGTGCCTTAAAGCTCCAGGGTGACACTAAAGCATATGACTTCAGCTCATTATAAGTATTTTCTAGGATCTTCTTAATTGCTCTAGTAATTAAAATTCACCAAAAATTGTGAAAATGCCAAACAATAAAATAATATGGAGCTAATATATGCTTTAGAATATTGCATTTAATAAAAGGTAAATTGTGAGATAATATCTTTTAAAAATTCTGGGAAACAATTATAAGCCATCTGTCTAGTTTATTTTTTTTATTTCATTTTTAATTTTGTTATGCTTTGTCACACTGTCTTCTGGTTAAGCAATTGCATGTTGGTATATTTTTAGTTTGCAGGTAAAATGCAATGATGATATTACATAAAGTAGCCACTGTAGATCATGGGTGATGGAAGCACTAGAAATACATGAATGGAGAGAAGGGTTTGATCATGGAAGCAATGTGTATGACAACTGCTCTTCATATTAATGGGAATTACACCCACAGAGTTCAAGGACCTGATCCAAAAGCCACTGAAATCAATCAAAATATTCTTGTTGACTGAAATGGGCTTTGGAGCAAGCCTTTATAGAATTAGGCCCTGATCCTGCAAACACTTATGGCCATAAATAACTTTTAGACTTTTGAGTAGCTCCATTGAAGTTAAGCATGTGACTAAGTGTTCACAGGATCATGGCCTTTGAATTTAAGCAACGCATACAGAAGTACAACTGTGTTGAAATTTGAGATCATAAGAGGCAGAAAACCATTTTTATATGAAATTGGATTGTTAAATGGAAGCATCTATTTGTTTAGTGGTATTGGAAGTTAGATAATACCCTTGAGGAAACAGAGTTATTTTGAAAATAAAATCGGAAATGCATGGCAGCATAGCCATTGCAAATTGGCTTTCAACAGGAGGTTTAGTTATTATGTGTTTAATCAATCCTAGCTGTAAGGAAATTAAGAGCATAGTGTAAACAGAAGAAAAATGCAGTTCTTTCTTTAAAGCAAAAAGAGAGAATTACAAATAACTAAGCATCTAAGAGATTTACCAAGAAGTTTCCTGGGGATAAAACGGTAAACAATATTTTATTACATTCAAAAAATGATGTTTAAAGCATGTCAATGTTGCAACATCAAGCACTCAAAATTAAGTAAACCTAGAATTAAGGTTGCCTCTGTACTTCTGCAGGTGGTTCATGTTGGGCACTCAGAAAATGAGGAACATTCTGTTAGCAACCACCTTGAAAACATTGGTTTTTGTTACTTACCTAGCATTATACAAGAACTCTGTGGCAGAGGCAGGGATAGAATTCAGTTCTCCAAGGAACCATTATATTTCCTTAACTAAGAGACCATCCTTTCTCTTCCTGCACTTCTCACCTCAGTCACTACATCCCTTCCAACTTCTGCAACAAACGAGGCAGGAGTTTTAGAGACAACAGTCTTATTCACTGCACAACCCTGAATCATTCCCAGAGCATCATCCATTCTATGCATTAAATGAGGCAGGGGTCTTGAGAATAGAATATTATCAAGCAATTAGAGACTGTTTCAGAATGCACACAAACAAAGGAGCCAAACTAAGATTGCACAGGCACTCTTAATTCTCGCATTTTCTAACTTTTGAGTACTTGGCTTTGCAACCGTAATTTCCTTTGACATAGTGGTTTTTTTAAATTTAATTTCCTTGTTTTGTTTTATTAGCAAACTGAAAACAAAAGAAAACAAAAATTCCACTATGTGGAATCACGTTGAGCACACCACCACAAAATTAAGGTCATCGGTGTGGTTCAGACCTATATTATCACACAGCTCAGGCCTCTGTCACTTTAACTGATGGAAAAAAGGTTCCTATTAAAAATGGGGGAGGGGGAGAAAATTGTTTTTGTCTAGCTCTTCCTGGTTTGTAGTTATTGGGTTATTGCAATTCCAAATCCTTCTGTGAGAAATTTATCATTTTTTTTCATTTTAGAAACTGAGCTAGTTGTTATAGTCAGGGGAGAATTCTAAGGTGAAGATGAGTAAAATGTTAATTTTTAATTATGTTCTGGAATTCCTACTAATGGATCCTTCCTCCCAATTTACTCAAGTAAAACATCAGTCCTCTACCTAGTTTAACAGCTGGATGAGATGTAGCACACTTACAGTTGTGCTTATCTGTTATACATATTTGATTATGGGGCTATTATCCAACAAGTTTGCTGCAGTTGTTTATTCACAGCTGTTGAATAAAGGGAAAAGACAGGCTGTCCATACCCAAGGGCATATCCTGCTTCCTGTTCTTTTTGTTAATATGCAGTGATAGTCAGACAGTTGGCTATGAACAAATGCCAGACTTACTCAAGATATCTGCTTCTCCTATGTATTTGAATCATAGCTGCTTACTGTACTGCCAAATCAAGGATTCGTTATTTAACACTAGTAAAGCTATTACAAAGTGAGCTGGATTCTGTTCTACCCAGTGCTGAGCTACCAAAATATTAAAATGGGCTTCCTGAAATATTTTCTGCACATTCTCTGAAAAACATGTTCCTTTAAACAATCATTCCAATACTCATTCTCCTGCAAAATAATCTATTAATTCTATACTCTTCCCCTAGCGAGTTCACCCACCCATCTAAATTTTCCTCACTGCACAGTGGGGGTGGCAGGCAGGTTGTCCTGGAAGTTCTTAGTGTGGGGTGTGTCCCCTCTTGTGATCACATAAGGAATTGGTCTCCTTTAACTCTTGAGATGAGCTGGTCTCTCCTGACTGTTGGTGAACTCCCTTAACTCTTGGGAGGGGGCTTGTGGTAAAAGGTTGGCCTAAGGAGGAAGATATGGAGCTTCAGGCTTCCACCCAGAAACAATTCTTCAAATACCAGACTAGGGCTGGACAGACAGGTACTAACAGGGAAAGTGAGGGCCTGCAGCTACAGTGGTTGACCCCCTGACAGAGCAGCTGCAGTCTGGCTCCTCCTGTTGAGAAGAGGTGCATGACTACATGGTACAATCACCCATGTACTCCTCCTAGTGCAGGTTGCGGATGAAATCAAGAATTCTTCCTTGTTGGGAATGAGCAGCCTGCACGGTCCCAGTCCCATAGAGGGCTGACATTTTAAAAAAGCAAATACAGCCTTGGCATTTTGGGGTAGGCATAGGAACAATTTTTTTTCTCCCACCCTTCTTTTTATAAGTGAGTCTGCCTCATCACAGAGACGTGTAATGACATAGGAGGCAGAAAAATCTCAGGCTGAGTTTTCAGTTTGGCCAGTTAGAAAATCTTCTTTTAACTTGTTAGCTGAACATATGTTGTCCAAAAGTCACTGGGAGGGAATGAAAACAGAACCCCACAAAGCCAGCTCTCTGGCTGTAATTGCACTTTAATTTCTCCTCATCTTTTCTCCTTCTGTTTTCTGCTGCTTTTTCGAAAGAAAAACATATAGAGTTTATACATTGAAACACCTGCTCTTCTGGTATCATTTTCTTAGTATATTGAATGAAGTTTGAAGGGGGGGAGGGAAAGTGGAGGAATTCAGGTTTAAATGTTGAGAGAGATCTCAATGAATGCTCGATTCTGCATTTATAATTTCCCATTAGTCAGTCACTAAACTCAGCTTTCTTACAAATTCTAGAAACTCTCCAAAAACCCACCATCTACAAAAAAACAATGTCTGTAGTGTTGAGTTCATGATAAATAGGTAACTGGCCTGAGGAGCTTATAGTCTAAGGTCTAAGCTCTTTGGAGAAGGAAGTATCTGCTATCTAACAAAATACTGTCCCATCCTTGGTTATGCCTTAGGCACTAGTGTAATAAAGCCTTTATCCTGAAAGTCTTACATCTGTGCTTAGTTTTATGCATGTGAGGAGTCCTATTAAAATCAATGGGACTATTTACAGTGTATAAACTAAACATGTGTTTAAGTCTTTACAGGTTCAGGGCCCGAATGAGAAAAAAAACAAATACAAAAGAAGTGCTAGGGAACTGTTTTGGAGACAGAGGGACTGGGGATTATTAATGGTACAGAATGGGAGGAAGGTTTTGTGGGAAGGTGAATTTGAAGAAAAGATTTTAAGTAGTGAGAAGACCCATAGCTAATAACATAGAGGTGCTCCATGGAACAGGGGCAATACAATGAGAAACAAAAAATCAAGACTGAGAAAGAGACAAATGAAAGACTAAAGTAAGAGGATTAGAAGGAGGAGGTGTAGTACAATGGAAAATAAGTAATAATAATATATGGAGATATACCTATCTTATAGAACTGGAAAAATCTTGAATGGTCATCGAGTCCAGTCTCCTGCCTACACTAACAGGACCAAGTTCTGTCCCCTGAGAGATTTTTTGCCCCAGATCGCTAAAGAGCTCCCTCAAGGATTGAGCTCAATCCACTAAGCTATCCCTCCCCCCCGAAATGTAGGATGTCGGCGGAACAAAATTATGTAGGGTAAAAGTACAAAAGGGCTTGGATTTTATGTGGTAAGAGATGTGAAGCTAGTTAAAGAATCAAAGGATGGAGCCATGGAATGAGAACTTTTTTCAGCAGCCTAGAAGGATAGGATCCTACGCTTCTAGATAGGATCTTACGCTTCTAAAGGCTGAAGGCACGTTCCCCTCCCCCAACCAATAAATTCACCTTAAACACATTCCTTCATTGCAAGTTTCTTAGGCACATTCAGATTCGTGATGAAGACTGAGCCAAGTTGGCGAACAGCAAACAGCTTGCAGGGTTTAAGAGGCTTAATCATATGAGTTTTTAGCTCTGTCCAACAGTTCTCTGCAATTAAAATTTAGAAAATAACAAGTAAGTATCATTCAGAGTCAATGGGTGAGCATAACATGAGGAAATACTAAAGGCTGAGAGAAATGTTCTACTTATAGTTTACTGAATATATTTAGCTTTTTCCTTTTTATTATTATTTTTTGTTGTTGCTATGAAAGAATAAGGAATGGTTTCAGAAACAATTTGAAACTAATCTTGGTTTTATGTAATTTGACATTAAAACAGGGACTAATATCACATACTAGGAAAAGAAAGGCATTGTGAAAATTGAAGCCCCAATGATTAAAAAATAAGATTGAACTGCCATACCATATAATAAGTAAAATGGTTGTTCTGCATGTTTTCTGTTTCAGAGGCAACTGCAATTTAAGCCACAATTGCATCTTGATAGAGAATGACAAATGGCAAGTCTTTCCTCATCAGTAGAAAGTCTGAGAAAACTGACTTAGAAAAGAAAAGCACTTTACCAGTAATGCTGTCTCAGATCAACAGGGTAAATATAGTATCAAAACCTATGGGACCACTTTTAAAATAAGGGGCAACATATAGTTGCACTGCCTCAGGAGCTGAGCAGCAACCACAGTCAGACTCAGAGAGCAGACGTCAATAAAGTGAATCAATAAGAATCAATAAGGTGCTTAGCTGTGTTGTCTCCATTGTTACCATTAGGCAGAGCCTTCAGCACCCAGCCAAAATAGTCATCTCTTGGCCTCCAGCTTATACAGTGCACACAGATTTACCCATTCTAGACTTTTTACCCAGTTGTAGGATGAAAGATGGATGTTAGTTTCCTTCTGGTGGAGGAACTCTCCTCATATCAACACATAGCATGAGTCCACTTACTCCTACTTCAGGAAGGTCCTTCCCCATGAGCTTAATTTGGAGCAAGCAAATAGTCCTATTGAAATCAGTGGGACCAATCATGTGCTTAAACTTACACTCATGTGATACTAATGAGTTCCTTCCTGCATCAGTGCCTGTATCAGTGCCAACACATAAATGTTTTCCAGAATTTATCCTTCATGTCAGTTTAAGTTAATTTTTAAATACTTATCCTTGACTTTCTGTAAGGATTCCATTTTATCTGCAATAACTGTCAGTGGTGCTAATACACCAACCACTCATGGTATCTGCTTATCAGAAGTTGTTAACTATTTTAGGCGAGACTGGTAGTGCTCTCTGATATTAAAGTTGCTTGACATTTTCCATTACAAAAGTCTGTTTTCAGGTGCATATAAAGCTTTAGTGTCTGGGCTGAAATTTTACATGACAGGTGTCTACCTCTGGCTGAACTTTTCTGGAAACATTCAACCAAAGCTGATCAGATATTTCCGTAGAGAAGACATGGGGAAAATATATATTATTGCACATGTTTTAAAAAAATTCATCAATATGATCAAAAAATGGAAATGTATTGGGGAATGGGGGTGGGTGGCCTTTGTGTCAGCAATAAGCCTTTCACCCTCCCTAGGAAATTCTGCCTTTGAAGTTAAAAACCATTGAAAAATTGTATATTGCACCTGCTCAGTACAGACGTCCATTTTTAGCAGCTAAAATCTCTGCCGATTCCATTCTCACATCCACCTTCTTCAGTCCCTGCAAAGCTCCTAGTGCTGACCAGATTGCACATGCACCGTGTCACAGTGATGGAGCATTCTCCCTCTTTCCAGGGCAACAGGGGGAAGGGAGATTCTCTGTGTAATGGCTGCTCTTGGTCAGGTATTAGAACTGGGAGCAGGGAGCCTGACACCAATGCTGGATGAAGGAAGATTTCATCTATTTTGAATGTAGTGGGATCAAAAGCTTATCCAGGGGGTGGGAAAGGAGTAGATTGGGACAAGGAAACTGGTGAGACTATGACAGGGGTCGGGCAGAGAAAGGGGCCTGATTGGGAAAGGAGACTTCAATAGTGAGGCAGGTGTGAGAAGAGGAGGTTGGAAATGTGAGAGAGATTGGCAATGAGAGCCAGTGAGGGAAACCAGCTGTTTGGAGGTAGAGGTACTGAGGTTTAATGAGAGCTTGGGGGACAGGAGGGAACTTGATAATGGCTGTGAAAGGAGACTAAGTCAAGAAGCCTTTGAAGTGGAGACTGGGACTGGGTAGGAAAAGAACTTGCAACTAATAAAAAGAGCTGGGATGGGGAAGAGTTAGGACAGGTACACATTGCCAGGAACAAGACAGAAGTCTCATCATTCCTTAGCAGACATCAGTGAAACCCAACGGAAAATTGTATGTCCCATCTTACTCTAGTACTGTTTCACATGTAAGATGACAACTTCCTATTATCAGTTTGTCAAGTGGCAGAGTCTGCACAGTAGCTCTGAAGGCTTCAACCCTGCTGATGGACCATATGAGTCTCAATATGATGCCACATGACAGAATTTCTGATTTGTTCAGTTTATTTTTTTATGAAATAATTTCTAGGGAATTATTTAAAACCAGACTGTGTTAAAATAACATTATTAAAGTTG
This sequence comes from Sternotherus odoratus, assembly GCA_032164245.1. Classification (NCBI taxonomy): domain Eukaryota; kingdom Metazoa; phylum Chordata; order Testudines; family Kinosternidae; genus Sternotherus; species Sternotherus odoratus. The sequence continues at coordinate 58,615,521 of JAVMKO010000008.1, forward strand.
CAAAGTCAAGCACTCAAAATTTAAGAAATTTCAGACTTAAAGTTGCCTGTGAAACTTTAACTTGGCTCTCTGTGCCTATACATTATGATGCAGTCTTCAATTACATGATCACATATATTTTTTTTCAACAGGACCCCTGCTTTATTCAGTGCACAGGGTAGACTGGCTTTGAGCATGAATCAAGGTTGTGTAGTGAAGGAAGCTGTTGTCTTTAGCACTCCTGCTTCATTTGTTTCAGAAGATAGAAAGTGCGTAGAGAACAAAGCAAGGCTATTGCAAGAAAGAAAAGGATGATGGTGTAATTTTTAAGGTAATTGGAATACTTTGTTTTGATTTAAACTTTTTTTAAAAGTTTGTATTACAATATATATATATATATATATATATACTTTTTAAAAATCAAAACAAAGTAATTTCGAAACAAAATATCTAAACCTTTGATTCTGAAAATGTTGACATTTTTTACAGTTTTCTTCAAAAACTAAATTCTGGCAAAACTGTCCCAATTTTGTGAAGTATTTTGATTTCAATAGAACAACATATTCCCATGGAATATGATTAGGTCAAAGTTTCTCACACTAGCTCTAATAGATATTGCTCACCTTTTCCCTTGAAGTGTATGCATTTTATGTTCCCTGGAGCTTACTTTCATGTAGTTCTATTTTGTTCTGTTTTCACATACATTCCAGGACACATGGCTGCTCGCCTTCCAATTTCTGCTTGCCTTCCGATTTGTTCAGATAAGGTGATGTTATCATTAGTTTTTACTTACTGATTGCTTGTGTATTTGCATTTCAGTTGAAGGAAGCATTGATATCGGAACAAAGGTGTATGGTAGATAAGATGACTATAAATGATGTACTTATAACATTTCTTTTATGCTATTATTATTTTATTAATATTAGTTCCTCCAGTCAGGGATCAAGTTTCCACTGTGCTCAGCTCCAATTGATATACTGGATGAGACACAACAGGAGGATAAAACAAGTAAATGGGACATAAGGTAAACATAACCTGACTCAATTATTAACACTATTTGCATTCTAATTTGTGGTGCTCTCAGCCTTACACTATATTGATGATCATAATATTAAACCTCCATTAAATGGGAAACAAAAATACAAATCTTTTTGTCAGACAATATCTGGAAAACCATTTGGCTAAATGTCAAAAATACCTCAAACTCTCTATCTCTGTCTTCAAGGTTCCTTCAGAATAAGATTTTCAGTCAATTCTAATGGTCCCCAGAGAGGTTATAGCCCTGGTGAGGGACAGTAAATGCCAGAGGTGTCATCAGCAGGCAGTGAGTCTGTCACATATACTTTACTCATGTCCCGATCTGCAAAATGTCTAGTCTGACACATCTCTCAGCAGTTCTGAATATCCAGACTTCTCCCTCTCCCTGGTTCTGTTTGCTGGGCCTGCCAGAAGTTGATATAATATACAGTGTGTCAGTGAAATGACTCCTTACCGTAGTGATGTGAGTGATCCTTAGAAGATGGCATTTTGGCATCTGTCTAATATATTTCAAATGGCAATCTGACCTAACAAACTAGGCACATATTTTTGTGTGGAAGAAATACGAAGTAAGTGGGGTCATATAGATTTGTTAAAGAAGTAGTTTTGCTCTGTCTTTTCAGTTTTTGTATTCCAACTTGAGTTCATGTTCCCATAACCAACTAGTTTTCTTTGACTTTGCACACAGTGTTTTCTCACTTTCATCTCAGGCCTCTTTATACACTGTTCCATAGGCCTAAAATGCACTCCCAAACCCTTCCGCTATACCTATATCCTCTTGTCCTTCAAGTCTCTCCTCAAAACACACCCATTCCTAAAAGTCGATAAAGCTTAATTCCTCCCCACTCCCACCCCCCACCCAGTTATAAACACAGCACACCACAAACACATACAATCTCCAATAAAAATAATGGAAATTACAGGATACATTGCCAATTTCACCACCCACTCATTGCATCCCATTCCTTCTCTTTGTCTGCATATTTTGTATTTAGAAACACATATTCCAAAAGACCTTGTCTTCATACCACTCTGTAAAGTGCTTTGCTCATTGTTGCCACAAATCACAAATGTTTTTGATACCTTCCACTAATCATCATCTTATCGTACTTTCCATGGCACACAGTATCTTATGCTTTCTGAACACAGTGCTGGTAGAGCATGTATTTACTCCATTCATTCCTTATCATTTAAAAAAATGATTAATGGGGAAGCTAGTGGTTAGGGAAAATTGGTGAGTGGGATTTGGATGGGTAGCGTGGCAGTTGTGTATGTGTATTTTTACGTACCCTGGGCTGAAAGGGGGAAAGAGTAGAGTAGAAGAGGCAGGTGCCAAGCAGAGTAAGCTAGTAAGTGAAGGAATCAAACTTGTTTGTAGGGCACCAACACAATTACACGTAGTTGCCCTGCCAGGGGCAGCATCAGAAGAGCCAGCTCAGCAAAGGTGGTTCTTCTGCAAAGAAAGTTGCATTGCTGTGATGTAGCTGCAACCTTATGATCAAAGATGTATCCAATGAACCACTTTAATAAGATGTCAGAATTAAAAAGTTATAATTAATAAGGGATGGATAATAATGGTGACAATGGCTTTTTTGAAGACCAGAGTGTAGTTCTTTGTATCTGATGGATACTGTATCTCAGTACAGCCACTGATTATCATGGAGCCAAGCAGCTGGGGAAAGAAGAGTGTGTCTAGGGCACTGGGCAGTTTTGGTGTGAGAGTGCTGGACAGCAGGAGAGAGCAACTGGAAGCCTTAGCAGACTGAGGTCAGGTAGCTACCGTATGAAAAAGGAGGAAAGGGAAGGAATTGAACCTCATTTAGAATCATAATCAGTTCAGACTTAAGAACTCTTCATACCCTTAAAATTATTCTTGTGTATTTTAATTTAATATATATCTTTTTATTTGTGTCTTTCTTCAGGATCTCAAAGGGCTTTATCACCATTCATTAAATAGATCAACAGCACCACTGGCAAGTAGATAAGCATTATTATTATTATGCTTATTTTACATACAAATAAATTGAAGCATAACAAGATTACAACAGGTTTTTCAAATAAGTGCCCTGATTTTTCTGAGTAGCTCTGAAATCAAGTTACTTTTATTTAGGTGCCTAAATTTGGGCATTCAGGTTTGAAAATTTTGATCTAAGTCACTTGGCTCCTATCACATAAGATCATAAGAATGACCTTACTGGGTCATGCTAATGGTCTATCTAACCCAATATTCTGTCTTCCAACAGTGTCCAGTGCCAGGTGCCTCAGAGCTAATTAAAAGAACAGGGCATTTATTGAGTGATCCACTCCCTTTTGTCCAGTCCCAGCTTCTAGTAGTCAGAAGTATAGGGACACCCAGAGAATAGGGTTGAATCCCCGACTGTCTTGGCTTATCTTCCATCATACTGTGACCAAATCAAAATTAGAACCCAGGATTCCTGACTCCCAGTCACTTGCTTTACCTGCTAGAAGTAAATGTATTACACTTAGTGTTATTGGAATTTTATAATTAAAAAACAAACAAAAATCAAATAAAGGGTTTTGTTTCAGCATATATTATAGATCATTTTGTCTCTGCAGTGGTAGCTTGGTGATCTTCAGAGAGTACTGATATTTCTTGCTCCAAAAATAAACTAAAATGCTTCAGTTTTGTGGTTCTTAGACTGGTTTTACAAAGTGTAAATTGATCTGTATGTTAACCAAGGACATCCACTTCCTAAAACAGGTGATTAATTAATGCAGCTTTTGATTCCAGATTTAATAATATTTTATTTTGCCTATCCAACACCATTGCAAAATCCCAGAAGTCCTTTACTGAAACTGGAATGAGACAGAGTTAGCAGGTGTTATTAAGAGAACATGTCTGTTGCCTTTGCAAAATGCCAGAAGTTGATTGCAGACCAACTGGGGAAGACCTATGAGATCCTTCCAGTATACACAAAAGGAATGAACCTATAATTAAATTACAGTTAAACACAGATGGTTATTTTACAGCAGGTGCTCAACTTTGAAAGTGTATCTCTGGACTATTTTTGTTCCAACATGGTGTTCAGTCCCTGTTGGGTTTCTGGCAGCATTTTCTGGTTAGATAGAAATATTTCTTTGTATCAATTCTGGTCTTTTTGCCAGAATATAAAGCTACTGAGCTCTGTTATATTTTAAAGAAAAGCTAGCGGAATAATTGTGAAGCATAGATTAAACATAACTTTAGATTGTTTGAAAAGGAAAAAGAAATATCACTAGATCATAGTAAAGGACATCTGCATACAATTCACAGGATTTAAAGGACTGTTATGTACAATTAAACCTAGTTCTTAAAATGTTTCATTATCCAAGGTGAAATAAATACTATGCAAATTTTACAGTTAAATATATACTTTTTATTTGAATGCCGAAAAATACCTCAAATACTATTTATTTGAATACCTCAGTGGAACATTATGCCATCGAAGGTCAGCATGTTCTCTTCTGTTTGCATTTTTATACAACGTATGAGCCTGACCCTTCAAGGGCTAAATAGCTTTCATCTTCCACTCAGGCGAGTGCTTTGTGCCACTTAGTACCTCTTAGGATCATGGCCTTAAAACCCATACTGAGAAAAATAACAATAATTTGTAAAATTAATGTCTTTAAAGTGGAATTTGTACCTGCAATATTCTCCATGATGTGGTATGCCATTTAACCATATTCTCTTCCTCCTGCCCTGAGACTCTCTACTTTTATTATAATATTTATATTACACTAGTACCCAGAAACCCCAGCCATGTTGTGGCCATATTACAATGGGCACTATAGAGAGACAAAGATCGGTAGGATAATCTCTTTTATTGGGCCACCGTTTGTTGGTGAGAGAGACAATCTTTCAAGCTATGCAAAACAGCTGTAATAGTAGGCGGCACTATACACACATGTAATAAAACACAGTCCTTGTCCTGAAGAGTCTTAAATACTTTTAGATAATGTTTCAGTGATGACTAAAAAGCTCATCTTACTTTTAAAATGAAAAAGGAACTAACATGATGTACACCTAATAGTCATACACATTTCAGTTTTCCACTTTTATAGTCCTAAACCTCTATATCTGACCATTACACATCTTGGGTCATGTCATCTATTGGTGTGGTCTATCTCAATTAGACTGTAAACTCCTAAAGACAGGGCCTCTCTCTCTTTCATGTGTAAAGTGCTTTGTGCATCTATGTGGCTCTATAAATGAAGAGACAGTCATTATTACTTATAACTAAACACACACAGTGTGTCCCTCAGTGTGATTCCTATGAGCTCAATTGTTGTATACGTCAATCAGTCTGTGTAGTATCTACAGTTTACAATACATACTTCAAACAGTCTTCACCACCAGAAAGCAGTTAACTCCTTGACTGTGCAATGGTGGTAACTGCTCCCTTATACCAATGAGTACTACCCATTCACTAACATCCAAGTTACTCCAATTAGGCCCTTAATAGCTACTTCACATTGTCTGTTGGGTGGCAGGTATTGTAAGGTGGCTACTTAGTGTCTAAATTGGCATTATGGCTGTTACTGAAAAGGCAGTGCCCCTTGGTATAAGGGAGCTACTTCTACAGTTGCATAGTCAGGGAGCCAACTGTTTTCTAGTGAAGATCATTTTGATTTTCAAATGCATATAGAACACTTGCTGTTGGCCAAGGAATGGCAAAAATCTAGAAAATCTCATTATCAGCTGTATTACAGTTTCTCTTTTTATAACTATATCCTTTCATATTTTTTAATCTATAGTCAGCACTAGCTAGGTTAGTGGAGAATGTGATTGTATTAAATCTAAGACTATAATAACCAATGCTTTGTAAAGCCCCCTGGCTCGTATGGTAATAGAAATACAATGTGCATCAAAAGGCTCAGAAAAGCACTACCTAGCCAATACATTTCTAATGGATAGTTTATCTCTTATGAAGATGATTTAAGAAAAAAAGTCATTTTAAATGGATATTTATCACCCTCATTATAAAGCCACCTGCTGTAAGTCTCTGCCTCAGTCCAAGGTTCTGTTTTTCTGATATAGGTTTTAGTGGTACAGAGCCATTATGAATACTTAACAAAAAAAATTCTGACAGGGCAAAACTTGCAGTATGTAGCTTAATTGCACACCTTACCAAAATCCCCCACAGAAAAGAGTGATGATGTCAACAAAGGTTCATGAAGCTGTTCCTGAGACCATCTCAGTGGACTATTGTTTTTAAGAGCTATCTAACTATCAACAAAATTACTGGTAGCAGTCTTGTCCATTAGTATGGTTAGATTAATAAATAACCCTTAAGGATTAAATTTGCTCAGATTGACCCAATTAAATTGTCTGGAAAGAATATTCTGTTCTTCCAGATTTATTCACGTCTAGTAAGATCATGCAAGGCTCTCCATGACATGTAAACTCCATATTTCCTGTGGGGGGGGGGGGTGTTGGGAGGGAAGGGGAAGAGATGTTGCTAGGGTTAGCAAGGACTGGGGGGTCAGCATAGAGGGAGGCTTTTGGAGTTGGAATATTGGATGATCTGTTGGAACCATGATGATGTTGATTCAATAGCTCCAAGTGTGGAAAGGCTGGAGCTGCTGCTGCAGTCCAGAGTACAGTATTTTCTGCCAAGGGGCTGCTCTACAGTTATACATCCTGCTTCAGGTTGCACGATGCTGAGTAAACCCCATCAGTCTTCAAGTACTCAAGATTAGTTACTCAGGTTTATGAACATAAGTTATTGACCGTGAAATGACTTTTGACTCCAAAGAACTGATGTTCTACCATACCTTGATGTGTTAATTTGTTTTCCTACATGTTGCCGCCTCCTTCACTGCATCAAGTTTCTAAGCCAAAAAAATCTGGTTTTAAAAGCTTAGAGTTCTACAGTATTCTAGACAATATGTGATTGTTAGTTCATTGGGATGCTGATAAAAAAAATCTACCAGGTAGCCTGTCCAGCCCTGTTGAACTTCTCTCTTTCAATAGCTGAGCTTCACAATTTTTGTCTTAAACTCCCCCATCTCTTCCATGGCTCCAGTAACCTTGGGATTTTACAGGTAGGCTCTCTGGTGGTTTCCTTGTTAGTTATTCATTTTCTTAAACGAAATTAGTCATTTACTTGCCTTTGCAGCTAGGTACAGTAATTAGAAAATCTTTTTAAACAAGGTATGGAGGAAATCTTTAATACAGATTTTACTTTCTCTCACGCATTTTTTCCTTTAAATTTAATCAGTTACTTCAGCACCTGGTTACTCTATGATTTTAGTTAAAAATTGGACTTTTTTCTGTTACTCCCCAGTGTCACAAAATAATGTTTCTAATAAACCCCCATATGTTTAGGATTTACAGTAGGTCAGAGTAGAAATTCTGGTTCTTCACCAAAGTTTGGAAACTAAAAGGAACTTCTTTGGAATCTTAAAAACTTATAGTAACACAGAAACATTCTCATCAACAGCATGTTTATGCAGCTGACTCTCCTCTGTATTCAAGGGGATAGATTTTTTTTTTCATATCAACATTTTCCTTGTTTCTGTTTCCAACCCTGTTACTTAATCATATTCAATTTACACTGACCCCATAATTTGAGGCAATGAGACTGGTGGCGATTTTCTTGTTACACTTGAAATATGACATTTTTGCTTGCACATTAATCACATGAAAGTCAGTGCTTGGGTTTGAGATTTAGAATGAGTTCCAAGATTTATTCTACTGGATTTATGTGAAAGGATTACAATGTTTTGAATAAGAATTATATAATACTGACTAGCTGTGAATTATTTTTACTTGAGATTCACCTTTATGGATTTTAAATTAAAATTTGCTCAACCTTATAGAGACAAATGTGTTTTTATCATAAGGTCAATAATACAGTAATAGCAGCATAACAAGGAAATATTTACAGTTTAATAAAATACAAAGCTTATTTTTTCTCTCTCTTAGGATCAATTCACATTCTTTGCTAATATTTAATCAGTCCTACTGACATAGTGACTTACCTGGCATTACTTCTGATATGTTCCTATAAGGTTCTGATTATACTTGGCTTTGAACTCGTCTTGACCTAAATTCCTCCTTTGCCATTCCAGTATCGGTGAGTAAACTACTGAGAAAAGATATATGTAAGCCATTAATTGCCATTGCCATTAAATTAGCTTTAAAATGTTCATATGCAAGAATGTCTCCTATCACATCCTGTATGCACTTTGTTGCCATGTGAACAGTAGAGAGCAACAACCTAGGTAGCATTGATAGATGTGACTTCTCACCAAAGACACAACAGGAACTTATTTGGACTGAAACCATTTTCCCCCAAAAGTTTCATGTGAACCAGAGATAATAAAAAAAATTGTTTTGGAAATGTTGCAACATGATGTTTCTGAAACAAAATATGCTCCCCATATGCACTGGAGCTGCTGGGGATATTGGAGTCTGCTGGTTTGGGGCACACTTAGGGCTGGTCTCCACTAGGGGGGGATCGACTGCAGATATGCAACTTCAGTAAGTGAATCACGCAGCTGAAGTTTGCGTATCTGCAGCCGACTTACTGTCCGTCCTCATGGCGGCGGCAGGCGGCAGTGCGCTCCCCCGTCGACTCCAACTTGCGCCTCCCGGCAAGCTGGAGTTCCACAGTCGATGGGGGAGCCGCAAGTGATCGATTTCTCACGTCTTCATAAAACGCAAGAAATCAATCGCCAGAAGATCGATCGCTACCCGCCGATTCGGTGGGTAGTGAAGACATACCCTTAGCCATGTGAACTACCTCAGGGCCAGGGACCTCAGAGTTTCCAAATTTCAGGGCCAGCTGATTTCAGTGGGCTGCCTGACTCCTGCTTCCCCAAGGAACCTGTTGGCCTGGGAGTCTGTCTCAGTGGCTCATTTGTGTCCATGGGCTGCCCAGAGATGGAGCAGATGAAGCTGCAAGGAGGTCAGTAGCAATAGCTCTTTAGAGGAGTCCTGACCTGGCTTCCTCTTCCCCATTATTAAAGACCTTCCCTTCTTGCTGGCACAATACTCTCAGTGGCCCCCCCAAGCACCTGGTGACTATCCAGTCAGGCTTTGTCATGTCCCTAATGCACAACTGGCTATGGGATGTGTCACAAATATGCGTATGTTATTCATCTGCTTAAAACACATCTTATTAGCCTCCTTCTTTAAATATATGGTATTTAAGTGTAGAGATGCCAATGATGGGGCAACAGCTCAGACCTGCAGCACAGACCCTACTAAAATATTTATCTACAATACATCAAAACTGGGGAAAGACTTTGGGTTGGTACAGGTAAGACACTTGGCAATCTCCTCCTTTGTATCTAACTTTTATGTAGCCGCTTAGCCAAGCTTTATTATTATTTTTTCCCTTTGTTGCCTTTAATTAAGTTGCAAAATGAGCTTCTTTGTGTACCTAACTCCCAAAGGGGGCATTATAGCTAGACAAACTCTTACTGACAATATTGTCAGAAGAGTGATGTGGAGATATTACATCCATGTTAATAATAGAAAAGGAATCCCCAGTGCTCATTTTCAGTGTGTATGTCATTCCCAAACTACAATATAGTAAGTACCTGCAGATCTAGATCTTTAGTGGGAAAAGAAGACAGAGGTCTCAGTTCTTGTGGCCTGATTTTCAGAGGCACTGAGCACCCACAGTTCCCAGTCAAGTCAAGGGAAAAAGAGGCTCTCGTCATATTTAAAAATCAGGCCATAAAGGTCTCATGTTGAGCACCCCAAATTAAAAATTCTGATATCTTCAAAAATGTCCACTAATGGTGTGTTCTGTTAACCTGAGCCTCTTCCGAAACAACAACAAAAATGAAATATGTCTAGAGATGACAGAGCAAAAATGGTATTGAAAGGTTGGTAACCTCATCCTGACATCTGTGCCCCCAAATTTGGATAAAAGACAGCTAATTTGATGGAGGTCTTTTTTCCCCTCTTTTTCTTTCTTGTGGATGAACCTGGAATCACATATTTTTGCCTAGTTTGGGTAGTAGAAACAAATGTTTTATCCAGATCTAATGAATACCCTAGTGGAGCAGATATTCCCAAATGTGTTTAGAGAAGCTGAGGAGTTATTTTTTATGTACCATGCTGAAACTGAATAGCTGGGAAAATTATTTTGCACTTGCATACCGCCCACACATACGGCAAATTGTGCTGTTAGGTATGGACATTAATGGGAGCAGAGTTAAGTCAATGTTGAGTGCTTTGAAAATCCTGACCTCAAGGCACAGGGATGGGGTTGAAGTAGGTGTAGGACTGTGCTGCCCCAGGGACAGCCCTGAGAGACACTGTGCTAGAATGGACCTTCCTAGCATGTAAGGGAACACAATACTATGTTCTCCCTTGGAGGGGAACAGCATGCTTTCCTCTGCATATCCAACCAACTCCACAGGATTGTGCAGATTGGGGAATGCTCCATAACCTGACCACCTCTCCCCTCTACTTTTTTGGGGCAGTTGACACCACTGGGAGAAGTACCTGTACTCAGGATGTTGCTGGGACTATGATATTAGCTGGCCTTTCCATGGCAGGGGGCAGAGGAGGAAGGAGGGAGCGAAGAGTGAAGAAGGCTTATTAAACTCACTTACTACCTGTTTACCCTGAAAGAACTTGGGAAAATCTGGATCAGTAAATCTGCACTAGTCCTGAATAATTTCATTTGCCAGGCACAGAGGTTCAACATGGTGCAAATTTTAATGAAGTCACATGAATCAGTTTTATGTCTCTGCTGCTTGGATTAATAATTAGAACCACCTTCTTACATCTGAGTCATAGATATATACTGGAAATTGGGCATTAAATAGGTTTCTTTCTTTGGAACAAAAAAAATATTATCTAGTCAAATAAGAAATTTGTGAATTATCCACATATAATTTAGTTAGTGGCTTCCATTGCATTTCCTTCACTGCATTGGTTGAATGGGCTGTCTGTCTACAAAAATTATAATTGTTTGTTCCAGACAGTGTCAGCGTCAGCATATTGAGAATACTTATGTTTTCATTATCTATTGTGTTGGGAATAATTTTGTAACAATATTTAGAAAATGAATCCAGCAAACAGGAGAGGAAAAATCACAGATGGCTGAGATTTGGTAATGATGGATAGATACGCTAGTGCTTTTAATCAGTGAGTATTTATATGGGACTATTAGCTGATGGATTCTTCTTCTACAACAGATTTCTAGAGTACTTTCAAAGATGACAAGTGATTTTTTTCAAATTAAATTCTACAGAATAACTTTAGTTGAAGTGTCTATTCTACAAAAATAAAAATAGTTTAAAATGGAACATTTTTATAAAGCAGACAAATCATTACATAAGATATGAGCTGATGTGGTGTAGTTTCCAAATCTTTCTTCTAAATTTAAACAAATCATCAAACTGAATGCACAAAGACTTAAGCTAGTTTCTAGCTTTATTTCATCAGTTAATTAAACTTAGGTAATAATCATAGGTTACCAAAAGTGAACTGGTGAAATACAGCGCATCTCTCCTCTTTTATAGCTTAAATAATAAACAAATATGAGCTTATTTTGAAATATGCTCACATCTGTAGTATTACTTTAGCAAAAATATAATTTGCATCGCTTTTAAATATTGTGCTTGGGGATGTGTTTATTGTATCAAACTGGATCCCCATAATATCTTAGTAAGTTGCTTAATACTTGGACTGTTGGTTAAATCGCTGACAAGGGGCATAGCAGGTTCTCTAAGGTAATTGGCTGATGAATCTGTAGTCTAAATTTATACAATTTGATTAGTTCCACTGGCAGATAATTGGTAATTAGATGGTACACAAATGTCATTTTCTTCCATGCTTCATCTTTCAATCTTATTTCCCAAATAACATTTGTTGGAATATGAAATCACAAGCTGACATGAAAACAGCTTTATATCCTAAATAATGTCATAGAATGGAGAATTAGGATTGATTGATACAATTGTTTGTGTTGAGGGTAACAATGAATTTATTTCTTTTAAAGGAAATGCAATTTAGGTTTATTTTTCATCATCAAATTTTAAAGATAAATTGTCTAAGACAAGCAGACCTTTGGCTTGCAAGACTAAAACATGTCTGTGCTACTTGCCATGTTCGATTCTTTATTAAAACTATTTTCTTTGCAAGGTTTTGCTATGAATTACTGGGAAAGTATTATTGATATCCATTACCATCTGGTTATAAGACGAATGACTGTAACATTTGCTTATTAGCATAACATACCAGCGGTGCATGTCCCATTATTTCAAGAGGATGAAGAAGCAGTTTCTGTAATTTGGACATCTACGGTAACTAAGCAAAGAAAAAGATGGCTTTCAACTATTGGAATGCCAGTAGGTGCCAATCTATGGTTTGTATCTATTGTAATCTGTGGCTTCTGTTCACCAAAAGTAGTTCATTAGCAAAGAATGACTGAGGAAGAACATTGCTCTTCTAGAAAGGTTCTTGATCAGATTTTTTTTCTTCACTGACAGTTAGATTCAACAGGACTTCAGTGTGTGGTCACTGATAGAATAATTGAAGATGAAAAGCAAATGGGATGTCCTCAGGGTCAGAGAGTGGGATGATGAAGATGACTCTGGAATATGCTGATGATTTCAAATTAGGTTTGATGAGCAAAAACATCTAAGCATAGGCATAGCTACCAAGAGTTCCTAAATTCTAGTGCCATTCTGACAATGATGCCTAACCACACCGAGGCACAACCCCTTACCACTCCCTAGCACAAACTGGAAACCTTGGACCCTCCACGCTATGGAATCAAGAGAAGGAAAAATATAAGGCATTTGGGATAGGGGGTCAGAGGCCTCAGAAGCTAGCTGTTTTATGTTCTTCTTCCACTGTAGGAAGCTCCTATAGCCCAGGTCATGTTCCTTATTTCCTGTTCCTGCCACTGAATCTCCTCTCCCAATTTGAATAAGCATGAGGGAGGGGGGGTGTAACAATTACATGGACCTCATGGCTGAGTCAGAGTCCCCAGATATACTTGAATGAGCCCTTCCAGGAGGCATTTTGCCTCTTACAAGTGTAATGCGTCTAGTGAAGAGGCAGAGCAGCTGCTGCGCCACAGCACAGGGTGTCATATGAGCTGGTAGAGGTGTGGGGTCAGTGTTTTGCTCCTCTCCTGCCCTATTTGTGGAAGATACTGTTGCTAGTGATGCTGCCTGGAGCAGACTTTGCTTTCAGAGGTGTGCACAGATTGTCGTGCCCAACCTAGGCACAAGGGCAGAACATCTGGGTGCTGTCAGACCTAGTGTGAATGTGTTTGATTGTCTGACTTTTCAGAATATTGCCAAACGTTTCAATAGCAGCTGCTTTTGTGATGATCTAATTGTACCAATGGATTAAATGTTGGTAGAGCTGTTCATCAGTGCTGTGAAGAATGGCATGGTTCTGAGGCTACTCTGGTCATATTGTTGTGTGTGTGTGTGTGTGTGTGTGTGTGTGTGTGTGTGTGTGTGTGTGTGTGTGTGTGTGTGTGTGTGTGTGAGAGAGAGAGAGAGAGAGAGATTCTGCACTGCCTGGGGATTGAATATTCAGTAAGCAAACATCAGTAGTACAACATACAGATACAGAAGTGACAACGAGTCCTGTGGCACCTTAAAGACTAACTAAAGTATTGAAGCATAAGATTTCGTGGGCTAATACCCACTTCGTCGGATGCAAGCAGTGGAAGTGATACAATGCATTGTGCTAAAATGTAAAGACAAATACATGTTGGAGTTTGATTTCACTGTCAGTTTCCCTTCTTGTGTCATCATAGTGGACACTGGCAGAACGTCCAGTTAGCTTGATCCTGTGGGTGTTTGACTTCACTTTGCTCATCTCTTTTAAAACAACCCATGTGCACTAGTATACTGTACCCATGCTCATGGGTGATTTTGCAAGATGCTCAGCAGTGCGCACACAAGTAATTTGTGGGAAAGATCACACTTTCAATTTTTCAGGTATTTTAAAATCAGCAGCAACTATTGATAGAGTGCTTCATTCATCTTAATATTTCATTTTATTATTATTCATCAGATTCACAAAAAAATCTGCTAAATCCACATATCTCTCCAACAAATAGAATTTAGCCAATAAAATGTAAAGGCACTATTCTACATAATACAAGGCCACTGATTGAGAAAATATGTTGGTCTTTTCAGTAAAAAATGGCTGAAAATCTAGCTGCATTGCTGATACCTGAAAGCAGACTTAAATTACAGGATTTACTTTTCCTTAAAAAAAATGAAATTCACATCTGCAGCCATGGTGGGAACCTTCTAAAATACCCATCTGACGTGAATCACTAGCCTAATTACAGTAATGTTAGAGCTCTGTTTAAACTTGTAGAAACATTTATTTTCTGTGTCTAGTTACAGCTCTGTAATAATTACTGAGATTTGGCAATGCTTCTTATGTAAGCATTGACCATAAATTATAGTTAGACCAAGCACCTTTGAAGACTGAAGGTAGGGCAGCTGACAGTTTTAATTTACTGATCCTGTTGTCATTAGTGTGTGTGTAAAGTAGATGATAAGGTGAAAAGAGGGTCAGGGTTAAATTCTTCACAAGAGAGAATCTGATCACAACTGTAGCAGGTGATTACCCCTCCTGTACAGTGGTATTGACAGTCTTTTAGCAAGGGTGACATCTGCTGGCACCTGTGAGCAAACAGTAATAGCTTAGCATGAAATTCCTTATCATTAGTGCCAGTCCTGTTCTGCTATTGCCAAATCAGCTGAGTTAGTAACAAAGAGTGCCAAGCAGCAAACCAACACAATAGGACACTAGTTAAATATTCAGATATCATTTCTCTCCCCTCTCTCTGTCTCTCTCACACTCCCGCGGGAGTGTGAAAGAGACAGAGAGAGGGGAGAGAAATTGCATACATGTGTGACACGAAATTTGTGTGTGTGTTTGTGTGGGTAGATACAGATATGAAGGGCCAGATCCTCAGGTGGTGTAAACTAGCATAGTGTCTTACACCTCCCTGAGAACACTTGGTGCACAGCACTTATGAAAATCTGGCCAATTAAGTGCCTAAACATGAATTTAGGAGCTTAACCTTAGGTGTCCATTTTTAAATATCTTGTCTACAGAGTAAGAATAAAGACAGAAGTATTACAAGGGGTTGTTATAGATGTAATTCCATGGGTCCAACTCAGCTAGCTGCTGAGCACTCTCAGTTGAGTGGAAGATGCTCAGTACCTCGCTGAGTATCAAGTGTTTAGTTTGAAGGAAAGATATATTTCATATAGCGTTTTGTTTGAGAAATAGTTTTGTGTTCGCACAATTAAAGGATGAGTCATAATTCATGCACACTAGCGGGTCTATTCTAAGGTTACACATTCATCCTTAACTGCCATTTTCTTGACTTGGTGTGGTTTAACTGTAACTGTGATGTTGCAACATTAATGGATGTATGTGTGTCCATATATGTGTGTCAGTGTGTCTGTTTACTGACTTGGAGTGCATGGCTGTGTAATTTGTTCTCTTAATCTCTTAAAATAGTTTTTTTTTATATGAAATATATCTTCGGCCTCAGTCTCCACTCCAAGAAGTCTTTGGCAGAGGCAGAAGTAAAACCTATTTCTCCTTTGTGGCATTCAGTTGCTTTAACTGTACAATCACCCTATCTCTTTTTGCAGTCCTCTGCCTCATTCTTTATATACCTTCCTTTATATACCTATATATATTCATGACATACCCCAGCTTCATTTCCTGAGAACTGTCCATCTTGTTCACTGAAGTCAGGATCCGGTGGAGAAAATGGTATGTGATCATATTATTAAGGAGGGAATCATGATACATGGATAGGCTGCACGAGGCTGGGCCTGGCGTCACTGCTCGCCTGAGCCCTGCCTGCCCCGCACGCTTAAGCCTTGTCTCCTCCCTGCACAGCGCTGGCATTACCGCTTGCCCGCCCTGCATGTTCTTTCACACCCCATTTTTGTTAGAGGCTGGTATAGGGCTTACAAAATGGACTTTCCCAGCCAAAACAGGATGTATGGTCAGAAGATGTCTGAACAACTTTAATTCTGGCACTTCCTAACTTCTGAATATATGGCTTTGCAATCTTACTGCATTCTTTTTCATAGGGTAGTTCTTTGGGTCATATATTTAATTTCCAGTGTTTTTGAAAGAAGGACCAAACTATTTTTATTACACATAATGGCAAAGCTGCCTTGCCCATTGCATCAGCAAATGAAGCACTGCAGCAGAATTCTATACCACTTGAGTGAAAATGTTAATTATGGTAGCTTGATTAGACTGCTGCCAGACACTAGAGAAGGATTTTCTTTCCTCACTTTTTGTGCTGGTGCCATTCTGTGTGACCTTCTAACAGTGTCACTAAGTCTCACAATTTTCTTAATATTTGTCATACCTTTTCTTAAAGTCCCAACTCCAGGAGTCATAATTACATGAGAATCTTGGCTCTTGTTTCTTTAAAAAGTAAATTTCTAGCCTCCTCTTTGCTGAGAAAAGCTTGACTATATAAATCCCAAGGGCTTAAAACCCAGAGGGCCAATAAAAAGAATCCCACATGTATTACATGTAAATTCTCATTATTTTAAAATAATGTTAAGATTTTGTGGAGCCTGATTCATGACTTTGAATGCTTGGGGTTGGCAGCATTGCTGAAGGAAGATGCTGGAATGGGTATATGTGCAATGCTCATAGAATCTCCAGCATTTTTGTCAGCAAACCTGGAATGACTGTGCTGAGCAAAACAGAGATGAGAAATGGAGATTTTTCTCAGGCTCATAACTTCCGCAAATAGGAATGGAATTTCAAGGGATCAGTACCTTGAGCCTAGGATGATTCCCCTGACAATCTTAAGATACTGGCTGAAAATCATGAAGGTTTTAGAGCTTTTTTTTTTTTAAAAAAAAAAAGGCCAGAAGAATTTTTATAATGGAAAGTATTAGTCAACATTAATAGAAAGGTAGCTGCTACTCCTTCTACAATATGTTTTTCTTTCTCTTTGTATGGATTGTATTTCTACAATGTGTATACATGTGATATTATGTATCTTTGCATATGTTGTTTATGGCAAATTCACCTACAACAAGTTGGTTAGTTGCTGCTGTGAAAGACTCTGTGTTTATTTCTGCAAGCAGCTGTTGCTGCCAAAATATGCATTTTTGAAATACAAGATTGAATTGGTTAAAAAGATTGAAAGTTTTATTTGTGTACATTGATAGTCAAAAGCTACACATTTGTTTGTTTGTTTTTCCAATTGTTCACCCCACAGCAGTCAGGGATGCATAGGAGGATTTGGTTGGTTGATTTTTAAAGAAAGTCACTGATACTGTTTTATCATTGAATCATTTTACTATTCAATCTTCAGAGTATTTTTTAAAATCTGGATATTTTTAAATGTTTGGCTTTTGTAGGTTGGTGGCCAGAGGATTGTTAATGTTGAGACCTTACTACTTTTAGGATTATAGTCTTAGGCAGCTATTAGCAAATTTCTGGTAGTTGGTGGTTTGTTTCTACTTTTCAGCAACTGTTTTCAAATGAGTCTGTTATTCAACACTGTAATAAACATTACATACTTTTATAGTTCATCTCTCAGCTGCAGAAGTATAGACTTGTACCATGTGATGATGGTACCATATGAGTTAGATGGTGATGAATATGGGAATTAGAGGTAAACCTCATTCATTCATAGATTTCCCTTTTAGACGTTTGAAGAGAAACCTTAAGAGTCAATGAACTTTAAAAATTCAGAACACTTTTTTGGCTCATTTGATGTGATATCTTGAATAGCAATGAGTGTTGTTCATAAAGGGTTAAACCCAGGCCACCTCTGTAGGCTGTGGGGATCCCTGTGGCATAGCCAATTCATTGCATCGTTTATGGTGGAGGGGCATACTCCTCTTTGGCATGGAGCTCAGCAGTGCTGGGGTGATGAAGGAAATGTGGCAGGAGTGGCAAGGTGAGTTTTGAGAGCAGGGTTAGAGGATCCATTAATATAATTTTTCTTCTGGCCCTATTCTTCACCCTCACATGAGAAAGAAGAGGTACTGTGGCTGTAGAGAGTTAACTCAGCCACAGACCTAAGAATCCTGTGTTAGAATAGCTGTGCCAAGTGTATTTCTTTCCTTCTCAGGTTCCAAGTAGGGTAATCCATCCCTGGAGGCTCTGGCTGGATCCTGGGTCCTTGGATTGGTGCTAAGTGAAGTTATATTACAGTATCCATGCTACCACTCCTGGCCAAACATTTCATGCACCTCAATCGCTTTTGGAGAACTTTTGCATAATACCATGGAAGTTTCCTCTTCTGTACTGATAGTTTTAGTACAGATCACTTCACTGAGAAAAGTAGCTAATTAAGGCCTCAATCAACCAAACATTTCCACATGATTTGACTTGAGTTTAAGTTAAAGTACCTGAGTACTCCTATTGAACTCTTTGGATCTTCTTATGTGTTTAAATCTAAGTGTGTGCTTCATCCTTAGCCTGAATTGTGGCCTAAACATTGTCAATGAGAGTAACTGATTCCAGACCAGAAAGATTCCTAGAACAGAAAGTCCAACAGAGAAAATGTAATGTGTATTTAATATCTCCATAGTTTTGTTAGTCCATTTTTGATTATTTATTCTGGACATACAAGGAAACATGGAGCCAATTAATGTTGAAATGTGAAGATATTTTGGGGGAGAGTTGTTGGTTTTTTTTTTGGGGGGGGGTTAAATGAAAAAAGGTAAATACGTTTCTAGGAATAATTAATTTCTTTCAAAGCTGTTTAAATAATAAATCTAATAGAAGAATGGTGAATTTAATGTTATTCTATCATGAAAGAAATCATAGAACCACACAAGATCATCTTTCTAAAGATGATCACATCTTGGAGAAGTCTTCTGTATAGCAAGCATCATCAATGGACAGTCAATTTGGGACAATGTAAATATGAAGCAATATATCAAATTCACACAAGTCATTAAAAAGGAAAGGGGGTGGTAATATAGCTATGTAACTTACTGACATGGTATCTATTACCATAATATATCCGTGCTTTGTGTTCTTTTAATGCATTTATCCTCACAGAAAGGAGGGAAGTGTTTTTCTCCCATTTCACAGATGGGGAACTAAGGCACTATAAGATTGAGTAACTTGCCTGAGGTCACACAGGAAGTGGACCAGGGAATTGAATACAGCTCTCCCAAGTGCAGTAGCCAAGTGTTCTCCCTTAGAATCCTAATCACTGGGCCATCCCTTCTCCCACTAGAACATAATTTGAGGATTCTGCCTGGTGTAATTACTGAATACGCTGAAAGTCCTCTTGTTTCAAAGTAAAATACCCTGTTCAGACATAGACTCTCCCTTCCTCCTTGGATTCATTGATGACCTCTCTTAAAATTGTAATAGGAAGCCAACCCTGAATACAAATAATGTTTGTTTGAACAGCCAATCCCAGTTTTCAATATCATATGCCAGCATCCTGACAGTCTGTTAGTGTTCCTTATTCATCTAGCTATTTTATCACCATGCACAGCACAGTCAACAAAAAGTAACTTTTTTGCTGATTTTGATGCTCATTCAGTGCAATTATACCAAGATGTATCTCTCATTCCTAAGATTGCACATGGCAAATAATCATGACAGGAGTTATTAGGGTAACCAGACAGCAAGTGTGAAAAATCAGGACAAGCAGTGGAACGTAATAGGCATCTGTAAGACAAAGCCACAAATATCAGGACATGCTCCATAAAATCGGGACATCTATATCAGGTTTTAATGTATTCTCATAAATATATCCTTCTGACTACTAAAATGACCGCAGCTACATTCCTTCTTATAATCTTTAAGTAGTCCATCTGGTTTCCTTCATCCCATCCCTCCTAAAAAGTTAGTGATTTTGCTACTATGGAGAAAGTAAATACTCTAGATTGCCCAGCTTCTTACATTTATGTTGCTGGTAGGGTTAAAACTTAGTTATTCCTTAGGATTCTTTAAAGCATCTTGGAGGATCACAAAAGAGGGGAATATAAAAGAGCGAAAAGGAGAAAGCTATGGCTCTTTTATGTATTCAGGGATTAATATATCTACTCTTCAACAGGAACAGTAGGCAGCCCCATCTTTGGAGATTCATCCCATTTCTAATCTACTCCAATTTGCCCTGAGGCTGATTTATAGACCTCTTGTACAAATTCGTGTCAGAGGAAGAGCAATGTGTTATTTTAATTTGGGAATAAACACCCATATGGATTCGATATATGCCACGGGCATACCCAATTCCCTCTAAACCAGTTAGTTGTATTATTAGCCTCTCTTCCCATGGTCATCATAACACTTGTTTTTGACCTTAAAGCTCCTGTGTGTCCATTCCTGGACAACAGAAAATTACTTGAATTTGATGGGAGAAAAAATCTGTTTGGCTCATTTTGGCCTCCACTGTAACATGTGACAGCCAATAAAACAGTTGGTCAGGGTTGCTTCACTTTTCCTCTTGGCTTAAGTTTTCACAAGGTATTCTAGGTACCCAGTTGTCGGGGGGGCTGAAATTCTAAACTGGACTGTGTATTGTGAATGTCCTGTGGGGGAAAAAAAACCATAATGTATATAGTACTTCCATTTAGTCCCCTCATGTGTTTGAAAATGACCTTTGGATAAGCTTAACAAACCAAATTACCTGCAAAAAAAAAATCAGCTCTTCTTTTTATTAAACTAGAGCCATTCAAATATGAGTTTGATTTTGCAAAACATATCCTTGTCTGTGTGGTCACTGCTATAAATAGAAAGGAAAGAAAGAGATGTAATGATGTTTGCTACCTTTGCTTGTTTTGTACAGGAAGTGATGTTTGTGAATCAGCAGATGGCAGACTTCCCTCCGAGTCAGTACCAAACGTGTAGCGATTAAAAATTGTGACTTTTTAAGAAAGTTGTAAGGTGTGAATTTCCAATTTAGGGATGCAGATTTGACATCAGTAAGCCTAATGTTAAGCATAGACATAGTCACATTGAAATCAAAGGTGCTTAAGTTAGACTTTCTGAATCAGGGCTTGTGTGATTCCCAAGTGCATAGTTACATTCTCCCTGCAACCTTATTTGGCCCGGTATTCTCTAATTCCTTTCTTAAATTGTTTTGAAGTTGTGGTAACATTTTATTTTGGTTTATTGTTTTGCAATTGGTATGTTTCGTGACAAAGGAAATTGCATTTCAGTAGATGATGAAAGTGAAGTGATTCAAAGTACCTGCTGCTAATGCATTAAGTAGTGGCAACACCTCGGCCACAAATAGGGTTTCAAACTTGCTTTAGTATCCTTGTGACTTTGATTGGGGAAACTGGTTTGACCAGAAAATTACCAACATTACTATGATGGCAAAGGAGAATGTTTGTGATGAGGTTAAAGAAATTCTTCTTTTTTTAAAAAAAAATAAGAGGTAATTTAAAATAATTATATTTGGAATTTTGACTTTTGTCTTCCATTTGTTTGGGTCCTTTTAGCTCCAAACAAACTTCTTTCTTACTCTATAAACTTTCCATATATTTAAATCTGTGTAAAAGCTTGTGAATGCCTTTATTTAAAGCCAGTAGATTGTAGTTAAGCAAAGTTATATTTTTGTTGGAGTCTCAGCCTGTTTCTTTCAATTTCATAGGGAGTTATGGGTCTTAATCTGTTCCCATTGATCTCACTGGGGGGGTCTTTTGCTATTGACCTCAAAGGGAGCAGTTTTGGATCCTACGGGGGAGGAGGGTAGTTCAAAATGGTTCATCTCCCATTTGGGCTCCAAAAGTGGCAGCTACATTTTCAAAGAGTTTAGCATCCAACATGCTGGGCTCCTTTGAAAATCTGGCTGTAAGTCTCACAGTGTGAGCAGTTGGGGGCTCAGCATTTCAGAAAGTCTGGTCATTTATTTATGTGCCTAAATAGGAGCTGATTTTGGGGGGGGTGGGGGCGGGATTGGTCCCCTTGCTTGGGTGTGAATATTTTCAGCAGCTGCTGCTTAGAAAGGACATAAAAGTCGTTGAGTAGCTGATAGCTAAGCAAGAGCTTCCTTTAGCTTAAATGGTAGGCTCTAGAATCTAGCTAGAGCTCTACAGCTGAGTTTACTTTATTAACTCTGATAAAAATAAATAGTATTTTTTCAAAGTAAAGGTGGTGTTGAGAAAGTACTTTATACTTGAGAAGAAAAACTTGTTTACTATGTATATGGTGCGAGACTTAGTCTCCTGAGCTATTCACTTACTTAGTCTGAAGTGGTCTGCAGTCTCAGTTCTCATTTATGAAGACAGAAAATGACAGATGATATGTCATTTTTAATATAAATCTGAATGCAAAATATAAAACATTTAATGCATTTCGTCTTTTATTTCTTAGGTTGTATTAAAAGTGGAGCTTAGAATTTCACATCTATATAATATCTGGGTAAGCCTGGTTGGCACTGGCCAACTGTTTCCCCATTAAGCAGAAGGTATGCAAATATTTCCTGATTAAGCAGCAGTTATCTTTAGGCTACATCTCTTTCTTTGGGGCAACCCAGTTAGGTGAATTGTATGTGTATGGGAGAGAAACTTTCTTTAAAAAATATTTCCTGTCTACATATTAAGCTACTAAGTATGTAAGTGTTTTTTTATGGCTCCTTTCCTTTGAACTACTTTGCAGAGCATCAGAGGATTTTTTAGTTTATGCCTTGATAAAAAAAAGAATTATTTTAAGCAAACATAGTGAATAGATTTTGTCTTCAGATGTTAAAATTGGGCAATGGGTCACTGCACATTTCCTCCTGGGGGCACAAAATATTTGTGCTTCTATGACTCTCAGTGCGGAGTGCCCAGGGGGCTCACCAAGAAGAAATTCTGTTTCAGTACTGAGTGTCATCAAAAACAGACTTGCAAATGGTAATCTGTTGCAGCATTCATAGACACACCATGTTTGCCAACCACTGGGAGCAAAATTCCAAATCTTCTGCTCCAAAGCCACCAGCCTACATCTTTTAAATCAGAGTACAATCTCCCTGAGCTCTTGCTAAGATTCCTGTTTGCTGTAGATTGAAAAGTACAGTTTCAGAAAGCTCATTGGAACTCACCTGATTGTTAGAGATATGTGTTTGCATCATTTTATAAGAATGCTAACATGTGGAGAAGATTCTCTTCTGTATCAGAGCTCTGTTCAGTGCAAGGGAGAGTGGGAAGTGTTATTTCTGGGGATAGTCCTGGCCCTGATACCACTTAGAGATATTGTCAGGCATTTCTAAGTTCTGCTACTGGTTTAGAGTCCTTCACAGACCCTGTGCAGGTGGAGGAAAGCAAAGCTCCCTCATGTTCCCTCTCTTCCCCCCTACCTGCTCTTCAAGTCTGTATGCTGAGACAGAGTGGTTAATGGCAGCAAAGTGTACTTGCCAGCATACTTGCACCAGCAAGGGTTTCCTCTATATTGCAAGAATTCTCTGCTGGCCAGATTGTGGCCAGATTGTGTCCCCTTTATGCCTCTTGAGGGAAACAAAGAGACTGAATCTAGTTAGACAACCCAGTCCTTAGAATATTGAATTTGTATTAAAAGTAAATAAATGTTAAAGGTTCGACTTGTATGAAAATCCTTGGATGTAAGTTAACAAATGCATACTGTGTACACTTCAGTTCCTTCAGCTAAAAAAGGGCACGCCAGGAGGGGTTCTTTTCTTTCACCGAGAGCTCTATACTTTGCTTGTCACACATCTTGTTACTAATCCACTTCTCCTCACACCTTTTTCTTCTTCCTTTTTGTGATGAGGAAATTGATGTAATTGAACCAAAGTTACATTCCTTGGACAATGGAGTTACATGAGTGTAAGTGAGAGCAGAATATGGTCACTCCTATTTTAAACCAGGCTGAGGGGTTAGAATGTCTAACTCTTGCTCGTTGCGATGCCAGGGTTAGAATATCTAGCTCTTGTTGTCCCTGCAAACTCCTGGGTATCTAGTTAAGGAGTACTGTCTGTATCTTCACATGTAAGGGTGTCCAAAAGGTATAGAAATCAGAAAACTTAGACCAAGACAACACTACAAAATATACGATACAAGAAAATGAGTCCAAAAGCCTAGAAATAGGAATTAGAAAGAAACAGTGGGAAATAATAGTAGAAAAGAGCAGGCCAGTAGTATAGAACTAGACATCCTTTGTAGATGATGCTGGCATTGTACGATGAAATAGGAGATGTTACATACATGGTTTTGCATTGTGAACCATTCAAACATTTTATGGAAGGATAAATAAGGTTCATGTGTTAAATGCTACCAAATTTCCCATCCATTCCCTGCAGTTGTTTGTTTGGACCCAGGGAAAGCTAGCCAGTTAGGAAATGTATCCTCCAAGCTACTGAGTGTAGCATTTTCTGTCCAATCACTGTGTTAAGGCCTATCAAAAAGAGCATGAAAAACACGGGTGTCTCTTTTAGATAGTCCTTTGTCATTTCTGTTGATATTTTCTGGTTGGCATAAAGATAGGTATGTATTGTCAGACTAGTCATCTGTGTGTGTAGAGCAGAGAGCTTGTTGGGTACAATACTTATTATAGTGCATTTACCTGAACTTTCAATATGGGCATTCTATTCATTGAGCTCTTTCCAAGGCTGGCAGAAGTTATTCTTGGGGGAGAAAAGCTAAGTATCAACAAAATGTGTTTCTGGTTAGATAATAAAACCTTGGTGGAGCTGATCAGTTGGCAGCCTTCCAAATCAGAATCTGCCTTGCACCTGTTTCATTTATTTGTTTTATGCAGCCTCTAGTTCAACATACTGTAATATTCAGGGAAAGCAAACAGGTTCCACTAATCAAATTGCTAATGCTACCTTCCTTTAGTTCAAGAAACTGCAGACACTAATGCCCAGCCGTCAGTTACAATATGAGACCATTCTCTTGGGTGTTGGAATATAATTAGAAATGTGCCAAATTTTGCAATGGAAATTCCTTCTGTATTAGAAGCCTGTAAGCACTTATGCTGCTGCTGGCTAAGATTACTCCGAGGATGAATATTAAAACACAGCAGGACTTGAAATCAAAAGACAAACATTCCCAGTACAATGTCGATTTGATTTGGGCTATTTCGAGCAACACCCTGCTAAAGAAAATGAAATAAACTATTGGGACCACTTGACAAGCTATCGGCAGTTATATTATTTCTGTCATATGATCATGTTCCACCTACAGTTAGACATGCCTATTTTATCTGGGCTTCAGCAGGTCTGCATCATAAAGGTGATGCTGTATGTAAATTATTACTTTAAACAACTTCAATCAAAATTTTGCTGAATTTATTACAAAAATCCAGATTGCATAGTCTAGGAATCACCATTACTAAGGTGTAGATGTGTTGGATAAATGCAATTCAATTCAATATCATACATAAGGTGTATTTTTTTCTATATAATTTTGAATGCCATTGATTTATATAATGGTTAAGCATAGCAATGGGACATTTATTGCCTCTTGTCTGAATCTCCCGATCTTTTCAGAACATCTCCCTATTAATGACAATGGGGCTTTCGGTGAGAATCCAGATTACCCATCAGCAAAGATTTTTGGTCATATTACACATGGTTTATATATATATATATATATATATATATATATATATATATATATATATATATATGTATATAAAATCTGGGTACAAGGTTGAAGATTTCATTTCCATATGGTTATAATTTTCCAGTTCAGTCTAATTCTCTACAGTGGTAGCATGCAAGTATATTCTAACCTGTTATAGTTCTTGCTAATTTTCCTGTTCTAGTGAATCATCTTTCTTTGTTCCATAGATATATATTTCATTTTTAGTTGCTTATAAAGCTCTGACATTTTTGACCCAGTATTCAACTGCGCCCCAAATTTTTCCAGTTGGATTTGGAGTAGAGGAGGGGGGATTAGGAGAGGTTTTCCTGTGTAACACCGTTTGAACTGCAATTTGCTGCCTGCTGACAGGTGAGGAAGTAGTTGTCAACCAGATTTAAAGTTACTGTCATGTTTACACAGCCGCACAGAAGAGGTTGAGAGAGGACAATGTTGTTGTTTTATTTTTTTTAATTAATACCAACAGCTACTGGAGCATAACACTCTTTAGTTATCATTAGTGTTTTAGATTTGCATCTTTTTAGAGATGTTTTAAGTCATTTTTCATGTCAACAAGTGTCTTCCAGTATGCTGCTCATCAATTTCTTCAAAGGTTAATGTGCTGACACTTCTAGCTTTGAGGCTACATTTTTAGAGGTTGGTACAGATAAGCGCCTACTGGGATTACCAAAAGCACCTAGGCATTAAACTCCTGGGCACCTAGCCACTTTTGAAGATCCAACTATGTTTTTGACATAAAAAGCAACTTTGACAGCTCAAAAAAGATGCACATTGCAAACATTTGCAAACATTAATGATAACTAATGTCCACCATGCGGCTGTGTAATCATGACAGTAACTTTAGTTCCGGCCCTTGGTTCTTATACAGTAACTCTCACTTAACGTCCTCCTGGATAACATTGTTTGGATGTTACATCCATGCGCCATTAGAGAACATGCTCATTTAAAGTTATAAGGGAGCATTGCGTAACTCATTTGGCCACCTGCTTTGTTCATGGCTTTCAGGATTCTCCAGAAGAGCAGCAAATTTATAAGCGAGCATTGCACAACTTGTAACCAGGGTGGACTGGCAGTCCCCATCAGCTCCCCTACATCCCCTTTCCTAGCAGCAAACTCTGCAGATCAGCGCCTTCATCCTTCCTCTGAAAAATCTCTGAAATAGTTGGGCATGAAAAAAATTAAAGCACCTCAGAATCCGAATGTGGAGAGACTTTAACATCAATCACCAGGAGGGCAATCAAAGGATGTTTCTCTTTTCTTCTTTTGATGGAGTTTTAAATTTGGAGTTTTGTGTGAACAGTTCTTCCAGAACCCAAGCTTGGCATTGTCATGAACAATTACACCAGTATGAGGCTGAGTATTACATTGCATTTCAATATGTGCATACTTGAATGAGAATGTAAAAGGTGCATATCATCCCCACACAAGCCCTTGAGGCCAGATGCAGTGTTGCAGGTATTTCAGTTCTTAATTTCCACAACTGGGTTGACAATAGGTTTTTATTATCAACTGTTGCCCCCCTTTCTGGGGGTCTTATTTAATAACAGCAAGTACAGCAACAACATAAGATGCTTCTATTTAGGCCCTCCTCTCTCTGAACTCTGGTAGCCTTGTATTAAGTTCAGGTGCTTGTTAGCCAATAAGCTGCCAGCCAGCCACATAGGCAATTCATTACTGACAGGTGGGCCAGTCGCTGGTAGCTGATCACTGGTAGCCTTGGCCAGTGACCCCCGAACACCGAAAATGGGAAGTTTATTAAATGTATCAACTCTCCTTTTCTTTTTTTAATTTTTTTTTTACCTTAATGGCTGTGGTAGGAGTGCTTTGATGCTGTAGGTGCTGAGTTTTAATCACTTATGATTTCTACATGTGAAATGATCAACCGTAGTGTGTAACTATGCACAGTCACAGATAATTGGAACATAACATTTAATCAAAAGATTGGCAATTTTATCTGGTCTGGATTTGCAAGTCAGTTGCCATATAGTATTTATATTTAAAGTTTCTGGTAATTGAGTACTATACAATGAACATGCTAATGTGTTGGGAAAGGGATGTTTGTTTGTGCAGCACTAGCATTTCAGGAATTCATGAAAACCAATTCATATGCATCTGTTTTTAAGTAGCATGGATGGTGTCTGATAATGTTTGAGCAGGCTAATTATGTCAACAGCAGACTGGCAACCTTTCCTTTCTTGAGGGCTGTGACAGATTTAGAGAGCAAAAAAGAGAGAAGCATACAAAGACAAATAAAAGGTAAATCATGCAGAATACCTTAATCAGCCTCTTGTGAACTGCTTGGATGGTATAAATAGGCAACTTGATATACAGCAAGCATCTATAACCTATGGGAAAGTGCCATTGCCAGTAGCTAATGAGTGGAGTAATTGCTCACTGCCTCTAGTAAAATCAGCTGCTTCTTTTTTAAGGGCTGCCTGAAGACTTTTGACAGTCAGGTTCTGACATATGAAACTGCAGGCCCAAGGTTTAAACAAAAATATCTTAAGGTTGAACTTCAACTGCACAGAATAATTCACCAGAAATTTAATCACTTTAATGCCTATTTATGTACAGCATGTGTCCCCTAAAGTAGCCTCCATAAGGCCCTATGCCATATTAGTTAAATCCTGCTGCTCAGTGAAACACCGGAAATGATGGAGTGAATTTAGGAGCACAAACCTTGTTTTATACCAGTTTGAGTCATATGGCTAAATCCTCTTACACTAATTTGCAAGGGCACCAGTGAAACACATGGCACTTGGTCTGCATGGGGTGCAAAATAGGTTAAAACAGAGGACAATAACTTTGTGTTGCTGGATCCTGCTCACCAACACATACTTAGAAGAATTCAGATAGGAATTCAACCTAAGAGTCTCTAGAACACTTTCAAAGTGGTATCAATATCACAAGACTGCATGAACATAGTAATTAAAAGTTTTAGAGCGATAGCAATGTTAGTCTGCATCAAAAAGAATGAGGAGTCCTTGTGGCCCTTAGAGACTAACAAATATATTTGGGCATGAGCGTTTGTAGGCTAAACCCCACGTCATCATATGCCTGTTTTCTCCACTCCTTGCATCTGATAAAGTGCATTTTAGCCCACAGAAGCTTATGCCCAAATACCTTTGTTAGTCTCTAAGATGCTATGAGTTGAGTATTCCTCATTCTTTTTATAGTAATTAAAAGTTCTTGGTTTTGAGTTCCATTCTTTCTAAAAGAAAATATAGTTTTCCATTTCCACTCTCAGGCTGATGTATCACCTGGAGTGTGCCATCATGCAGGTTCTTGACAATGGTGACCACTCCAGTGGGGGCCAGCTCCAGACACCTGCATAAGAAGCAGGTGCCTGGGGCAGTGCATTTGAAGGTGCAGCATTCCAGCCACTCTTGGGGGGCACATTTCAAGGGGCTTTTGGTGGCAGTCCCTATGCCTTTTTTGTTGTTGTTGTTGCTTCGGGAGCACCCACCATCAGCTCCCCACAGCCTGCCCCCCACCCCAGTTTGTCTCCACTATACCTGCTCCCCTGAGTGCGCCGCCGCCGCTCCACTTCCTCCCCCTTCCTCCCAGGCTTGCCGCAAAACAGCTGATTCACGCGGCAAGCCTGGGAGAGGGGGAGAAGCGGAACGGCGGTGCGCTCAGGGGAGCAGGCGCCGGTGGAGCAGAGGTGAGCTGGTGAGGCACAGGAAGTAACCAGGAGGGGAGGGGGGGTAGAGGAACAGCTCTCTGCCCCAGCTCACCTCCGCTCCACTGCTGTCTCCTCCCCAAAGCACACCACTGCTCAGCTTCTCTTTCCTGGGAGTGAGGCGTAAGAGGTGAAGTGCAGTGCACCCAGGGGAGGAGGCAGGGCTGGTAATTTGGGGAAGGGGTTGGAAAGGAGCAGAATTGGGGTGGGCATGGGAAAAAAGGGGGGGAACACATTTTTTTGGTTGGGGTGGTAAAAAACTTGTAGCTGGCCCTGATTCCATTAATTTTATTTTTAAAATCAGAGGCTTTGTTGCATCTAAGGTTATGACTTTACATCTTCTTAATTATCCCAGGGGAGCATCATTTTAAAATGTCATTAAGAATTTTCCACCCTGTCAGTATGTTAACTTGAACATGCATTGTATGCCATACTTTAATACTTCAGGCTGATTCAAATTCCAGTGAAAGTCATAGATACACATGGCAGAAACTTCCTGATGTGTTATTCTCACTAGTAGCTCACCATCACACATGGTGCCCTAATTCATACATGGTACATAATCTAAAAGGTAGAAATACAGAAAGTAAAGGCAAAAAAATTTGCAGGCACTGTGCTTTTAGCTAATTGCATACTAGTTATTGGTTATTTATATTTCTTTCAATCGTTCAAGAAAATGAGACTGTGGAAGTTCATAGACATTTCCCCTTTCTAAAATTGATCCCTAATTTTTTTTTCTAGATGCTCCTAAATGAGGGACTAGTCAGGAGAGCCATAGCCCCAGATGTTGTTAAACTTTTGACAACAATCAATTTGTAGATCTTTCTGTTTTGACTTCTGTGGTTTTAAACACAAGTGCATTACAAAACATGACAAGACATTCAGTTTGTTTTTCTCTGAGACTGGGAGTACCTGGGGAGTTTGTAATCAGATCCATGCAGGGTTGATACCAAGTGTCAGAATCAGGTTTCAGGGTCCTCGTCAAGCCAAGGTCAAGCCAGGAATTCAAGAGCAAAGAGCTGGAACAGTTGTGACAAGTACAGAAGATCTGCACTGTTGTCTGGATACTTCCTAGAATGCCCCTTGAGTTTATATAGGGCAGGGAGCCAATTGGGAGCCATGAGTCCGTCAAGTGTTTGAGGTGGAGCTTTCCATGGTTCACAGCAGGTCATGGGAAGCAAAGCACAAGTTGGTTACAGCTTCTGTTGGTGGCAACCTGGAGATATCAGTTGCCTGGTAGATTTACAGGTCTGAGTTCTAGATCCCTGGAGCCCTACACAGTCAAAGTTTGTTTAATACGTACATGACTTATGCGTTGCCAACCTTACAATTCATCGTGGTCAGTTCATCAGTGTATATTAAACACTGGGAATACTTGCTGCTCTTACTGTAACAGCAAGAATGCCAATAACTTCACTGCATTTTGAACAGATCGCTTATCAGAATATTTTAGAATACAATTTTTCCAAATATTTTGCAAAAAGAAATGTGCTAGCACTCAATATTTTTTAACTGTTATAATGATATTTTCTGGTATTTATTTTCCATTGTCTCGTCCTGCCATCACTGGCACTTTTAACATACACAGGCAACGTCTTCCAGTGATTGCCATTAGGAAATATGACTGGAGTACTTGTAAGCTTCCACACTGAAATGGCTGCCACTGAGCTGCTTGTATGTGCCAGGCTGAACACTTTTAATACTACACTCTGTCTTTCCATGTTTTCAGTTTACAGAGATTAACCTGAACAAAAATTCCCAAATCCACATGCTCTTGAACTGCAGAGCAGTTTGGAATCCCAAGTTACACTTTAGGGTTGTCTATAATTAGCTGAAACAGAGATTTTTATCCAAATCCCATTGAACAGTGAGGGATTTGAAATTTGGATGAGAATATGAATTTTGCAGCTGTACCAGAACCATGCTGTTACTTTCTCATGTTTTTGCCCTGTGGTAAATATGGAACAAAATTCATAATAGCACAGGAAACAACTTCCCTAGCATACTCAGTTCATTTTAATGAAGAAACATGGTAGGCGCTATTCTTTCTGTAAGTGTTTCTAAAAACAATAGTTCTGATAAATATGCTATTTTAATCCTCCAGTCACTTTCAAATTTACCTTTATGCTTTGCCAGATGTCATAATCAGTTACCTATTCAATCATCCCTTATGCCATCTCTGCCAAGGAATAATGCTTTAAGGTCACATCTGCAGTAGTTGACCTTGCAGTTGATGCATGCTCTGGAGATTCACTTTAGCAGTGGGGGAACTTAATGTCTCTCTCTGTATTTCTGTGACTTTCATTGCTGTTTTCCCTCCTCCCACTTTGCATTAATATTGATCTGCATTTCACTATATGTGATGTAATGATGACATTAGATGACAAAACATACTTTTTACTCTAGGTCATAAAGACCTATCTCAGAAGTGATTAGAAATAATGAATGAATTATCCTCAATATTTATTTTTACCAAGCTGTAATTATAACCCAGCATCATTTTCTTATGAATGAAAACCATACATGCTCTTTCCAAAAATATTAGCAAGGCCTTGTTTACAGATTTTTTTTGTTATCAGATATAATTTGTGTATGCCTGATACACAGAAGGAGATGCAATCTGAAAATATGTTGTTTGCATAACAATGTTATACAGAGCATTAAGAAGAACAGAATCAATAATCTGCTTCAGATTTCTAATTATTGCCCATAAATGTATGACATAGAAAAATGTTAGTATATAAAGCAGTCAGAAGGGTTGGCTGACACATGATCAAGTAAAACGTGAAACCTGCTAAAATAGTTATGAACTGGCAACGTGCCTTGGGATAGAGACACCGGGGAGCAATGTTAAACACTTCATCATTCTTGCCCTCCAGTGTCTGGTGTTTCTGATTTCTTCTTTATTGATTTCAACTAAAGAAAATATAGAGGAGTATAGAGATGACCCATTTTGTTGACAGATAC
Organism: Sternotherus odoratus; assembly: GCA_032164245.1. NCBI lineage: Eukaryota > Metazoa > Chordata > Testudines > Kinosternidae > Sternotherus > Sternotherus odoratus. Next base: position 58,647,715 of record JAVMKO010000008.1, read on the forward strand.
ACATGTTACTCTCATACTGCCAGCAATACTTTAGACATCAGGAATAATGGCTAGTAGGCAACAGATAAACACAATTTTCCTGTGATTTCCAAAGCTTTTTTGTGAATCAAAGGGCAAAAGTTAAAGACACAATCCACTTTCATAGCCGCTATGTTGTTTGTCTATTATTAAATCTACTGAAAATGTAAACGGATTTGGGTTGCTGTCATTGACAAATATGGTACTAGTCCCTAAAAATTACCAAGTTCTTTTTACTTCATGAAAGTCTCTCTATATTTTCAACAAAACTCATTTTCATTTTTTTCTTGCCTGAGTTATGAGCCTGGTCTGTTCGTGTTGAGCCTACTTCCTCTGCTGGCCTGCAACTTGTGTAGTCATTTGACATCATTGTAATATGAATGTAAAATGTCAGAGTTCTTATTTGGTAGCATTTTACTTGACATTGGGGTAAAATGATTGCCCAAATTGTTGGGCAGTAGTGTATTAGACCCATGAATACCATCCCTATACACACACCATCACCATCATCCTAAAATAATGGTGCACAAATATAGCATCTGAGACCATGAGCAATTGTTGCACATTGCTGCCAATGTCATTCAGTTCAGTTCATAAAACAATCATGCCCAACTGGCACAGGTATGTTTACTCAGAAAATATGGTCTTTTCGGGTTAGGTTTAGGCTTTGGAGATGCATGAAATCCCACTTGCTTCATGCTCAACTAGTCACTTCTGCAAACCACTGACTAAAAAGCTGTGAACTGGAAAAGAAAAGAAAGCACCCAACTTCAAAGAGAAAATCATGTATTGTCTTAGGAGAGTGTATAGCAGAGGCATTCAGTATACTTGCTTGGACACAAACCATGTCTTATTTTGTTTTATACAGTAGTTAGATTGTAAATTCTTGGGGCAAGGGTTGTTATTTGATTATGTGTGTGCACTTTGCTCAGCTCAGTGTGGCCCTGATCCTAACTTGGGGCCTTCTTGGTGCTACCAGAATCCAAAAAGTGCGAGGAGAAAAACCATGGTCTTTACATTCTGTTCATTGACTTAGATAATGTTTTTGACTCGGTAAATTGTGAGTGAATCTGGAAACTTTTGTTCATCTTTGGGTGTCTTGCAAAATTTATTTCTGTCACTCGGTCTTATGATGGCCAGACTGGGGGAAAACTGAGATATCTGACCCCTTTCAAGTTACTAATGATAAAACACATTCTTACATTCTTTTCCATCCTTTTTTTTTTTTTTACTGTGCTTATGGATGCACTGATAGTGGAGTATTTATCCAGTTCTGCACTGATAGGAAGCTGTTTAATCTGCAACCCAATGCTTGCACAAAAGTGGCGCATTTATTCTTTAAGCTTTTATTTGTTAATGACTGCACTGGTCACTCGCTCAATTGATGACATTCAGTTTATAACTGATCACTTTACTTATGCAGTCAATCATTTTGGTTTTACAATCAGCCTAAAGAAAGCTAAATTACTGTATGAATGTGTGCTGGGGAATCCAATTATGTCTATCCAATTATGAAGATCAACATCACTCCTCTCAAGTCTGTGGAGATGTTTTCCTACCTAGGGAATGTGCTGTCACAGAATGTCACAATTGATGAGATTACCAATCACATAGCCAAAGACAGCTATGCATTTGGAATGCTGTCACAATGCCTATGGAATGATAGGGGTGTCAGAATAAATACCAAGCTAAATATCTATTGGGCAGTCATGCTTACAATGCTTCTGCAGTTGTGAGAACTGGACAACATCTTGCTGCCACATTAGGAAATTTGTTCAGTTCCATATGCACTGTCTTTGATGTTTGCAGGGTTAAATGATGGGACAAGATTCCCAATATAAAAATTCTTAATTGTTGTATGTCTGGCATTCAAAGCATGCTCATAGAAGCTCAGCTGTGTTAGTCTGAGTATCTTATTTGTCTGGCCAACTCGAGAATACCCAAGACTATATTTTGTGGTCAGTTCTCATGGCGCCCTGCACTAACAATATAAAGACATGTTGAAGTCTGACTTGAAAACATGTTGATCTGACCTCGGCAATTGAGAAGCAACGGTCCATGACAGAACAAGGTGGCAGCAGATTTGTCATGTTGCTCTTAACCACTTGGAAGCAAGGGCTATTAACATCTTATGTAAAAACATGAATAGCGCAAAGCAAAGATACAATGGTCATGGACAATCCTGTTAGTCCAACACGTAACCATGATTGTGGTTCTTGTATTGGTCTGACCTCACATTTTGTACATCAACATTGATGGGAGACTCTATCATCATGATCATCACTGTATAATGTGTTCATTAGAGCAAGGCAGTCTAGTTAGATCACTTCTCAATTTCATGAGTCATTGATGCACTGAAAATATGTATATTTTTGAGGATAGGGTTGTATCCTGGTTTTGTATTGTTCTGCAGGTAGCAACAGTAACATTCCTTGTGTGATATTAGCATTTATTTGCTTTGCTGAGGTGGGTTTTTGTTTTGCCCAAGTGAACATAAACTTTGAATTTCTAGGATTTCTAATATTTTATTATTAAGACAATCTGCAACATTCTCTCAAGATATTTTTTCCTTTTAAGTGATTGATAGAATCTCAAAACCTTAACTCATTTTAACAAATTGGGTGAGAACTATCCTAAATCATGGTTTGGCAAGTCAAGGGATGTTTGTGACTCAAAGGAAATAGGTTTCCACAAGTGACAAACAAGACGGTAACTACTCTGACTAAAGGCTGTGCAAGTCAGATATAGGAAGGGGTAAGTGCTGACATGATATCTAGTCTTCTCTAGTTTATAATTTCTAACTCAACCACAGTCTAGGGGGCAAGGCTAAAATAGAAACAGTTTAAGTGGTAAGATGTAAAGTAAACTTTAATTGTATAGGATATTTGTAATGGTAATGTTTTCCACGGATACGCTATAGAATGACAGCATAATAATGGCCATTGTCTGGAAAACCTGGGAGAAAGATGATACTTAAATGTATGTTGCCTGCCCAGAATCTGAGAAAAACAAGGTTATTTTGTAGGCTTGCTGAATTCATCTTCATAAACCTGGGAGACTGGATAGTACTTCCTGAGGGATCTGGAGAAGTTTGGTTGAGGTACAAGGTCAGTCCAGGTGAGGACAACAAATAAAAATGGAGATTGTGGGGCCTCTTTGTGCCTGCAAGTTTTGAATATCCCATAATATGCTGAGCACTCTCTGCTCCCATTGACTTGAAATCAATGGCAAAAATCTCCGTTTCAGTGAAGCCAGGATTTCATTCTTGATTGTTAAAAGATAGATAATTAGTATTGTTTTAATCTTTTTTTTTTTTTGCTTTTCACTTGTGGTAAATAATCTTAATCACCTTTTTCATCTTTCTTCTTGCAGAAGCATTTTTATACTTTATATCTTTATATCTCAAGTTGAGTATCCAAAATTTGCTGTTGTATTGATGAGGAATGGGACACTTCAAAAGTTTTCAAGTGTCATTCAGAGAAACATCCAAAAATTTAGAAGCTGAAACAAACTATCTAAACCTTTTTAACTCTTGCCTCTTCTTGAATGGTACTACTGTTCTCCCCCACAGCCCTTCTGGTAGCAAACTGGGCCTAGAACACCCTTGGCATAGCACTGTTTCCTCGTTGCTTTAGGACTTAGATTGATGTGTATCATGTTTTTTTGGCAATAGGTAGACTATCTCTATGGGTTTTCCTACTGGTGGTTATTCGCTTTTCTTTAAGGGTTTTTAATTGTATCTTCAAAAGGATACTTACATTTAAGAACAGGATTATCCCACAATTTCTGCATGTGGCTTGTGCACAGCTAACCAGTGTTCTTAAAACTGCTTAATATTTTCTCACATGGCATTTATTCTTAAATTGTTCTTTGTAAACAATAATAATGCATTACCACTATTATTTGAGTTTCCAGGGCTGTTTCTTCTGGCAGCTTTCTGCCTTCTTTACTTATTAGGACATACTTTGTTCTTCAGAATCCACCTCAACTTACTTTTTACTCAAGCAGTTTACATTCTAAAAAGCCCACAGCTATCCACTTGTTGTGAGAGTTAACAACACTCCTCGGTAGTTTTAATTTCACAGCTATATTTATATGATCATTAAAATGACCCATAAGAGGGAACCCAAAAGACCATAAATAAATTTTCATTGGAAAAGTTAGGGAGAAATAGGACTTTAAAAAATCAGCAACTGCTTTTTATATGACTGTAGGAAATTATTTAAAATAGGCAAATTCATACCCTGGTACTGGCTTTTTTATTGACTATTCTTTCTATTTAGTATTTATACAGCATGCTTGCCATTTATAAGGTTTATCTGACCATTAATGTGTTCCTCTTGACATCTGTAGGACACTTTAATGGAAAGCATCATTGACACAACTGTTTCCTCAAGGTGTAAAATTTAGAGCAGGGAGAAAATGATTAGTCACAGTGACAGCGTGAACATTTGGGAATTACTTTTCTGTGCATATCATTAAAAAATCAATAAGATGAATATATAGAGGCCAATACTTCTTACTGTAGAAAAACAAGGGAAAACAGAACAGCCATGGGTTGAATTACTTAGATTTTTCTCTGTAGTCTAGTCCTCTTGTGCAATGAAACTTTGAAAAGGACGTGTAATAAAGGTCACCTTTATAGGTTGGTTGTATTTCCCTTCTCTTTTAAAGCCCATTGCATCCATATCCAGGGCAGAATAAAAGACTTCATTACTTAGGTTTAAAACAAAGTTACATTCATAAATTATGTGTAGAAAATGATTTCCCACAATGAGCCAAGAGGAAATAGCCTTTTTTATGTGCTATTTATCACTGAGCCTGTTAGGTCAGTAAGTGAGCTTTTATTTAAACTATGTGGCTTTGGATTTGGTTCTTACAGTTGATTTTGGTCTGATGATTCCTGTTCATGCCTTTTTAAAAATGTATGTAAGTTTTAATTAATACCATATTGACAATGCTATAGAAACTGACCTGCCACGCCTGAGGAGGAATGCAAGAATCTTTTGGGCCCATTAATCACATGATTAAAATTGTGCCTGGGGGCTCTTAGGGACATCAATTTCTTCGTCAAATTTGATATATGAAATAACATACAGAGAAATCAGAAAACTACTACTACTACTAATAATAATTGCCGTCCTATGGTGTATATAGAAGCTAATGATTCACCAGCATTTCAAACAAGTCACTAGGTGACTGCAAGCTTTGTTTCATGAGCTCTCTGTCCTTGGCCTCTTGGGTTTATCCCAAATGTGGTCATTTTGGCTCAAAATAAGTGAGCAACAGTGGGCTTGAAGGAACTGGATAAAAAGTAGGATTGACTTTCTGATCTTCTTTCCCCTGGTTTTGAGGAAAAGAACCAAAAATAAAGTAAAAATCTGCAATTTTCAAGAGAAAGAAAAGGAATAATTATAATCATTTCTATAAGGAGCCTCATAGCTAGCCATCTTGGCAATAGAACCAGAGACCTTTGTTTAAATAATTCAAGCATTTGTGGCTTGAGCTAGAGGAGTAATAGTAGCAGTTAGGCACAGTAATGAATTCTTGTCTTCTGTGTGAGCAAACCCTTACAGGAGAATGTCACACACGTAGACTGTACTTTCATAAAGTAGGCATGTTACGCAAACATATGGGTGGGTTTTCAATCTTCAAATTGCGTAGTTGTATCAACATATTTTTATGTGTCTAATTTGTGCTGGAAACGCACCCAATTGGGAATATACATACAGAAATTGTGATTTCACCTGCATGGTCAGATATTTGTGTATACTCATTAGGCCCATGCGAATTTACGTACCCAATTGCACACCACTAACTTAAAAGATCTGGCTCATGGTCTTTATAGACTTTGATGAAAGATGGTGCTAGAGAAGATGACGACTATACTCTTAAGCATAAATTAATTATACAACGTGATATATTTGCTGAATTTCTTGGATAATCAATAATAACTTCAGGAACTGTATCTTTTGGAAATCTGCCATTTTAGCATCAACATAAAGGCACTTTAGTTGATGCTGCTACCAGGTAGGAAGAGAGTCAGTACAATATCTTCAGATAAGAAAATAATTAAGATAGTATGTGTGTAGTGATACCAGAATATGACAACCCAAATCAACAATATGTTTAAATCTAGCCACATTATTGGAAGTTTTTTATTGTCTAAATAGTAACATTCTGTTTCTGAAATGTGGTTCCGTAAAAACTTTAAGATCTCAGAACTGTGTTGAAGAGTGTAAGCTGGTTGAAGTTCTGCTGCCAGTATCTTATGCAGAGAGATCTGTTGAAATTCTCACCTTATATGTCACTTCTTCCTTAGAGACAAACTTCTAGTCCCTAATCACACATGAAAGTCTTGCCTGTGCATGAACTATAAATTCTACATGAACTAGCATGCCTTATTTGTTAATGGATGTACAGTAGACTCTCGATTATCCAGGATGATAGGTAAAAAATTAATTCTGGTTAATAAAATCCCGGATAATCACCATCCATAGGAAATATGGGAAGAGAGGGGTTGGTTCACCAGCCACCCTACGCTGGGGGGAGGAGGTATTGGTTCACTGGCTGCCCTGCCCCCTGGTGGGGGGTTTTTGTGTGTGCGCTTGGGGCGGCAGCAAAGCCAGAGCTGGCCCTATGAACATCCTGGTTAATCCAATCCTGGATAATCGAGACACTACTGTATATTTGTGTGTGTATTTCACATACTGTAAATCAGGGGTCTCAAACTCAAATGACCATGAGGGCTGCATGAGGACTAGTGCACTGGCCCGAGGGCCGCACCACTGACACACACCCTGCCCTTGCTGCCCCGGCTCCGCCCCCACTCCACCCCTTCCAAGAGGTCCCACCCCTGCCCCACCTCCTCCTCTGAGCACGCAGCTCCCCATTCCCTCCTGGAAAGCGCTAGGCACCACCAACAGCTGTTTGGCAAACAAAGCAAGAGCAATATAGGAAGTCCAGAGTTAGAAACACGCGCGGCCCAGCCAGGCAGCAGAGAAGCCTCTGCTTCTGGCCCCTCCCTCCCGCAAACTGCTATGGGGAGGGGGGGACGACAGGAAGCTTGGCGGGCCGCAGGGAAGGGCTTTGAGGGCCACATGCGGCCCCCGGGCCGCATGTTTGAGACCCCTGCTGTAAATCCTGCATCCCCCTGCTTACAAAATGGTGGTCTAACATTTTAAACTCCCATTGTGGTTATTTTTAAGCAGTCCAGGGGTGGTGTGGCTCTCCACTATCCTGGGGGGAATTCCGGCAGAGAACATGGCTAAAAAAGCACAAATTCTCCTAGATCTCTGGCATAAATGCCCAATGTACTGTTTTTTATGTAGGCTGCTGCCCCCTGCTTCTCTTCCAGCATTACCAGGAGGGAGGGAGCAAATGCGTGTGCTTGGCCTCTTCACAGAAGACACAAGCTGAGGACACTCATTGTATCTTCCCACCCCTTATGTCCCCATACTGAGGGCAGTCACATTTTGTGTCCTTGCTCCTTTTCATGGTGTACACTATGTATGTCTAACAATAATATTTTTATCCTGCCTAACTTTCAGAGCTTGAAATGTGTGGATTTAGGTTCCTGGTAGCATAGATGTTTGTTTAGTTTACTTACAGTTTTCTTTTTCTCTCACTTTTTCTATAGTATTTATAGGTTCCCTGGAGTCAGTGTTTTCTTACGAACAACTTCTATATCAGCCAGGAGCTCCATGCTCCCTGAAGTTTGATTTTTATCCTGATTAGCTGTGTAGGACTCAAACTGTGATGTAAACTCACCCCCCTGTTCTCCCATGGTGCGTTGAGCTATGGTGCTATTTGTTAACTCATTTAAAACTCAACAACACAATAGCAACATACAGAATATTCTGCAGATAAAAAAGCATATAAACATAATACAGTAAACCCTCGATTTAACGGACCCCGATTTAACGGACTTCGGATGCAACGGACAAAATTTCCGATGCATCCGAAATCCGTTATTGGGGGCTGCCGGCTCCCGCCCCAGGGAGCCGGCTGAGTTGACAGCTCCCGCCCGGCTCCCCGCAGCGGGGACCCCTGCGGGAGCTGTCAAAAAAACCCCCCCCGGTCCCCCCCGCCCGGCTCCCCGCAACGGGGAGCCGGGCGGGGGGGGGCGTTTGACAGCTCCCGCCGGGCTTCCCGCTGGGGGGAGCCGAGCGGGAGCTGTCAACCGGGCGGGGGGAGGGGGTGGGGTGGGCTGACACGGCTGGCTCCATATAACGGACTAATTCGGGCGCGGGGTGTCCGTTGTCACCCGAAAGTCCGTTATTTAATAATTTAAAAAAATTATTAATAACGGACTTTCGGTTTTAACGGACACCCCCCGCCCGAATTAGTCCTTATATCGAGGTTTCACTGTACCGTAATCCTTAAGGGGAAGCCCCCTCCCTTTCTGCAAACTAAAATTGGGGTTAACAAATGAATACTGTAACTAATGATTATCACACTTTTATACCAACTCACATACAGAACAACCCTCCACATTGTTGAAATTACAGCAAATATTTTATAGTAAGAAGTGACACATATTTCAGACCAAGTTCAGAGTACTTCATAAAAGAAATGCGAAACTTTCAAACTCTGATGTTCTTTTTTAGTCTCTAATGAGAACTCATCTCATTAAAAATTAACACCTTTTTATTATACCTAATTTACTTATAAATCTTATTGCCACTCATTATCAAATTCCATGGACATCTCAATCAACCTCATGATTAAATCTCTTTTATTCAGGCTATTCTCTCCCCATGATTTTAATTCCACCTTAATGACTTTTTCTTTTTTCTTTGAGAATTCATTCAACTTGATACTTTCTCATCATTTTATGTGCATACCTTTAAGCTTTTATTGGTTCATGTAGCCACCAATTGGTAGTTTTTATTAAACCTATACTATGTTTGTTTGTCTAAATAGTGCCACATTTAAGGATGTTCTTCATACAAGGTTATTTCTTAGCTTTATCAGAAAGTTAAAGATAACTAACATCATTATATCCTTCACCACCACCTTTCTAGCTGACAAGAGACCCTAGTTGAGACATTGTACTCAGTGGAGTCAGTAGATATTGAGCCAGTCATGTGACAGCCAGGATAATAATTTTTGTAACCCTGACCAAGATTGGGTGACTGAAATCAGGCAATAAAGTTCGTCTTTTTTCCCAGAACCCCGGTGTCACATAATTATTTGAAATATATGCCAGGTGAAAGTCCTACAGAGCCTGAAAATGAGGTAGCTTTGTAACCTGATTACCCACTGCTAAAGGGATGGCATTACTCCCTGACACGTCACACACTCTGAGCAATAGAAATAAAGTACCTTTGTCTTTTAGTAGACATTAAATCACCTTGTATATAGAATTCATTCTTGTTCCTCAGTGCATCCCATACTTCCATCTGATGGGCTGGGTCTCAGTGTTTTCTAAGAAAAGTTGCTTCTGATTCCCTGGTAAGGCAAGTAGAGGGGAAGAGACCATTTTTCTTCCTCTTTGTACATTCCATTCTCTTTTGTCATGGATTTAAGCAGAGCTCACAACGCCTAAGTAAAATGAGTCAAGAAAAGAAACTAGTGGTTGTGAATGGTACCATTCCAAAAGCTGCCTTTTTCTGTTCTTCTAACAAAGTAGATAGATTGAGCAGATTTTTGTTCTCAGTTGCAAGGGTGTAAATTAAAATAACCCAGTTTACCTCAGTGCAATTACTCAAGATTGATGCTGATGTAACCATCAGATATAAATCAGAATTTAGATCATTGAGAGTAGATAAAGAAAGATATAGCACCACAGCTACTGGCGAGACTTCTATCTTAATTCTCTTTCAAAGCTAACCATGTGGGTGCATTACCAGTTATCTGCTTAGGGTGGAGGGAAGGGAGAGAGAATTGTACTAAGTATTGGCAGCCTAAATAAGCCAATCAGTGGTTTGTTTGTGAATCGGTTAAAATGGCAATAAAATATGTGCTGCTTTTACCTTCTTGTAATCAGTTTGGACAAATGTAAATAGTTATGCAAAATATCAATAGACACCACAGGTATTTTTAAGTGCAGGTAGGTGTTTCCCTAACACCTTTTCCGAAACACTCCATCTCTGAAATATAGCAAACCTGCATTTTCCTGTAAAGGTCTGATCCTGTAAAGGTCACGTATCTTCTGAACTTATGCCAGTCATGCCAAATTATGCTCTTCTTTGGTTTTTGTGTTTTATTGTGGAGAAAGATCCACAAGCAACTATTTCACTGCTAAAGCCATGTCATTCATTGAAATGTGATGAATGAGGAAATAGGTCTACAATGCATAGCATCACTAAGTCCCCTTCTATTCTGGTGTCATTAGTTTGCAAAAGTTGAATGAAAGGAGAACTGAGAAATAATCATAGTGCAAGTTTCTTTCTGCTGAAAAGACTCTGGAGTGAGTTAAACAACAAAATATTGCTGTATCCACTTTCTAGTATGTAGGGAAGAATTTTTAATACCTATATCTCTCTTGGCTTGCGTGAGTCACGTCATATTACTTACTGTGCAACGTTACAGTACTACTCAGGAAAAGTGCTCTAGGAAACCTTTGGTGTGCACCAGCAATGTCTACACAAACCAATTAATGTGCTGCACTAAGTAACTAACATTACTACACTTTAGAAACCATACATTTGTATAGTGTATTATGACACCATGTAGGCAAATCCTAAGATTATGCAGTTGGTGGATAACTTTATAATATAATATAATATAATATAATATAATATAATATAATATAATATAATATAATATAATATAATATATAACTATGGAGAGCTTACACCGTGTGACTGAATGGAACAGAGATGAAGATAAAAGGTATGCTGTGGTGGTGTCTCCCAAACAGTCATCACTTCTGTTGGTTGAGCTGTAGAGCAGCTACTGCCTCACTGCTTCAGGTTCTACTTTTCAGTCACAAGGTGGAAAAGTATTAGGTCTCTGGATTCCTAGGTTTAAATATGAGTGTCGTGACTAGAGATCTGTGTCCCCTATGTGACATGAAAGGATATCTTTCTATTTAAATCTTTACATGGAAGTGAAATAAAATTCAAATGTTTCAAGTTAGCAAACATCCCTGCTTAAAATACTTACCACTCAGTGACCTCCTGTAGGTCATTACTGTCGAGCCTGCTTTCTGCACCAGACTCTCAAAGGCATCCCTAACTGCTGCTGCTGTTTAAACTTTAGATGTATCTCAGAATTGCCTCCTGCTCCTTCTTTTTTAAAAATGGAATTTTGCAATTGGATAGGAAGAGTTGTTAGTTTTATCCTCTTTGCTTTTTAATAAATTGCCTCTAATTGATCATTCCATTTTTCTTTGGGACAAGACTTTCACTCAAAAAAGAAACAATGAAATTTCCTAGGGTCACTTTTAAGTAATATTTTCCATAATGCATATATGAATAATAACAATGAATGCCTGGAGGCATGCAGCAGAGAAACTCTGACACAACCCCTCCTAAGGCCATGGAGCTGAGCCTTGTAGAAGTTTTCTGCAATGGGATGAATTTGAATACCAGTAATTACCAACAAAAATGCTCGTTCTCCAGCAAAACGATGCAAAAAAGATCATTAATACGAGTAAATCTATGCTATTTAATTCACAGCATAAAGGGATTTGTGAATGTTAAGGATGTGGGATCCAAGTTCTACACTTAGCTATAGATAACTTGTCTCCCATTGGTTTCATTGGGAAGTGCACATGCATATATGAAGGATGGGAGAAAGCATTTCTCTTGGTGTTTATATTTCCAGTGTGATATAAGTATGGAGATACAACTCTGTGGTACAGATTATTTTAATAAGTACTGTATTTCCAAGAAAAAATGGGAAGTCCAGACAGCTTACTCAACATGGGTTTATTGATCAACTGAAATTATAGCTGTAGTTACATAAATATTACAAAGAAAATTATAGTTCTAACTATTGGCATATTTCTAACTAGCAAAAATATCCGGCCTTTGCTCGGGTCCGTCGGAGGTGGGGAGGGGGCAGAGAGCTGAGCGAGTGTGGGGTCCATTGGAGGAGGGAGGGGGCAGAGAGCAAACCTGACACCCCCACCTCACCCCCCCCGACCAAACCCGACACCCCCACCTCACTTACCCCTCGACCAATCCCGATTCACATTTTCACCCCCCCAACCAAACCCAACACCCCCACCTTACCCCTCCACCAAACCCAACACCCCCTGACCAACCCCAACACCCACACCTCACCCCTCACCCACCCCGACACCTTCCCACCCCCTCAGACCAAACCCAACACCCCCGGCTCACTTACCCCGTGACCAAACCCGTCACCCCCACCTCACCCCCCGACCAAACCCGACACCCCCACCTCACCCCTGACCAAACCCGACACCCCTACCTCACTTACCCTCCGACCAAACCCAACTCAGGTCCATCGGAGGTGGGGTGGGGGCAGAGAGCTGAGCGAGTGCGGGGTCTGTTGGAGGGGGGGTATTATGACATCATAACTATGTCACAGAGAACAGCAGCTGCCCAGGGGGCGTCAGAGGTGAGATTTGAAAATTTTTCAACTCTTATCCTGATTAGCACCCTAAGACCTTTAACTGTACCAAACTTCAAGTCTCTAGTTCAAACGGTGTGGAAGGAGTAAGTGCACGTACATACACGCATACATACATGCATACACCATTTGACTTTTATATATATATAGATATTCCACTGTATATCAGGAACAAACAATGCTATCAATTCCAGTTCTGTTTTCTAAATGCTACCCAAGCATATGCTGTTGTATGAAATTAAGCCATTTAGAACTAGTATATATTTGCCTAATTGTCTAGCATGACATTCAGACAGTGCACTCTCCAAGGTTAGCAAAATATTTTACAGACTATACACTAAAATAATGTATAAATAATGAGCTGATGTGTGTACATTTTTGACGTAAAACAAAGTGTCAAAATTAAGCATTTTATCCTGATTTAATAGAGCAATTATATGTTATATCATCTGATAATGAAATAAATCATGCACAGTATGTTTAATAGGTGTACAAGAGATCAGCTGAGATGGAAACTTAAAGTCATATTAGCAATAAATGTATAATTACATTTACAGTAATGAAGTAAATTCATCATGATGTTTCAGTCCTGTAATTGGCATCTATTCATGAATGTAATTCTTTGAGACAGCTCCATTGCATCCATTATTGTCATATAGGGACCACTAAGTGATTTTTATCATCTTGATTCAGTATGTCAAGGAAGTTATAAAATAAGTATGGCTTTCACAAATATAATGCAAAGTAAGTCTGCCATATCTTAGGTGAAAAAAATCACTTTTAGGCTTGTCTATATTGGTACATCCAGGGAAATTAATCTAAAATAACTAAAGATATGAATTTAAAGTGGGTTACTTAAACTGCATCAAACCCCTGTGTGAACACTCTCATTCAGAATTAAAGTGGCCTTAGTTCAGTTAATTGCAGTTTACAAAGAAGGTAAACGTAAGGTTTAAAAAGTTATGGCAACCTTTTCATTGAATAGCTATAGTGGCTCGATATGTTGGAGTACAAACTTTACATTTGGCAGAGGGATGGTGCTTATATTAGCTTGTGCCTTTTGCTGTCCCTGTGAAAATCCACCCTCATTTGGAAAAGTTGTAAGCCTATGGAATATTCACAGTTTGCACATCCTCAGTAGAGTTCTTAGATTTTAGCAACTAATTCCATCCACAGTGAACATGTTCCAGCCTAGGGTGGAGCAGCACTTTTCCTGCAATTACAGCTTTAGGCGAATGCAATCTGGAACCTGAACTAAAAGCAGGAAGGCTGTAACTTCTGTTCTTTCAATAAAATTAATAATAATTAATAACCCTCCAGCAGTATGAAGTAAGAAAATGCCTGATTCAAATACAAAAGGGAAAAGAGCCAAACCTGTGAGGAGATAGGAGGAGTAGATGGAGGGTAAGAGTGAGGGCCTGTCTTCACATACTTGTACTTGTCCTCTGTCAACATAACACTGTCTACATCAGGGGTCTCCAAACTACGGCCCGCGGGCCAGATGCGGCCCGCGAGGCCCTCTCATCCGGCCCGCGGCAGGGGTCGGGAACCAGCCACGGGGCCGGGACGCGCCGCGTCCTCCGCGGCCGCCGCCGCCGGCCGGGACGCGCCGCGTGCTCCGCGGCCACCGCCGCCGGCCGGGACGCGCCGCGTGCTCCGCGGCTGCCGCCGCCGGCCAGGGACGGCTCAGAGCTGGGGCCGGGACGCGCCGCACCGCCACCCACTGCCAGGCGGCGAAACGGTCTGTGGGGAGAGACCGGGTTGAGCGGGTCGGGGGGGGGGGGGAAGAGACCGGGTTGAGCGGGTCGGGGGGGGGGGAAGAGACCGGGTTGAGCGGGTCGGGGGGGGGGGGGGGGAAGAGACCGGGTTGAGCGGGTCGGGGGGGGGGGGGGGGAAGAGACCGGGTTGAGCGGGTCGGGGGGGGGGGGGGGAAGAGACCGGGTTGAGCGGGTCGGGGGGGGGGGGGGGGAAGAGACCGGGTTGAGCGGGTCGGGGGGGGGGGGGAAGAGACCGGGTTGAGCGGGTCGGGGGGGGGGGGGAAGAGACCGGGTTGAGCGGGTCGGGGGGGGGGGGGGAAGAGACCGGGTTGAGCGGGTCGGGGGGGGGGGAAGAGACCGGGTTGAGCGGGTCGGGGGGGGGGGGAAGAGACCGGGTTGAGCGGGTCGGGGGGGGGGGGGAAGAGACCGGGTTGAGCGGGTCGGGGGGGGGGGGAAGAGACCGGGTTGAGCGGGTCGGGGGGGGGGGGAAGAGACCGGGTTGAGCGGGTCGGGGGGGGGGGGGGAAGAGACCGGGTTGAGCGGGTCGGGGGGGGGGGGGAAGAGACCGGGTTGAGCGGGTCGGGGGGGGGGGGGGAAGAGACCGGGTTGAGCGGGTCGGGGGGGGGGGGGGAAGAGACCGGGTTGAGCGGGTCGGGGGGGGGGGGAAGAGACCGGGTTGAGCGGGTCGGGGGGGGGGGAAGAGACCGGGTTGAGCGGGTCGGGGGGGGGGGGAAGAGACCGGGTTGAGCGGGTCGGGGGGGGGGGAAGAGACCGGGTTGAGCGGGTCGGGGGGGGGGGGAAGAGACCGGGTTGAGCGGGTCAGTTGGGGGGGGGGTTGGAGGAAAGGAGGTTTGGGGGGGGAGAGACCTGGCTGGGTGGGTCATTTGGGGGGGGGGTTTGGAGGAAAGGAGGTTTTGGGGGGAGAGACCTGGCTGGGTGGGTCAGTTGGGGGGGGGTTGGAGGAAAGGAGGTTTTTGGGGGAGAGACCTGGCTGGGTGGGTCAGTTGGGGGTTGGAGGAAAGGAGGTTTTGGGGGGAGAGACCTGGCTGGGTGGGTCAGTTGGGGGGTTGATGTGTAGTGTTCATGTGTAGTGAACAGGTGTTCATGTGTAGTGTTCATGTGTAGTGAACAGGTGTTCAGGTGTAGTGTTCATGTGTAGTGTTCATGTGTAGTGAACAGGTGTTCAGGTGTAGTGTTCATGTGTAGTGTTCAGTTGTTCATGTGTAGTGTTCATGTGTAGTGAACAGGTGTAGTGAACAGGTGTAGTGTTCATGTGTAGTGTTCATGTGTAGTGAACAGGTGTTCATGTGTAGTGTATCAATGTGTTATTAAATAATAACTGAATAAAATAATATTAAATAAATAATTAAAAACAACATCCATGTTTTGATTCTTTTTTATTTGGACCTCGAGTGTGTTGTCGGCCCCCGAACTGCTATTTGATAGTTAATGCGGCCCTCGGGCTGAAAAGTTTGGAGACCCCTGGTCTACATGAAAGGTTAGATCAGTATAACTTAGGGTTGCCAGGTGTCCAGTGTTCGACTGGAATGCTCGGTTGAAATGGGACTGTTGTGACTCTGGTTGGCACTTCCTACCGGACCATTAAATGTCCGGACGGCAGTGTAGTGGGAGCCTGGGACTAAGGCAGGCTCCCTGCCTGCCCTAGTTCTGCGCCACTCCTGGAAGCAGCAGTCAGGTCCCTTTGGCCTGGGACTGGGAGGCTCTGCACGTTGCCCCCACTCCAGTGCAGGCTCTGCCATTCACATTGGATGGGAACCATGACCAATGGCAGCTGCAGGGAGTGGCATCTGAGGGCATGAAGGCAGTGCATGGAACCTCCCTGGCCGCTCATGTGCTTAGGGGACACAGGGACCTGGTGGCCACTTCCTCAGGGCCATGGTAAGTGCTGCCAGAGCCTCACATCTCCCCTCCCACATCCGAACCCCCTGCCCCAGTCCAGAGTCCCCTTCTCACCCCAGAGCCCACACCTCCAGCCCAGAGCCTGCTCCTGCACCCCAAACCCTTCAATGGGAGTTTTGCTGTTGACTTCAGTGAGGCCAGGATTCCACCCAATGGACATATTGCTAGGGGAGTGAGTTGAACTGTTGAATCGGTCCCTACATTCAACAAAAGTAAACAAAGGGCTTTCACCTGTTAGGAGGAATGGGCAATAGGGAAAGTACTGAGAAGGTATTTCTTCACCTGTGGAGATGCATCACTGTATGGCAATACCAGCTCTACGCTGCTTTTCAGAGAACTCTTTAAATCTGCAACTTTGTTATGTGAGAAAAATTACAAAAATACAAAAAATAAAAAATAAAATGGAATTTCATTCCTGGCTTCTATGCTTAGTCCTACCACCAAAATCTGTATATGACTTGTCTCTAGCCCTGTCTCTACTTCAGTTTTCCTATCTATAAACCAGGCACTCTCGTGGTTATCTATCAGAGGTATTCTAAGGTATTTTAAAGTACTTTGTATTTTCATCCAATAATTTCAGTATATTATATGGACACGATACAACATGTATATGATATTCTCTCTGGCTTCTATGCAGCTGAAGACAACCATGCATTTAAGTCCCACTGATTCCATGGGACTTAAGTGTATGCAAAAAATTGCTTAAATGTTTTGTTGAATCTGGGCCTCTTTGCCCATACTTATGCATAAGCACGTGAGTAATATATAAAGTATTACTTTTAATTAAATGATTGTACATAACTATTCTACTTTTGTCAGGCCAAGGAGCACACCAGATTCTATTTCTGAGACAATATGAGTTTTTTACCCAGAAACTGTCCACACTGCACAGAGAAGCTCTTTAGTGGGTGAATGTGTTTTTGTTTAAAACATAAAATGTACCAAAAAAACTCATTAAAGTCATTTGCAGCATTTGGGGAATCATTGGCTCCAAATAAATGTCACCATTTCCCAGAATGTACATAGTAAATCATCAGTCTGCGTGGTCTTGGAATCGAAACATTTCTGAGCCTATTTGTGGAATGATTCTGCCATTTAATAAACACTGTTGCCACTAGACACCATTTGGATGCTCTCTCTTGCATGTTCTCCTAGGGAGGAAAAAGTGTGAAGCTATAAAAGATTAAAAGAACAGCACATCCACACACACACAAAAAATCCCTACACATTTATGAAACATGTTCCCTTTGGCATGTTTTACCTATGAATGTTTTAATGGACAAACTTTGGAAGGTACAATATTTTGGTTCCTCAATGTTTTCCTTTTTCTCTTCAATGTCTATGCTTTATATGCAGGGCTGTTATAGGCATAGGCTTATGTGCTACAGTCACATGCCTAGGTCTGCAGCTGCCAGAGCATATGATGACATAGGAAGCACAGCTTTCTTTCAAAATAAAATGTTTCTAACCCTCTTGGCTGTGCAGAAAATATTGAACATTTGGGACCTCTTTTAACTGATGCAGTGTAGTCAAAAACTGTACAACTTACTACAGTTTCATTGAAAAAGATGGAAAATTTGAATCAGTGTGTATATATAATGCATGGATGATATATAGTTTGGAGTAAGGCATATTCAAAAAGAAATAGGAACAAATTATACACCCAGCTAGTAAAATATAGTGGGATGCAAGTGAGCATGAAGGTTGATTTTTCCCCCCCAAAACCCCTAAAATTATCAGAAATGGGAATGAGAATTCCATTTTTTATTCACAAAAACACTCACCACATGTAACAGAGTCCTGTGGCACCTTAAAGACTAACTAAAGTATTGAAGAATAAGTTTTCTTGGGCTAATACCCACTTCATTGGATGCAAGCAGTAGACTCCACTGCTTGCATCTGACGAAGTGGGTATTAGCCCACGAAAGCTTATGCTTCAATACTTTAGTTAGTTTTTAAGGTGCCACAGGACTCTTTGTTACTTCTGCAATTCCAGACTAACACAGCTACCTCTCTGATTCTTGACTCATCACATGCTCACAGTTGAAAAGGTTGTAGGGGCTGATTTATAAAAATCTTAATAGCAATCATTTACTTTCTTTCCACAGTGTGAGCAAAGTGACCAGCCAAAGACATGTCAGATGTTTTTTGCAACCCTCATTCCCTCTTTTTCCTTAAATACCACAAAATTCATGGCTATATTAAACATCGTGCAAATACTTAGATTGGACAGTGGGGGGGAGGAGAAAGTAAAACACATATAAGTAACTGAAAGGCCAGTTAAGGTGAAACAGAAACAGAGTCCTAAATAAGAGTTGGATCTCAGTGAAACTTAGATGTTCATTGGGCAAATGCAGGTGAATTACTAACACAAGTGAGCCAAATAAGGCCAACACAGCAATGAGTCAATGAAAAAGAAAGTAAAAGAAGATGAATGATTAAGGCGGTAAGAAGTAAGCAAAGTTGGACCTAGAAGTGTATTTTAGATCGGGGTGGGCAAACGGTTTGGCCCGAGGGCCACATCGGGGAATAGAAATTGTATGGCAGGCCATGAATGCTCACAAAATTGGGGTCTGGGTGCAGGAGGGTGTGGAGGGTGCAGGCCCTGGGGTGTGGCTGGGGATAAGGTGATTCAAGCTGTGATCGAGGGCTTTGGAGGGCAGGGAGGGGGATCAGAGCTGGGGCAGGAGGTTGGGGCATAGGGAGAGGCTCAGGGGCGCAGGTTCCAGGCAGCATTTACCTCAATAAATTCCCAGAAGCAGCGACCTTTGTGGAGGCACGACCAAGCAGCTCTGCAGGCTGCCCGGTCCGCAGGCACCACCTCTGCAGCTCCCATTGGCTGCAGTTCCCAGCTAATAGGAGTTATGGGGGCACCACTTGGGATGGGGCAGTATGCAGAGTGGAGCCACTTGGCTTCCCCTATGAGTAGAAGAAAGAGGGGGGCCAGGCTACTGCTTCTGGGAGCCACATGGAGCAGCCCGGGAGCCACGTGGAGGGGCCCCCGACCCTGAACCATGGCTGGAGTGCCGGGGTGGGACAAGCTCCAGACCCCACCTCCCCAGTGGGAGCTCGATAGCCGGCTTAAAATGGCTGATGAGCTCGATCTGACCCACAGGCTGTAATTTGCCCACCCCTGTTTTAGATGGAAGTTGCCAAGAAGTGCCTTGCTACAAGGCACTGTCTTATGATACGTTAATATTTTGGCATACGTACTGCTGGTGAGATCAACACATTTCCAGGAGATACTACTGTGGGTGGTAGTTAAGACTCAGACTCAGGCTACGTCTTCACTGCCAAAAAAGTGAGATAGATAATTTAAGCCAACTATCTTCCTGCAAAATTGTAGTGCAGACAAGGTGCAAGTAATTTTTACCTTAGTGTAGCTAGGCAAGATTAACACCATGCCTCCCCTACCTGCAGTTGACCTTGCCTTGCTACATCACTGTAAAAATTATCTGCACCTTGTCTCCGCTGGGATTTTAACAGCATGAAAGCTAATAGGCACGTGTTATTTACTGTAAATAACTCTACCTTTCTGAGAAGTGAGGACATGTTTGGAGTGATAGGACGGGTTTAGGTGAATAGTCTTGGAGATAGAATATACAGTTTAAATGTAAGTATAATCCTATATAATAAAAGGCTAAGGAAGTTTGTGTGAAGCAGTCATGCGCAGTAGAGAGGACCCGGATGAACGGCATGCTGGGAGGTGTAGTTCAGCAGCACAACATGGCTGCCACGCGTACGCTGTCAAGAGGGAAGCAGGGTCTGGATCAGGGGGCTCGGCAGGAGGGTGTCTGGGCACAGGCAGGGGGCTCTGGCCGGGCGGGGCGTGGGGAGGGGGCGCCCGGGCACGGCCCAGCCAGCTGCGCCTAGCCTAGCCGGAGCGGGCCGCCTTCCCCATGCTGCTGGGGGATGGGAGGGAGCGGGCTGGGCTGTCGGGCGCATGACGAGGGGTTGAGGGGCCATTGGAGTGGGGGAAGGGGAGAGAGCTGAGCGAGCGGGGGGCCTTGGAGTGGGGGGAGGGGGGCTGAGCGAGCGGGGGGGCCGTGGGGGAAGGCTGAGAGGGGGGGGCGTGGGGAGGAGGGGAGGCTGAGCGAGCGGGGGCGGACCTTGGAGTGGGGGGGAGAGGAGGGGGGCTGATCGGGAGGCCCTGGGAGGGGGGAGAGGGCTGAGCGAGCGGGGGGGGGGGTCTTGGGAGGGGGGAGGGGGGAGAGGGCTGAGCGAGTGGGGGGGGGGCTGCGAGCCGTTACCGTTGGCCCATGTCCATGGGCTTTTACCCTAGTATGTTATAATTGGGTGGAAATAATATCCGAGATAAGTACAGTTTAAATCCTATTGAATCAGTTAAGATACTAGAGGGAAGGATGTTATCTAGATCCAACATTAAACTTTGGCAGCTGCAGTAAATAGGTTAATGAAATGTTGGTTTGTATCACATAGGACCTGTTTATATTAATCAAAGACTATTGGGCTGCTGCTTAGTAAAGCATGGGTGAGACCAGCATTTCTTAAATGCAGCCAACATGGCTGCATGTGCCCACCAGGTTTTTTTCCTGTGGCCGAGGGTGCTGGAACAATTTTTATAGTGAGTGTGTTGAGAGCCATAAAACCAGATTGTAAACCCTGTATATAATGGTATCCACTTCAAGCTGGCGGTGCAGCAACATGCCCATCACTCCTAGTTCCAGCATCATGCCTGTGGCCAATGACAGCCTCCTGGGCAGAGATGGGGGAGGGGAAAAAGCAGTGCCCCATCACTGCAGTGCCATGGGGAGATGGGAGAGGGCTTCAGCCCTCCCTGTCTAGCTTCAGCAGGCTTCACCTGCCCCCCACATCAGCTGCATGGTTCCGGGGGCAGGCTTAACCCACTTTCTCCCCTTCAGCCTAGGGGCTCCGGCGGCAGTTCCATGCTTCAGCTCCCCCTCCCCAGATCCAGCCATGGGGCTCCGGCTCTGGGCTTTAGCCCAGGGTGGTGGGACTTCAGCAGTACCAGCCCTACCAGGTGCTGTCGTCAAGAGGCAAGGAGCAAGATGAACCTGGGGTGCGAGGCCATGGAAGGGAGTTTGAATGGGAGGGAAGCAGCTGGCTCCCGGAGTTGATGGAGAGCCTGGGGGAAGGCAGTGGGGAACAGGGGGAGGGAGTGGGAGGGAGTCAGTGGGGATCAGGGGAAGGCAGCAGTGGTCAGAGGCGATGGTGGGGGAACCAGGGGGAGGCAGCAGGGGCCAAGACCACCAAAATGCAACTGTACATTATTTCTATTACTGAGTCTACAAAAAAATGACCTACATGAATAAATTACAAATTGCATGTTTGGACATGTATATGTGCATATTTATTTGTTTTTTCCCCTAAAGTTAAGTAAGTATTTTAGTAAAATTTCTCAGAGTAGCCACCAGCAAGAGTTGGTAGCCACACTCTGAGGCCACTAGGGTGACCAGATGTCCTGATTTTATAGGGAAAGTTCTGAATTTTGGGTCTTTTCCTTATATAAGCTCTTATTACCCCTCACACCGGCCTGATTTTTCACATATGCTGTCTAGTCACCCTAGAGGCCACCAAAATGTTTGTTGTGAGAACCCCTGAGTTAAACCACCTTTAGAGTATGATGCCTACTTCCTAGTCACCTGAGAAAAGACCATTTAGTTGGAGATAAAGCTGTATAAAATAAACAAGTTGATAAATGGAATGGAGGAGCTTACATATGACAAACTAACATGGGTAGGTCTCTTTATACCAGCTGAGGATCTGACCCTAATTGTTATGGGTGGAGTTCAACAGATAGTCAAAACTTACCTAAGCTTGGCAACGTGCGTGACTGGGAGCTAGATGGAGTTGTCAGTGGAAATGGAGAAGGTGTGGAAGAGAGATGGTGTGGAGGGCCAGGCAGAGCTGTGATCCCTGCCTTCTTAGAGATGAAGAGTGCCTCAGTGTTGATAAACAGGAGGTGGAGAAATGGTTTGGCACCAACAGAATAGGGCCAGTGTGCAAAGGAGAGAAAGGTGTACTCCTTGAACAGGCATTGTAGCATTGAGGCTGCCACAGCCCGGCCAGGAGTTCCAGGGGCCACTCAGTCGTATGCTGAAGCTCCATGTGCTGGGCTATGCCCATGAGGGACAATTAAACCTGTGGTGTTAGGGATGTGCTTAAAAGGAGGGAAATGGAGACGTTAAGGAAAATGGGCCAGATCCTCTGCATAGCTACACCCGGCCTTGAACCTGTCAGTTGATGGCAAAATGTCAGTTTTGAATATAAAAATCTCTGGGGAAGCCCATCAGCAACATCTTCCTTTTAGTGAAAATATTTTAGGTTAAGTTTTGTCTGTTTGGGGTTTTTTGTTTGGTTGTTTTTTTAATATGCTCTAGTTTGAGTAGCAGTCCCCATTTTACTTTCCTGGAGTACTTCTTGTCTGTGAGCTAGTGCTTCAGCCATTTAAAAGCAGGAGAAATGGCTAGACTAGATGCAATATGAATCAAGGCGGCCCGGCTTTTTTTAAACCAAGTTTGTGGTAAATCTCTATACGCTATATGCAGTTGGTGTGCATATAAAAAGTTGATCTTTTTAAATGTAAGTTGTTATTTTTCTAACCATCTGACAACCCACATAAATTCAGAACTGCTTTTATGGTGCTTTTCCATTATTTTTTGTTGCTTGCTAATTACTTTTCTTGCCCAATTTCATTTGCAGTTTAAATAAATAAAGTGTTTGGTTCTGCCTTCAGGTTATTGTAGGAATAGTCAATATGCAGCTATAATAAAATCATAAATTTCTTAGAACAGGCAATTTCCAACATATCCTTCCACAGGGTTTTTGAATTTCTATGTTATAGAAGCAACTTGCATGGAAGTTGGAAAGCTTCAGAACTAATTTTTGAAGTTTGGAATAAGTGAAAATTTAAATAAAATTATATACACTGTACAGGATAATTAAAACATTTGTGTTGTCAGTCAGGTGAGAATGGCTGTGAAATATACTAAAGTGCTGACTGATTAATGTTTTGATCCCTTTTTAATCCAAATTCAAGGAAGTTCTGGGCCTCGATCAAAAAAGACACAGAGAGGGCTGGCTACTAACAGAGCTAGTGATGAATATATGCTTGTTCACTATAGGAAGGATCCTGCCATCCTTAAATCAAATAGTACCTTATTGACTAAATACTCTCCTTTCCTTCGGTTGCACTACTTTTGAGGTACTTCTCAATGTGAGCAAGATGGCAAAATTTGACCTTATATCACTTTTGTTCTTCACTTCATAGTCATTTCTCCCCTTACAAAAATATCCCTGAGGCATACTAAATGGCTCTCTTTATTATTGTGATAGGATTTGTCTTCGGGCATACTGACGAATCTGTTAAGGAAGGGAGCCATATTAAATTGTGAAATTAAACATTAATATTAAAGGATGGGAGAACGCTTAGGAAAAACTAAATACCCTTTGCCAATTTTGTGGGTGCTGTGTTTTGCAGCAGTAGCCATTAAAAGGGGTAAATCCCTTAGCATCCCAGTTGGGCACTGGGCAGATGCACATAAGGTGACCAGATGTCCCAATTTTATAGGGACATTCCCAATTATGGGGTCTTTTTCTTATATAGGCTCCTATTCCCCACTGTCCCGATTTTTCACACTTGCTGTCTGGTCACCCTAGATGCACAGGAGGCTAGGAGTGGAGGGAACTACCTCTGACTCCTTTTTTTCCCCTTTTGTTTCTCTGTTAATACCCTATATCCATTTTTTTTGCCTTCATACAAATTTAGTTACATTGCATTATCCTATGATTTGTTTCATTTATAATTCTAAATACAATGTATCAACATTGTTATGTTTTCTAGTGAATTTTAATGTGGGAGTTTTAGAATTGTTGGGCCCTATTAACACTGCTTGGTGAACTCTTGACTAACCTTGGAGCCTTCTTATCCCAGTTTCTCAGGTGCTTCCTTCCCTCTTCAGATCCCTCAAGACCTGGTAATTAGATTATAGAAAAGAAAATGACAGCTCCAAGTAGCTGTGCATGTATAAATGTGTAATTAATAAGACATTCATTTCATTTTGTCTAATATTTATGTCAATACAAACACATTTGCATGTGTAACAAAAAATTGGGACTAGATTAACTGTGATTTGGTATATCAAGATACTGAGAGGAATCATCACTAGCACTATAAATGCTAAAAATGACTTAGGTATATCTAAATAGTCACAAAGTTAATTGCTTTCTTAGCTGCCACGTTGCTGTTTAATATTCTTTAGAGGTCAGTTTTCTAAGCCAGATATATTACTACAGTGTGCAGAGGCAGTTTGTAGGAGCTGTGAATAACAGTAATGTATGAAAGACCTTACATTCTATAATTGTTAATAGGCCACTAGCGACTACCAGCTCAAGAATAAAAATTGGGATGTCTCATGAAGAGTAATACACAGCTGCTTGATGTTCTGCTGATGTAACTTGACCTTGATCTCTGCACTAGAAAAAGGGACCACGGTGGCAAAGAAATTAATTCAGCTCGGTTAGCCTGTATTAGTGGCAATGGATGAGGTAATTTGTCAGGCTACAACAAAGTTCTCTGACTAAATATCCTCTCCTCCTTCCCCCTCAAAATAAGAGAGGGTTGGTAGGGTCTTTAGCTACTGCATCTGGAGAGATTTATAATCATTGTTCTGTTCTGCCTGCATAATAGATAAGCCTTGGGAATATTCCAGCTATGTACTTTCATACCTGCCATAAGTATAATATTTGGCAAACAATGAATTAATAGGTATTTAGCCTGCTTGGGAGAGAGTTTTTTTTAAGGTCAGGGTCACTGCCGTAGAATGAAGTCATATTATTTTTGGTCTTTTTGTTTTAAGTCAAACACTGTAATCTGGCATTGCTATTATCATTATAATATTTGTGTGCAAAAGCCAACTTAGTGCAACATAATGGGCCAAATCTCTTAAACGCTTGAACTTCTTGTGACCCTGATGAATGGTGCTGCATTCTGAGTAGATATGATTCACTGAGGGTTGCCAGGTGTCTGTTTTTCGACTGGAATGCCCAGTCGAAAAGGGACCCTGGCAGCTCCAATCAGCGTTTCTGATTGGGCCATTAAAAGTGCAGTCTGAGGCACAGAGAGGCTCCTTACCCAGCTCCGTGCAACTCCTGTGCTAGCTCATTCTGGCTCCTAGGTGGAAGGGCGACCAGAGGGGCTCTGCGTGCTGCTCCCACCTCCAGCACCAAGTCATCTGCTCCCATTAGCCAGGAACCGTGGCCAATGGGAGCTGAGGGGGTGGTGCCTGCAGGCACCCAGAGCTATGTGGTTGTGCCTCCACTTAGGAGCCGGAGATGCTGGCAGCTTCCTGGGAACCACCTGGAGTCCACACCCTCACCCCCTCCTCAGCCTAGAGCCTTCTCACCCCAAACTCATTCCCGGCCCCAACCAAGAGTTCATACCACCAACTGGAGCCCTCGCCTCCCTGCACTCTAACCCCCGTCCCAGGCCAGAGCCTTCTCCTGCACCCAAACCCTTAATGTCCAGTCCCACCCCAGAGCCCAAACCCACAGCCTCCTCACCCCTGCACTGCAACCCCCTGCCCCATCCTGGATCCTCCTCTGGCACCCTGAACCCCACGTTTATGGCCTACCCCACAGTGTGCATGCCCAGCCCAGAGCCTGCAACCTCCTCACACACTCCAAACCCCTGCCCCAGTCTGGATCCCTCTCCTGCACCCCAAACCCTTCATCTCTGGTCTCACCCCAGAGCCAGAGCCCTCACCACTACTCCCCCCACACCTCCTACCCAGTGAAAATTAACGAGAATGGAGGAGAGTGAGCAATGGAGGGAGGGGAATTGAATGATCAGTGGCATGGCCTCAGGAAAGTGATGGGGAAAGAGGCAGGGCAAGAATGTTCAGTGTTCTGTAAATAGAAAATTGGCCACCGTAGATTCACCGTACTCTGTGGTGCCTTAACCCATAGAATATTGGTGTAATTTAGATTGCAGCCAAATGAACTCTAAGGAGAATATATTACATATTTTTTTTACATTTCAGCCTACATAATGTTACAGATGGAAGTATGAAGCTGAACGGTGTAAGTGTGAAAGGGAGTATTATTTATGAATTTTCTGAGATGGAATCTAAAACCTCATCGACTAGGTTTGCCAGTTGAGTAAGTGCTATAGCCCATATAGAATGGAGTTGAGGTTACATTAACTTACTAATTTTAATGTTGGGTTGTTTTCAGATCAACTGTGAACTTGAACAGTATTTCTCAAATCAGGATCCTTGCTTATTCTTAATCAACAATGTGCTAATTCACCCAGACCCACATTACTTGCAAGCAATACTTGCTCAAATGTAAACACTACTAATCATCTTTGTGTAGTACACACAATACAGTCTTGAAAGCAATTATCACGGACCAGAGTTGAGACTCAGCAGTTGTACCAAGAAGCAATGCAAATTGCCTAGATTTCGTCTTTACATGTACTTATCATTAATTCTCAATTATTTAGTACCAAACACATTTTTAGCCTGACCATACATCCCGTTTTAGTCAGGACAGTCCCTTTTTTTAAGTCCTGACTGTCTCGACTTTTTTGACAAAAGTGACAAAAGTCCTGTTGCCCACTTTTGTCAAAAATGTGGGGAGTGGAGGAACATGCGGTGTCAAGCTGTGATGCCAGCTGCACACAGAGGGAGAGGCAGGGCTCAGGAATGGGGCAGGCAGGGCTTGAGCAAGCAGCGATGCTAGGTCCAGCCTCACATGGAGGGCAGGCAGGGCCCAGGCAAGCAGTGATGCCAGCCCCACGCTGGAAGGGGAGGGCAGGGCTCAGGTGAGCAGCTCAGGCCAGCTTCACAGATAGTGGGGGAGACTCAGGCTAGCCCCATGCGGTTTCCCTTTTGGGAACTATGGTCACCCTATACATTTTTATCACATCTCCAAGGATGCGCTTGTCTTAAAGCATTTTTTAAGCGTATGGTTAGTACTCTTTGAATGGATTGGTCCAAAGGGGGCAAAGTTTAGAGTATCAAAAGCAATCAGAGTATCTCCCCGGTCAATTTGCTTGGATTTAGAAAGGAGTTGAAATCTAAAATATGGTTAGTAGGTTTCACTAGAGAATGCAGTCTTGGCAAAATAACCCACAAGTATTTATATTAAGGAACAGAAGGGGAACTACAATCTTGGGGGAGGAGGAACCAAAAAAAACCTCACCACATCTTATTCTCTTAATTCTGGCATTAGGAGAGGGGGAGTCCTTTCCAAATGGCTGATCTGAGCATCAGTCACACTTAGGATTCTGAAGCTTTTGTCCGTGTGAGGGTGCTAGCAGGAAAACTGCTAGCAAACCCTCTGTCACCCCAGCTACACTGAGGGAAGGTCAATTGGAGCTGGGGAGGCCACCTGGCCCTGACTGGCAGAGCAGGAGCAGCTGCTGTCTCTGCACGCGGGCGGGGCTGGCTGGTTAAAAGCCTCAGAAGAAGGAAGGGGGGAGGGGAGAGACTGGAAAGGGAAAAGTACCTGCAAAGGAGGTGAAGGAGCTAGAGAGAAGGGAAGCTGCTCTGAGGAGCAGCAGGAAGGACTAGCCCACCCTTCTCTCCTGCTGAGGGGAAGAGAGCAGGATCTTGTATATATAGTACTGTGAAGGTGGTGGGAGCACATATTGTACAATAAACCACAGGTGAGCACTGCAAACTGGGTCTCCTGAGTGACTTTCTGGGACAAACAGGGGCAGGAGCCAGGAGGGCCCTGCAGGAACCCTATTACGGTCAGGTTCAGTCAACTCTGCAGTTGTACAGGGTGACCTCCGTTTTATACACCTTTTTGCAGGGCTTGCAGGACGGGACCACCCTCTGATTTCTATTGGACATATGCCAAGGGAGTGCTCAGTTTTCAGCTCAGTTTCTCTGCTGGTTCCATCAGTATCCAGTAGATGGCAGTGGTGTATAACAAATTTATTCAATCCTTTTCATATCGGAGGTTTTTTATGTTTAGTTCATTTCAAGGACTGTATTTTATCATTAGTCCCTGCTATCATTGGGGTCCCCCCTTTTAAGGATGTTTTCTTAATATTTCAAAGTCATATCCTGGATTATATCTGTCAACATTCCTTCTTCCTTGTGCCAGACAATTTCTATTACTTCTAGAATGCAACAATTATTTACAATAAAAACCAACAAAATATCTTCTAAATTTGGAGGACACATTCATACATTCTTTGATAATATAAAAATATTTGATAATATTTAGGGCTAACTAAAATTATTATCTACATACCGAATGATAGTTCTGAGTCTCAAGGCAAACAAATGTGTGACATCTAATTAGAGATAAAAGATTATCCATGATATGTTGGATTTACAAGGAAAACTATGTCAAGTTTATAATCTGGGGTGAAAAAAACATGGCTTGGATTTCTTAGGATAACAGGTAGTGTGCCCAGTTTGATGTTTAATCTTACATCCAGTCATTTCTAGTTTGCTTAATTTTCATCTTCCCCACCCTTCTTTTAATCCACCCACAATGTTCAATGAGCCACTTTCCATAGGAAATCAGGGTGTCATCCTAGCTTGCTAACTTGGAGTTCTTTTTAACTAGGTTGTGAGGGAGAAAGTATCCATATGCAAATGATTGAAAAGAGATTCTTGCCTAGGCGATTAACAATATTCTCATGTAGCCTGTTCAGTTTCTGTTCTTGAAGTGAGGAACTCGTGACCTTGGATAATCTGTGGGTCCTTAGATAAAGTGTCTCACATGATGTGAAACATTTTTCATACTTTGTCGGTGGATCCTATTTTGGAATAAACAGAGATGGATAGCTTTTCCAATTTTTGAGAACCGGGAGGAATCCGTAGTTATGAATGGTTCACGGCATATCTGTTCTATATACCCCTTACCATAGGACACTGTCTGTTAGTAGGTCCTATCATGTGTAAATGACTGCTCTGGTGTTATTACATGCCACATATGGGCTCTGAAATCTTTTGGTGTCATATGTGACACTAGAACAAATTAATTTTCGCATTTAATGTGTCACTATGTACTATAGCCAGTTTTTCATAAGCATAATTTTCTACATAATGAAGATGCTATTGAATTATGTACAGCCCTCTTGTTTGCTCTTTCACAATATGTAATTGGTCTTAAGCCGTGAAACAATCATATACAGGCTATTTATGACAGGAGAGAGCTACAAAGCTGGGTTCACTTGAACAATATACATTTTTATACAGCCGAATGAGAGGTTATACATCTGGGAACCAGAAATGGAGGTCACACTTACAGGATAGAATCAGAGAGGTAGCCGTGTTAGTCTGGAATAGCAGAGGTAACAAAGTCCTGTGGCACCTTAAAGACTAACTATAAAGTTTTGAAGCATAAGCTTTCGTGGGCTAATACCAACTTCCACTGCTTGCATCCGATGAAGTGGGTATTAGCCCACGAAAGCTTATGCTTCAAAACTTTATAGTTAGTCTTTAAGGTGCCACAGGACTTTGTTACTTACAGGATAGGAGACTGTATTTGAGCAGGCAATGAGTCTGAAAAGGATTTATGCATCATGGTGGATAATTAAATAAATTCCAATGCAATGCAGTGGATAAGAGAACTAATGAGATCTTTGCATGTATCAGCAAGGGAATACAGAGTAGAAGTGGGGAGGTGATATTATCACAGTATGTCTGTGGACGGTAAATGTAAACAAGGTGTCTCATGGCCTACCAGCAGGATACTCTGACAGGCCTCAGGTTTCCCACCACTGCATTTAAAGCACATGGTGCTATAAATGTATATGTCAGTATTAGTAAGATTTTAACAGACCTATAACTATCCATTAATATTCTGGTTCATTTTTTATATAGCTTCTTCCTTGTGCCAGGCCATTTCTAATACTTCTAGAGTGCCACAATTATTTGTCCTAGTAAAAAGCTTATAAGCAACTTGTATTTACTCTCCCTGATTGCATTCAATAAATTGAATGCTCTCACACTCTGAGGACTCCACCCATATAAGCCACCATCTCAGTGTTCTATAATTAGATTTCACGAAGCCAGTATCAAATGTGAACTCCTGGATTACTATACCAGTGTTTCCATGGAGTCACAGACAGTTCCTTCAGACACTCCATTCTATTTTGCCACCCAGACAAACTGGACTTTGTGATACAGTCACTTAAACTGAAAATCACACCAGATCAGGTACCTCCCAGCCCCAAGAGACCAGTCACTTATCCCAGATTAACTGGTACTCCTAATCTTACCTCAAAGACAATTAAAGAATTATTAGCTAAGAAAATTACGGTAAATGAGTTATTGAGCGGTTAATGCTGGTAAAATATATGTACAGGGTGAATTACAGTTTATAATTCCAAATGGTGGCAGTGATGTAATAAACTGCCGTTTTCCCAAAAGTCTTTTCAGGGTACCCAGATTGTCTCTGGGGATCTCTGTTTCACATCTGGTACACTTCCCTGTAAGAGTTCAAACAGCCCAGAGATGCAGGGTCTATCTTCAAATCCTTTTTTATTGCTGCTTTACTTATTGCTGACAGACTCTTTACCATTTTGGGCTTTTCCTTTGAAGGTGAGTGAGGAATGCACTTTGAGTCTCTCCTCTGGTCATCCCACACAATGGCCATTTGCTTTGGGATTAGCACTTTTTCTGTTCAAGCCCTTCTTTACATTCAACAAGTTTCTTTGATGTTTGTTGAACTATTTAGTTATTAGGCTATTTGTAATGCAAATATTTGTTGCTGCATCATAAGAGGATACAGATAAGAGAAAACAATGCACATAATGTACCATTAGTTTTATGAAGTTTAAACATCCAATACACTTATACATTTAACAGTCGCTTTGATCTATACTAATACACACATAAACTGGCCGGAATACACTCTGACATAACCTGGTCTGCCAGCCTCACACTAACTATATAGTATTACTACATGCAATATTCCCCAATGTAGTATATTTACTAAAAATCATAGTAAACAATATCACAAAACTTATAATAGTCCCTTGAAGTGCAATATGCACTACAGTGCACATTAAATAGTAGTTTATAATCCAAAATTTACAATGGTTTCTATAGTGAAAGCTGTAGTTAGAAATATAAATCAGTCTAAGGACTCAGTCCTGCAAACATGAATCACATGTGCATAACTTTATTCATGTGAGTAAAGTTATGCACATACTTCCATGTTTGCAGGATTGGGGTCTAATTTATTTAGGTAAAAATACAAAAAAAAATTCATAAATGCTTAAAAAAATATTAAGCTCAGTAACTTCACAGTTTCCATTCAAACATGTCCCCATGAATGTCCTTCCATAAAGGGAGATTGTGTTGTTTTTTTCAGGTTATATAATACAGTTTTTTAAAGGACAGTCTTTAAAATTCTTTGGAATCCTGGCCCTTGAAGTCCATGGAAGTATTGCTATTGATAATTTCACCTCAGATCTTTAGAATTAATGTTTATTACTGTGCTATAGTATTGGTCTCATATTGGGATTCTTTTATCAATGTGTGCAGATTCCCTTAACACTAAGGCCCCAATCTTACAAACACTTAACCATGTTCTTAACTTCAGGACTGATCCCATTAAGTCAGTCTTGATTGCAGAGTTGGAACTGAGCAGTTGCTTTACCTATAGTACCAGTTTTTTTTCTCTAAATGTAAAGGTCTTTCCCATGTCAGGTTGTCCCTTGATGATTAATACTTGAGTTGATTCACTTTCCCATAGGAATATTTTTATTCCTAATAGACTTTGACATTTTAAAATATAAGTCTCCTAGCAATAACCTAAGATAAAAACTCTAAGAGACAGAGAGCTTTTTTGTTATTATTAAAAGATGTCACTGAAAGTACAAAATGGTCCCTGCTTGTGAATTGCCACTAACCCAAGAAGAAGTTTTTCCAGTACTTGAACTTAGAAATTATTTTGTAATTTAACACTCTCAGGTGTCACGGTAAGATAAAGAATCCTATTCAGAATTCTACTGCATATCCCTTGCCAGTGTGAAAATCCAAGCCTGATGTAATTCTGATAGGTTAAAGTGCAATGCAAAGTTCCAGTGCAAAAGTCTTATTCTAATTTTTTTTCCATTTTGCTCTGAGGTAAAATCCTAATTTAAGATTTTACAAAGTCTTTTCCCTGGGAGGCATGTACTTTATTTATTTATTTTACGAAAAGAAGAAAAAATACTTGAGAGAGTCAAATAGAAACTGGCTTACACTTAACAATTTAAACCCTCTTGAAGTTGGTAGAATATATTTGTCCCACAGAGGTGTAATAGGCAATATCGGAAATTAGGATATATTTTATAGACTTCTGAAATCTTATGTTAATGTTACTGTCCATTTTTTTGGTGGTGAGGAATATTTAAAATGGAAAATTGTGTTAACTATAACTATCCATTTGGCTGTGCAACACTGTATTGGTGAATCTGGCTTTCATTTTCATAATTCATTAAATAATACCTTTCACTTAGAAAGGAAAGTTACATATTGGAGTTGAGCAAACCACAAAAGGGCAGAAGGAGGAAAATATCCAAAATTATTTATGCTTTTATGAATCTGTTGGCTCTTCATTGGGCTTCCAGCTATGTTGAATTATCCTGCTCTCACATAAGTTATTAGATGTGCTGGGTCCTATCTACATATGTAGACAGCAGAATCCTGTTGGAAGACATGCTGTCTCACCCCAAGTTAAATGTCTTCAGAGGAAGCCCACAAATGCCAAGAGACTGGCAGGCGGTCAGGGAATGATGAGTGTGATTCCCTTGCCACAGTGTTAGGAGGACATATATGGCATGACTCTCATTCATACTAAGCCTCCCTCCCTACTTTGTTACATCAGTCTGGCAGTGGTGGAGGTACATGTCATTTGCTTTAATATAAAAAGACTCGAGCCTGAAATGATATGTACTGAATGAGGTAGATACTCACACCTTACACAGGTCACACATTTTGGTTACAAGTCTCTTGTGGACCCTGATTCTCCTAGCAATACGGAGAAGTATTTGCAGCTATTAGGGAATAAGTGCATATGTAAGCGTAAAGTGTCACTGGAAAACTACACGGTGGTGGAGGACCAATGACAGGGGTAGGAGAAGAGTTGAGAAGCTGAAGAGGAAGAAAGCAGACAGGCCAGTCCAAGTAGGAAGTTGCAGTTGCATGCCAGTCAGCTTCTCGGATGATATGGATAATATATCGATCTACAGTGTAGAAAAACAGGACTACTAAACAGCTACCACCACTGACATGATTTCCCTGCTATATGTGGAGCAAAACATTTTCAATCTAGATGCTTAAGGAAAATA
The DNA here is from genome assembly GCA_032164245.1 of Sternotherus odoratus. Taxonomy (NCBI): domain Eukaryota; kingdom Metazoa; phylum Chordata; order Testudines; family Kinosternidae; genus Sternotherus; species Sternotherus odoratus. The sequence goes on from JAVMKO010000008.1 coordinate 58,681,249, forward strand.
GCAAAGAGAAAACATATCTAATATCTCCATAAATTAGAGAGACAACAGTAACTCAATTCTACATTGGAACGAAAGACAGCATGGCAGTGGCCTCAGAACTGCAACCTTAGCAGGCAGGGAGGCTCTGGGCCTTTTAAAGGAGCAGTGCTCACAAACCAGAAGGACGTCATATCTTTTCAGTTACATAGCTACATACAGCACAACTGCATCCCTGGTGAAGGGCAGGGAAAAGTGTCACTTTATTGCACTGAAAGTGGCAAAAATCATCATAACATCATAGATTGCAAACTTTGGAATAAAGTTAAGCCCATGATAAAGCAAGAGGGCTATAATGACTTACTACATCTCTGTGCTGCTCCTTTCCCTTTTTACCTCCTCTCAACACCTTTATGCCTTTTCTTCAATCTTTTATAGTAGCTGTGTTTTTCCCCCAGGCTAATTTTCTGTAATTTTCAATCCTCTTTAATTGCTTTCCATTTTTCCTTCTAAAACACTATCTCAATCCTCATGCCATTTCTCCCTCTTCCTAATTCAGCCTTGCTTTATCAATATGCCTACGAAAAATTAAACAAAGTCACCCTTCACTATGGCATCTGAGCGCCATCTTGTAGAAGTAAACACTAAAATCTTTCTCTCCCTCATCCCTTTTGGCAGGACTAAACCTAACTCCTACCAATTTTTTTTTAACTTATGTAAACGTGTAAAGTGTGGGTGCTGCTGTGATCGAAATAGTTATTGCAAGACAGCTGTCAGAGATAGAGTTTGAATTGAACCCCCAGTTCTATGAGTGCACACGGGTGGACTGCTGGGCCTGTTGACCCTGATTGGACTACACACAGGGGAAGGGGCCTGCCTTTGTGTTGGAAGTCACAGAATCAGGGCCATATTTCTGAATGTGGTGAAGGTTAAAAGTCATTCTGTCTTCTCTAGTTCTGCCATCAGTGTTCATTCACTTAGGGTATGTCTTCACTATAGGTCTAGGTCGATTTCCCTTAATTCGATTTTCTAAACTCGAGTTTAGAAAATCGAATCAGTGTGTCCCCACCAGGACAGCAGGTCGACAGTGGTCGACACTGTCTGTCCTTGAACTTTTGCAGGGGGTCGACATAGCCCGCATTGCACTGTGGGTACGTAGCCCACAGTGCAATGCGTGCTGGACCCCCCCCCTGCCCAAGCAGCCCCACGGACCCCCCCGCCCGAACAGCCCCCCCCTCGCCGTACCCACCCGCCCGAGGGGGGGGGGAGCCAGCGCGCGGCTGCTTGGGCTATCGGCTCAGCTGCCTGGTGAAATTGACCAGACAGCTGAGCCGATCCCTCAAGCAGCCCCGCGCGGGCTTCCCCCCCCCCGCCCAGCAGCCCCGCGGACCCCCCCCCGCCCGAACAGCCCCCCCAACAGCCCCCCCGCCCAAACAGCCCCCCGCTGGACACCCCCCCCCGCCCGAGGGGGGGGGAGCCGGCGCGGGGCTATCGGCTCAGCTGCCTGGTGAAATTGACCAGACAGCTGAGCCGATCCCTCAAGCAGCCCCGCGCGGGCTTCCCCCCCCCCCCCTCAGCAGCCCCGCGGACCCCCCCCACCCGAACAGCCCCCCCAACAGCCCCCCCGCCCAAACAGCCCCCCGCTGGACCCCCCCCCCGACCGAGGGGGGGGGAGCCGGCGCGGGGCTATCGGCTCTGCTGCCTGGTGAAATTGACCAGACAGCTGAGCCGATCCCTCAAGCAGCCGCGCGCGGGCTTCCCCCCCCCCCTCAGCAGCCCCGCGGACCCCCCCCCGCCCGAACAGCCCCCCCAACAGCCCCCCCGCCCAAACAGCCCCCCCGCTGGATCCCCCCCCCGCCCGAGGGGGGGGGAGCCGGCGCGGGGCTATCGGCTCAGCTGCCTGGTGAAATTGACCAGACAGCTGAGCCGATCCCTCAAGCAGCCCCGCGCGGGCTTCCCCCCCCCTCAGCAGCCCCGCGGACCCCCCCCCGCCCGAACAGCCCCCCCCCGAACAGCCCCCCCTCGCGGGGCTGCTCGGAGGTCGGAGGCTTAACTTCTGATGCCTCTTCACTAGCCCACAGTCGAGCTTGTAATGTCGAATTTAGCCTTACTTCTCTCGTTAGGCAGGAGTTCCGAAATCGATCTTGAGGGCCCTTTAAATCGACTTTAAGGGCATGTATGTGAAGACAGGTACACCTTTAATTCGACCTAACGTCGTTAAGGTCGAATTAAAGTGGTAGTGAAGACATGCCCTTACTTTCTCACTCTGCTTCCCCTCCCTTTTTTCCTCCTCTTCCCCCCCCCCTTGTCTTGTCTTTTCTGTCCATTTTGTGGGGGACAGTCTGGCATTCTGCTCTCCATTACACTGGCACGTTCACTGACAGTCAACGTAGTTACTCTACTTACGTCGCCATAACTAAGTGGACTCTGTTTCTCTGTTTGTCTTTTTAAATGGAAAGGTGTTTAGAAATTAAAAGGTAAAAAACAAATCCTCCATGTTTCTTCTGTTGGTAGCCACTGCTAACTGATCCAGGGGAATAAATAATCCTACCATTTAAAGAGTGATTCCCTCTTGCTCTGATGTAAAGTTCTCATTCATGTTGGCTACAGGCAAAACAAAAATAATAGTTATTTGACATTTATATTGTCATGGCTAAAGACCGGCCAGGTGGGTCCCCATTGTGTTAGGTGCTCCACAGACATAGCAAGTGATAGTCCATATGCAAAGAGATTGCAATCTAAAAGTCAAGAAATAACAGGTGGATGAATAAACAAGGGGCTTTATGGGGTGATGAGGAGGGGGATGCAGGTTAGTCAGGAAAACAATAATGGCATAGTTACAGTTTTTAGCCAGTCAGGAGCAGTAATCACAGTTATCCGGCTGCAGTTTTCTGACAGCATTATGGAAGAGGTGAGTTTTGAGGAATGCCATGAAGCAGGACAAAGTAGTGTCTTTCCAGGCTTTGCCTGGGAGCTTTTCCCAGTAGGTATGGGAAGAAGCATGGATTTGTTTGTCAGAGAAGTGGGAGATGGAGTCTGGCATCACTGGTAGTGTGAAGGCATAAGATGACCTTATAATCAGATAGTAGGGCAGATAGCAAGGGGCTTTAAAAGGAAGGACAAAAAGTTTGCATCGGAAGTGATGGAAGGAGAGGGACTCAGTGGAGGGGAACTTAAACTGGGAGCGACCTAATCTGTGATGATCCAGGAAGATTATTTTAACAGCAACATATTGAATGGATTTAAGGGAGTGAGGTTACAGGCATCAAGACCACAGAAGAGGAATTGGAGTAGTTAAGATGCAAGATGATCAGGGATAATCTGATTTTTGGCAGCGCAGGCAGGGAGGAAAGGTAAGATCTTGGAGATGCTGTGCAGGAAGAAGTTGCAAGATTTAAATGCAGCCTAGATGTGGAGTCAAAAGAGAGGGATGTATCAGAGATGAAGCCAAGATTATGTGGTTGACTGGCAGGGAAGATGACAGTGATAACGTCTGTGAAGTGAAAGAAGGAAGATAGGAGAATATGATTAGTAGTTGGTAGAAAAAAATTGGTAGTATTAAGACAAAACTATTCTGAATCGTAAGCAACCACTATAATCCTGTATGTAAAATTGTATTTGAATCATATTCTGATAATACAATGGCATTCTAGTAAAATTAACTGTCAGTAAAAATCAGTCCATCAGTTTTAGAGATGCACTAAAAATGCAATTCTGATATGTTCCACAGCATATTTATTCAACATTCATTCATGTATTTTATATATGCTAAATAGTATATATATTTAACACACACTTTTAAATCATGTTTCTGCTATGGGATAAATTAATTTCTGACTTCCCCCTCTTGTGTAACATATATAAGCAATATTAAGGACATCTCTACATGATAAAGCTATCAATATGAAAAGCTAATGGCTCTGTATGGGTAAATCCTGAAACCAGCATACAGATTTTCCTCATTCTACCTTTGCTGCTTATCAGCTCTTTTCTAAACTGATTTCACTGTGAGCTGATGGAAAGTTCTAACCCAATATTAAACCATTGTTCTAGGGCTCACTACTGCAAATATAGTCTCTATAATACAATCCATGCTTCTGACAGAATAAGCTTTTCCCTTTTCCTCTTATTGTCATTGGCCTAGAGTCATTCACTAGGCTTTTAATGAAACCCGCAGGTCCAATGGTAATAGTAGAGAGCCTCATAAAATGTTATGAAATACACTTAAAAACAGCGTAAACATAATCGAACATGCCATTTGCATTATTTTTAACATAAAACTAGAATTTAGAATTTAGTTTGCATAAGCATTTCAGTATTGTGTTATACAAGGGACTGCATTCTTGTGTAAAACAACTATTATGTAACTCAAGCCTAGAGTATAATGTCTATCATTATGCAGTTCATCACTAAACACAGCCAGACTTATGATCAAAATAACAAAGCACCTTAGAAACAAAGAGGTATACAGACTTGACAAAATCTAAAGGCTAAATCCTCTCCTCCATGGGTTCTTTCCACATATGGGGGTGGAAACTACATTTTAATTCACAGGGCGTTATTTTTGTCTCACTTACCTGGGTTTATCTTCAGCCTAATTCTGTTAACATCAATAGAGTTGCTCCTGACTTATACCAATATTGGGTCAAATCAGAAAAACACATACACATTTCCATAAATTTAGGCACCTGAGTAGTCCCAAATGGGAAGGCCAGAAACCAAATTGGCTGTTTAAAGTTTCACATGTACTTATGTATCTTGCTAGATTGAGTCAGAGGAAAATCAGATCCAGATTCCGTCTACCACTGGAATGTCCACAGAAAGGTTATATGTAAGTGTCACATGACCGTGTTGAAATTTGCTTTTGATTTTTAATCAATGTCCTCTATGCATTAAGTTTTCATTTGAAGCATCAAAAAAATCCTCTCTTGCCCATTCTATTTCTGATATTTTTAGTGCTATGTGAAGTGCCTAATAGAGAGAAATCCTATCTGAGGTGAGGAAAAATAGATCAGGCAAGTGAGAGAAAGGGCTGTCAGCCGAGAAGCTGGAGGTATGCAGAATTACACAACTGGAGAGGAGAAAAAGTCTTGCTGTCTGCCTAGGGAAAGGCATATCTCAGAGGGATTTCACATGGGAGATTTGCCTAGTACAGTGTACAGAAATCAGAGGTTTTAGTTCATGGGGCCTCATTTCTTAACTTAAGGTCAAATCCTGCTCTGTATTACATGGGTATGTGTGTAGGAGGAGAAGGAATGGGGAAACTTTTACCCCCAGGATAACACATATAGGAGTCTATTCTAGCATTAATTTGAGAGCCGAGGAAGCAATAGCTATTTTTCCAGCTGCCAAACCATAAACACAAAATCTGCCAGTAAGGTGCTGTTATGCTGGAAGGTATTAATGGCTGCCCTCAAGCATGTCTTTGATCTATAGGCAATCAAAGATCTCATTAAAGCTGATGGGGATGATGACCAACCTTCCTTCATTCAGGCTAAATGGAAGAAGCAGTTAAGCCCTTTAATAGAGTAGATGGCTGGAAATAATAAGAAGCCTCCACCCTAGGTACTGGGCTATGTAGAAAGGCCTGAGCATGTACTAACTCAGTGATAAAATGAGGGATTTTCCTGGGACTGATTGAAAATACAGGGGCTGCGGTGTTGAATGGGTTAGCTGTATCTGTCTGTGTATGACAAGGCAGAAAGACAAGAGAAACGTACCAGACAGTTGAGAAGCAGTCATGCTCTGTGCAGCAGTACAGGCTGACTGAAAAGGCAGGCTTGGAAATTGCCTGGTGTTTGTTTCTACGGTACTCTGGGAAACAGGACTGTCATGGGCTGGCTGGCCCCTTGAGGCAAGCTGGGCTCAGTCTTTCCCATGACTTAGAAACATCCTTCAACCTCACTGATGAGCTGGCCCCAACTGGTGTAATAGGGCTTAATTAGAAAAAAACTGATCCCAGATGTGATGGTAAAGCAAGACGAAAACTAATTAAATAGAGCTGGAAACTTGGTTCAGAGGAGAACAAGAGGAGTTCTTATTGGGAAGAGCCTGAGGCAGCCATGATGACTCACTGGGGTGGGGCAGCTGCCCCACCCACATGTGAAAGTGGGCTAGATCAGGCTAGAGAGGCTGCGTGGACTGGCAGCCAATCACAAAGGACCTGAGAGGACCCAGTTAGGGCACATAAAGAGCCAGACAATCAGGGCCAGGAGGGGCCCTATATAAAAACTGTCTAGCAGAGCAGCAGACAATCTCTCCCTGACCAGTGAGGGAGGAGGACTGCTTCCTAAGCCAAGGAGAGAGGCACCTTGGACAGCGAAGTGCTGGGCAGGCTCAGGGGAGTAGAAGGGGGCTCCAGCCTGCTACCTTCCAGGCTGCAGGTCCTGAGGAGAAGAGCCTGCCCTAGAAGGTGCAAGGAGCCAGAGGGGAAGCAGCCCAGGGATAGTGGTTGGACAAGGGAAGTGAAGGAGGGCAAGGAGGCTGCCACTAGAGGGTGCCTGGGTTGCCCCCCCCCCCCTTCTCCCTTGTACCGCACCTGGTTGTGGAGGAGCAGCTCGTACAGACTGCAAGCAGCCCATGATGAGGGGCTAGACCAGACATGGGCAAACTACGGCCCGCGGGCCACATACGGCCCGTTAGGCTTTTTAATCCGGCCCGCCGAACTTGTCCAAATTATAGTAAAAACCTCCTTTTTTTCCCCTTTCCCTGCAATGCCCACGTTTCCCCAATAGATGGCGCACTCAAAACACATTGACCGTTGTTGGAGTGGCGCGTATTTCTCTTTATTTCACTTTAATTTTATCCGGCCTGCGAGCTCTCGGCAGGGGAGTGGTGCCAGTGGCCCCCTCCTCCGTGCCCAGGGGCCGAGCAGCGCGGTGAGGGGCGCCGCGCTCCCGCCCGGGGGTGCCGGGCTGAGCTGCCGGGGCCAGGCGAGGAGCCAGATGAGAGCAGCAAGCCGTGGGGCCATGCCCGGTTGAGCAAAGTAAGCAAGAACGGGGGTGAGGGGCGCTCAGGGGGGCTTGGGTGGTGGTTAGGGTGGGGGGGTCTTGGGAGAGGGCAGTCAGGGAACTAAGTGCAGGGGGCTTAGATTGGGGATTCTGGGGGGCAGTTAGAGTGGGGGGTTGCTGGAAGGGGGCAATCAGGGGACAAGGAGCAGGAGGGCTTAGGTACGGGGTAGGGTCCTGCGGGGGGAAGTTAGGGAGGGGGGGGATCTCTGGAGGGGGCAATCGGACAAGGAGCGGGGGGGCTGGATGTCTTGGGAGCTCTGAGGGGGTAGTCAGGGGGTGGGAGGTGAGTGGGAGTCAGATGGGGGGGGCAGGCTATTTGGCGAGGCACAGCCTTCCCTACCTGGCCCTCCACACAATTTTGAACCCCAATGTGGCCCTCGGGCCAAAAAGTTTGCCCACCCCTGGGCTAGACTGAGGTATTGTGGTTGGCTGGAGTGGTTAACCCCAGGGTGAGTGATTGGACTTGGAGGGGCACTTCCGGAGGAGAGTACACTGAAGCAGATGGGGACTCTCCAGAAGAGGATGCTGCCGAGCGGGGAGCAGAGTGGGTCCGGATAATTGATGGGACACCATCTGTAGAGGGTGCTCCGGGACTGCTGTTAAGAGCTAATTCCCAGACTGAACAGCAGGAGACGTTGTGGTGGTGAATCCCAACTCTGACACACTCGCCCATAGGGAACAGTGTGAGCTCCTTTTGGAATGAGCCTTGAGTTAGTGTCTTCAGTAGAAGGAAGAGACCCACAAAGTATTAGAGTAGACTTCTGTTGGGGGACCCTATAAGGAGCAGGCACGAAGGGGATCAAGGAACTCTGAGAAGAGGCCAGGAAGCAGAGGATTTCAGATGAGCCTGAGGGGCCAAAAGAACTGTAAGTCTGGATATGTGGAGAACTTTAAGTTGGATCTTTAGTTAACCCAGAAGGGACCTGGGTACTGTCATGTGACTTGGCCAGAGGGCTGAGCCACAGAAAACCCAGAAAGGGAATTGGGATAAAATGTCACCTGGGACTGACCATTGCAGGGCCCAGGAAGTGGCTTTTAGGGGGTGGAGATCGAGAGGAAAAGTCCCCTGCAAGGCCATGTCCATGCATGAGGGGCTTTCCTAGAGGCGAGGATGCTGACAGGTACTTTGTGTGCATTTTTGTAAATAAATAGGGTTATACCAAAGAAATACTTGAAATGTGTCATCAATTTTTCCTACTACTGGAAACAGTCTGGCAAGAACCTTAGGCCAAGGGATAGCAGGATCTGTTTGTCGCATAGTGGCACATACAGCTCATACAGCATACATTCTATTGAGAGGTGCATGTTCAAAGGATTAGCAGTATTTTCTCTTCCAAATTATATGACTGCCCTTTCCAGAGGATGATCTTTTTCACAGATACTGCACAGAGTTGGGTAGTTGGTGTTGCAGGTCTGTTTCCCAGAACATAATAGGTTGGGTGTCTTTGTCAAAATCTTTGTTGAAAATGTTCCATGGTCTCTTATGCATCACCAAAATGTTGGGATTTGTCAGTAGTCCCAGGAAATGTATGAGGAGTAATCTATAGGCCCATGTCCTCTCTGGGGAATTACGACAATTTGAGTTAATTTTTGTGGTGATTAGAGGGCTGTAGGCAAAGGATATGGTTGCTTTTCAGAGATATTTTTCTCCACAATGGAGGGGAAGTGGCAGAGAGTATGGTTTTCGAGGATTTCCCCAAATCTCTATGGCATCTGAAAGTTCTGCTGCTTTCTTTTTGTTTTGTGTCTGTATGTATTACAGAACGGCATGGAGAATGGCAGTTTCTCCTTAACTTGTCCTGCTTCTTTGCATCGTGCAGGGGTGTTTTTTTTTGGATTTGGGCATCGTCTGTAGTATGTCTGCTCAGTCTGTGCTGATGGAGTTAACACTTCTGTTCGCTTGAGTAAGGGGGAGTCCTTCCATTGATTTCGGTGGGTGTTAAGCCTTAAATGTTACAGCTAGAAGAAGTTTTATAATAATTGGAATTTTCAGTTTTCACACTCAAAGTTCTTTGAAAGATTTAATTGCTAACAGATTTTTTTTAAAGAGTTCACCTAGGTTTCATTTTACTTTGCTCTTATCTAGTTACAGCCTCATGAAATGAGCTGATTATACTGAATGAGAATGTTGTGTTTAAGTACAATGGACCAGTTCACTTTTAGAAGCAAAATAAGGGTTGTGGGGTCCATCTGGCAGAAATTCCACTAAAAGAGAGGAAGGTAGAAGTGGGTCAACCGGCTCACCATCCATGGTTTATCAGTTCGCTGAAAGCTGACTAGTGCAACTCTAAAAGCAGAATTAGACAAAGAGGAGGAGAGGCCACAGGAGTCGGTGAATGTTCTAGTTTACTCATGTCCCAGGAAGCCCCTAACAGTGGTCTTCTATGAAGACTTTTCTGAAACTTAAAGCTGTCTTACTCCCTGGCAAAACCCCTGGAGAGTGCAATAGCCACTGTGGCATTTGATTTCCCCAGGGGTGAATGTCTCTCTGCAGATGCAAAGTGGTTCAAATTGCACCTGGTTGGGCTCTCAATGCATTTGCTTTGAATGTGCAAACTTACATGCACACACAGATGGAAATCTGTGTATGCTAGCAAAAATGTAATGAACTATAAATATTTCCGTAGAAGAAATAAAGCTGGGTGATGAAATGCAGTGTGATAGTGATTTGGTGATATACAATTCTACTATCAGTATAAAACAGAAAGGAGTAACTACATCAAATACTTTGTCAGGCTTATCTAAAAAACAGAAAGTGGACTTTATTGTCTTATTTATTTTAATCTTCCAACCTGTCAGGATAGCATGACGGCCTTTTGAAGTGTGGTTCTTGAATAAGAGTCAATATAAACCAAACCGTGTGGGATTATATATCTTTAGCTAAATGGATGCAATATGATACAGATCATTAACTCTAAACACCTTATCCATTCATCTTTAACAACATACATATTGAAGTTGCTGGATTGAGAAATGCTACTGAGAGTGCAGACCATCCATTTTTAGCAGTGATAGGAAAATAAAAGAGAGAACAATAGAGGTTCCTTGTAGGAATTATTTCTTTTAGTTTAAATAACATTTGCTATGACTAAACATTCCAATAAAGTGATAGTATACATCACCCTAAAATATAAAATAGGGTACATTTACTTTGAAATGCTGAAAAAAAAATTAGTGTTTTCTTTCCTGTATGTGTAATACATCATATCCTTCTTTTTATCTTATAAGAGACTCGTGTAATACCAGGAAGTTGTTTTTTGGCATTCTACTAACTACATCTAATAATGGTAGGTTACAATTTGTCATTGATGCTAGCCTACAACCCTTAAAATAAATCTCAGGAACCTCCAAGGCAAGGAAAGTTCATATTTATAGGCTTCTATAGCCATATTTCTGTTCCACAGATAAAAATTTGTCAACAGAAAAAAATCACAAAACTTTAAAATATAGCTTTGCAGCTGTTGTGTACTGTTAACATTTAGTACATATTTTAGGTGTAAGTACTTAACAGTTCTCTTTTATAATAGAAGAAATAATCCACATTTACAGATTACCCTATGGACTTTATACTCACAACACAAATTTATTCGGACTTCTTGTCTGGGCTGCAGAAGCATTTGTTCCTGGTGCTAAATAAATGAAGAGGGAAAGGGCTGCTATCAAGGTTGATACAGTAATACAAAAAATATACTAAAATAAAACAGAGGTGGACAAATTTTAAAACTTATCTTTTTTTGGTTGAAAAAAGGCAAGCTAGAGATACTACTACAAAAACAGATGATAGTTAAAATAAGACCCATAGAGATTGGATACTAGATATTGTGTTTATAGTTCATAAAGAAAATGAAAAATAGATTCCGAGTCGGTTATTGGCCATTTTTTTTTTACTTCAACTTGTATTTTAAGGGCCATGTTCTGCTATAATGTGGAATGATTTTTGGAAAGGTGTTGAGCACCCTGAACTTGAATATATGATAGCACAATAATTAACTCAAAACACATACAATTGTTGACTTTCACGAGGTACCAAAAATTGACTCAATAATTTGAAGTTCTGCTTTTTTTTTTCCTAGGAGTATTTTTGAGTGCTAATAGTTACAAGATTATCTTGGGTATTGTATGATTATTGTATTGTATGGACTTATGTATTGGTCATGGTACTTCAAATTAATCATTTACCATAATTCATCATTATTATATTGTGTTTCTACTATATTTACTTTTAAAAATTTCTTTGCAAAGACACTGCTTCAAAGCCCAATTCATTTCAGTTTGGCATTTATTTAGATAGGACATCTCCTCTGACCCATTTACGCACACACACACCTTGACCCTCCCTAGGCTACCCTCACTATCACTAAAACAGCAGTTGCACCTTAAGGTGTCACTGGACTCCTTGTTGGTTTTGTGGCTACAGACTAACATGGCTACCCCCGATACTTAAATCACAGTGTCATTTAAAGGAAATGTATTGTAATTACTTTGTGTACCTTTGCTTACTGTACTCAAATTGGTTTTCTACCTGATGAATGTGACTATATCACTTTGACTATATCTCTTTGATTCCTTGCATGTGGTGCTAATAAGGGATGCCTTTCTTTTTCGTTTGATCAGGTTATGATCATCACAAACTGAACTGTTAGCAGCAGCATCTAGGAAACCTTAGCAAGTTTGTACAGAGTGGAAGATAGCAATGGGAGAATAGGTCTGTCCTAAGAGCTGTGGAGCACCCTCTTTTCCCACTGATTAAGAGCCCCTTGTTTTAAATTGTTGAAAGCTAGAGATAGAACAACTTTGTAGAAGAAAATTCCAGTTAATTTAGCCATTTTTCTGTTTGTGCATTATCCACGAACAAACTTCAGTGTTTACAAGTACAGTAAAACCTCGATTTAACGGACCTCGATTTAATGGACTTCAGATGCAACGGACAAAATTTCTGATCCATATCAGACCGCGACCCCTCCCTGCTGCGGCCCCAGTCCCCTTCGCTAGCGGCTGGCTGCTGGCTGCCGGCTCCCGCCGGGTCCCGCCAGCGGGCGGGCTGGCTGCCGGCTCCCGGGACCCGGGTCCCGGCAGCGGGTGGGCTGCGGAGATGCTGCCCCGACCCTGTGGCGGGCGGGCTGCTGCTCCGACAGCTCGGGTTTTGGTTTTTTTATTAAATAACGGACTTTTTGATTTAACGGACACCCCCTCGCCCGAATTAGTCTGTTAAATCGAGGTTTTACTGTATGTTCGTTTATTTGAAATTAGCAGCTGAATGGTGTAAGGGAACATTGTATTGTTTTTACTTCCCACAAACAGTCTTCAAAACAACAACAACAAACCCACCACCACAAGTGTTATAGGTACTTCATAGAATGGAAGTATTCATAAAAATATTCAAATTCAGAAACATATGCTAATGAATATTCACAGCACTTTTCTTTTCTATAAATATCCTTGCAAGCAAAATTTCACATACACTGCTCCCCCCATATAACGCTGTCCTTGGGAGCTAAAAAATTGTACGGTGGTATAGGTGAAACTGCGTTATATCGAAGCTAGACACGCTCATGCACTGATCCACCAGAGCATGCAGCCACGCCCCCCGAGTGCTCCTTTACTGCATTAGATCAGAATTTGCCTGGTATCAGACCACGGTATATCGAGGTAGCAGTGTGCATGTTTGTGAAAGCAAATACAAGGATTCACAAACAACATCAAAGCATGTCACAGAGTTATTGAAACAAACTTTTGTGATTTTTTGTGTGGTATTTCTCCAGTTCTCTAGCACATGGATGGGTAACCTCATCCAGTACAGAGTAGCCTATTCCTATATTTTCTATCAGAAAAGATTCTCTAGCAGTGCACAGGGAAGGAAACAGTCCCCAGAGAAACCCCTGTGTTTAGGAACATAGATCTTTTTTCTGGCTGCCCTCCAGAAAGCATTGGAGGAGAATGTGTCAAAGCTTGTGCACGGCCAGAGTGGCCAGCAGGAGGGGCCTTCAAGGTCCCCAGCTGGGGCCAGCAGAGGCAACACCTGGGGGAGGGAGGGCACACGAGGTCTTGCTCTTATATGGCACTTTTTGTCAGTACATCTCAAAGCGCTTTACCAAGGAGGTACATTATCTCAATTTTTTACAAATGGGGAAAGCGAGGCACAGATTGGTGAAGCTACTTGCCCAAGAATTATCTGTCATAGAGCCTAGGACACAGCCTCCCACTCTCCATAAAGCAAGGCAGTAAATAGTAATGCAATATATTGCATGGAAATGTCAAAAGACACCCTAATAATAGGATTACTGGGAGTTTTTCCAGGCACTCTAGTTTTGTTTCATTTCATAGCACTTCAAGCATACATTGAACCATGAACCAGAGCAGGCTTTGCTTTACACCGGGGTCATCCACCTGCATTATGGTTTGCACTGTGTAATTGCTTTCGAGCAGATATCCCTAATGCAGATGAGCTGAGTCTGCTTCATTTTGAAGAGGCCAACCCAAAGCAGTAAGCATTTTAAAACCAGCAGAGCTCTAGTTAAAATATATGCCTGGTTGTTTTTTCCAGTGTTTATATTTTATTGTGTTATCTTTCCCCTTCCTGTTTACAGATAGCAGATTTGCAAAGTTAAATCCCCCTTTAATATACTCTCTTCTTTTCAAAGAAGCTCTTGCAGCTCCCTTGTGAGTGGGCTTAATAAAAACATAAGTATGAAGTTTAGGATTACAAAAATGTCTTTTTTTTAAAAAAAAGAATCATGTCCCAGCTGTAGATAGCAGGGAGCAATCAGCATGCCTGGTGACAGAGAGCAGGAAAATCTTCAAACCTCTGTGGCTCTATTGTACTTCTCTCACGTCATCTGCTACTAAAATCCTTTTGAAAATCTTTTGACCTGCTTCTTCTTTTTCCCCTCAGAACTGCACTGTTTAACTCTTTCTGTTCTCTTCAGCGCCATTTAGCCTCTGAATAAAATTACTCGTAGATAGGCCTTCAGTATTCAAGATATCTACTTTGAACAAGAATCAGAGAGGTAGCCGTGTTAGTCTGGAATAGCAGAGGTAACAAAGAGTCCTGTGGCACCTTAAAGACAGACTAAAGTATTGGAGCATAAGCTTTCGTGGGCTAATACCCACTTCATCGGATGCAAGCAGTGGAAGTGTCCAGGGGCAGGTATAGATAAGTAGGCAAGAACCAGGTAGGAGGTAACAAGGTTAGTCCAATCAGCCTGAACCAGCTTGTTATCTCAAATCAGGGGGGGTGAGGTATTCTTCTAGCAGCTGAATTGAAGGTGTGAACTCAGAGAGAGGAAAAGCTGTTTTTGTAATTAGCAAGCCATTCAAGATCTTTGTTCAATCCCAGATTGATTGTGTCAAATTTGCAAATGAATTGCAGATCTGCAGTTTCTCTTTGCAGTCTGGTCTTGAAGTTTTTTTGCTGCAATATGGTGACTTTTAAATCTGTAATTGTGTGTCCAGGCAGGTTGAAGTGTTCTCCTACAGGTTTTTGTATATTGCCATTCCTGATATCTGATTTGTGTCCATTTATCCTTTTTCATAGGGACTGTCCAGTTTGGCCGATGTACATAGCAGGGGGACATTGGTGGCATATAATGGCATATATGACACTGGTAGATGTGCAGGTGAATGAACCAGTGATGGTGTGGCTGATCTGGTTAGGTCCTGTGATGGTGTTGCTGGTGGAGATATGTGGGCAGAGTTGGCATCGAGGTTTGTTGCATAGATTGGTTCCTGAGTTGGAGTTATTGTGGTGCAGTGTGCTGTTGCTGGTGAGAATCTGCTTAAGGTTGGCAGGTTGTCTGTGTGCCAGGACTAGCCTGCCTCCCAAGGCTTGTGAAAGTGAGGGATTATTGTCCAGGATGGGTTGTAGGTCACTGATGATGCATTGCAGAGGTTTTAACTGAGGACTGTAGGTGATGGCCAGTGGTGTTCTGTTGTTTTCTTTCTTGGGCTTGTCTTGCAGCAGCAGGCTTCTGGGTACATGTCTGGCTCTGTTGATCTGTGTCCTTATTTCCTTGTGCGGGTATTGTAGTTTTGAGAAAGCTTGGTGAAGATCTCGTAGCTGTTGGTCTCTGTCTGAGGGGTTGGAGCAAATCAGATTGTACCTCAGTGCTTGGCTGTAGACAATGGATTGTGTGGTATGTCCATAATGGGAGCTGGTGGCACCAACTCTGCCCTCATATCTACACCAGCAACACCATCACAGGACCTAACCAGATCAACCATACCATCACTGGTTCATTCACCTGCACATCTACCAATGTAATATATGCCATTATATGCCACCAATGTCCCTCTGCTATGTACATCGGCCAAACTGGACAGTCCCTACGATAAAGGATAAATGCACACAAATCAGATATTAGGAATGGCAATATACAAAAACCTGTAGGAGAACACTTCAACCTGCCTGGACACACAATTACAGATTTAAAAGTCACCATACTGCAGCAAAAAAACTTCAAGTCCAGACTGCAAAGAGAAACCGCAGAGCTGCAATTCATTTGCAAATTTAACACAATCAATCTGGGACTGAACAAAGACCTTGAGTGGCTTGCTAATTACAAAAATAGCTTCTCCTCCCTCCGAGTTCACACCTTCAATTCAGCTGCTAGAAGATGAGATAACAAGCTGGTTCAGCATGATTGGACTAACCTTGTTACCTCCTACCTGATTCTTGACTGTTTATCTATACCTGCCCTTGGACACTTCCACTGCTTGCATCCAACGAAGTGGGTATTAGCCCACGAAAGCTTATGCTCCAATACTTTAGTTAGTCTTTAAGGTGCCACAGGACTCTTTGTTACCTCTGCTTTGAACAAGTTATTTCCTGGGATTGTGTAAGTGAATATTTCAGCCATCACACGCTTGGGGCCTGGTCCAAAGCTCATCAGATGAATGGGGATCTTTCCTTTGGATTTAGGTGGGGTTTGGATCTGGCCCTTAGAAATAGCTCACCTTCACATTTTGACTTGTCTTAATTAAAAGAAGGCTAAATGGGCAAGATACAAGAGTAATTGTTTTAAAGTGTCATGGAGTTCTTTACTTTCACTGGAGAAGGCAAAAAGGACCTCAAATTGTATAACAGAGGGATGTAATCAAGCAGAACAACTTCAGAATAGGTAATAAGAGCCTCAGAATGGGTAAGGTAGAGAGGGTAAAATCCCAGCCCCATTGAAGTTGGTGGCAAAATTCCTATTGACTTCATTGGTTGCAGAATTTCACTCCTGGGACCCGATAAGACTTCTTTACACCACTCTAGTAGTACAAAGGGACCTTAAGGTGAGTTACAATAACGTACTCCCACTTTAAGGCTGCCAGAGTGATGTAAAGTAACCTTAGGATAGAGGAGTATTAGGCCTTTATAATGAAGATTGAACAGAAAAAAACAATAGCATCACTATTCCCTGTGGAAAGTCTTTAGCTGAAGTTATTATTTGGCTAAAGCACAGAAGTATCCATGCATCCAAATAAAAGAAATTAGTATTATCAGGGAGAAAAATTATGGTAGTAAGTGAAAAATAAATCTGCAATATCCCAATGGGTTATGGCGGTAATCAACGAATGCTGTTTAAAATCAACTTGAAATACTTTTATTTTGTGAGAATCCAGCAACTGAGAAATTAAATTAGGGTGACCTAAGCCCATTTTGAAAAGGGCATTGCTGATAGAATGCAATATTGATGACTCATGAATGTTAGTCCTATTTGTAATATTTGAGCTGATGAGAAATTGTCTGTAATATTCACACCCTATTGGAATATTGTTATGGGTGGATAGAACATTCCAAAATTAAATTTATGGAATGTTTTATACATTATGCTTTCTTAATAATATTGTTAATCATGCATCTTTCAAACAAACCTGATTAGTTAGGCTACATGTTACCTATTTAAATCACTACAACTCCTCTATTTCATTGTAACCAAGAGCTCTAGGCAACAATAAAATGTGAGTAATGACCCTTTTCATTTCAACACTGTAAGCAAGAGGCAGAAACACTCACCGTTTATGAGGAAATTGTGATTGGTGGAATGAAAAGTGGTAATGCTCTGCATTAAGTAAACAAAGGAAACTATCTTACATTAATGTACTCAATTTTATTACAGCTCAGTCTGATATTCAAATCAAGTGTGATGAGAACTGAATGAATTGGCAGCACCCAAAGGTGCTGTTTATTAATTTATCTTAACAAATAACGACAATGTGTCAAAGTAAATTTATGTTCCTTCATATGTTGCATGTCTGTATTGAAATAGTAGAACTCGGATTTGTTCACTTGCCCTTCTCAAAATCAGAAGCATTAGAAGAGCCATGTGTTGTTGAGTTTGCATGTTTCAGTCTGTTTTTCTATAGTAAAGATTAGTCATAAGATAACCAAATATACATGCATATGTTCCCAGCCACTATCATACATCTTTCCCAGCTCTGTGTTCCTGGATTAGGATAGTTAAATTACTTGATTAATTATGAGAATTACCACGAGTTATGGGGTTCTTAGAAGTGACGTGAGATATCAATGCTCGGTTATGCACATAGTAACAAACAGTTCCTGACCTTGTAAACTCTTTGGTTCAATCTAAATTATAGGCAAGACAAAACTGCATTTTATAGATGGGGGAACTGAAGCACAGAGAGCTTAAATGATTTTCCTAAGCTCACAACACTGGTCTACACCACAAAGTTAGCTCTATACAAGGCAACTTACATTTATCTATTTATGCAAAGTTGTCTCATGCCAGTATAAGCATCCCATTATGGTGACACAGTAAAACTACTCTTCTAAACGGTGTTGGATCCTGGTCGATGTATTGTGGTCAATGCAATGTGAGTATAGACACTGCATAACCTATGTTGACCCTGACAGTCCTCCAGCAGCTGCCCCAAGATGCCCATTGCTCACCGCTCTGGTCACATTTGTGAACTCCACTACCTATTGGTTATGGAGATTAGAAGCCACTCTTTCCCTGCCCCTTCCCCCCAAAAAACCACAATTTCAAATTGAGGAACAGAGCCCTTTGGAAATCTTAGGCATAGTCTGTGGACCCCAAGGAGTCTGCAGGCCACAAGTTGAAAGCCACTGCTTTAGACCCCCTCCCGCATGCAAAAGAAAAGGGAGCTTACATCCCTTGCATTCACTGCGGCCTGATCAGAATGTGACCCTAAATTAGGAACTGGTGTATACTGTGTGGGCTATTGGTAGTATAGAATGTCTTGACCTTGTAAGAGGACTCACTCACAGGCAACCAACCCAAGGGTTATCTGGGGGTGAGAAAATATGGCTGCTAAAGAAGTTAGTTTGGAGATGATGTTTATAAGTAGTGTGTGGTTCAGTGCCTATAAATAACTGTTCCTTAGATGGAATTTATAGATGCTGCTGCTTTCACAGAGAGGCTAGCATGGTTCTGTCCCAGTGGATGAGCTTATTCAGACTGCAGCTGTGCCACTGAAGAGAAAAGTGCCCTTCCCCAAACCTTGCACTCTTTACTAGTTTGTATGGAATTACATGCTTATAAATTGGATCAGTTTACAGAAAAAGGAACAAAGGACTAAGAACTTATTCTCATGAATATTGCCAAATTGACAACCTTAAAGACCAAAATCTTTTATTGGTTCCCAGAATGGGGCAGTGCAGGCTCCCACAAATGGTCCCGCTTGTATACCTCAACTCATGCAGTAAGGACTGTTGGAAAGGGGCAACGGATGTAGTCCTGTGCTACTTTTGACCTCTCTACTGAGAGTACTACAAGGATACTGTACAGGGCTAGCTGTAATTGTGTGAGTGTTGGTCAGTAGGTACTAGTCTACTAGAAAATGAATTGCAACAACTAATTCATTAAATGTACTGTACACTATGGAATACCCATTAGATAGCAATAAATTTAGCTATTACCAATGTGGGATTGACTTGAACTGGTGACTTACACTATGTTTACACTACACGTGCAATTCCCTGGCTAATGTACATATATTATCCCTAGCTCTTGTCAAGCTAGCTGGAGTATAAATAGTAGCATGGGTAGCAGCCTTATTGGCACAGCTGAGCCATGCCAAGTATATATCTGCGTATTCATAGCCGTACAGATCCACATTTCATAGCAAAAGAGGGGCATGAAAACATCTTGACCTTCTCAGCATGCTGTTTACTCCTAGGTTTGGAATTGCCCATACTGTGTCCAGATCATTGTTAGCAGTAAGTAGAGTACACTTCTAATTAACAGGAGGTTATCTGCAACTGCAGATATTTAAATCTGTACTAGTCAGTCTTTAGCTGAGTTTGGAACTAACCAAAACAGGGAGAATGGTTCAAGAACAGCAAGCTGAATTGTTAAGTGTCAACCTCTGATATGAAGGTAGTTATATTACACTGTCATAACAGTGCACAATTGTATTATGAATAGAAGACTGATTGTGTATTTCAATTTTAATTGCGCTTTGAATATTTGAATTCCATGGACATGTGTCTGAGTTTAATAACCATCATATACATGTTCAGATTGAATGGCCAAGTCAATTATTTCTCCAAACGTACTTATTAGGATACTGTTGAAGGCACACACATAGTAATGAAAACACTCATGAATATGCTGTGTGTTTCCAAAATTAATTTCTACCAACCTTAGCAGCATACATTTTGTTAAATAATTATTCCTATGTTTTGAGGTGCTCATGTAGTACTGCAGCTAATGAATACTGTAGTACTGTAAGTATCTGAATAAATAAACTTGCAGTTAAACTGCCATCTGATCACTATTGTGTTCTCAAAACCATTGCACATATGTCTTCACTGGGAAGCCAATTAATGGAGTTCTTCCATAATATATGGTATTAGTGACTTCAAGGGGTATCATATTTCTTCCTTTTAGCCAGTGTTTAACCAATGCCCACATGATGGAGGGAGCTAATTACCTAAGATGCTATATCTGTGGAACATTGATATATTGTATTTCTTTATATATATATATTATTATAATGCTTGCTATTTAATTGTGCAACACCTTGCAATATGAAGAAAAATAAAGCCTAATTTTGAAAGATACTGGACACTAGCACCTCCCATTGACTTCAATAGGCTTAGAGAATTATGTTAATATTTGTTTTATGTTTGTTGGGCAAACAATGAATACATTAAATTTAAAAGTATACAAAGTGAGATTTATAAAATGTAACATTTTGCCAGCAACAGGCAGAATAAAGTGTCTGAAGTGCAAAAATGTCACAGCTAACCCTTGGGTAGTTTCACAGATTTTATCATTGGGAAAAGGCATGTTTTGATGGTAAGACATTTGCTAAACACATACAACTCACCATTATCAGAAGACTTGGTCTTCACCCCTTCATCCCACTCCATTAATCTCCTAGCCTTTTTATCTCAGCCTCTGCACTGACTAATGCCACAAAGAAAAGCAAAGGGATGGTGCCAAAGAGAAACAATAGGTCCATTACTGAATAAGATAAATGTAGTGGCACTTCTGCTAATCTTAATTTTCTTAGAATTTAGTGAGGCTTCTTTTGTCACATCATCCATCAAAGACAGACCTTAGAGAGGGAGAAGTAAGCAAGTAAAAACATGATTCTTCATTTCAGGTATTTTGTGATTGCTTATTCGGTTAGGTTCAATCAATTGTTTCACTCTTCTTACCAACTATAAAATAATTTGTCACTTTTGAAGTTAATTTTAGTGTTCATGAAAGGACCAGCATTGGCAATCACAGAGGCTGGAGTTATACATATATTTTATTTATAGAACAGTTGCTGTATGAGCAATGGCAATTCAGGCTTCACCATGCTGCTTCAGTAATGTACTTCCACTTCGGCCTTGGGGAGCCAGTTCTCGTGGTGAAATCTAATATTGTGGCATTCAGCTCAGGTGAATTTCACATTATATAATCCACCTGTGGAATTCACTGCCGGAAGAAGCCATCAGGTCAAATATTGTCACAGGA
This sequence comes from Sternotherus odoratus, assembly GCA_032164245.1. Lineage (NCBI taxonomy): Eukaryota > Metazoa > Chordata > Testudines > Kinosternidae > Sternotherus > Sternotherus odoratus. Next base: position 58,702,175 of record JAVMKO010000008.1, read on the forward strand.
TCTCTAAGAGGATTGAAAGATTTTATGCACACTAATGACAATCATAGTTACGCAAGCTAAGATAATAAGTGTAATCAAATTTAATGCTTCAGAGAGTACACATTGCATGCAGGGGCCAAAAAGAATTCATCTCCATACACTCATCTCTTATACTGCATCATTCAACTGTCTGGAGATATAATGGGGCAGGAAAAAGGAGTTTCTTCTGAAGCCTCAGTCTTTGTCTGCTCTCATAATGGGGCAGGATTATATATGTCAATGGTCTGATATGTAAAAGAGGGAAGTTTATCTATATTTTATTTCTAAACATGACAAATGAGGAAGACAGAGGACCCCTACAATTCAGAGCAAATGGTTTGCATTAGATTATTATTTAGTCTTTCTATATTGTATTCACTATTCTGCGTAGTATAATTACAATCCCCTGGTTAGTATATCTGCTTATAAATTCTCCTTGGAGTAGGTCCTCAGTTGATGTACATCAGCAGAGCTCAGTACGCTTAATGGAGCGACAATAGTTTACACCAGCTCAAGGTGTAGCCCATCATTATTAAACCCCTTCATTTTCTGATTCATATAATAAGAAACCTCTACAAATGTTTGAGATCAGGGCATCACTTCACAGCGTGGACAATACATTGAAGATGTAGCCACTGATACATTTCTCTGTTTTATGCCAGTCCTTATTGCTCACATTTGAGGGTACTTACTGCCTGCCTATCCTACTGACTGATATTTCAATATACACCTTAGACTGAGGGAAAACATGCATGTATAAGAAGTTCCATCCTAAAGTACTTTGGATTCAGAATAGGATTTACTTCAGGTGTCCAGATATTTTGACATCTTGACCATATCTGGTGAATAATCAGTATTATTCATTTCATTTATTTGTTCTCTATCAAAGGGAAAAATTCATGTAAAATAAATGTAAGCTAACCAACATCTTGGTCAGATAAGACGTTTTAAAAGTAAACCCAAGTGAAAATTTTCTGTGAAAATTGAGGACTCATTATTTAAATTATTCTGCTACAGCCATTTGACATCCTTAGCCCTAACCCGTTGATGATATACATTGCAAACCTGGAGATTTTGTCTCCTCTTGATCCACATCCTGCTCCCACATACACGTCCCAATAGCATTAATGTAAATACTCCACAACTTGCTAACATTCAGTTTTGAAAGTCATCTATACCTGATACAGTAGACTCTCGATTATCCAGGATGATAGGGAAAAATAATTCTGGTTAATAAAATCCCAGATAATCACCATCCATAGGAAATATGGGTAGTGGGGGTTGATTCACCAGCCATCCTGCACCGGGGGGAGGGGGTGTTGGTTCACTGGATGCCCTGCGCCCTGGTAGGGTTTTTTTGTGTGTCCGCTTAGGGCGGCAGCAAAGCCAGAGCTGGCCCTGCGAGTTGCACATATTTTTTTTTGACATCCTGGTTAATCCACATCCTGGTTAATCCAATCCTGGATAATCGAGAGTCTACTGTATTACTATATTGATGCCTCATTTCCTTTATCAAGGTTTTGGGACTATTTTTTGTTTAAGATCAGTAAAAAGACTCCCATTGTCTTCATTGGGATCTTACTGTCTTGCTGAGTTGTGTGACCAAGCTCAAGAGGTTGATGGGTTTTTTTTAAATTGGTGCTTTTAGGCTCCTAATCTATATTCATCTACTTAAATAGTGGCTTAATTTTCAGAAGTGCTTCAAGTGTCCCTTTCTTTGGGCTCAGTTTGCCCCTTTTCAAGCCTCCATTGTCTCCACAGTTTCTTCTCCCCAGGTTTCTCTGCTTTCGGAGATCTCCTTTCAAGGTTCCAGATGAACTCTGCCCTTCAGCCTTATTATCCTTAATTGCCTAGTGTTTCCAGCATTTCTCCTTGCATTTCTGGTGAGTATGTCTCTAGTAACATATAGCACTGCTGGAAGAGCTGCTTTCTGTAGCTACAGACAGGTAGAGGAAAGGAAAGGGAAGACATTGAGGAAGTTTATAATCTTTCTACGGACTCTGGTCCATGGCCCTATTTTGTTTTTCCTGGCCCTCCCCAAACAGTAAGCACGCACATGTGCATTCTAGCAGGTAGCTCAATAGCAGAAGGGCCCGATGGTACAGTCAGGGATAGGGAATAGTTTTGAGTGGAACTTTCTGGGGGAGAGGGGAGTTGCAGAAAACACCTCCAGATATTGTTCAAAATTATAAGGTATTGACCGTGTGCTGGAGAGAGGTTTAACTGTTCCAGTTGTACAGTATCTTTTCTACAATCTGATTATATATTATTTTTATGAAATTACAGGCTAAAATAAATTCTCATGAAATAGCTTACTTCGGCCATTTTATTCTTCTTTTTGTCCTGAAGCTCTGGGCAAATCTAACAATCTTTTGAAATTCAGACAAGGAGGAATTGCTTGCTTTTTAGGTCCTGGTTTGTGATAGCACTACTCTAGCCCCTGAAGTGTGCTAGATGATTTACAGATGCCTACAAATAAGTTCCATGTCCTGTGGGACACACAATCATATCAAAGAACAAACAGATAAAGGTGGGAAGAAGGATTGAAACATAAAGCCAGGTGATTGGGAACTGGAGTGTGACTTGGTAGTTCTGCTTTTTGAAGGAAGGTGGATTTTCTAATAATGATATTCCTTATGTTTGAGTAGGGTTTAAAGGCTGTCTTTTAAGAAGGAAGTTGAAAGAGAAGGGGAAAGGGGGCAGCATGGGGGACTGGGTCAGAAGTTACCTTCCATGCATATAGTACAACATGAAAGAAAAGAATGGAGTAAGGACATGAGGGAGACCTCAATTGTTTGAGAGGCTTGAGTGGCACAAAGGTAATGCCTGGAAGTAAAATGAGATAAGATTGGGAAGATAGAAGCTAAGTTGGAAGAGGACAAGGAGCTTTAATGTGTTTGGTCAAAGCTAGCAAAAGGCCAGATATGATTTGAGTGGTGAAAAGGGTACATGGTTTTGGGCTGGCATTTTGGATGGTGGAGAGGGAAAGGTGAGTCTGTATGTAAACATCATTATTTAAGATGGCATAGTCTACAGGATAGGTCAACTCATTTAAATAAAATGCTGAAGTAAAATACTGAGTCTGACCTCACTTACACTGATGTAAATGAAGAGTAAATCCACAGAAGTTATTGGAGTTACACTGGTATAAAAGAACAGAGGTCAGAATCAATCCACACAACATCATTACCATTATAGTATTAAATAGTAATTCAATATATTTCTTAGAAAGCAGAAAGCATCTCAACAATTACAATAACACCAGGGCACATATTACAGTTTATTAAATTCACTATAGAACAATAGGATCTGGCAGTAAGTACTTACAAAGACAGCGGGCTAATTTGGCTTCTAATGGTGATGCTTCCACATCCCAGTTAAATCCAACAGCTCTTGTGTCAAAGTGTTATAAGCTTGACACAAGCCTCGGCATATCACTTGCCCATATCGTACCTCTGCATATTGTAATGACTGAACTTTTCAACTAAATTTTAAAATTAAGGTAAAATAACCCATGTTTCATAAGCCATATGAAAAGTATTGTCCCCCAATAGTGTTTTGGCCATGTTTTGTCTTCCATTTTGCTTCCTGTATTGCTACAATCAGGTACTGTATTTCTCAAACTTAATTATGAAAAAGAATATTTTTAGAAAATCATTTTGTATCTTTATTTGTGTGGTCCATTTACTCTTAAGTCACTATTTTTGTTTACTCAAAGAGCATTTTTACAATCCCCAGCCCCCAATATTCAGGGTCTATGTGTTTAATATAGTAAAAAAAATTAAAAATATTTCAATAAATACTTACTGAATAGGTACCATAATAATACTAAAAATAATAATTAGTCATCACTTAGGGCCTGCCTCAAAGCATATTCCTGTCAAAGGGATTTCTTCCATTGACTTTAACTGGCTTTGGTTCAGGCTTTCTGTAGTACTTGTCATGTTCACAGTATGTTACATATATCTAGTTAATGGCTTTGGGAAAGGCAGATGGACAATGCACAATATGTGTATCATAATTTATATATAATATTTATATCAGAGAGCCTACTGTAATTTAATTTCTAATCTAACCTGTATACCAAAGTTGTCTGTAGCCACAAACATTTCCTCTAATATAAATGGGAGGTATCTGTAGAACAAGAGAAGAATATAATTCTACTGTTTGTGTGGACAATATACATATATGTGGGAGCTATATTAATCCTCTCATGCCACCAGTAATCAGTATTCCTGCCACTGTAAATAGACTTCACACCAGTAAAGTTTAAATTTCAGCATAATGGTATGAATTTTATTAGCCGGACCTTTTACTTAAAGGTAGCTTATTATGGTGACCAGATGTCCCGATTTTATAGGGACAGTCCCGATTTTGGGTTTTTTTTTCTTATCTATTACTTCCTGTCCCTGCCAGCAGGTATATGGGATCTTGGGGAGCAATTACCACACAGGTGGGGTGCAAAATAAACTTTATTAAGAAAATGCAAAAACAGGGAAAATTTAATAGTGAGGGGTATGGGGTTTGTTGAAGTAGACAATTGGAGAGGGGTTTCTTTTAGTACAGTAAACCCTCGATTTAACGGACCCCGATTTAACGGACTTCGGATGCAACGGACAAAATTTCCCGATGCATCCGAAATCCGTTATTGGGGGCTGCCGGCTCCCGCCCCGGGGAGCCGGGCGGGAGCTGTCAACCCGGCTGCCCGGCTCCCCGCAGAGGGGAGCCGGGCGGGTGGTCTGACAGCTCCCGCCCGGCTCCCTGAAGAGGGGAGCCGGCCGGCCGGGTTGACAGCTCCCGCCCAGCTCCCCGGGGCGGAGAGCGGGGCGGGAGCTGTCAAACTCAGGGCGGCGGAGTTGACAGCTCCCGCCCGGCTCCCCGCAGCGGGGAGCCTGGCGGGAGCTGTCAAACCCCCACCCCCCCCGCCCGGCTCCCCGCAGCGGGGAGCCAGGCGGGGGGGGTTCACAGTTCCCGCCCGGCTCCCGGCAGCGGGGAGCCAGGCGGGAGCTGTCACCCCCCCCCATACCCCGCAGCAGGGAGCCAGGCGGGGGAGGGGGGGTTTGACAGTTCCCGCCCGGCTCCCGGCAGCGGGGAGCCAGGCGGGGGGGTTGACAGTTCCCGCCCGGCTCCCGGCAGCGGGGAGCCGGGCGGTGGAGTTGACAGCTCCCGCCCGGCTCCCCGCTGCGGGGAGCCAGGCGGGCGGGCTGACAGCCCGGCAGGCGGGAGCGGGGGGGTTTGACAGCTCCCGCCGGGCTCCCCGCTGCGGGGAGCCTGGCGGGTGGACTGACAGTTCCCGCCCGGCTCCCCGCAGCGGGGAGCCCGGCGGGAGCTGTCAACCCCCCCCCCTCCCCTGCAGCGGGAAGCCAGGCGGGAGCTGTCAACCCCCCACCCGCCGGGCTGTCAGCCCACCTGCCTGGCTCCCCGCTGCGGGGAGCCGGGTGGGAACTGTCAACCCCCCCCCCCCCCCCCACGCCTGGCTCCCCGCTGCGGGGAACCGGGCGGAGGGGGGGGGCGGTTTGACAGCTCCTGCCCATGATCAATAAAACCTCTATATAAGGGACTAATTCGGGTGAGGGGGTGTCCGTTAAAGCCAAAAGTCCTGTTATTTAATGATTTTAAAAAAATATTAAATAACGGACTTTCGGCTTTAACAGACACCCCCTCGCCCGAATTAGTCCGTTAAATCGAGGTTTCACTGTAAATGGGATAGGGGGTTTCAATAGTGGGGTACAATACAGTTGGTAACCAATTAGCACTGAAGTATAAATGTAACAGGTAGCTAACAATTTCTATGTAAAGAGTGTGTCACAGCAGCATATAACCAACTAACGGTATGGGTAAAATTTGTTAAATAACCAACAATTTTAGGTAAAAATGTAAATGTAAAATGTGAGGTGTGTTAGAGAGAAAAGGGGTAACCAATGGGGTTTTATGCTAGAAAAAGAGAGAGAGAGAAGACAGGCTGTACGTTGAAACAGCAGATAGGGAGAGAGAGAGAGAGGAAGAAAGTGGTAGATAGGTAAGGTTGGGGGATGGGGGAAGAGGAGCACGTGGTGGAGGGAGATTTAAACTCAGGGAGACACAGAACAGACAGGCTGCAAGTTTAAACAGCAGAGAGACAATTATACAAAACACAGTAAAATCTTATCTATGATTTAACTTAACCAAAACTACACAAATTAGCAAGTAACAAAACACAATGCAACAATTCTTTAAGGCTAACTTACAGGGTACAATGCAAGCAATTTCCTAAACCTAACTTAACTACAGCTATGCAAAATGAAATTACAACTTATCTAGACTAAAAGACAAAATCTAACCTAATGGGTGCACCTTATACTAGGGGTAGTTTCAGAGGGCAGGGTGGTGTGTGCCCAGGTACAGTCCAGGAAAGCACAGGCTTATTTCTAGCAGCAAAGGTGCTGCAAAGCAAGGAACAGATTACAGATACAGACCAAGGAGTTTAAGAGAGGTTTTAAGACACAGACCAAGGTTTAGTTTAAGTCTAAGAGAGGTTTTAAGACACAGACCAAGGAGTTTAAGAGAGGTTTAGTTTGAGTCTGTGTGTTGGGGAAACAGAGCCAGCAGCTAAAGTAATTAAGTATAGAAAGTTTCACAGAGTGATTCTCACCAGTCCCCAAGGCAGCAGCAAAGGCAGAAGCAGCAACAGCATCAGAAGAAGCAAGGAGGGCTCGGCACGGTCTTGATAATCAGGAGGTCTCTCAGGCAGCAATTCGTTCTTCGTGGGGGGGGGTTAAAACGGGGGTACGCTCAAAAATAAAACGAGAGCGGAGAAAGGACCCCCAGAACCCCTGGCTGATCAGACCAGGTAGCAATGCAGGAACCTTTCTGATGTTTGTTTCAAAAATGCCCGTTCTTAAAGGCAAACTCAGGCAGTTTCCCCGCCAGTAATCGTGATAGGCTCCTTCTGTCACAGGGGAGGAGTTACAGGGAAAAACTGCAGGTGAGCATAGAGACATGCCTGGGCAGAGTCCTGGACCATAGGCGTGAGTTCCACCTCATGACTCAAAAGCACATGAGGCCTATGACTCATGCCCAGGATCTCAAAAACACATTAGGTCTTACAGCTTTGGACATTGCCTACCCTACACCGAGCCCAGGTTTAACAAGGTGATAACAGAACCAACCCTTTGAACAGGGCAGTTGTTCCACTTAGCACGCAGCACAAGTGGCCATCCCTTTGAGAAGGGCAATGTCTCTTGGTAAACAACTTAAGGGGCCCTCCCTTTGAGAAGGGCAGTGGCCCTGGTAAACAACTTAACAGCCAGGGAGGGGCGGCCACAGGAGAACAAAAACAAAATGGAGTAAGGGGACAGCTGTAAGAAACAAAATGGAATAGGGGGAAAGCTGTAACATACACTTCCCATCACCTGTCCCAATTTTTCACACTTGCTATCTGGTCAAACTGTAGCTGATATACCATATATCCTGGCAAAACTGAGTGATTAAAATGCAAAAGAAGGTGCATGGAAGCACTCACGGTGATTCATAATGGCAGATGTCCATGAGTGGCCAAAGAAGGGGTGGACTGGGCTGGGTGGAAAAATACCTTGAAGTGGGAAAACAGCCATCTCTCTCCTGCCACTCAATGGCACTTAAGGTCGAATAGAAGCAGAAATGTTGTAACTCTGTGCTCAACATGAATGCCACAGCAGCTTATGTCAAGGGAGGTTGTCTGGTAATGGAAATAAATCATTGTGTTGCATATGTGCAGAGGAAAATACTGTGATGGAAAGGCAGAAAATAAGATGTTAACTAGACTGGACTTGGAAGTGTAAATTGAGCTGAAGTGAAAAAGGCAGAAGTGAAATTAGCTGACTTAAGAAACGGAGGCATGTAATACTGAAAATGTAAAGCAGAGAGTCCATCCTTCAGTAGGGTAGGCAGCTTAAATGAAATGGAGTTTTCCTGGCTATTGCTCTGTGGGTGCCCATCCAAATAACTAAAGACCAACATAGTGCATCATTAATATAATACAGCTCTTCATTTGTCTGCTAGGTGATATCTGTGCTACAACTAAGAAGGCACAATCTAGAAGTTAATATTAAGAATGGCTCACATATTAACAGTTTAGCTACTTTTGTTACAAACATGATCAAAAGATGGATTCAATTTTGCCCTCATTGTACTCAGAATATGGCTCAGTCTGTTTCATTTGGTCAGGGTCCAATCCTGCGATTTACTGAGCACCCTCAACTCCCATTGATTTCCCCTACTGCACTCTGCATCTTGTGTGAAGAAGCTGGGACCTTGCATGACTCAGCCCTGAAGCAGTAGTTTTCAGAAAATTAAAGTGGAACACTTGGATGTTAGCTACTAGGCTGATTTAATATCTAAAGCCATGTGCAGGCAGGATTATTTGGAGTGGAAGGAGGGAGAAACAGAAAAGGGAACTGCTCTCTTAATAGAGGCAGCATTCACTGGCTGAGGCATTTTTGTGTGTCTGCCATTATCAAAACCAGTGTTGTCCTATTCTTCATACTTCCCATATTATGTATAGGGGAAATCCTGGACTCAAAACACTTGCTAGACTGTCAGTGTAAAATATAATTTAGTAGTCTAAACAGCATTTTAGCAACTGCTCCAGGAAGCTTTAACGTCAGCATACGTGCATTTGCTAGGATTTTGTTTTACAAAGACAAGGATTATTGCCATCCCTATGGTAATTACTTTACTAAATACTGCAGGCCTGTTTCTCAACTGCATTATACCTCATGTAGTCATTTGATACTGTTTAAATCTGTGGTCCCCAAACCATGGGGCACACTCTGTCTTTGGGGGGCACATAGGAACATTTGGGGGCACGTGGTGGGGCCCAGGCCAGCACCCACAGGGAGCAGGGAGGGAATACTGCACCCAGACTCACTCCTCCCCCAATCCCGTACAGCCCTCAGTCCTTTTCCACTCCCAGATCCATCCTCAATCTGCTCCTCTCCTAGCCCCAGTTCCACTTTGTCCTCGGCTCTGCCCCCAGCCCATCTTTGCCCTCATTTCCTCTTTGATCCCAGACTAGCTCTGCCTCTGGCCCCAGCTCCTCCCCTATCCCCAGGTCCACCCTCAGTTCCACCTTTAGCCCAAGCTCTGCTGCTGAGGAATCCTTAGACATGCAGTAATGGAGCAGGAGCATGGACAGATTACGCTAATGGTAATAAAGGAGCGTGACTGGAAAGGTTTGAGGACCACTGGTCTAAATGGCAGCACGTGTCGAATTTTGCTCTAAATTTGCACAGGAGTAAATGACTTACACATGGTGAAGGCTGTGAAGAAATGAGTACAAGGTAGGTATAAATCCTACCAAATCTTTGCATGGTATAAAAGGGTACGTAGGGTATCAGGAAAATGATGCCCTGTATTTCAAAATCTGATTTTCTTCAAAGCCACCTTTTCCTCTCCTGTGGTCCGAGGGCTGGTTGAGGGCCGACTCAATCCTTATTGCAAGCTACAGCAACCACAAGAGTATTCTAATTTACACCAGCTAGAGTGGTACCATTGGGGCCATTCTACCAGCCAGTGATCAGCACAACACATTACACTCTAGCCCATTTCCACCCAGCTCCAATATGACCTCTGCAAATTCAGGGTGGGAGAGGAATCCTTAGTTGCCCCCTAGAGCAATGTTCATGACTCTGTGCAGCGCCATGGCAACGCAAAGTGACCTTACTCAAGCACTGAATACCATTTTTATGACATTAACATTGTTAAGTTAAATGGTAGAACATATATTTAATAGTTTTAAGGAAGAAATCAGAATCTCCATATTGAGAAATCAGTCCATTATTTAGAAGTTTCACATTTCCAAGGTTATGCAGTTGTTAAGGCAAAAAGTTCCATATTGCTTTTCTAACCAAGGCTGACTGATTAAGGGTGCTGGAAGGAATATGTTTTCCTTCTAGAATCTTAATTAGGTTGACTTTAACTCACGACAGGAGATTCTGCCAGCTGTCAGCTACTGCTTGGATCTCTTACTAATTAAAACTCTGAGGAAGCCTATTAAAGGTGTTCAAAAAGCCAAATCTCCCTTTAAAACATCTTCTGCACTGCAACAAAGATTGGATGACAGTGATATCCCAGCTCAGATACCTTCCCTTTTGCATTCTTCACTGGAAATAAGCCAGGTATGCTTTACCTGAATTTATACCTTGTTCACTCCATAGCCCTTACCTGTCATCTTTCTGTGAATGGATTGAAATTAATCTATCAGACTATTTTCTACTAATATTTAACTTTAATATATTTCAGACATTCAGTCCCTCTGAAGTAATAAATATTGTTGATGTGGAAATATTTGTGAGTTTAATTTTGAAGTATTATTACCCAGGAATTTTTAGCATTTTGAACAATAAAATAGACAGTATTGTGAGTATCTTGGCATTCTCACACCAAATGGCATTACTGTCACACTTTGCTGTTGTCAACTATATGTGGTGACAATCAGAACAATTTCATGTTTGTGAATATAGTTTCAGAGTTTGTAGAGGTCAAGAAAACAGGGAGACTGTGGGATTTCAGGAGGACACAGATATTGGATGGAGCTGAGGCAAACTTCACTTCTGAGTGGACCTGCATCTGAGCTAAACAAGAAATAATCCCCCCTCCACATACCTGACCTATCTTCTTTGTGAAGTAGGGAAGCAGAGACTATGAGAAATGCTGTGGCATGAGAAGGGCAGAAATGCCTTCATACGGCCAGTCTCACCTGATGACAAAATACAGTTCTCCTATTTATACTGGAAGAGTTCAAGGTTTCTGGAATTTAGGAATTAAATCCATAGACCTAATACCATAATTTAAAGTGATATTTGGTTACCCAAGAGTGAAAATGTGACATTATTCTCTGTGGAATAAATGTGAATTACTAGTATAACTTTGTCAAGTTTTAGTTAGTCATATTGTATGGGTGAGTAAACTACTGGAAGTAAGAATTTATCATGGAAATTGTGACCAGACCTTTAACAGTAGTGACCACAAAGAAAAATGTATCCACATTTTACATACTCATGTTGATATTTACTTGCAGGGATATGCACATTCTGAGAATCCCTTCTGCAGATTTTGTAGGTCTGGTTAATAAGGGTTTTAAGATAAAAATTTATCTACAATATATGGGGTTAGCTGCATCTCTGTCCCTTTTCTGATCTCTCTGTGAGCACCCCTCAGATGTTAGGCCTCTTACCTTACCTGTCTTTGGGTGAAGCATTGTGATTCTCACACTCTCAGACTGGGACTCGGTTGTAACAATGGGATCGCAAGCTGCTTGGAGGGAGGAGTTCTCCAGGAGGCACAAGGAAGCCAGTCTTGTGCACATGTTTGAAATGCTGGGTGCAGTTGCAACTTCTCTGTAAATAGTTGTCTTAATAAAGCGCCAGTTTTGTTTTAGAAACATGGAATCTTCCATGTACCACTTTCTAGGTAATAACATGAGAACAATGGTAGGCCATATGCGTGCACACAGGGTGTGACAGGTGTGCCCAAGCACAACCTAATGCAGGGGTGGGCAAGCTTGTCCTGCCCAGCACACCTGCACTGCTGGCCAGGGAGGCGCCCCGTGGCCCTACCCCCACCTTCCGCCATTCCCCCGGAGCCTCAGCGCCCCGCGTCCAGGAGCGGCCCTGGGCAGCATTGCAGTGGTGTGGCACTGGTGGGCCCTAAGCTCCTACTGCTCGGAGTTGCATGGTAAAGGGGACAGGGCTGTGAGCTCTGGCAGGCTGAGTGGGAGGAACTTAGGCCCCATTGGAGCCACGCCGCTGCAGCGTTGTCCAGAGTCACTCCTGGATCCGGGGCGCTGAGGCTCCGGGAGACGGGGAAGCGGTGTTGTGAGGGGGTTGGGGGGTTGGATAAGGGGCAGGACGTCCCGGGGGTAGTTGGGGACAAGGGAGTGAGGGGGTTGGATGGGGTGTGGAAGTCCCAGGGGGGTCTGGCAGGGGGATGGATAGGGGTTGTGGCAGCAAGAGACAGGGAGATGGGGAGTTGGGTAGGGAGTGGAGTCCTGGGGAGTGGTTAGGGGTGAGGGTCTCTGGAAGGGGCAGTCGGGACAAGGTTGGGGGTTTGGATGGGTCAGGAGTTCTGGGGGGCTGTCAGGGGGTGGGGATGTGGAGAGGGGGGCGGGGCAGGCAGGGAACAGGGGGCTTGGGAGTCTCTGGGATCTGTCTGGGAGCAGGGGTGTGGATTAGGATCGGGGCAGTCAGGGGACAGGTAGGAGGTAGGGTCCTATGGGGGCAGTTAGGGTGGAGGGGTCTCAGGAGGGGACAGTCAGGGGAAAAGGAGTGGGGGGTTGGAGGTTTTGAGGGGGGCGGGAAGTGGGAGGGAGTGGATGGGGGTGGGGCTCCCTGGGTGCACACCCTAACAAAATATGCTGCGCACACCAATGGAGTAGGCTCTATGTATACCAACTACTTATTACCATGCAGGCCCATCTCAGGTTTGGAAATCTGTGATCAGTGAAACAGGTTGTCTTGAAACAAAATATTTTTATTTAGCAGATGGGAAAAAAGCATTGGGGTTAAAAGGATTTAAAAATAACAAACAACTGGCATGCATATTTAATAGTATTTAATCTGATATTTCACTACAAGCAAAGGGCAGGGCTACTCTTAAAATGCTGCATCAGCACAGCTGCACTGATGCAGCTGCACTGCTGTAGCACTTAAGATGCTGCTGTGCCAATGGGAGAGCTTCTCCCATCAGCATAGTTAATCCACCTCCCTGAGAGAAGCCCCCCCATCGCTAGTGATGTCTACGCAGGGGAAGAGGGGGGAGAGGTTAGGTTGGTATAACTATGTTGCTCACAAGTGTGGATTTTTCACACTCCTGGGTGACATAATTATACCCATATAGGTCTACAGTGTAAACTTGGCCTAAGTCTTATAGGGTTGTAACTGGTTGTGTCTGAGGGGGAGAGTGTGCAGTCTGTCTGAGTAGGAGGTCAAACCCACCATCTTAGAAGTCAAGTACATTAACCACAGTTTGGGTATAGATTTTAAACATGCAATTAATACATGTTAATTAATGTATTGGCCCTGTTCCATCATACCTATCTGAGAAAAGTGGGAATATATAAATGGACAGAGCTATTCTTATTGTTTTGAGATTACTTGCAAGGCTTTTTCTATTTTTTTTCCAGTAAATTCTTCAAATCAAAAATATATTTTTAAAAAATGTGGTACAGTATTTGGTGCTACTACTTAGTGCAATACATTAGCCTGCTAATATAGAGTCACAGGGGATGGATCTAATGCACAAAGTACAGATTTTGTATGGTATCACAATTCTTTTTACAGAGCGTTAAAGCCAAATTATATCATCAAACAAACAATATCAAAAAAGTGTCATTTAACAATGAGATATTAACAATGGGCAAATGAATTTAATCAAATCATTCATCTGAGTTAAGGTAAGATAACACAATGGTTGAAATGCCAGCAGAGCCCCTCTACACTGTCATTCCTACTGCTGCCGCCATCTATGAGAACAATGGCGGGGGAGAGGGCGGGTTAGAAAAGCACTCACAAAGTGGCTTGCTTACCAAAAATAAGAGGTAAACAAATTACATTCCCAATTTTAGAGTTTTGTACAAGTGTCCATCACCATAGTAGTAGGGTTCCTACAAGTCTATTTTAACAAGGTAACAGAATTTAGATGAGTCTGGTGGCATCTTAAAGAATAACAGATTTATTTGGGCATAAGCTTTCGTGAGTGAAAACCCACTTCTTCAGACACATGGAAGTTACGCCCAAATAAATGTTAGTCTTTAAGGTATCACCACAATCCTCCTTGTTTTTGTGGATACAGACTAACACAGTTACCCCTCTGAGAAGTTAGGTGACAGCATATAGATGTAGGGCTCTTCTTGCCTACTCATGCTGATATTAGGCGCTAAAATCCTGCGCAGAGCTGGAGATATATAGGCTGATTCATTCTGCCTACTGCTCAGGTGGATAATAATAGCTGCTAGCTAAGAATATAAAAAGATTGAGTGCCTTGCTGATGTAGGGGCAAAGGTTATGAGAAACTCATCTTTTCCTAGCCAAGATCATGAGAAAGCTGTCTGAATTTTATATTTTTCTGTTGTCATTTCTGTTAACAATAAAAGGAAACTGAGGAACAGGGCTGGTCCTAGACCAAATGGTATCCCAAGCAAGGAGTGTTTTTAATGCTCCTTCCCCTCCATTTGTTAAACTTTTAGCACCCTAGCCCAGTGCCCCCCGAGCCCGTCACACCGGGTGGTCACCTCGGTCGTCTGCCCCTAAATCTGGTCCAGCTCAGGAAGGGAACTCTAGTAACTTTTTAATTTGTTGGGAGTAAGATGAGACTGTTACCTCCTTATATACATGTATATAAATGTAAGCAGAACTAATTGGAAGTTGTTGAGGATTTTTAATTCTCTCTTTCCCAGTTGAAGTAAAGACGTTTTCCTTTTACGTTTGTAGCTATTAGTTTGGATTACCCTGGGTTTGTGCAGCAGATAAATGAAATTACTTTACTTTACAGGCAGTGTTGGGTTTTGAGTCCAGGCACATCTGTATCTTCATTTGAAAACCATCTCTTTCCTAATTAAACAGCAGAAAGAGAAAGGTAGAGAGATTGTTATTGGTAAAAGCATCACTCTAAGGCACTTGGCGGTGACATACATACTCATCCATTTATTCATTGATTGTTATCTCCTCGGGACAATAAAATAAACTATTCAAGCTCATTTAGTATAGCACAATCCGTCGCTCAGTGGTTTAAGAATTATTTTTAAGAGCTGTCACTTGGGAGTCTGTTTTGGTACCAATTCATTTTATAAGCACTGATATGTATAATAAAATTGTTTATAGCAACCACATAGGTTCCATGTAGCAAGTGCTAACCTTTATGGTATGTTGGGTAGCTCCAAAAATAGAGAACTTATCTTGCACTTTTAAAATCTAATTAAAATACATGAGTTTGGAGCATGTAAATAACTATGCCAATATCATCATTACATATTGCATGTGTTTGTCAATAATTAACCTGCAACACAGACTTTCTAAAATGATTTTTTTCTTACCATGTACAAGAAGGTGTTAAGAGTTTTCTTTCACACACCCTGCTAAAGCTCTGCCACTCTCCAGTCCCTTAGCAAGTTTCTCAATGCTGCAGATCAAAATAGGACTGTTATCTCACAAAAGAAACATTACAGCAAGCAGATTTTACCTTTTGACCTGCTACTGTAACACATAAGGTGTTATAAAAATAGCAGTTGCAAAAATCAGCAAGCTGCCTTGAAAAGACATAAAGTGATTTCATAGCACGCATGCTAGGAAGGAAAATATTAAAAGTAGACTATCAATTTATTTTCTATGTAAATTATTTTTGCACCACTTTGCTCACTGTTTTTAATCACTTTGAGATACATTATATAACTGGTAGAATCATTTTTAAGTGTGAGTGTTTGGCATAGGGTGACCAAACAGCAAGTGTAAAAAATTGGGACAGGGAGTGAGGGGTAATAGGAATCTATTTAAGAAAATGCCCCAAATATCAGGACTGTTGCTATAAAATTGGAACATCTGGTTATCCTAGTCTGGTACCACCAGCAGCTTGGGTTGTTAAAGTAGCATAAAGTGAATGAATTAAAAGCAGCGTAATAGATATATGGATCTCATGGTAATTTTTAAATGTCCCAGTACTCCATTCATTTCCCCCAATGCCAGAGTAGTAGCTAGAGAAATGCCACTGCAGCCACTTTCCTATCCTTCACTGATGTTGGTAAAAGCCTATGTTTGAGCTGTTTGTTTATATGGCCCTGTAAGAGAGACTTCCCCCCACTCTAAACTCTGGGGTAACAGAGTAGGGTCTCTTATATGCAAGACTAAATAACTGTAAGCTACTTTCTCAGCCTAAGTTAAATCTTTTCCCCCCAAAACCCAAACTCTTCCAGTTGGGGATTGGATCCAGCTGCCACCACTCAGTAATCACCCCATGACTATGGGGTGGGGTACCTTGACACCCCCCACCCCCCACCCCTTTAAGCCACTTGAGAGAGAAAAGAACTCAGGCTTCCAGCCACCACTTCTCCCCCCTGCTCTCAGGAGAGAGACTTAGATGCACAGACCCCCCTACCCGGGAACTGGGTCAAATCGAAAGCTAGGACAACTTTAAGTGAATAACCAAATGCTTTTTATAACAAAAAAAGGTTTAATAAAGAAAAGAGAACAAAGCATACACTTAATACAACTTCACAGATATAAAGCTTTCTATTTTGAGTCTTCTTGCATAAACCAGCCTAGCCCCTCCCCAGAGATTCCTCCCTCTCTCTCTCTCTCTCTCTCTCTCTCTCTCTCTCTCTCTCTCTCTCTCTCTCTCCTCTCTCTCTCTCTCTCTCTCTCTCTTCCCCCCCCCCCCTCTAAACGGTACAGTCCAGAGACACCAGGGATCAGATGCAAAGCTTATACAGGTACGATTCTACTTACAGTTCCCCTAAATTATGGATATAGGAGAAAAGGATTCTCCATAGCTGGAAAGAAGAGATGGGTAGTTGCCCAGAGCCAGGACTGAGGAGAACTGAAACTAAACCTCCCCCTCTGTCCAGAGGGACGGGAGCTCTTACGTCACCCCCTCTCAGGTTCAGTTAACCCCATACAGGTAAACCAACAACTCTCAAGCACTTCACACTTATGACAGGCCCACTTCACAAACATCATGAGTTCATCCTCTCAGTAATCCTGTGAAGTAAGGAAATATTATTATACCCATTTTACAGATGGGGTAAAAGACACAAAAACCCCTAGTCCTCTGAACATATGCATGCTTAACTTTAAGCACCTCGATAACCTGGTTTCAGTGGGGCCACTTAGGTGCTTAAGTGTTTACATGTACAATAAAGCTACTTAGCCCAGCAGGCAGTAAATGACTGTTGCATAGAATCTATAAACATTCACCTGCCAAATAAAATAAGAGGAATAATCATTCCCCATAAGAGATCATAAAAGGGGGAAATGGACTACAAGTCCAAGAGGCTTCAGGATAACATGAGTGCTCTTCTCGTGACAGATTTCTGGCAAAACCACAATCTTGTCATTGGATTCCCCGGATGCTGGAAGCAGAGTGAAACTTTCCTTATTTGTAAAGTCATCTCTGAATTTTGAGATGTTAGGACTGAAGTGAAAATCAAAGTGCTTTCAGCACACCAAGATATGGAAGGATGGTCTTGTGGGGTGAGGAACTGGACTAGAACTTTGGAAACATGGCTAAAATTCATACATTTACCACAGTTGCTACTGTCACCTTGGACAAGTTACATAGGTAAACTCTTATGCAAAGTCTCACCCTGCTTCCAGCATCAGGGGAATCCAATGACAAGGCCATGGTTTGCAAGAAATCTGTCATGAGAAGAACACATTCAGCCTATGAACAAGCCATGCCATCCCTTACTGCATCCTCTTGGACTCGTGGTTCAAATCCCCCTTTTATGATCTCTTATGGGGAATGAGTATCCCTTTTATTTTATTTTATTTGACAGGTGAATGTTTATTGATTCCGTGAAACAGTGATTTTCTGCCTGCTAAGCTAAGTAGCTTTATTGTGCATGTAAACACTTTAAAAATAGATTAATTTGCTTGGACAGTTTTAAAACAATAATATTTCAAATACAGAACATTTGCTAAATGTATAATTCATCTTTGTAGCATATAGCTCAGCCATTCCAGCAATGTTCACTTCATCATAATGTATGAGAATCGCCAAACAAAAAAATAACCTATGGTAAAATCCATTCTGAGGTTTAAAAAAAATTGATTCTGGAGCAATAAATAGATATATTAGGACTAAGGAATACTAAAAGGATTTGTGCTAGCCAATATTTTTACCCTCATCTTAATGCAAGATTACAGTATGGACATCGTTTCAGCCTGTGCCAATTTTACAAGAAAACTCTAAGTTCCTGAAAGTGTTTACTGAAAAATTCTCTTCAGAAATGTCTTAGCAAAATTAGTGAAGGAAGGAGGGGGAAGTGCTTCCACTCTTTGTTCTGTCTGCTATACCCTCTTCTACTTTCTCCTGCTCTAATTTCAAGTTAAAATTACCCAGTGGTCAGCCCTGTTAAAAGTGAATACAAACACTGTCATTGGGGGGCCAACTGTAACTAATCTATTTTAGCAACTTCCTAGGAGCCAGTGGGTCCCTTTGCTATTCTTCGTGTCCATCCAAGCATGTAACACTTTCAAAATGTACTAGAAATGCAACTGTACTAGAAGTCATCTACAGCTAGAGATGGGAAAATAACTGTTGTTTTGGTTTGCTGGTAATTCTGGAAAAAAACCACACACACACATTGTATGGGTGGATCAGAATTAAAAAGGATGTCAGTGAACCAAAGAAGTCTGTTTCAAGTTCAGCTTTGTATTGCATTATGTAACAGTCACAGAGAGAGAGAGAGAGAGAGAGAGAGAGAGAGAGAGAGAGAGAGAGAGAGAATATGACTTTTTAGCATGGTGTCTAGGGCACTCACCTGGGAGGTGGGAGACAATTATTGATCCAATGAATGTTGAATTATTTATACAAAGTGGGAATCCTAAAACATCAGGGTTGGAAGGGCCCTCAGGACGTCACTTAGTCCAACCCCCTGCTCAAAGCAGGACCAATCCCCAGCTAAATCATCCTGGCCAGGACTTTGTCAAGCCTGACCTTAAAAACCTCTAATTAAGGAGATTCCACCACCTCCCTAGGTAACCCTTTCCAGTGCTTCACGACCCTCTTAGTGCAGAATATCCAATATTCCCAATATCCAACCTAAACCTCCCCCACTGCAACTTGAGACCATTACTCCTTGTTCTGTCATCTGCTACCACTGAGAACAGTCTAGATCAGGAGTGGGCAAACTACGTCCTGTGGGACCATCCTGCCTGGCCCCATAGCTCCTGGATGGGGAGGCTCCCTCCGGTGCTTCCTCTGCTGTTCCTTCCCCCCACACCTCTTGCACAGTTACACCACCATGTGGGCAGCGCTCTGGCCTGCTGCTCCTGGCAGCCCTGCAGCAGCATGGCTGGCTCTGGCGGGGCTGCAAGCTCCTGCCACTCTGAGCTGTGTGGTATGGGGACAGGGCTGCAGGCTCCTGTGGGGCAGCGAGTCTAACTCAGGCAGGCTGCAGAACTGCCAGACATGCTGCTCTGAGCAGCCTGGTGAGGGGGCCGGAGCTAGGGGGTTGGATAAGGGGCAGAGAGTCCCAGGGGGGGGGGCAGTCAGGGGACAGGGAGCAGGGGCAGATGGGGCAAATACACTATTTATTTTTAAAAATTCCCATCTTTATATAGAATGGAGCCTCTTGAGTTGTGATGCTACCATTGGGGCATTGCCTTACTCAGTGAACAAGCCTGTAAGTCTAAGGGTCTGTCTACAATGAAATAAAACACCAGCAGCTGGCCCATGTGCAGGGCTATAAATGTCCAGCATAGATGTTCAGGCTCGGGTTGGACCCTAGGCTCTGGAACCTCATGAAGCAGGAAGGTCCCAGAGCCCACATGTATGGTGCAGTATTCTAGCCCCACACCCTGAGCCCTGAAAGCCAAACTCAACTAACACAGGCCAGCTGTGGGTATTTCACTGCCATGTAGATATACTATGAAGGCTCCTCAGTTCTGAGACACCAGATCGGCTAGCTAAAGCTAAAGAGAGGCACTGCATTTAACAAGTGGTATGGGAATTTGTCACCAATAGTTAATGTACTACAGAATTTTATAAAAAGGGAGCACTGCTAAAGTTAAGCTAAATAACTTTCAAGGAGAAATTTTTAGAAAACAAAAGTTACCTCAAATTACATAAGGCAAAAAGACAAATTATGCAAATTATATATGAAATGTTTTGAAGGTGCACTTTTAATTAACCTCCACTGTTAACTTGGAATCCTGTTATCCTAACTACTGATGTCATTAAACTGATGGCAAAGTAACTTGGTTTAATAAAAGCTTTAAAACCCTTTTTCGCATTGCATTATTGTCATCCTATTAGTGCTTTCATTAAGGAAAATTAAGTTTAAAATAAAAAAGAGAAAGAAAACAGTAAATACAGTTTATTTGTTCTTATTCTCTAATGTGAATGCATTTTAATTTCTTCTTTAGATATTGCTTGCAGTGGCTCTGGATTTTGTTTCATATTTAGTATGGCTGTGTGATTTCTTAAAGGAAGTAGATGTTTAGGTGAGAGAGTTGAATGAAAATCATAAAGCTCATTGGAATTAAGATATCAGTAATGATACTGCTCCTTTATCTTTCTGCCTAAAGAATGTGGGTGCCTATTGGTTGTTATGAATTCCAGTAGTGATGGTGGAGTCAACATTTGGATAAGATCCAGAAGGATCCTGTACTTATCCAAACATCTCAAGTGGTTGCTAGATATCTGATATTCATACATAGCTTCCTTTATTTCTTTGTTTACTATAAAAGGTGCAGTGTTGATGCACTTCAGACATTATCGTTGTTTCCATAGTGGAGATCAGTAGATTTACAATGATAACTATGTTAAGATCTCTGCTCCTACATCCCAGCATCAGTAGCTGCCCATAAAGCTCCGCTGCCCAGATAAACCCTAGCTAATCTTGTATACTTGATATTCCTCTCCCTGACTAAACTGATGCTCCTGTCCATGAGCAACACTATCAGCCTAATTTAGACAGCCTAGGAATCTTAGGGCTTTCTCAACATGTGAGCGGGACATGGCACCTGGCACTGGCCACTGTCGGTAGACAGGATGCTGGGCTAGATGGACCTTTGGTCTGACCCAGTATGGCCGTTCTTATGTTCTTATGTTCTTATGTTCTTATGACCTGGAAAAGTTACTATTGTTGAAATGGGTTTTGGCTTCTAGGATACTTCATTTTAGATCTAGAAGTGAATGGGGATGTTGTTTTTTATATTTATTTTCCTATTGTAGTTCTGTTATTTCCATTTCTGTCAGGAGATGCCCTGTTAAGCATTTATACTATGTGTTAATGTAACAACATCAGTAAGAGCTATCTTTTTTAAAGAGGGTAAGAGGACACTGTGTGGTGCAGTGATTGTAGGATTGTTAAACTAGACTCCCTTTTTGGAAAACCCTGTCTGTGTCTGGTAGTCAGAGCAGAGAAAGGATCCCTAAACTATGAAAGGTCAGAACTTGAGTCACTGATGTTATATATTTTCTTTAACTCACATGTATCACCTTGTGAGATTGACCTTTGGTGTTCTAAGTGGCCTGACTCAGGATGGTAAAAGTGAAGGTGGAGCTGGTCAGATTTTCTGTAGAATGATTTTCATCAGAAAATGTCAGATTGCCAAAAAGGGCACATTCTTGTCGGAGGTTCAACAACATCTTATTTACAAAACAAAACAAAAAGAAACAAAGTTTCTTAAAAGCAAAAAGTCATTTTGAAATTTGTCACAAATTATAATATAATACAATTTGATAGTGAAACAAAATATTTTTGAATGACCAAAGAAAAATGTTCCAAAACATTGATTTTTTTTTGGGGGGGGGGGGAGATTTCAAAATTAGATCTTTCATTCTGATTTGTAATTTTAAAAAATGAAATTACAGAATTCCCCCTGAAACCAAAATTCTGATTCCTGTACAGCTCTAGATGGAAGGCATGGCAGGGTTGCCAAGTGTTGCAGATCTCTTGTGACACTCATGCATTTGGCATTAATTTCACGCATTCCCACAGCACAGCTGTGATGTCACGCTGCAGGAATCCACCACCTTTGCAACTGGCAGCTTCCAGAGGCCACAGTGACACTACTTTGCCACTAGCTAGACAGTATGTGGTCTCTGTCTCCCTCTGCTGGATTACAATGGGAAAGGAACAGATAAGAGGAGTGACAAGCAGCAGTAGCCATGGATAGATGTGAGTGGCCCAGTACTAGCCATTTTATAGACTCCAACTCCACTCCAATACCTGTTCAGACCAGAACTTTCCTCAGACAGTCATGCTAATATCCACCAGTCCAGTACCCCAGGCACCCACCAGTGCCAGCCCACCTACCTACTGCAGTACAATCCAGCCACCGGTGCTAAATTTTGTGCAGCTGTATGCCCTGTCCCTGCAACTACTTGAGCCACCGTATGTTGGCCCAGGGTGGGAGGGCTGTCCTAGAAGACCTCTCAAGGTCCCTTCCAGCCCTACATTTCTAGAATTCTATTCTGTGACATGCAAACTTCAGGCATTATGTATTAATCTGACACCCCTGGGTGGGTTGTCTGCATCACAGATCAAATCCACAACTTTTGGTTCTAAAAGTTGGATCCTTTTCTGCCTGACAGCGAAGACTAAGGTCTCTTAGTGTGATGGCTTGTACTATCAGCCTCTGTAGTCCAGCTACTAGAGAGGGAAAGAGCAAAACATTGTATCAGCAAGAGTTACATAAAAGTTGTATAAAATGGCAGCTATTTATAGGCTTACAGACAGATACATTAATAGCCCAGATATCCAAGGGATTTGGAAGGTGAAGGGTGGAAGTAAAACATTATTTTCAGATTTCCATGGTTTAGATTTGGTTTAGACAAAGGAGAATGGAGTCTGAGCTGGTGCAGAATCCCCGCTGCCTCCTCACATTTTTCCCTAAGATTTTCCTATTCTTATCACCTCCCAAACCCTCTGAACTGTCTTAATATGTATTAAGAACAATAATCTACCACCATGATATAACCTTCCCTAATATCAAGACAGGCACAAAATACACTAACCCTTGTCTATTCTCCCCATCTCTTTCCATTGGTTTTTAACTCACTTGTTCACCTTGTCTAGGTGGATTGTAAGGGGCCGAGATAGTGTCTGTCTATATAATGTCTAATACAAGGAGGCCCTCATTCTTAATGGGTCTCATCTAGGTTCTGCCATAATACAAGTAATAAATAGTACTAATTGTTAGTAATTATTTCTGTCACAACCTATACTCATTTACCCCCATCAGGAACATTAAAAAATCTTGCATGTTTCTGTCTCTGCCTGTGAATACCCCAGTGTAATAAATAAATAAATTAAATTAAAGTTGTCTCTCTGTAGGACACAAAATAGGAGAGAGTTGTTTATCTAGTGGTAAGATCAGTGAGGACTGGAAGAAAGGACTATTCAGCTAAGCTTAGCCATAGAGTCATGCAGTTTCCTGACCCCTGAGTTTTGTGTTGAGATTCAGTTCATTAAGATTAAAAAAACCACACACAATGCAAAATCATGTGAACGCATGTTAATTTAATGTAAATCCACCAGAATCTGTCTGAATCCTCTCTTCCAAAAGCATGCCATGCACCAGCAGATCTTGGACTGACCTTGTTCACTCCATCCTTTTTCTGGAATTCAGGTCTCATTGCCAAATCTCCTTTGTTTTCTAGCAGGTCTATTCTTATCCATGAAGTCAATGATTACTCAGTGTGTAAAGTTAAGCATGTGCATAAGACTTTGCAGGATCAGGGCCTTAATACTTCCAGATATAGATGATTGTTTCATCCACAGATATGCTCAGAGACTATAGGTTGGGAAAAATTACCTTATTCTTACTCCATTCATTTCTCTGTCATCAAGGAAAACAGCCAAAAACTGTTCAGATTAACAGTGATATGCCTATATTATGCTTGTTTACCAGTCATTGGATTGTGAAAAATTTAGTACAAGTTCTACCCACGACTGGTATTAGTATGATATCTATCTATATATAAATTGAAATATATACACACATAGTAAATCATTAGCAAAAAAAAAATTGGTTTGAAATATTTTAATAATATGAAGGAATAGAACCAAAACATGGCAATTATGTTCCTTCTAAAGAGAAGATGATCTAAAAATGTAAGTTTCTTTTAAAATAGTCTGTTAACATGTATTTTTCACTTTGAGATTTTGGATTAGGAAAAGGTCACATGAACCACTAAAGTAAAATCACTATTTTTAAATCATTCTAGTTATTATCCACTTGACGGAAAATTGGTGTGTTGTCTAATACTGCAGATTTTGGTTTTAGTGGGAACAAAGGTTAGAATAAATGAAGCATCTATAAATAATGTGGTCAACATAAATATACTATTCAGAGATAATAGAATATAAGCACATTTAAAGAAGCATAAGAGGAAGGAGCATGATTTTGTATTAAGAATAGGATAAGATGTTAATTAATGTGATATGAACTTTGGATTGTATTACACTCTGATAGGGAAATAAAATTCACATCCTGTTAGTGTGAAATATGATCACAGTTGGTTTCTTTTAGTGGGTTAAATCTGTTCTTCTAAATTCTATACTCAGCTGCTGTTGCACTGATGTAAATCTCTCTCATTTCCCTCTGGAATTTTTGAGCATTATGTTGCATTAGATTCTAACAACATGCATTGTTGCTTTGTTCTTACTGAGCACAGGACAATGTTTTTATTACATTAACATCTATTAGCCTTTTATGCCATAGACTTTGCTGTATTGGTGTAAATTAACATTGTGGACTATTATTGTTCTTAGTGTAACTCATATTGTGGAAGGGGAGGGGGGAAGTAATGCTGACTGCAGTGATACAAGAGCATGAGTACCTCAGGGCCGATGGTTAGGAACCAGGACAAACCTCAAATTGGTTGTGAGTTTTATATTTAGAATTCAACAATCAATTATCAAGTGTAATAACCTTAATATAATAACCTTAATGTGAAGTCACAAATAATACCTTGGGGTACTCTGATTTTTCTCGCCACCTAGGTGACTGTACCTTTGTGATAGCTGGTCCCTTACACCAAGCATCAAAGCAATATTCAGGTTACTCCCAGTCTCAAAGGACTTGTCACTTATCCCAGGTAAATTGCACCTTAGATCTTACATCAAAGATAATGCTTAGAGCTAGGGCTGTTGATTAATCACAGTTAACTCACACAGTCAAAAATATTAATCATAATTAAAGTGATTAATCACAGTTTTAATCGCACTGTTAAAGAGACTACCAATTGAAATTTATTAAATATTTTGGATGTTTTATACATTTTCATATATATCTTGTATTCTGTGTTGTAATTGAAATCAAAGTGTATATTTTATTTACAAATATTTGCAGTGTAAAAATGATAATCAGAAGAAATAGTATTTTCTATTCTCCTCATACAAGTATTGTAGTGCAATCTCTTTATCCTGAAAGTGTAACTTACAAATGTAGATGTTTGTTACATAACTGCACCCAAAACAAAACAGTGTAAACCTTCAGAAGCTACAAGTCCATTCAGTCCTACTTCTTATTCAGCCAATCGCTAAGACAAACAAGTTTTACATTTACAGGTGATAATGCTCCCCTCTTCTTAGGGCACGTCTTCACTACCACTTTAATTCAACCTTAACGACGTTAGGTCGAATTAAACGTGTACCTGTCTTCACATACATGCCCTTAAAGTCGATTTAAAGGGCCCTCAAAATCGAATTTGTAACTCCTGCCTGACGAGAGAAGTAAGGCTAAAATCGACAAGAGCTGCTGCTGCAACTTTCTGTAGCTCTGAGGCTTGACTCAACTCCTCCCCCCTCCTTCTTGTTTCCTGTCCTACGGTCCCCCGGTCCTAATAATTACAAGCAACATCTAAAACACCACAAACAGCCAATCATCACAGGAAAGGGGGTTCGGGCCAGCTGCTTCTACCTAAGCCCCAGTACCTTCTTACACCATTCTGTCAGGCCACAGTTGCCAGGCCTGATCTCCCCTGCTCAGCCTGCCCCTTCCCCTGCACTGCTCCTCCCTCCGTATCCTTAGCTCAGGCAGCCAGGGCCTGCTCTCTCCAAGGCTGGAGAGAGACTGTCTGAGCTCCTGGCTCCCAGCCTTTTATAAAGGAAAGCTGGGCTGTAATTAACCCAGCCCCAGCTGTGGCTGCTATGCCCTCAGCTGCTCTTAGTGAAGCAGCCCTCCCCTGGGCTGCTTTAACCCTTTCAGGGCCAGAACGAGTGACCATCCCACAACAGTACCAATATGAGATTTCTAAAGATAGCTACAGAACTCGACCCAAGATTTAAGAATCCAAAATCTGAGAGGGACGAGGTATGGAGTGTGCTTTCACAAGTCTCAAAAGAGCAACACTCCCGGATGGAAACTAGAGAACCCGAACCACCAAAAAAAAAAGTTAACCTTCTGCTAGTGGCATCTGATTCAGATAATGAAAATGAACATTTATTGGTCCACACTGCTTTGGATGATTTTCAAGCAGAACCCGTCATTAATATGGACGCATGTCCCCTGGAATGGTGATTGAAGCATGCACATCTGGCACGTAAATATCTTGTGATGCTACAACAGTGCCATGAGAATACAAAGTTTTTATTATATTTATTTTGATTACAAGTGTTTGCACTGTAAAAATACAAAAGAAATAGTACTTTTCAATTCACCTAATACAAGTACTGTAGTGCAATTTTTTACCATGAAAGTTGAACTTACCAATATAGAATTATGTACAAAAATACCTCATTAAAAATGTAAAATTTTAGAGCTCACAAATCCATTCAATCCTATTCTTGTTCAGCCAGTTGCTCACACAAACAAGTTAATTTACATTTGCAGGAGATTATGCTGCCCTCTTGTTTACAATGTCAACTGAAAGTGAGAACAGGTGTTCTGTGTTGTGTTGTAATTGAAATCAATATATTTGAAAATGTAGAAAACATCCACAAATATTTAAATATTTATTCTATTAATGTTTGTTGCGGGGGTGCTTATCTCGTTGCCGGGAGAAACGAGGCTTCACACAGGTGGCTAGATGGAAAGTGGTGAGTTTATTGAGGGGAGCGGCATTACTGTGCTGGAGGCTTCCCGGGCAGCACTGCAAGGATACAAGATGTCTGACACACCCAGGTGATGTCCAGAGAAGAAGCCCAACCCAAAAAGGTGTGTCAGCACAGATATACCCATGCTCATTTGCATCTCATACATACTCATCTCATTAATAGCAAGCAGCAAGGTGATTGGTTACACGCTGTTCAACACTTGTTGATTACGCTGTCCTGCCTCAGTTTCCCCATTTAGTTTCCCACGCATTCGTTCTCACACAGACAGGGTAAACACTCACACAGCTGGGACACTTCCCAAACACACAACAGATAACAGGAATCCAAGGCCATTCTCAGATTAATACCACCATTACGCCCTCTCCTGGAGTTGACTCAGAAGCATAACTATGCCCCCTAGTGGTTGCCCATCACAATTTCTTCCGGTCACTACAATGTTTAACACTTTAATTGTGCGATTCGTCATGGTTACTTTTTTAATTGCTTGACCGCTCTACTTATAGTCAATCCTATAATAAACTATGTAAAGATTTACTAACTAGGAAAAGGAAATGCGAGATTTACAAGGGTAAGGCATGTAAACAGATACACAAATGAGTTATCTATAATATTGTATGTACACGCTGCAGTGTAAGCCCAGGATTACTGGAACTTGGGGTAGCTGTCTCTGCATTTTTAACTTAGGGCTTGAGCATCTAGACTCACTTATAACCCCAGGTTTGGGGTTGAATCCTAGGTCCCAGCCTGAGGCTCCAATGTCTATGGGTACCTTTGTGCAGCAAAGCCTGTGTCAACTGACGTGGACTTGTGGTGCTCAGCTGCAGGGCTATAGAATTGCAGTATAGACTTCTACGCGTAGGCTGGAGCTGGGCTCTGAGCCCCTCCCCACTTGTGGGGTCCCAGAGTATGGGATCCAGAATGAGCCTGAATGTCTGCACCACAGTTAAACAGCCCCTCTACCTGAGCCCTGCACATTGAGTTAGTTGGCACAGGCCAGCTGTGGGTATTTAATTGCAGTGTAGACATAGCCTGGGTTAGCTCTGAGGACAAGTAGCTGAGGATCTCTTGCTTTATCTAGAAATACCTATGCTTCTTGGACTCTGGAGGGCAAGAGATAATCAGTTCCTCCTTGTTAAGGGTTTTATTCTCTTCCAACCAGCTTTCAGCTGCAAAGCTCAGCTGATGGGAGGCATCACTTGCATATCTCGTCTTCATGAGTAGGAGGCAAAACAAAAACAAAAGTCTTTTTGTCCTCTTGTTGATGATATATAGGGAAATTCCAGTTCCAATGTCCCACAATAGTGGTCCTGGTATCAATGGAGCTTTTCTTTTAGGAAGGGGATAACACCTTTTATTGAAGATCAGCCTTTCATCTTAATTAACACCTCTCTCCTGTCTGTTCACTTACACAGTCATAGAGGCTCACAATACAACTGCTCAATGTGTGATACAAAATGCAATAGACTCCCGATTATCCGGGCGCGGGTTAACCGGGCTACAGATTAACCGGGATGTCTAAAGGGGTCGGTAGGGGAAGCCCCAAAGCGGCGACAGGCTGAGTCTTTAGCCTGCCGCTGCTTTGGGGCTTCTCCCACTGGCCCCTTATGAGCTTGGGTCTCAGCCTGCTTCCAGCCTGGGTGTAGGAAGCCCAGGCTGGCAGCGGGCTGAGACCCCAGCTGGCAGGAGCCTGGGGGGAAAGCCCAAAGCGGTAGCAGGCTGAGTGCTGAGCCCGCCACCACTTTGGGATCTCTCCCCAGGCTCCTGCCACTGGGGGTCCTGCCACCTGCCCCACTCAGCTCCCGCTGCCAGCCTGGGCATAGGGAACCCAGGCTGACAGTGGGAGCAAACTGGGGCAGGCGGCGGGACCCCAGCTAGCAAGGGGCCAGCCGGGGAAACCCCAAAGTGGCGGCCGGCTGAGTGCTCAACCTGCTGCTGCTTTGGGGTTTCCCCCGCTGGCCCCTTGCCAGCTGGGATCTCAGCCTGCAGCTAGCCTGAGTGTAGGAAGCCCAGGCTGGCAGTGGGAGCTGAGACCCTGGCTGGCAGGAGCCTGTGGGGAAACTCTAAAGCGGCAGCGTGCTGAGAGCTCGGCTGCTGCCACTTCTCAGCCCGCTGCTGCTTTAGACTTTCCCCGCAGGCTCCTGTCAGCGGGGTCTCAGCTCCCGCTGCCAGCCTGGGCTTCCTACAACCAGGCTAGCATGGGAGCTGACTGGGGCAAGCAGCAGGACCCCGGCTGGCAGGAGACGGGAGAGAGCCCAAAACGGCGGCGGGTTGAGCACTCAGTTTGTCACCGCTTTGGGGTTTCCCCTGGTGGATCCTTGCCAGCTGGTGTCTCAACTCCCTGCCAGCCTGGGTGTAGGAAGCCCAGGCTGGCAGCGGGCTGAGACCCCCGGCTGGCAGGAGCCTGGGGGGAAACCCCAAAGAGGCGGCAGGCTGAGCACTCAGCCAGCTGCCACTTTAGAGTTTCTCCGCAGGCTCCTGCTAGCCGGGGTCTGAGCTCCCGCTGCCAGCCTGGGCTTCCCACACCCAGGCTAACAGGGGAGCTGACTGGGGCAGGTGGTGGTCCCACCACCATCCCCACCCCAGCCCCAGGGCCGCCGGCGAACCCCCCCCCCCCTTTTTTTTCCCCCGTAGACGCTTGATTATCCGGGATTTTATTAACCGGGATTAAGGTTTTCCCGATTATCCTAGATAATCGAGAGTCTACTGTGTTATAAGTGAGATTAATGTATTCAGCAACTCACAAGCCTTCAATAAAGTGTAGACACTAAACACATTTTTATAATTCTAATAATATAATAATAATTCTATAATTCTAATTTTAACAATACTAACATACAGATGTGACAGATTGATCCCAGATATATATTTGTCAGTGTTCAGTTGAGACACCATGATCTTGGCAGCTGCTGGCATCTGGTCTGCTGACATCATATGCGTTTGGAATCTAAAACAAGAATCAAATTCATCCCTGGTGTAATCTGGAGCTACATCAGAGATGAATTTGGACCATAATGAGAATGCAGCAGGAGGCTGTTTGTATTCACAAAAGGCTTTCAGAATCATAGAGATTTTCACTGCAAACATATTCCATGCTGCTAGAAATTAACAAAAACCATGAAATGAACTATTTCTGCTTAAATTATTTCATTGTTCAACGAAATGCGGCTTGACCAATTTTTTTCTTTTTTTACTTTTCATTTTCCCTCCTTTGTTAACATGAAATGCTAATGATGACTTGTAGATTTCTGACTACAATTAAGGCTTTTAAAATGTCTACTGTAAATTGTGAATCCCACTCCAAACATTAATACTGAAAAGCTTTCCCTTTAAAGACTCCTCTTTTCACAGCTTGCTTTTGTATTTATGTAATATAGAAGCTGGGGAATCGCATTTTCTCTACCAACAATATCATTTACTATTCAACCTAACACGATGACTATTTTTAGAGTTGAAGCAATATGGTTATTTTAGCTTCCTTGGTTTTTTATGCATTGGTGAAACAAACACAGAATAGGAATAATGTTTAAGTAATGCAGCATAGCCAGAAGGAAAAAACAAAAAGCACTAAATAGGCGTTTGTGGGTCCTGTAAAAAGAGTAGCTCTTTCCTGTGGAGAAATATGAGTTTAAATAAATGAGGTTTTAGTGTCCAGAGTACATTACATATCACATATCACATTATAAGGTAGGGTACAGCAGAAGCCAATAAAAAGCCAACTTTTGCCAACCATCATCATCACAGTCACCACAAACATATTTTCTCCTGAAGACTCCTTATTGCCTTTCCCATTCCTGGTGGTGCCTCACTCTTTGGCTGGTTGGGTTTCTGAGGGCTGGACTATGCTGGACTACACGGGGGGCTTGACATAAGATACACAACTTCAGTTATGTGAATAGCATAGCTGAAGTCGCAGTATCTTAGGTCAACTTACTTATACTAAGTTATAGTTTCCTGGAAACTCCCTTTGGAAAACCCATACTTTCAGATACTTACAACTAAGCAACTATTAACTTCATCACCCTAAACCAGTGGGTTCTCAAACTTCATTGCACTGCAACCCCCTTCTTTCAAAAACAAATTACTACATGACCCCAGGAGGGGGGACCAAAGCCTGAGCCCACCTGATCCCTGCCACCCTGTGGGGATGATGAGGGAGGAGGGAGCAAGCCAAAGCCAAAGAACTTCAGCGCCAGGCAGGGGGCCTGTAATCTCAAATCCACTGACCAAGGCTGACACCCTCAGGCTTCGGCCCCAAACAGGGAGGGTGTTGGCTTCGGCACCTGGCCCCAGCAAGTCTAAGATAGCCCTGGTGACCACATTAACATGGACTCCCAACCCACTCTGGGATCCTGACTCGCCGTTTGAGAACCGCTGCCCTAAACATTCCATGCTCCCTCTTTTTCTTTTAGCAAGTATGGGCCCAGCTTGCATTAAGGAATTCTGACAGGCCGAAGATTCCCCTGTGCCCCCCAAAATATAAAACATGAAGGACCTGGGCCAAAGGAGAAAGGGCCAGTCTTTGGGTTGTTGAGATCTAGGGGAGGGAGCGGGAAGAATCTAATATCAGAGGTGTGGTTACATTTCTTCCTGTTATGTCCCTGGGTAGGATGCGCTCAGCTGGAGTGGCAATAGTCCAGGTCTTGTAGCAGGGGAGGATCCCAAACACTGCTCGGAGAGGAGTTGAAGAGAGTGCATGAGCTCCTGCAAGTCCTGTTAACTTGCAGGCGGATAGAGCTCCTACACTGAGAATCATACAGACCATTCTAAGTACTGACAAGGATCAGACAGGCAAACGCTGAAAGACAGAGGATGATGAGATATCTTACATAGATTTGGGAAGGGCTTATACCTATCCAAGTTATTAGACTGGGGACAGGTTGCTCCTTTGGGACAAATAACCCAGCCTGATATACTGAATTTTTTTATTACTCTGTTAGATGAGCAGAAAAAAGTATAAAATGTGTATGCCTTAGCCTGCAGTATGTCACATACCTCTCAGTCTAACATGCTAAGGCATCATTACTGAAGGTGCTGTATTCTCTTTCATATTAAGAGATGTGGTGTCACTCTGACAAGGAATCCAGAGGTGAGTAGCAACTTCTATCCCTTCACTCATTTTACAATATAGGGCACCCCATGTGCCACGGAATCTTCTCTAGGTTAATATGGTCTCTTTTAAATGGGAGTGGGCAAACATTTTAGCCCGTGGGTCACATCAGGGTTGCAAATTTTTATGGAGGGCCAGATAGGGAAGGCTGCGCATCCGCAAACAGCCTGTCCCTGTCCCCTATTTGACACCCTCCCACTTCTCACCTCCTGACAGCCCCCCCCCCCGGACTCCCCCGCCTATCCAACCCCGCCTTACTCCCCGTCCCCTGATTGCCCCAACCACTATCCAGACCCCCGAGACTCCCACGCCCTATCCAACCCTGTCCCCTGAACCTCTCCCACATTCAACCACCCCCTGCTCCCTGTCCCCTGATGATCACCTCCTGGGACCACCTACCCCTTATCTAAGCCCCTGGCCCTCTTACCCCATGCTGCTCAGAGCAGCGCATGTGGCAATTGCGCAGCCTACTGGAGCTAGACATGCTGCCCCACAGGAGTGCAAAGCCAGCCAGCCAGCCACACTGCTGCAATGCTGCCCAGGAGCAGTGGGCCAGAGTGCTGCTCGCGCGGCATGCTGAAGCTGCAGGGTCGGGGGAACAACAAAGGAGGGGCCGGGGTAGCCTCCCCCATCGGTGGAGCTCAGGGGCTTGGCAGGACGGGCCCAGGGCTGGATGTGGCCCACGAGTCATAATTTGTCCATCCCTGCTTTAAAACCACTTCTTTATTTCAAAGTTAGTTGCCTGATTATTTTCTGTGTGGAACCATAATTTGTGTTAATCATTTTATTGGATTGAAAATAAGATCTATAGAACTAGGAACACCCAGCTTGGCATAAAAGCCACAAGGACTCATTAATCCTTTTAGTTATTTTTAAAGCAAGCACCAGAAGGAACTGTAATCAATACCAAAGCTCACTTCACATTAAAAGTATTCCAGTGAGTTTAAAATTTCAGGCATTTATCTATTATGCAGTTATTGCTGATGAAACGCAGGCTAGAAGTCCATACATAAATTTGCATGAGCAACTTGCTGTGTTTCTGTGATATTGATAGGAGGTGCACAAATGATTAGTTAGATACCAGCAGAACATGACAAATGGGGAGTTAGCAGTGCTCATTAATACATTGCTAATGTATAGTACTATTGAAATAAACTTCTTCAGATCAATACTTTTACTGATTGGCAGTGGCGTCCATGTGAAATGAGAAATTAAGCAGCGTCACTGAATAAATAATAATTAAAACATTATTGCAAAGAAACATAAAAAAGGAGTGTGTGGGGGGGGGAGGGGATCTTCCTCCTTTGAAATGTGCATTGTAGCTACTAGGGGCTATAGCAGTATTAAATGTGTATTTTCTGTTAAGAAATCTAAATTAAGAGCTTTAACATTCTGATTTTTCTTCCTTCCCTTATCCCCTCTGCCCAAAAAACAAATTCAACGTTAAAAGGTTCTGTGTAATTCTAAATGTAACAGGAAGCTTCAGCAGGTTGGGGGATCATTTAATGATTCCTACTTACACACCCTCTGTGACCCTGGTCCTGCATTTTGTAATGTGTGGGCTGAATGTTGCACCTATGCAGAGCCCCATAGCAGTTTTAACCTGGAAGCTTTCTAGTCTTATGACCAGCCATTGCATCAGCACGCAGCCAAAACCTGTTCAATAAATGGCTTCCAGACCTGCTGCCTCTGCTCTTACAGCAAGTGCACATTTGTGACATATTTGCAAAACAATAAATGATAACCCCTCCTGATCCCAAACCACAGCCCAGCCAAATGCTCTGAAAAAACCCCAATGGCTAGAATCATAGAATACTAGGGTTGGAAGGGACCTCAGGAGGTCATCTAGTCCAACCCCCTATTCACAACAGGACCAATCCCCAACTAAATCATCCCAGCCAGGACTTTGTCAAGCCTGACCTTAAAAACATCTAAGGAAGGAATTCTACCTCCCTAGGTAACCCATTCCAATGCTTCACCACCCTCCTAGTGAAAAAGTTTTTCCTAATATCCAACCTATGTCAGTCTGCAGTCCTGGAAATTCCCTCTGAACTCCAAGAGGAGATTTGCTCATAGCCAAAGCAAAAGAGGAGCCCCTTCTGCACACACCAGCCTATGAGTTAAATGGCCACACTCATGAAGTGTACAGCAGCAGAGGGAGGACAGCAAACAACTGCAGACTGAGCCATTCTGCAGTGCCCCACGGACTCAGAGCCCCGAGGAGGTGAGCACAATCAGATTCCCAAGTGCACCAAAGCTGGATAATATCAGGGTTACCTGAGGAAGGGGCATAGGAGAATCCCACCCCTTTCATGGCAGACCAGGAATAAAGGTGAATGGGGTGATTCTCACCCCTTCAGCAGAAGGACTCCAGTTGCAAAGGACCCACTCCTGTCAGGTGGCATTCCATAATGAGTTCTACAAAACAGGTACAGTGTTACCAGTTCTCATGCTATCAAAATATAGCTGTTGGAATCAGGTTTCATAAGAATCTTAGAAAATCTCAAAAAACCCTGAGGTTTTAAGTAATTTTCTAGGCTAGCGTGACCAGATGTCCCAATTTTATAGGGACAGTTCGGATTTTTGGGTCTTTTTCTTATATAGACTCCTATTACCCCCCACCCCGTCCTGATTTTTCACACTTGCTGTCTGGTCACCCTATTCTAGGCCTCCTGGTTACAGAGAAAACCTTTAAAATGTGACCCGAGGGCACCTGAAAGGCTCAGGGAGCAGAATGAAAAGGACTCTCTCTCTCTCTCTCTCTCTCGTGTTTAAAATGTCACAAGTTTTGGGAGGATGGGAGGAACTGATTATGGTTTTTGAATGTTGGGATGGGGGGGTTGTATACATATACAAAAAATATGTGAAGTTTCATTTGCATGGTGTTATGGTGTCACCAAAGCCCTAAAATGGCATTCCAGTTTGGGGCTGTACAGTTGGGTGTATTATCTCTTTAAAGTATGGTAACATCTGTAAAGCAACACTGTGAGAGAGTCATTGCATCCAGCAGTGTCCGTTTTTCAAAAACAGTTCTTTAGCTCCACATGCATCCCTGCTGCATAACAGTGTCTCGGTTTCTGTAGGATCTCTAGAAAAAAAAACTAACCATGCATTAGTCCCTGAAGTCAACAGCAGCCTTTGCAAACACTGCTTCCTCTTCCAGGAAGATGATTTCCAACAAAGCCTGTGGCATCTCCCAGTGCACCTTTTTGTTATGCCCCTTTTAAAATATGTCATGTTTGCTTGTTTTCTAATTTCCTCACAGTCAGCATTGGCAGCCTGCATTTCTGTACAAAAGAAAAAAAATAATTTTGCAAACTTAATTGTAGGTTTAATTAGAAAAATAGGCTTCCCCAATCTTGGGCATCTGAAAGCTGGTCCAGGGTCAGATTAATGCATCAGCATTACGAGTTCAAGCCGAAGGCCCCAGCTCCTCAAGCTACATGATGTTCAAATCACAGCTCTCTCGCTCTCTCTTTTTTTTTTTTAAGTAAGTGTCTATTCGGGCTGCTTGCAAAAAACAAAACAAACAAAAAAACTTCAAAAATTGCTCCCCAGTGTAACCCATGCAGTGATATCTCCCTGTGTCAGAAGAGAAAACTGAACCCAATGCTCTGAGGGGGACAAACTGCCCTATACATCTCCAGTGGGGTGTTCGGTGTAAGACTGACTGCTGTGGGGTGCTCTGTCAGTTCCACCTGGCAAAGGACTCTTGTGTGTAGACCATCCACGCAAGCTACTACACGCTTCCTGCCATTCTTTGGGGTGGAGGAGGGGGAGTCCTGCCCCAATTCTGCCTCTTTGCAACAAGAGAGAGCTGCCTGTCACTGCTACTTTAAGTCAGTGACAGAACCATGACTTATTAGTGGGGGGGGGGACATGTCTTGCTATGCCTAGGGTCGCAAATTGCCTTAAGCTAGCCCTGAGCTGACTATTTATTTCAGATTCAAGGCCTAAACAGTGTTAGAGGCTGGAATCTCACCCCACACACAATAGTAGGATGAGCCTAAATTATCACATTGTTGTCTAAGAATCATACATTATGCTAGGCCACCTTAGTTCTGTTTGCCATATTTGAATACTGTACTGTATAATAGTCTCTCACCTATTCATCTGCCCAAGGCATTGTGAGATTTATATACAGCTATTCAGCTGTAGTGATGAATATATGATAAATATGGGTAAATTATTAGATTTCCCCTAGACTCACTGCTGTATTTTAATTTTTGTATTGCTCTAAGAATAGAAGATGAAAGGGCCAAATCATCAGCCCTGATAAAGCTCATGCCAGCTCCAGTGGCATGCAGCAGCCTTAAAGCTGGCTCCAGTGACTACTGAGAATTCCTCCAGGGAAAGAGTGTCTCCAAGTTGCAAAGAGTCGGACCGTCCACCTCTATTCCAGAACCCCTAGTGCAAGGGGTAAGTCTTGGGAAATGTCTGATTCTTCAAGGACCCAAGTGCTCTCAACTAGAGGATAGAGTGCTCAGCAATTTGCAGTTTCAGGCCCTTTGAGAGCAAACTTACAGAACGTGATTAATAGAGAGGTTTGAGGATTTTTTGCCTTCCGCCTTTAAATTACATTAGAATCCTCATCCATTTTTTTCACCTGCTCTCTCAAGCTGAACTCCTTTCTGTGTGTCTCCCACATCACGTACTCCTAGCATCACATTTTTCTCCCACTCCTGCATTCTGCTGATCTTTTTAATGGAACTCCAACATAAAACCCAATAACCTTTATTCACCACTTTGTTTTAAACACATGAAGAATTAGAACTAAACTGGTTGTTTGTTGCACTAGTTCCAGTTCACGTGGACAGGGTAAAATGGTCTATCTGCGATTCGCTGAAGTGACAAAGCCGATGAGAGAGGTGTAGCTATACTTTTGTGCATAGTGCATAGAAGCATAATAAAAAGACTATGGGTAAAATTTCCAAGGGACCTATGTGACTTAGGCACCCACATCCCACTTTCGAAAGTAACTTCAGTGTTTAGGAACCTAAGTGTTGATATCCCATGGAAGTTGGGTATCTAATCTGCTTAAGCAGCTTTGGACACCTATCTGCGTCTTTAGGTATGTAAATATCTTTGTAAATCCGACCCAAAGTGCCTAAATCCCTTTTGAAAATGAAACATAGGTTTCCAAGTCATGGTGGGTGATTTTGAAAATGTTACCCTGTAGCTGTATTGTTAAACAGACACTGTAGAAAAGTCTCTCGTCTTCTCCCGTGGAATTTTCTTGATCCATTGCTTGTTTTAGTTTTCCTGCATCTCACAGTACATACACTATTTGTCACCATGCATTACACTGGAATTAGTGAGGGAGAGCACTTGTGTGGACACTTTCATACCTGGAAAGCATTGTTTTATCCAGTAATCATCTAGCCTCTCTGCTCCTGCATCTGATTTTGATACTTTTGTAACTGAACAACCACAGTAATTTAGAAAATAATCAAAATAGAAATAACGAAAAGAATTGATGGTTGTGGGTTTTTTGCCTTTTACAATTCATTTTTGCTTCACCAACTCCTACTTAATTGGGAAGCACTTAACCAGGATGGCTTCTATATTGGGACATCTCCCAAGAAACCAATTTACCCTAACAATAATGAATGGCAATGATTGCTGCTTAACTGAGACATTATTAGTCAACATTCAGCTTTTACGGAATGTAGGGATCCAGTGCCATGGGGTTAAGTGGTGTTGAACCAGGTGGTAAGTAGGGTGCAATTTAAAGGTCTTGTCATTTAAGATGGAAGTAGCCAAATACATGTTTAAAGGAATAAAGACATCAGGGGGGTGATATATATTTTGGAATTGTTAATTCACTATAGTATTTTGTTTGTTTGCAGATTTATTTAACACTACCTCTTAACTGAGACAGCTGCTTATCTAGGGGACTGTGTGTGCCATAAAAATGGCCTGCTGTCACCAACTGTTGTCAGCATTCTTGGTTGTCCCTCAGCTGCAGTTAAAAATAATTTACCTGCTAGTGTGGGCAGGGCAAAACCTTAACCCATCTTGATCCCCATTCGAGGAAGTAAGACTGAGAATGGGTGGAATATGGTGCAATCTGAATACTTCTGGATAGAGTTAGGTTGAGTCAAAACTTACATGGGAAGAAACTTTCTAAAGCAGAACAAAGATTTTCAAAATGTGGACTGGGTCATACAGTAGATGGTACAGTAGAATGACCGAGACTTGAACCAGTGCCCAGGATATTGCTGGGGCCACAGCACTCTTTTAGCTATTGTCTTTGGGGAGAGGACATAAAACTTGCCCTTTGGCAAGCTGGAGTTCCGGAGTCGATGAGGGTACCACTGGCGATCGATTTATCGCATCTTGATGTGACGCGATAAATCGATCGCCAAAAGATCGATCCCTGACGGCTTTAGTGAAGACAAGCCCTAAGATAGTCATACCATAGGAACTACCATCTCAGCAGTACCTTGCAGCACATATGTGAGCCTCCTTGACACTTTTGAAATTCCCACAGGACCACCTGACAATGTCCCAACACCCCAGAACCAAACCTTTGGCTGGGTCATCTTCTAGACACATGGAGCCATTGCTCTAGACCTCTGACAATGTTCTGTGTAGCCAAATTAGCTTCAAAGTGCCTTTTAGATACTCAGCTAGCCAAGGGTAAAAGTAAAATTTGTGATTTACCGATCGGGGGGGGGGGGGAGGGGAGACCACTTCCCCCAGAAGGGGCAGGGCTGGGGAATCAGCAGACCCTCCCCCTCATACCGCCCGGCAGCCAAGGGGGGGGAAGCAAAAGGGACAGGGACCTTAAAGCACTGCTGAGGCATCACTTTATAGGACCTGGCTAAAAGCGCTGCCACAGAAGTGCTTTAATGTTGCTGCTCTTTTTGCGCCCCACCCCCCATTGGCAGCCCTGCCTGGTCCCTACTGGCAGGGCTGACAAAGGGGGGCACAGAAAGGGGCAGGGATGCTAAAGCACTGCGTGGCAAAAGGACCAATGCTTTAACTTCCCTGCCCGTTCTGTGCCCCCCCCCCCCCCCCACGACAGCGCTTTAAAGTAAGGCGGTAGGGGCTGGACAGGCTTTTTACCAGTACGCTGTGCCGGCCCATACCACCTTCCTTTCACCCCTGCAGTTAGCCAAGGTCACACATGCAAACTTTTGAAAATTCTGCTTTTCATAACCAAGAGTCAGGACCTCAATTTTATGTCTCATTCAAAAGAGAGAGGTGTAAGAGCCAGTGGAATGAAAAGAACAGGCTCATGTTCACCTTTTTCCTTAAATAAAACGAGGAAGACTTTGTAGCACCTTAGAGACTAACCAGTTTATTTCAGCATCAGCTTTCAAAACAGCAGACTGGACTTCTACATAGATTGCTTCCTGCACCGTGCACAAGCTGAAATTGTTCAAAAGCAACATCACTTGCCCCATAATCTCAGCCGTGCTGAACACACTGCCATCCACAGCCTCAGGAACAACTCTGACATCATAATCAAAAAGGCTGACAAAGGAGGTGCTGTTGTCATCATGAATAAATTGGACTATGAACAAGAGGCTGCTAGACAGCTCTCTAACTCCACATTCTACAGGCCATTATCCTCTGATCCCACTGAGAATTACCAAAAGAAACTACAACATCTGCTTAAAAAACTCCATGGAAAAGCACAGGAACAGATCTATACAGACACATGCCTAGAACCCCAACCAGGCACATTCTATTTACTACCCAAGATCCACAAACCTGGAAATCCTGGATGCCCTATCGTCTCATGCGTTGGCACCCTAACAGCAGAACTGTCTGGCTATGCGGACTCTCTCCTCAGGCCCTACACTACAGCACTCCCAGCTATCTTCGAGACAGCACTGATTTCCTGAGGAAACTACAATCCATTGGTGATCTTCCAGAAAACACCATCCTGGCCACTATGGATGTAGAAGCCCGCTACACCAACATTCCACACAAAGATGGACTACAAGCTATCAAAAACATTATTCCCGACACTTTCATGGCAAACCTGGTGGCTGAACTTTGTGACTTTGTGCTCACCCACAACTGTTTCACATTTGGAGACAATATATACTTTCAAGTGAACAGAACTGCTATGGGTACCCGCATGGCCCCACAGTATGCCAACATTTTATGGCAGACTTAGAACAACGCTTCCTTAATTCTCGTCCCCTAATGCCCCTACTCTACTTACAGTATATTGATGACATCTTCATCATCTGGACCCATGGAAAAGAAGCCCTTGAGGAGTTTCACCATGATTTCAACAATTTCCATCCCACCATCACCCTCAGCCTGGACCAATCCACACAAGCGGTCCATTTCCGAGACACAACTGTGCTAATAAATGATGGGCACATACACACTACCCTATACCGGAAACCTACTGACCACTACACTTACCTACATGCCTCCAGCTTCCATCCAGAACACACCACTCGATCCATTGTCTACAGCCAAGCTCTAAGATACAACCGCATTTGCTCCAGTCCCTCAGACAGAGACAAACACCTTCAAGATCTCTACCAAGCATTTTTAAAACTACAATACCCACCTGGGGAAGTGAAAAAACAGATTGACAGAGCAAGAAGAGTACCCAGAAGCCACCTACTACAGGACAGACCCAACAAAGACAACAACAGAACACCATTAGCCGTCACCTTCAGCCCCCAACTTAAGCCTCTCCAACGCATCATCAAAGACCTACAACCTGTCCTGAAAGATGATCCCACACTCTCACAGATCCTGGGAGTCAGACCAGTCCTCGCTTACAGACAGCCCCCCAACCTGAAACAAATACTCACCAGCAACCACACACCACACAACAAAAACACTAACCCAGGTACCTATCCTTGTAACAAAGCCAGATGCCAACTCTGTCCTCATATCCATTCAACTGACACCATCATAGGACCTACTCAGAGGCTCATTACCATACCATCAGAGGCTCATTCACCTGCACATCGACAAATGTGATATATGGCATCATGTGCCAGCAATGCCCCTCTGCTATGTACATTGGCCAAACCGGCCGGTCTCTACGGAAAAGAATAATGGACACAAATCTGACATCAGGAATCATAACATTCCAAATCCAGTAGGAGAACACTTCAATCTTCCTGGCCATTCCATTAAAGATTTGATGGTTTCAGTTTTGAAACAGAAAAACTTCCAAAACAGACTCCAATGAGAAACTGAGGAACTGGAATTAATTTTGAAATTGGACACCATTAACCAGGGGCATACTAGAACTTCAGATTGGTTCTCTCATTACAGTAATTGATTGCATTTCCTGAGTTAATTTCACTGACAACAGATTTCCATTTTAAAAGGTGTTTTTTTTCTCCTAGTGATAATGGACCATCTACATTTAATAGCCCTCTTAGAATTGGTATGCTAATGCACAATTTTTTT
Source organism: Sternotherus odoratus (assembly GCA_032164245.1). Lineage (NCBI taxonomy): Eukaryota > Metazoa > Chordata > Testudines > Kinosternidae > Sternotherus > Sternotherus odoratus. The sequence goes on from JAVMKO010000008.1 coordinate 58,743,442, forward strand.
TCTTTTTCTTTATTTCTGTGTGTATAAATGCATTTTACTTCTGTTCCATTCTATGCATCCGATGAAGTGAGCTATAGCCAATGAAAGCTTATCCTATATAATAATCGGCTAAGGAAGGTGTGTGAAGCCGTCATGCGCAGTAGAGACGGCCCGGACGAACGGCATGCTGGGAGGTGTAGTTCGGCGGCACAAAATGGCCGCCACGCATCCACCGCCGCGGGCCGTAGAGATGGCCCGGTCCCGGTCCATCTACCTTCCTCCTCCCCCCCACTGTATTTAGCCCTGAGACACAAGGTGGCTGAGGTACCATTTAATAGTATTCACTTCTGTATTTATCCATGACATTTATTTCCACTTCAGAACCAGAAAAGGAGGCGCCTGTCCCAAGCTGCCCCTGCTCTCAATACAAAACACAGCTGGACTCAGTGAGGGGGCCAGCGCCCCACTGGCACACACAGACCCTACTCACTCCTGCCCAGAGCCAAGTGATTTAAGAACAGATCGAGTCTCCCTTCCCACAAGCACCCATGTTTGGCTGGAGCCTCATTCCTAGAGCCCTCGGGCCAACAGCACCGGTTCTCCCAGTGCATCCCCCTCCGGACCACTCCCTGGGGCTCTCTGCCAGCCTTCTCAGGGCCAGCTCCCTGGGGAGGAAGCAGAGGCACGGGTCTGGGAGTGACTCACGCCGCGGGAGGAGAAGCGGGGAAACTCCAGCGGCTCTTCTGGGTCCAGCGTGAGTGGCAAGGCTCATGTGGGCTCGCTCCCTGCCTCCCTCCCCCTCGCTCTCTCTCCCTGCCGGCTGGGTGCTGAAGTTGAGCGGATTGCAGCGAACCAGCTCCGCTAGGGACCACCTACACGAGCCCTTCCCCGGGATCACTCAGTGCCAAGCACATGCAGCCAGGTGGGGGTGGGTAAGCCAGACCGCTCAGGGGATGGGGGGGGGGTTCTTCTTCTTACTTATTATTTTGAACCTTAGGGAGGGAGCTGAGCGAGTGGGGGTCGTTGGGGGGGAGGGAGCTGAGCGAGGGGGGGTCGTTGGGGGGAGGGAACTGAGAGAGGGGGGGTCGTTGGGGGGAGGGAGCTGAGCAGGGGGGGTCATTGGGGGGAGGGAGCTGAGCAGGGGGGGTTGTTGTGGGGGAGGGAGCTGAGCGAGGGGGGTCATTGGGGGGGAGGGAGGGAGCTGAGCGGGGGGGGTGTTGGAGTCGGGGGGACCGGGGAGAGAGCTTAGCGAGTGGGGGGGGGGGCGCGAGCCGTTTCCATTGGCCCATGTCCATGGGCTTTTGAACTGGTGCTGAAATAAACTACAGTAGTTAGTCTCTAAGGTGCTACAAGTATTCCTGGCTTTCTTTACGGATACAGACTAACACGGCTGTTAAACTTAAACCTTTTTCCTTGTTGATAATATTGTTTTTTTAACTAAGATGCTTGTGAAAGTCACTTACATTTTTGACCGGGTTTAGAATAGCATCCAAGAGTCCAGGCAAAGTTGCTCAGCATGCAGTAAAGGCCAGAGATTGAAGCACCATCATGATTATATGACCACATTTTTTCAGTTTAAATGAGCCAAGAGTTTACCAGCTCCCAAGTTGTAATTATAAATACAGACAGAACACTTCAATGATTTAAATACATTATGTACCTGTCTGCAAGAACCTTCAGACAAATAGTTTCACTAATCAGTCATGTCAGCTAAACAAAAGCTTAATAGTTTATCTTCGTAGGACTCAATCCCTCTCCATCCATATATGTAAAATTGGAAGTTTTGTAACTATCCATTTTACATTTTCGGTTCTCCAAGTAATGATTTTCTTTTAAAATTTCCTTTAATTAAGAGTTTTAAATGATTTGCTGTGCTGTATTATACATGGTTCATAAATCAAACCATCTGCAATAACATCATGGAAGCGGAAATGTACAGACTGACTTTTCAAAACTGGGCGACTAAAGTTAGGCTGCTGAAGTCAATGTTTTAGGCATTTAAATGCTAAGCACTTTTGAAATTCCAGTGTTGCCAACTCTTCTGATTTTTTCATGAGTGTAATCATGATTATTGTTTTCCTTAAAGCCACAGCTCCTGGAGTCAAGTGAATATGTGATTATTTCAGCCTTCATTCTTAAACAAAAAGTAAATTTCTAGCCCTCATGAATGCGGAGAAAGTTTCAAAATGTAACCCCAGTGCACCCAATGGCTCAAAAAGCAGAAGGCAGATAAAAAGAACACCAAATCTATTATCTTTATATAATCTCATGATTTTAAAGCCAATCTAATGATTTTTGATGAGCCTGACTCATGATTTTTGAACATTTGGCATTAGCAATAAATGGCATTAGCAATCAAGCCATTTATTAGTGCCCAATATGGGTTTAAGAGCCTAATTTTTCAGCTCAGCAGGCAAACTTTACCACCCCCACTCCACCCATCAGGTTCCTGTGCATCCCTGCCCCAGTCAGTCAGTCATGCTTGTGTGGCCCTTGCCCCAGTCGATCAAGTTTATATGTACTTCCAACAATTAGGTTTGTGTGCACAGTGCATGAACCTTATTATAGTGTGATCGACAACTACAAATTACTAAATATTTTCTGTTGCACAAGTTCTCCTGGGGGTCCACCGCTCTAGAAAGGTTTTTTTGTAGCTAGACAATGGTTTTTTAAAGAGATATATAATGATACTCAATGAAAAGTAGGGCTACCAGGGAGTAAATATAGTCAGAGCTTAAATCTAGACTCCTGGTCTTTAAAACATTATTAAGAGAAACCAAACAAAAATTGCATAGAAAATCCAAAGGGTGTAAAACCCGAGGCTGTGGGAGTTTTCACAGCAATTGGCCACCTACTTTTAGAGAATAACAGGAATTTATGCCCCATCTTAAATCCATTTTAGAATGCAACCCTAATTAAAGAATCACTACCGAGCATCTCCATAATTTAGACCTTAGTTTGCTACACCTTTGATCCTCTTTGATTTCCAGAGTCTTTTAATGACAAACTTATTCAGTCCTCCTTTGCTCTACTAACATTCAAAACTAGTGGCTTCCTCTAGACCTATAATAAAGGTATCATTTTTAATTATTTACTCTTTGAAACAATTAAATTCATGGGAAAAGATACTACTCAACATGAGTAAGGGTATGAGTGTCTGGCCTAAAATATTACAACAAATCACTGTATTTTCCCTTCAAATTTGACAGAAGCCTCGACATAAATGTTCCTCAGTCACAGAGTTCCTGATAACAGAGAATCGATAAGTTTTGATCCAAGGTTAAACATCTGAAGCCTCTTTCTCATTTCATTTACCTGTAAAAATCAGGAATATCTCCAGAGGTGTAAAATTGAGTTCTACCAGTGTAAGCTCAGAATCAGACCCTTCATATTTGTTTCTTTTGAAGGACAAAAATAAATTTCATTCACATTTAGGGCCAAATTCTGCCCTAGATACACATTAGTGAGCGATTCATATTGTTTTGACATTTTGCTACTCTGTGTAAGATGTGGTTGGATGGGAACAAATAGGCCACCTTTAAAATTCTTTCTCCATAGCTAAAGCTGAATAAAGTACCTTCACAATGGAAGGAAATGAACTAGGGGATTTTGATAAAATTAATTGGGGATTTTATCCTGAGGAGTCCAAATGCAGTCTGAACATGGAAGTCATTAACAGTAATAATAATCCCCTTTTCTTCATCTTGTATTTGTACATATTCATTGGTAACTAATTCTGAGTGTGTTTAGAATATTGTAGCGGGCAATTTTTGATCAGCTCCAGTATTACAATAAATATTACCTGGTTATCTGTTACTGTGATCATGCAAGCAAAGGTATTGGATTAGATTTTATTGATTTTGATACACAGTGTGCACTGGTTGAGCAGAAGTGCCAACAACATAATTGCAAGGAATAGCAATAAATAAACCTTTTAATACATCCCCATATATTGTAAGGGAATGCTGGGTTCTGAGCAGCAGAGACATATTAGAAATGCAAGCCATCATCCTGACTGCACAGTCCTGGTTGCCTGGTGAGAATAGGAGTTGACATGCTCAGGAGAAGTTCAGCACCTCACAGTATCAGACCGTCTGTGTTAGACAAGGAAAGCAATATAACACTTTTTGAATGTAAAGCATGGGGCTGGGTATCTGAATTTCTTCCTCATAATTACAGCCAGAGACAGGAATGCGACAAATAGGAAAATTGCCCATGAGCAGGCTTAATGCAATGAGTGATTATGAACACATCTGGTAAACGTTTACTGGCACTACAATAGTTACAGGTTAAATATTTGGAAATACTTAATTTAGTTTGGTGTGTAGTTTGAGTTCTAGGCAAAAAATGAGGCAATTAACTTTTTTTAAAAAAATTGGATCTGAGAGGATGATTTTGCACACTTTGTCTAAAGTTTTATTCCTGAAGTGGAAGCATATTATGGGTGCTAAGCAATAAATAATATAATAACTGGAGGGTCGCACACTTCATTGCTTGTGTGGGGTGAGCTGTAGACCAAGCCAGCCCCATTCCCTCACTCCATGTGGACCCACTCATCTGGGTCCTTTTGCCCCCATCCCAGCCAGTGCTTTCACCACCAACTCTAGCCAGCCCCTCCAGCCCTCACATGCTGGGTTTCCATTTTCATTTAGAACATTGGAAAACACAGAGAGCCCTGCATGAACAGTGAAGTACGCTAATGAATGTGGCCTGTAATTTGCAATTAACTTTAGGGGGCTGTGTTAATGAGAGTGACTCTATGCTACAGAGCCTGAGCTCCAGGCTGAGTCATACTTCAGAGAGTTGTCTACACAGCTATTTTTAGAGCACTAGCATGAGCTCTGCTAACCCAAGTTTCTCAACCTGGGCTGGAGGGCTTGCTGTCCCGACTGTGTTGTAGACATACTCTGAAGACCACAAAGCCATTGATCTACATCAGGAAAAAGTGTGTTCCTAACCTGAGTTAGCTAGCATAAGGTAAAAGCCTAGTGAATACAAGGCAGTTCGAAGTTTTCATGTGAGTTTTCAGGTAAAATTAAGCCTGAGGGTCCCTCACAGTCTCTAAATTGATGTGATAACTCACGGGAAAGTTACAAGCTCCCTTATCTTCACTAGGATATACCTCATATTAGCTAACTTGATTTAAGTAACTTAAATTAAGAACACCCCCACTTTTTTTTTAATTAATGAAGACAAGACTTTTAACTGTAGGATCTGCCCCTAGATAACTACAATTTCTATTAGATTTTGTGATATTATATTGTCATATTCCTGTCTCCAGCGGGTCAGTTGAAAACCGAGTGTCCAAATTGTTAGTAAGCAGTTGAATCAAACATGATTTTGGTGTATTGTATTATATCAGATACACTTAACAGAAGTACATACTCATCATATTTCTTTATATTTTTAATGATCTAAAAAGTATATTTTGAACTATACAATATTTTAGAGAATTAATTAAAATATCATTCAGTTATACTTTCCATCATGCTCTTTCTAACTTTGTGGTGGGACAATTAACACTGATTGATTGCTTTGGAAGATTTGTTCTCTGTGAGTTGTTCAGATTTTCTTGTTGTTGTGCTACTCTTGTTGAGCTATAGGCGTTCCCAGTGAAAGGAGGTGTAAAGTTTCCATGAGTGACTTTTTTGTGCCACTTCCTTCCTGGATTTTTCATGATGAATATTGCTTCTAAAATACATTTTCTTTCTGTCACTGACAGATGTATTGTAACAGTTCTTGATTTCTGTGATTTATTTGCCTATTATTTCCCCCCTTATTTGCAGGAGGAGCTTCTCTCTTAATGAGCTAATGTCTCTTTGAAAAAGGTGTTTCCTCTTATTAGGGTTCAGTACTTCCTTTCCTTCTCTTATTTCTTGCAGTTTGGCTGACTGCAGTATTTTACCATTACAAATTATTTTATATGGCATCCTCCATGCAGCATATCATAAAATGGTTTAAAATCATTTACACAAAAAGGGAGTATTAATTCAGGGAAGAGTCACAGTTTGTGCACACCAATTTCATTTTTTTTCTTTTGGAACAGCACACCAGAATGCTGCAATATGAATGTGACTAGTAGAGAATTTTCCTTTATACTGAAATTCAAAGCACTCACATTTTGGGGGAATTACAGATTAGAGATCAAGACGCAAATTCATGGGAATGTGCAGAGGATACTGAATATTAGGGTGGCAGGAGTTATGGATACAGTCACAAGGAGTTGTATGTAGTAATAACTTCTGGATTTAAGGTAATAGATGTTAGCGGAGAGATTTTTAGCATAACTATGAAATATTCAAGTGTGGGCCCCTGCTCCCACTGGTCTTTTTTTGTCTCCATCTTGTTTCTGATCAGCTTGGGTTGAAACCATGCTGCTGTCCATCTGCGCTTGGAACCTGCATGCCTGTGAAGGGCTTGTCTACACTTAAAATGCTACAGCAGCACCACTGCAGAGCTTCCATCGACCTAGTGCCATCTACGTGGGAATTTGGTTTAGCTTAACTATGCCACTCAGGGATTTTTCTCACCTCTGAGCAACATAGTTATGCCAACCCAATTTTCTAGCGTAGGCTAGGCTGAAGAGTCCCACTGTGAAACTGTAGCTCATATCAAGCTCATGCTGAGTCCCTGGAGGTCTTCATATCCAGAGGTCAGGTGGTTTTCCTAGAAGAATGAAGCTGTCATTGGAAACGGTGGCATCAGCAAATTGATTGCCCTGGAGGCTGTTGCCTGCATGCAGGTGCTCAGATCTGTGGTTCCAGTCACAGGCAGAGAAGGTGAGAAGGATAATGGAATGGAAATGTGAAAGAACAACCTGGAAAGGTTGGGAAATTTGGATTGTCTGTACCACAAAAATGTGTCCGTCTTCCCCCCAGAACCTCTTCACTTCCAGTATAATATTCCATGACATTACTTTCCCATATGGCAGAATGGTAACATACTGCCACCTTTAGGTGACGTACATGCTTTTGAACTTTTACCACAAATAAAATATTATTTCTAGAATTACTGCTAGATCTTCTAGCCCCAGCATTTCAGATAATCTGGAGCTCTCAGAAAATGTACTTGTTAAGGAAAATTTCAAGGAATCATTCCCACAGGGACTGTAATGTAGCAGTGTAGAAAAATTCCTGTGCTATTTGTGTGCATATGGGTACATCCATTTTGAAAGGCATTGTGTTTTGAATCCACTCCTAGAAAGATTTATGTATATGCTTGATTTTATGCCCATGAGTAATCCCACTGAAGTCAACGGGACTATTAATGGACAAAAAGTTAAACATATGTGGAGAATCTGGGCCTTAGGTTGCTACCAAATTTCCTTTCTTAAAGCTCTTTTATCACTCTATCATGAGCTAAGCACAGAGACAGAAATGAAAAATTACAATAGATTTTCTGAGCATTATTTTTCTGACAAGATATGAGAGGTGTTCCAACAACAATTTTAAAAAACTTTATTGAATGCCTGTGAGATTCTTATCAATTGACTTGATAAAATTAATAAAATCAAGATGTTCTAATGGCATAAGCATAAATATGTTTTTAAAATATTTTAATATTAACATTTCCAGTGCTTTTCAAATATCAGCCTCCTATAAAACAGTGTTAGGGTTCTTGCTCACTCAAAGGATTTGAGCAACGAGTTGAAGTCATTAACTGCATATCAGACTTTGTTTCAGGCTTAATTGATTGTTAAGGGATATTACAGAGTAGTCATGCTCTAGGAAGTAATGTGCTAGAAATAATCCTCTCTGAAGAACTGTACAGCTTGATGTACACTGCTGAAGCAAGAAATGGTGACCCTTATTAAACAGATAAAAAGCCTGTAAAAGAAGTTCATCTTGTATAGATTTATTTTAGAGACATGATCAAGTGCAGAGCAGTAAAAAAAAAGTATCAATAAAGACATTAGGTAATCTGTAAATTAACTGTTTTTGAGCTTTTATCTAAAATACGGAACAACTCCAAGATTAGGTTTTTGGTTTTTTTTTTGTTTTTTTTTACAGTAGAATTCAAGAGGATCTCTGAACAATAGTTCAGTAGTGAAGGGCTTGTGAAGTTGAAGGTGCTAAAGTCCCAATTCAGAAAAGCACTTAAGCATGTGCTTAGTTTTAAAGTACATACTTACAGTCCATTGACTTTAGTGGAACATACTTAAATTCTTTCCTGAATTGTGGCCTAAAATGAGCTCTGGGGCTCGGGGGCAATTTAAAGGGCCTGGAGTGCCAGCTGCCGCTACCTCAGCTGGAGCCCTGGGCCCTTTAAATCCTGATTTAAAGGTCCTGGGGATTTAAAAGCTTCGCCTCTTCTACTTGAGGCCACACTGCCTCCTGGCTGCCGTTGCTGCCCCAGGGCCCCGGACTCTGGCGGCGTTTCAAAGGGTTGAGGGCTCCACTGTGATAGCGGCAGCCAGGAGTCCCTGATCCTTTAAATCACTGCTGGAGCCCTGCTGCTGCTACCCCAAAGCTCCAGAAGCAGGGCTCAGGTGGCGATTTAAAGGACCCCAGAGGGTAGTGGCGGTGGAAAAGCCGGTCCCCAGTACGGCGCACTGGCTCTTGCCTGTATGCCGTACTGGGGTGTACCAGCTTACTTTCACCTCTGGGTGTGGATGAAAGAGTTACGTAGTTTGAGTTTAGCATGGTTGTATTACTTGTGCAAAGCCACTAGCGTGTTTATGAATGTCATCCCAAATGCAGGCCAATACATGTCACACCATAGCATCATGTATTCTAGATATGCCCCATATTTCATAGAAAAGCTATTTTAGAAACATTATACAATCACTGTTAGTGCTGATTTACATTGCCCTACAATTGTAAAGTTTGGCTTCTTTAGTACCTTGTGTCCAACCATACAGGGGGAGGAAACTGAAATTTACCACTAAGAAATGTTAGAAATTTCTAAAGATGATCTCTCAAAACTTTTGCATATATTATGATATTTTTTAAAAATTCTAATACCTTGCGACCTACCATTGGAAAAAAGTGCTCCTTGTCTTCTTGTGGTATATATCTCCCATTTCTAGCCCTAATTGGTCAGGAGATATCAGATCTTAAACTATTCACTACTCCAGGGTTAAGTCTTTGCAGAGTGACTCAAAAATCTTTGCAGAGTGACTCAAATTTGTCTCCAGCCAATGAATTACCTTTGCTTTTGTCTGCCAAAAATTCCATGTGTTTTGAAAGTTTTGGGGGCTCTTAAATTTACTACAGAATTCATAACAGATTTTGTCATAATCTGCAGTAAATTGTTCTTTGCTAGAGACTCAGTCCTGTAAATTGCTGAGCGAAGTATACAAATATGCATGTAACTTTAAACATGTAAGTAGCTCCGCTGAAGTCAGGGGACTAATTATATGTGTGATGGGGCCAATTGAAATTGATGGAAAGGCATTTATTAACGATCAGGCCTATAATATGCACAGAGGCCCAAATGAGAAATGATTAACTTTGCATATTCGAAACAAGAGAGGTATATTATGCAGCTTTAAAATTTGAATTACTTAAAACTCTAAGTACACTGTATAAAATTTTTTGCCATCTGTGTGTATTAAATTTAAAGGATTTTCATTGGAGAAGTAGATTTGTAAAATTGCTGTTATTCTTTCCACTGTAAAAGAAAGAAGTTAACACTCTCTGAAGTTAACAAGATCACTATGCTAATCATTTCTTCCATTATTTCCATTTATAAAGGGCTACATCTTTTTATTGCTACTGCTATTATAACTGTTTTCTCCAAGGTCATTTTCAGGAACATATTGAGAGCCAGTCCAAAGATATGTGCTACTGAAGTGCATATGAGATTGGCTTGCTCTGAAGAAAGGCGGTATGTTATGATGAGGAGAATCCAAGCTGAACTAGTTTGTTTCCCAAATCCCATTCTATTTTTAATGCTGAATGGTGTTTGAAGATTATTCTTCTCTCACATACATGTTAGGGGTGATTTTCAGAGGCACAAATGGAATCTGTGCCCGATTCCACTGATTTTGGGTGAGAATCAGATGCTTGAGTTTCTGAGGCTTCTTTGAAAATCCCACCTGTCATTGTTAAGAGGAGCAGTGGGGAAGACCTACACTGGAACAAAATATTATTTTTTCCTCATAATAGCTGCTAGATTTTAAAAGTTAGATAATGTGATTCGTGTTCTCTGCCATAATCCTATTAGTGAGATTATTAATGAACTTCATGAAGCAGGAACTAAGGTAACCCACTTAATCACAAGGACTTCACAGTTTAAATGTCAGTTTAATTTACCTTTTCTTCCCTCTAAACTGTACTGCTTCAGCAATTCTAGTCTGTCTTCCTTTTTCTCACATGTACCTATTAAGGCAGAAGAGTGGTTTGGTAAGGTGGCCAGGTTTTCAGCTGGTCAACACTCAAACACCTATCAACAGAATTATCTACTGGAGGATTTTTAGTTATTCTTGTCAAGTCATTTCCATTCTACATTCCTATATTCTTTAAACATAACAAACAAAAATAGAGTATACTGCAATGCCTTTTGGTATTACACCTGTGGAGATTAGCTGCCCATTTCACAATTACGCTTGATGCCAGTCATTCAGGACACACTGTAGTTTAGCCCCTGTTTTGATGGGATGGTTTTGTATCCATCATTTGGGGGTATGGTTATTTTATTCTCTTTCTAATGTTGACCATATTCTAGACATGTGTCTGAATACTCTATCACTGTCTTTTTTTTATCTTGTTACTCACTTACTGGACTCTGCTATGTTCTTCTGTTGTGGAGTATGCAGTACTGTGTATCCTGTCAAAATGACAGTTTACAGATAGACAGACTTTGAACTCACAACGTTCTGTGGAACTGGTGGCTGCTGTGCCGCCTGTTTAATATTAACCAGGTATCACAGATAACCATCTTGTAGTCAGGATACCTATGTCTGCAAACCATCTATAACTAGTCAAACAGAAATAGTTTTGTTTTAGTGGGATTTCAGCCTCCTTCTGTAAGCAGTTGACAAAAATTGTTGTTGTTTTTTAAAGTGTGCCATGTCACATAAAATGGGGTTATATGCAGTTATCTTGTGGCATGTGAAATAATGCAGTGTCACAAAATGACAAGGTGGAAGTTTGGAAGCCAGATATTTACTTTATCTTAGCCTTGTGGACATCCAGTTTAAACCAAATCCATTGCCCTCAACTCTTTTACAGTAATATGGCACAGATTTCCTCTCCTTGGTTATGATTCAGTGAGTAGTATTTTACTGAATATCTTGCAGAATTCTTTGCATGGTTTTTCTTAAATCAAAGCAACTGAAAACATTTCTTAGTTTATGAAGGAATATTTTGTGATGAAAAATATACTGTGGGAAAACATTAATTTAATCATTTGGCAAAAATATTGAGTGAAGAATAGAATTCATAGAGAAGGTAGGTGAGGTCATATCTGTATTGGACCAACTTCTGTTGGTGAGAGAGATAAGCTTTCGAGTTTACAGAGAGCTCTGTGTAAGCTCAAAAGCTTGTCTCAGCCACATAAGTTGGTCCAATAAAGATATTACCTCGCCCAGCTTGTCTCTCTATCCTAGAGACTGGCATGGCTGAAAAAATACTGCATACAATAGAATTCATGTTATTTATTAGACTTATTTTATGAAGACATGAAGATATTGCAGTAGGTCTCATTTTATTGAGTGTCATTAGACATTCTTTTATAACTGTCATCTTCAAATTTCAACATTATCTTTTTGTTCTGGGTTTGACAACAAGTTCTTGGTCTGCAACGGGCTCCCAGGTGTTCTGGTGTAATACAATTAATAATAATTCAATAGAATATTAAGTGTAAGGAATCATATATCCATATGAGTACCTATGTTTAAAAAAGGGAAGAAGGAGAATCGAGGGAACTACAGACTGGTCAGCCTCATCTCAGTCCCTGGAAAAATCATGGAGCAGGTCCTCAAGGAGTCCATTTTGAAGCAGTTTGAGGAGAGGAATGTGATCAGGAACAGTCAACACGGATTCATCAATGGCAAGTCATGCACGACCAACCGGATTGCCTTCTATGATGAGCTAACTGGCTCTGTGGATATGTGGAAAGTGGTGGACATGATATACCTTAACTTTAGCAAAGCTTTCGATAAGGTCTCCCACAGTATTTTTGCCAGAAAGTTATAGTATGGACTGGATGAATGGACTATAAGGTGGATGGAATGCTGAATAGATCATAGGGCTCAACGGGTAGTGATCAATGGCTCAATGTTTAGTTGGCAGCCAGTATCAAGTGGAGTGCCCAAACTGTCCTTGGACCAGTTTTGTTCAACATCTTCATTAGTGATCTTGATGATGGGATGGATTGCACCCTCAGCAAAATTGTGGATAACACTGATCTGGGAGGGAGGCAAATATGCTGGAGGGTAGGGATAGGGTCCAGAGTGACCTGGACAAATTGGAGGATTGGGCTAAAAGAAATCAGATGTGTTTCAATAAGCACAAGTGCACAGTCCCGCACTTAGGACAGAAGAATCCCATGTGCTACTATAGGCTGGTGACCAACTGGCTAAGCGGCAGTTCTGCAGAAAAGGACCTGGGGATTACAGTGGATGAGAAGCTGGATATGAGTCAATAGTGTGTCCTTGTTGCCAAGAAGGTTAATGGCATACTGTGCTGCATTAGTAATAGCATAGCCAGCAGATTGAGGGAAGTGATTATTCCCCTCTATTTGACACTGACGAGGCCACATCTGGAGAATTGCATCCAGTTTTGAGCCCCCCACTACAGAAAGTTTGTGGACACATTGCAGAGAGTCCAGTGGAGAGCAATGAAAATGTCTAGGAGGCTAGGGTACATGATTTATGAGGAGAGGCTGAGGGACCTGGGTTTATTTAATCTACAGAAGAGAAGAGTGAGGGGGGATTTGATAGGAGCCTTCAGCTACCTGAAGGGGGGTTCCAAAGAGGATGGAGGTAGGCTGTTCTCAGTGGTGGAAATGGTCTCAAGTTACAGTGCGGGAGGTCTAGGTTGGATATTAGGAAAAAACTATTTCATGGGGAGGGTGGTGAAGCACTGGAACAGGTTACTTAGGGAGATGGTAATATCTCCATCCTCAGAGGTGTTTAAGGCCCAGCCTGACAAAGCCCTGGCTGGGATGATTTAGTTGGGGTTGGTCCTTCTTTGAGCAAGGGGGTTGACTAGATGACCTCCAGAAATCTCTTCAAACCCTAATCTTCTGATTCTATGAGCTACAAAAAGAAACATGAAGCATCAAAAATGTGCATCAAATGAAGAATCTTTCTCAGCAATTTCTGAATCAGAAAGCATGCATAAATGAGAGGTGTGCATTCCCTCCTTTCCCCCACCCCTCCACCCACAAGTCTTGCATACGTTTTTGAAACTCGAGGGCTCAAGTTTTGGGGGATAGCTGATTTTGACTTTTATTTTATCCTAAACAACTAGCTGGTTGTTATGTTTTGAAGATGTCATATTTTGTCTATTCATATTAATAAAATTAGATGATGTATGTATAGTTTGTCTATTTTTTATTAGAAAGGTATAAAAGTTTGGAACTCCGCATGACTATGAATAAGTATATGATAGTGTCGTAATAGGGTGACTAGATAGCAAGTGTGAAAAGTCAGGATGGGGATGGGGGTGGGGGTAATAGGAGCCTATATAAGAAAAATACCCCAAATCAGGTGAATACCTATGAAATCAGGACATCTGGTCACCCTACATCATATTGATACTGTGATATAATGCTATTCCTGTGGTGGAATTCATCAAAACTTTTGACTGCATAAACTGGAGTTGCTCAGAGTCATCTTTAAATAACACACTTGATTTTTTCCCCCATTTTTTGCTGTTTCTGGAAGAAGAATATAGGTATAAGTTTGTGTGGCTTGGTAAGTTTAACTTTTTTTCATGACCCATACCCTAGGGTTGCCAGGCATCCGGTTTTCGGTCTAGTCAGCACCACCAACCAGGCTGTTAAGAGTCCAGTTGGTGGCACAGCAGGGGCCCAGGGCTAAGGCAGGCTCTTTGTGGCTCTTGGAAGGGGCAGCTAGGTCCCTGCAGCCCCTAGATGCATGGGCAGCCAGAGAGGCTCCACATGCTGCCTCCGCCCAGAGGGTCGGCTTGGCAGCTCCAATTGGCCAAGAAACGCGACCAGTGAGAGCTTGTGGGGTGGCACCTGTGGGTGAAAGGGTAGCATACAGAGCCTCCTTGTCTGCCCATATGCCTAGGAACTGCAGGGACCTGGCGACCACTTCCTGGGAGCTGTGGGAGCTTCTGCACCCAAACTCCCTCCCGGAGCCCACACCCCCCAATACCCAACCTGCCCCAGCCCCCTCCTGGACCCCAAACTCCTCATACCTGTCGCCGCCCCAGAGCCCACACCCCCAGCTGGAGTCCCTTCCTGCACTCTTAGCCCCTTGGCCCCACCCCAAACCCTTAATCTCCGGCACATCCCCAGCTAAAGCCCTCACCCCCTCCAACATCCCAATCCTTTGCCCCAGCCCAATGAAAGTGAATGAGGATGTGGGAGAGCAAGCAATGGAGGGAAGGCACATGGGGTGGGACCTTGGATAAGGGACGGGGCAAGGATTAGGGCAGCGGTGTACAGTTTTGTGTGATTAGAAAGTTGGTAACCATACCAGACCCGTGTCTGTTTGTTTAGAATTGTATTTTTTCTTTCACACCTACCCTAGGCCCTATCTAAATTACAGTGGCCTACTTAGTGTTTTCTGTAATCTCCACAGTATTACAGCCATAGCCCTTCTCCTTCAGTCCCATCCCTATGGCAGGACTTGCCAGGGTTTTTTTGAAAGGCAGCTTTATAGTCCTTATCCACAGTGCCTGTAATGAGGAAATTCTCCTGCAGCTGAATACAGGACATGTAGGGTCCCTTTATGCTGCTCTGGCTTATTACATTAAAAGGGACAGAGTAGGGGTGAAAATCTCATCCCTGATTTATTTCAGTTATGGAACACAATCTTGTTGGTTTCCTAGCCTGTGAAATATGTGGAAAAATGGGGATTCTACAGAATGCATACAGATAGTAAATGATAGAATATGGCTCTATTAGATTTGGTCACAAGTTTTTGTTTTTTTTCCCCCTTTAAGAAAAATGCTGAATTTGCTTTACGGTTATTCAGGAGGTCATAAATTCTCAATGTGCAGGCAACATCAGACACCATCAAATTTTACAAGTTTTGTCACAAATGAATATAGAAATAGGAGCTTGACTATTTGTCCAGAAAAAGGAGCTTGAAGTGTATTGGTTGCTCTTCCTCATTCTATGACTTGAAGTTTCAGTCAGGAAGGGGGAACAATACTAAGTGACTTAGTGATGAATCACACACCATAAATAGCAAATGGGTCAAAATGAACACAGTCACAAACAACCACCATGCTGAAAATTATTCACACTTAACTATTTTGCAAGTACTTAAGAATACAATCCAGAAATCAGTAAAAATAGCCAATACAAATGTATTCCTTTTTACTGTTTCAAATAGCTCTCTGTGTAAACATTTCCTGAAAGGATTCACTTTGGCTAAGCAATCAGGCGTTATCTGAAGTATTTTTTTGGAGTAGGAAACATTTTGCCAGGAATCTTCCAAGAAGGGGCTCTCTCCTAACATTTCTGGTTCTTTTGCTTATGATCAAACTGAAATTATTATGAGAACAAGAGGGGTGAAAGTAACTTAACTTTCTTACCGGTATGGGGGATTGGCTGGGGCCAGCTCTGGCCCCCGGAAGGGGTGTGGCCTCGGGAGGAAGGGGCAGGGTCGGGGGGTCAGAGCGAGCCCCAGCCCAGCCCCTGTACCAGTAAGGGGCTTCCTCCCCCCCACTCCCCCCCTCAGCCCAAACACCCCGGCCCCCCCCACTGGGGCCTCCGGCAGCAGTTTAAAGGGCTTGGGGTAGTAGTGGCGCACCAGGCTCTTTTAGTATCTATCAGAGCCCCACCGCAGCCTCCTCAGGGCTCCAGTAGCAGGGCTCCATAGGGACGGGAGCCCTGTTGCCGGAACCCTAGGGAAGCGGCGGCGGGGCTCCGATAGCTATTTAAAGAGCCCGCTACCGCCCCGAGCCCTTTAAACTGCCACCGGTGTCCCACCGCAGCCTCCCCCGGACTCCCATAGCGGGGGCTCTGCTAGCAATTTAAAGGGCCTGGGGCTCCAGCTGCCCCTTAAATTGTGCCTGGGGAAGCCAATCCGCCCTGGTACAGTGCATGGGGGCATACACTTAATCAACATACATAGTGGTAAAAAAGGTGTTTTCAAACGTCAAAGTTTCAGTCTGGGTTGTTGTAAAGTTTGATTGAATCATCAGCAAGTTCTGGTCCAAAGAGGTTTACGCATCGACCTTAGTGCTGATGATCAAATGCATGAAACAAAAATCTGGATTATGAGGCTGTGGAGAGGATAATGTAAAAAATTCTGCTGTGATTCTCATAAAACACAGGATGAAGAAAATGTTTGAAGGTCTGGACACACTTAACTGTCCTGTGAAAACAGCCATTACGTATACCATTTCAGATCAATCTTTAAACTGAGAGTAAACCGGACTGAACTTTCATGGCTTAATATAATATCCATCATTTTGATTTTATCAATGTTTGACATATACCATCATTAATTAACCACCCAGACAGTTCTACCTCATTTACTAGGACATTAATCCTGTAGGAAGCCATGCAGTGTTCTGTAGAAAATGTGCAGGTGTCCAATCAATACTGTCACTTTATATCTTCACAAAACATTAAAAATGTCATTATTCAGGAGAAGAATGTTAAAATAGCATAGTGCAAAATAAAAAAGAATATATTTATCATTGCAGGGGGTTTTTCCATCTGTAATGCTTTTAAGATGATGTACCTTGCTGCATCAACAACGGATTCACAATCACAAAAACAGTCTGTCCTTCAGACATCGGAGGGCCATTTTAGTAGCGTTTTGCATTGCCATTTCACCAGCAGCAATTACTGAAGGACGCAAATCTATCTACTTTCCCCTGTACACAGAAAAAGCCTCCCAGGCAGAGGCTTCAGTTCAGCACATTCATTACCTTTTAATTGCTTCTAAATTGCATTGTGACCCGTCACGTCAATAGCCGAATCTATCTAACAGAAACTAGCACAATTTGAGCATATGTGTTGTTAAAAGCTTTACTGGCAGTTGTTGTTTTGTTACTAGATTGCATAAAGGACACTGTGTGAAGGACAATGTCATTTAGGGATTTTTTTTCAATAATGTATCATTAACTTTGTGTGGAGGTGTCTATATATATCGGCTCGCTTAGATGTGAAACAAACATTTAGTTCAGCATAGAGCAGTGTAAAGTCATTACATTTTTAAATTTTTGTTAAGTGTACATCTCTCTGACTAAATATAAAAGTTTTCAGATGTGGCATGCAAGAGTTTCCATAGAAAATGCACTTGCATGCAAAGTCACAGCTGAATAACACATTTTATTTAAGATTCTAAGCCATGGTATAAAAATCACCCTTGGAGAAAAGATAAACTTGAATACTTTTTAGGCAGTGCCACAGCAAGCACAGTGCCATAAAAGGTAAGCTATCATACCAACCACTGTGAAAGCCAAGGTATAAAAATCATTGCTCCCCTGGAAGACTTATTCAAAGCTATTTCACAATCACTTATGACATGTACCCACACCATTCCACCTTTTAATGATTTCAAGCAGCTAGCATGTGTTTTTTTATTTTGTTCATTTGTTTCACTCCCACCACCTCACAAAAAAAACAAAACAAAAAAAACAGTGATTTGAGTCTGAAGTAGCTTGTTCAGTCTGCCCTGCAAATACAATTTTTCTTTCCATCTCTCTTTATGTTTAGTAATGAATTTATGTAGAGTGAATTCAGTAGGTTGCTCCCTCCCATATTTTTTTAGGAAGCTGCTTGTATCCAAGTGACCTTCTTGCTGGAAAGTCTTTTGGCTAGCAGTAGGGAAGAGACGTGCCCATTCAAAAATAAAAATACAAGGCAACCTCTGTCAAAGTTACTATCTTTAAAGACTGCATTAGATATCGTGACTTAACACTCTGATAGTGTTTATTTCCATTGTGGCTCCTTTCCACACTGCATTTTCTAATTCTAAGATGGGCGATGTCGGTCTGCAGGTTGCATCAGGCTCTCCTAGTGACAGTGACCAGAAGACAATTTGACTGATTATCTGTGGTTGCTCTGCGTGAGCTATTGAAAACAAGTTATAATGCCAGTGCTGCTCTTCCAGATTTCTGGCACATGTAGGACCACTGTATACATTCCATCTGTGAGCCAGGGCATTGGCCAATGCAGACTATCTGGGGGGTTGAACATGTATGCTGCAGCAGAGTGGAGGTGTCTATGCTGTTTGAGCAACAATGGAATTGATTGGTTCAGCCACATGCTGTAATGTAAGAAAGGCTCCTAGAGGCAATGCAGTGCTATCTGTTGAACAGACAGTGAACCACTGAGCCTAAGGGGACGGCAACAGGGCCGGCTCCAGCATTTTTGCTGCCCCAAGCAAAAAAAAAAAAAGGTGGCTAGGGTGGAAAGTACTGCCCTAATATTGGCCTGAGTGCCACCCCTTACGAAGGGCCGGCCCTGGTCGGCAACCTTTCAGAAGTGGTGTGCTGAGTCTTCATTTAGTCATCCTAATTTAAGGTTTTGCATGCCAGTAATACATTTTAACATTTTTAGAAGGTCTCTTTCTATAAGTTTATAATAGATAACTAAACTATTGTATTTAAAGTAAGTAAGGTTATTAAAATGTTTAAGAAGCTTAATTTAAAATTAAATTAACATGCAGAGCTCCCCGGACTGGTAGCCAGGACCTGGGCAGTGTGAGTGTCACTAAAAATCTGCTCGCATGCCGCCTTTGACACACATTCCATAGGTTGCCTACCCCTGGCTAAAAAGAAAATAAAATTCTCATTGCATAATGGTACTTGGAGCACTGCTGCGCCCATTGGAGACTGCTAGAAGGCCTGATGTTACATGTCTTATCTCAGAATAGAGTAGAATAGAGCTGGTTCCTTTCCAGTTTGGTGACATCACTTTTGTGTTTTCTACTCATCCTTCCATGCTCTGTTTAGATAGAGATGCCTTTTTAGATGGTTGGAGAATTGCGACTAGATCATCTGATGGTGCAAATGGCTTTTCTCCCTGAGAGGCTGCTACTTCCTCTGTTTTGTGTGGAGTTAGGCATGCTCTGCAACTGTTCTTACAAGAAGTGACTTAGGAGAGGATTCCTTCACTGTGAATCTGAAGAAGAGATAGGCATTTCCCTCCAGCCCAAACTTAAGCTCCAGAGGGGTTGGAGTTTAGGACACTTGTCTCCTTGGCATTTGCTATTGGCTAGCATATGCAGGTCCCTGCGTAGAGAGCTGGTTTGTGGATCCCATTCTCAGGCATCTCTCTCTCCTTATGCCCAGTGCAGGATCTGTTGATTCCACTGCGTGGTGAGGGGCCTAAGAATAGACATTGCAATACCTAAGTCACTTTGTGGATTTGTCCCTAAGTGTTCATTAATGAGACATCGACTCCTAAAAGCCTACATCTGTTTTGAAAATGGAGTTTAGGCTCAAAAGTCACTCGGGCCCTTTTGAAATTTTACTTGATGGGCCAAACTCATACACCAGGGATGAATTCATGTACCAGTTGCAGGTTATTTCTTTACAGAGAGTGAAATTAATAGTTACTGTGTCCTAGGCTAGTATACCTATTAGAACAATCTTGAACACTGTTAAATAGTCAGATTAGCTGGCAAAAGCAAAGTGCACTTCCTAACCCACAGCTGTGGCACAAAAGGGCTTCAGCAAAGAGCTATGTTCAAACCTTCATTCAGCCACAAGTTTTTCCTACACAAAAGATTGTCAAGGCCCCCAGTGTGGTCATTTATGTCTTAACTTGTCTACAAATACATACAATCCTTTCCAAACATGGAAATGGGTTGCCCCCTCAGTCACCCACCCTAGCCTCCTGGGTCTGGGTTTGTCTGACAGTTGGACACGTGTCAATAGCTGCCAAGCTCCGAGTAGCTCATTGGGTGACATATTTGCAGATGTGAGGAGTGAGCAAGTGACTTAGCCTCTCTAATAATGGCCCAGTGTCACAAGCTGGGTTCCACCACTCAGGGCACACAAAGAAGCTGAAAATAACCCACAAATACTCAGCAGAGAATTCCCATTGGAGGGGAACTCCATGCTGGTAGAGCTCCATTGCAGCCAATCCACAGTCTTTTGTCACCCTTCTTCCCTGTGTAGCATGCAAGGAGGAGGCATGAATGATGTTCTGGCACAGCAAAGAGGCAGAACTAGTGTCAATGACCCTAAGGCAGTGGCAGTACTGAAAGCTGCCTGGTAGCAGCTTGAAGTTCTATCAAGACCAGATCTGGTCTTGAGAATCAGGAAGTTGAAGCCAGCTCCCTGTTATGCAGAATTCTCTGTTGTGCTGAGTTTTGCACAGCACGACACAGAACCTAGACAGATACATTTCTGAAAATACTTCCACTCCAGGCTAGTGAAGGTGGGAGACAGTCTTGCTTTTAATCCCCATTTTACAGATGGCTAAACTGAGGTCCTTAGAGCTGACATGACAGAGGCAGATCTGTGAATGGAATGTTCTGATGCTCAGTCCTGTGCATTAGTTACAAGATGCTCTTTGTATCTGAATATTTACCACTTTTGCTTCCACGGTACTAGTGTATGTTATGGTAAGAGCTAAACTGCTTTGAGAGCCTAGCTTTGAAGGTAGGGAACATTATACGTCTTTGTGTATGCAGTACAATCGCATTAACTCTGATACGATAGCTTTTATGATTGGCAAATAAATTTTGAAGACCAGCTTCTAAGTAAAGTTACTATCTGCCATATTGATTTTAAACCGAGGGAATAAACTGCTCTAGTTAAAGAGCTTTTGGTCTATGTTGATCTGTGAATATTTAATTTACCATAGACTCCATCATCAGGTAGAACATTTACTGAAATACTTGAGATATTAAAACAGACTATAGCTTTGTACGTTTCTCTACCTGATCCAAATCTTGTAATCAAACTATTTGGGTTTCTTGATAAAATTTAAAATGAAAACAGGCTGTGCTAGTCAAGTTTTACATATTAAAATAAGCTACAGATCCATAAAAAATCTTTACTGTGGAATCCTTCCACTCCCCATAGATTTCTCTGAAGTGATTTTGTTTATAGTTGCAGCTGCAAAGCAATTTAATGAAGATATCCTACAGCTTGAGGACTAAGTTGGGTGTGTGTCAGTGGGATTTAGTGTAGGAAGAATGAGGAATTATTACACATAGTAATTAAACACAAAAAGGATGCCCAAGTAATATAAAACAAAAAGAAATCTCTGAATTAGGGATGCCACTGAGCCTGAAACTCTGCTTCCTCAGATTTATACATTACAGAAGGTAATAAATATTACACACTGTTCTGAGCTTGCCTGAGAGAAGTTCAGTAAAATCATGTGGGCTTGTTTCTAGTCCTCCTGGGTTGTGTTAAGTGCAGGGGCAGAGTGGTTGGGATCCAGGGTGTCACCTTTACACTCCCCTAGCTACTATTTGGACTGGACCCAGGTGTAAATAAGAACAGCCTCTGGGTTGCTCTAGCTTATGTTTAGCTGACTGTGGTTTTAGGGGCCTACTCCAGCAGTTGAGGTTGCTGGGGCATGAGGATGCATAGCTTTGCTCTACATGGTGAGTTGAGGTGACATATGGAGCAGCACGGTGTCATCCAGGATTTATCCTCTGGGCTCTGAATGTGCTGGCTTTCCAGCTAATTATAGCCGGACCAGGGACCAAGATCTGTCCTGTTGTTTACTTGTGAGCGTGTACCTGTCTAGTATCCTGTGAACATCCCATCTGTAATCCTGCCCTGGATTTTGTAACAGCCCAATAAGAGACCATCCATCCTGAAACCCATTGCATGCTGGTACTGGACTTTGGGCATTTTAGTTTGTGATGTATAGGTGCCCACTGAGTATGGGAATGTTCAAGAAAGCTGATCCTTCTTTTACTAAAAATTCTTCATTGGTTGATTCACTAAATTAATTAACTCGCTTCATTGGTTAATCCACCTGTTGTGAAAAAGGCGGACACTGATCCATCTGCATCACATAACCATATAAAACTTGCAGAGGGGTGCTGGAAGAAAGCTCCAAGTGAGTCACTGTGCTCTCCCTGGAGGGAGTGAACTGGAAAGCTGATAATAGCTCAGTATGTGGGGACAGTTTTGGGTAGGCCAGGGAAAAGGCGATGGGATTTTCCCTAAACCACCACTCTCCAACACACTTTGTCCACATAGGTGGCTCAGGGAAACCTAATGTTGTTCTAGGGCTAGGCAGTGGGTTATGTATCAAGTTAGCCTGTCCCTTTAAATGCAAGCCCAACTTCAGCCAGCCCTATTTCAAGGCTTGGCTGTTTTAAGGCCAAGATTTTGAGCATTGTAGTTCCTAGGGAGTACCTGACTGAGAGGAATCATGTAACTTCAGGCTGAAAGCAGGGCCTGCTGTAAAAGATGCAGCCTTCTCTCAGTAGGGGAGTAACAAGGACTGAGGCATGATCTAGAGGTCAGATGTTCATTGTAGTCTAGGAAAAAGTGCTGGAAAAGAAAAACAGTTTAGTGTAGTACTTCTGGGAAGAGGCCAAGGAGAAATTGTAAAGGTGGGGAAAGAACCCAGGAGAGTTCAGTGAAGAAGCAGAGAGAGGAGGGTAGGCAGAAGGCTTGAATACAGATGGCTGTTGGAGAAAGTGTCCTTGGGCAGCATTAAAGGGAGGAGACATTGGGCAAAAGGCAGACAAAGTCTGCATGGTTAAGGATCTAGGTTTGGGAGCCCCTCACCTAGAAGAATGATATGGAGACTCCTGTGAGCTGTTTGCCCAGTTCCACTCTGATTTCCCTCTTTAAGGAAAAGACTTCCTTATTGATCTGGATGAAGGTTCAAATCTTTCTACTTGCCCATGAAATATCATTATCCAGGGGGAAGCTGAGGGAGTGCCATACCACTGTGTCAAGGAAAGAGAGGCAAGCTTCTTTAACAGTAATTGTAGCAAATATTTGACAATGATAGTGATTGCAGAGGAGCTGTGTTGTAATTTGGAGGCTTGCCTGCTCAAAGCCCTGTTACTTGGCTTTAATTAATAAGTAATTGGGGCTGGGGAAGGGCACAAAGCAGGGATTGGCAGATGAGGGTGAATTAAATCACACAGCCATGTACCCCCACTTCTCCATCCCATAGGCTGGAAGTGCAGCCATTTTTGCTTTGTCTTTAATACTATCCTGAACTGCTAAAAATCTGGAACACGATTAAAACAAACAGTTTTTGTTTTCAAATGTCTTTACAAACTTTATCAAAGGTAAAACTCTGTTTCTGCCTCTGGACTTAGATGTTCATGGTAAAATATCATCTGAGAACAAAATCACCAATTCCTACAGGGCTAAATCTTCTGTGCTCACAGAGAAACGTTAATTCTATAGCTAAAGGGAGTTTTCAAGACAAAATGGCATCTCTCTCTCTTAAACTAACAACTTGAGGGTTTTGTTGTTTGCATGAACATAAACTGTCTTTTCCAAAATGGAGGATTTTGGGGTGTGTTTCTTTCTCTCAGAGAGAGGAGAGAGCGCCTTAGGCTATACAGAGCACCCTACCAAATTCACGGCTATGCATAATGCACCACAAACCATGAGATCTGGTCTCCCCTGTAAAATCTGGTCCTGTGTGCTTTTACCCTGTACTAAACAGATTTGATGGGGGGGATACCAACGTTTCTCAACTTGGGTGTCCTGACTCAAAAGGGAATTGCAGGGGTCCCAAGGTTATTTTTTTTTTTGGGGGGGGGGGAGGGGTGTCACATTATTGCCACACTTACTTCTGTGCTGCCTTCAGAGCTGGGCTCCTGGCCAACAGCTGCCACTCTCCAGCTGCCCAGCTCTGAAGGAACCCCCGCCTCCAGCAGCAGTATAGAAGTAAGGGTAGCAGTACCACAACCCCCTGTACAATAACCTTGCAACCCTCCCCCCACACACACAACTCCTTTTTAGGGCAATTTTTAAAATTCTATGAGTGTGAAATTAACCAAAGTGGTCCATTAATTTGATAGCGCCCTAGTTATGCAGAATATAGGCATCATATCAGGATGTGGATGTGGGGTAGGAGCTTAATTTAGAGTTTCCTGGCTTTCATGTGTTTATGAATCTTAATGCTATGTTAAAATGTTTTTAGTTTGTTCTAAACGTAATACTGTTTGTAATTGGGCACAATGTTTGCTTTACACAGTTTGTTAGCCTTGCACTGAAATGGTAATATTATGGACTTCTTAAATCAAAATGGTATGAAATTAGTTTTCCAAGATTTTCTCATTTATAGGCTAGCCAGAGGAATCCTTCTGGGTTTTAATTAAAAACAGTTGGGCTTTTGTAGTATTGAATAATAAATAAATAGCTTCACATTTAATGGGATTTCCATAGTTGCATTGAGTTTGTCATGAGACTGTTCTTATATTCACAAACGAGCATCTTTGTTACAGAAGCGTTAAGGCTGAAAGAGTATATGAGTGGAATCTAGCTACCACCCCAAACCAGTATTTATTCTTTATAAGTATTCTACAGCTCCTGTGGAAAGGTAGGGATGCCAGAAGCCAGTTTTGGCCTCCCATGTGTTACTGGGTATACGTGCAGTTCTAGAAGGAGTCTTGTGTCCTAGTCAGCTGGATACAAACTTTGACTCGGGAGGGGTGCTGCAAGACAGTCGTCAGACTTATGGATTGTCAGTGTACCTTTAAATAAATTGGTGGAGCTTGAAGTGTCTGGAGGGATATACTGTATGTGTCCAATTGGAATATGCTACCAAGTAACTGAAGGATGTAATCTGGAAAGAGGATTTATTTGGGATGGTACAAAAACTGTTAAGTAAGGTAAAATATAAGTGGACTATTAGGAAAACTTCTTGGAAGTGAGATGTATAGGTTATTGGATAATCTCCCAAGTTAAGGGTGAAAGTCCTGTTGCTTGGGTCTCAAAATTAGACAAGACAAAGGACTTGCAAATGGCCTGGCTAAAATGACCTAATAGGGCTTATCTCGCTCTAATTCTGTGATTCTTTATATATGAATCAATGCAAAACACATGTGTATCTTACTGCATCTGTCAAGTGTTATATTTATAAAACATTTATACACTTATTGACATGCTCTGAATCTAGGTAATGGAGCTTAATTATACTCAGTGTTCCTGGGATTCTTTTTTTAGCCAGTAAGATCTTATTCTCCTGCTTACCTTGCTAACTGAGGCTCATAAATTCCAAGCCTCCATGAATTATGCTGATTGCAGTCACAGTCTTGGATTCCTTGTTAATTAAGTGATGAGACTCATAAATTCCAACCTGTGAATTGGGCTGAAGTCACAGCTCAGAATACTTATTGGCCAATCAGATCACTCCTTCTTTTGCATATTTTAAGTCTCATAACATCAAACACTATTCTTGTGTACGGGAAGGAAGCACAAAAAGTATGAATCAATAGTTTCACATGTTGTTTTATTAATATTGTACTTATTAAACTTTTACACAGACAAGACACTGCTTTATGGTTTAGGCAGTCTGATTTTTAATTCTAGACTTGGTTAGGAATTTTATTGTGTAATAAAACTTTGTCTAGCTCCATTTTTGCTGAGAGCTTGTATCCTAATAAGAAAAGGTAATCAAAACGTAAGTAATTCAAGCCGATCATCCTGCGCTTATAACTACATAGCATTCTCGGAAAGGAAACTCATTATTGATTACCCCTAAGGCTTCTAAGATCAAGTATGCCTCTGCATAGTTAATTGTGCCCCATAGTACTGCATCATTTCTGCAGTGGCAAGCTCAAATTAGTTTTGTGAAAGTATTGCATTGTAAGATTTGCAGATGGGTCTATTAGATGTCCATTAATTAGGTGACCATTGGAAATGGGGAGCTGCCCAGTTGGGAGACAGTATATTGTAATGAATAATGTTTATGTATGCTAGCATTAATGATATCTCAGCATTCCTTGATACATTCCAGGGTAAACAAATCAAAGAACTCTTTAAGTAAAAATAGACTGTGCTGAATCTGCGTTTTGCATTGCAGATGGGTAAAGGTGCCTCACTCTGGGCCTGATCCTAGTCCAATGAGAACAGGATTAGGCCCAGAAGAAGTTTTGAGCAGATAACTACACTACCTATGGGTCCTTTAATATGGTTCTTTCAGAGACTTTAATTCTGGGATGGTGTAGGGGGGGTGCAATGCAGGAGCTTCCTGGAAGAATTCTGACTATCGGGGCATGAGGAGCAGGAACACAGGGTTTGGATGGAGGCAGATAGCCCTCACCTTTCATGGCTTTTCAGAGATCCCAGGGATCTTTTTGGTTTGAGGACCAACATAGGAAGAAACTTCACTAGTTTTCTGCCCTTTAGTCTAACTTTCTGGCTCTGGAGGGCCCCAGGTCTGATCTAGGTGCAGTCACACCAGACTCTTTTGAAGCGGTGCCAACGGCAAGGCTGCTGCAGAGGTTTTGGGGGACTTGAGGCAAAATCTGAAACTGAGGCTATCTACCCTACCAAAAAAAAACCCAAAACCAACACTGAGAGGAGTCCCAGGTTGGCAAGTAAGCCTGCAGCAGTAGTTCCTGTCCCATGGGGTTGGGCCTGGTGCCTGCTCCAGGCATTGCAGCCTGGCTCACTAGGTTGCAGTACCTCTCAGGTTACCACCAGGTCACAACACAACACACTCAGATTTGCCTTAGCCGCCCCTCAGTTTGGGAGCCCTTTCAAATGGAGGGTATGAGGCTAACTACTCTTTTTGCAATACCCTTCGCCCCGTAACATCCCCAGGTGGCCCCAGCCAATATTTTCTTGCTCTTTGACATGATACCTTGACATATGCATTCCAAAACTATGCCGGACACTGACTGCGTTGTCACCATATCTCTTGGCAACCTTGTATCTAAGTTGATTATGTCATCCAAACAGGTCTCTCTCAGCCTAGTTATCTTGCATATTTATCTCCTCCTCTTGACAACTGTGTTTGGATTTGTTTTCCCCTTATGGGTTAGCTTGCAAGATGAAAATAAAACATATCAAACCTAAAAATGCAAATAAATTATAACCTGTCCATTTTTAGTATCACACATTATGCTTGATCTATGGCAGGACTGTCATAAACATTTTTGACCAAAGGTCCATAGAACAGTTATTGTTTATAGTAGTGCCTAGAAATCAACCAAGAATGGGCCCCATTCAAACATGGAATAGTAAACACTGCCTGCCCTGAAGCATCTACAATCTGAATAAGACATTAGTGATCTATTAGCACATGATTAAAGTTTCTCCTTGTGAAATGGGTACCAGCTTAAATGGGTTGTGCTTTTTTTACAGATTTTGTTTCCTTAAGATAAAAAATGATCAGAATAAACAAAACTGATTTACAATATGGTTCTATACCAAGATTCCAAAATACCCTTAAAACTAAGTAAACTGCCGTATTATTGTGGTCCCGGCTTTCTAGACACAGACACATTTAAAATTCCAGTTAAGAAACTGGATGCGTCTCATACACTTTGAAATCTACAAAAATGTATTCATCCTTTCATATTTTTCAAAACAAGCCAGCAGAATTGTAAGTTATCTGAATTCTCCTGTTTTGCACAAAACAAGTTTTAAAAAATGGAATCAAAACAAATAGTTCCAAGAAAATACTTGGCTGTGCTCAGAATGCAGCAAATAGTTCTTGAGGTGCAGTGTCCTTGAGCACATGAACAACTTATTATGTTTTACTCTGGTCTTTCTGCTTTGGACTGAAACTAATTAGAGCCCTATCAAATGGTCTGGACTAAATCTAAACTGCTGAATTTACAGATTGCACTTGTGCTCAATGGAAAGTTTCCATGGAGAGTCCCTACTATATCGTACGACTCACTACTTCTTTTTCTAAGGAAACATTTAAAAAAAACATGGCAACACTATGAGCATACAAACTTTAAGTTTTATATATTAAAAATCAAAAGCTCGACATGGCTGCAAGCTTCACTTAAATCCTACCCAGTTCTGATTCTAATTGACATAAAACACACATGGGTGGTAAATAAAATCCTCCAGGCACACACTAATATCATCTTTGTCAGAGCAGTATTTATAGCATGCATCCCGTCGCACAGAAACAGTAGGTCATGATATTTGGTGTATTAGCCTCCAGGATGACTAAGTGATGAGACAGAAACACACATAACAGAGAGATGATGTTTCTTGGTAAAAATATTATCTACTGTAGAGAGCAATTCGTTATGATGTAACATTTGAATGGAAACATAGTGAGGCTTTATATATAATATATATGAGGAAACAAAGTAAGAAGAAAAAGATAGTTCAGTCTTTGGCTTGCTCATTCCCTGTGCACTAAATCTTAGGTTTCTGCATTGATCATCTGGTTGAAATATCTGTGATATGGAACAATAATTTCTGTCCAGTCAAAAATTAAAATGAAAATTTCAAAAGCTCTAATGAAAATCTAATTGACTTATGCTCTTACAAAAGCAATGTGTTCATTTTTAGTGCACTTCGTCTAGTGAGTCTCCTACCACTCATTTAGTCATTATCATCTTTCACTTTAGAAGTTCAGTATTACTAATTTTTCTCTAATTCTGCATCTAAACAAATTTAGCTATGCTTGTAGAGACCATAGCATAGCTTACATTGGAAACATATTTTCTCTATGAAACAAGAACTTCGTTAAATCGATGAGAGAAAATGAATAATTGGTGTTTAAGTACTGTGTTTATTGCAAATGTGGGTTACAATACTTCAAAAAGAAACCTCTGTTTATTTTATATGGAAGATGGGTTTTTTCAGCTATCTTTTCTGAGAAGCTGGAGAAATAAAAATGCAAATGCAGTAAAAAGGTTAATAGTTGATTACCTAGTGCATAAAACAGAAACTTTAGCATACAGTTTGCAAAACTTAATGAGGAAGCAAACATGCCCTCACCATATCTGTTCATCTTTCTGCCTGTTGTCTGGAGATCTCTAAGTGTCTGAAGATGATCTTGCTCACGTGCTCAGGGTTCAGCTGATTGTCATATTTGGGGTCTGGAAGGACCCTCCAGGGCAAATTGGCAGAGGCCGTAGAGGTTTTTCGCCTTCCTCTGCAGCCTGGGGCATGGGAACTTGCTGGAGGATTCTCTGCACCTTGAAGTCTTTCAACCATGATTTGAGGACTTCAGTAGCTCAGACATAGGTGAAAGGTTTATTACAGGAGCGGGTGGGTGAGATTCTGTGGCCTGCATTGTGTGGGAGGTCAGACTAGATGATCATAATGGTCCCTTCTGACCTTAAAGTCTAGGAGTCTATATTGCCTCATGGACTGGGGGACACATGGCTGGAGCTGGATGAAATAGTTCAACATTAGAGCCCATGGGTGTTGCTATTGTGGAGTATGCAATGAACAGTCACAGTAATCATTGGGGAAGACAAAAGCATGCCTGCTTCCTGTGGTCTCATAAGAACAAACATATATTTAAGCTCCATACATCACTTTAATTTTTGAAACCATGCCTCTATCTGCTATAGAATCTGTAGCATGCGTGCAGAATCTAACAGCACCTTGTCCTCCAACTAACCGGCAAAGTTACAAACAACAATAGATCTGGGTCAGGGCAAGAAAAAACTTTATTGTATATAATAGGAGAAGTGTATAGATGGAGTAGGTCATTCTATTTTGTACTTACATTATTTTACCTAAATTAATAGGCTTTGACACAGAACATAAGTAAAAATTGAATTGAAGAGCAGATGATTTGAAATAAAGCACATGAACAACTTGAGAAGTTCTTTGTGTTAAGAAACCGCTTCTTCACTTTTTTTGGGCAGGGGAGAGAACTACATTTAAAAAGCAGATGTACTTATCTCGATTCAAAATACCTTTTAAATGGTACTCTATGTAGATTAATAGAATACAATTTAAATAAGTCAGTCAGTATTCCCAGTGTCCTAATTAGAGAAATACCTGTGCTAAATAATCCAGGCCACATTTCAGCAAAGCATTTAAGTACATGCTTGGCTGAATTGGGACCTTAGTGCTTGTCGACCTGTAAAGCTGTTTGTCATGAGAAAACAAACACAAACTGCCTAAGCAATTAGAAAACTCCCAGATAGTCCCACACTTATTAGGCTCCCCACTGCAACACATCATGGTCCTCCCTGGTAATTAGAGGACCAGGAACTCCATAACAACTCCACATCTCCCTCTCTTTAAAATAAAAGATTAAAAATTAAATTTTAAACCAATGTACAGTATACACATACAGTTCAAAATAAACTTCCAGCTGCTTAAAAGGATTTACACTACTACAGGTTTGGGCAATTTTTTTGGCTCAAGGGCCACATCTGGCAATGGAAATTGTATGGTGGGCTATGAATGCTCACGGAATATGGGACTGGGGTGTGGGATGGGATGAGGGGTCTGGCTGGGGGGGTGAGCTCTAGGGTGGGGCCATAAATGAGGAGTTCAGGGTGCAGCAGGGGGCTTTGGGCTGGGGCAGGGGGTTGTGTAAGATTACCTGTGGGGGCCTGATTCAGTGGCAGCCTCTGAGTACACCTACCGGACCAGGCCTCTCAAACAGCAGAATGCCTGTCTTCTCCTGTTTCATGATTTGTTCTTAAGTGGCTCAATTGGGAGATAGGCATCTTAATACCCACACGGAAGGAGCAGTGCTCATGAGAGAAACAAAGGTGCCCAAGGGATTTTTTTAATCTACAGGGTTTCAGTGCGAGTTTTGGGGATTACAGTGGTCCCAAAACAGGGAGGGAGGTGCGTAGGTCCCATTGACTCATTGCCATTTGATTATAACACTCCCTCTTGGATTGTTTATGCTACTCTTTGTAGTCGTTTTGTGGCGTCTTCTACATTCTGTTTCTTTAGATGGACATTGTTGCCCACTCTGGTTTTGTGTCATACCACATTTTCCACAGCTCTCCTTCTATTAAGGTATTTTGGTCTCCTGCTTGTTAGTTGTTATTCTGCTTTAAATTTGGCCTGACATCTCAGTTGTTTTTTTCTTGTTCCTGGCAACTAATATTAAACATCACCCAGTTAAATATCAAAGCATTTATCTAGTATATTTATTCTCTTAAACTAGAAGCTATCCAGAACAACTCAAATCTCTGGATCCAGCAAGGCCAGCTGCCTGCGTTGGAAAAAATTAGACCTCTCCTCTAACAGCCATTTGCACTATGGGCTCTGTTGCTATGCCGAGACAGGGCTCTACCTCCTTCATGCTGCAGCTTTCACAGGTCTTCTCCCTGATTTTCCACTTCCCCACTCACCACTCTGGGGGCCTCCCTTCTATTCGCTTATTCCATTTTTAGAGCGAGTGATTCACTCACTTTTGATACCATGTAGTAGGAAGATAAACACAAAGAGCCATGCTTCAACTATAGTAACTAGAGAACACCTTAACCAGGAAAGTTCCATGTTAATTCAGGCCCCGACTGCAACACATCCTGGTCCTCTCTGTTAACTGTGGAGGGCTAGGAAATCTATAACAATTCCACAGTGCTGGCCATCTGTAAACATGCATAAAGTTCAGCAGTGGCTGTACATCAAGGGCTGGATTTTGATGTGTTTCTTTGCACTCTGTAAGAATTCTCATCTATCCATAGGATTTCTGATAAAGCAAGGGAACACTTTCTAGTTCTTTCAAGGTACCAGATCAACAGGTTGGCCTTTCGGCTCTCATGGTCTAGATGTCTGACATACATAAGTCAGTGTCCGTGATTTTAAAAAAAATGACTAGAAACTTTTATGAGGGATAATAGTCCTTGGCAAATTTAAATTCATGACTAAAGTGAGTTGTATTTTACTGGAGAGAGGTAGATTGTGTTGAAGATCTCATCCAGTTCTTCAGCAAATAACAAGGAACAGTGAGCGATGATTGAATTAATTATTGCTATTAATAATGAGAAATCAAAATGTCTTCTCAGTTGGTAGCAATATACTCTTTGGCTTCCTTTTTTATTGCCATGCTTTAAGAAATGCATGCTATACACATTTTTTTAAAAAGTAGTTTTGCTAATATAACTAACTTCTAGCCTATACCAAGTGTATTTTTAGTTGTAAATTGTATAGCTGAAACTGTTTACTATTCAAAGAGTTACTTTGCTTCAGTTATGTTGGTGGTTGCTATTTTTTTTTTAAAGCAGATTAAGTATAGTGTAACTTTCTATTAAATGAAAAATATCTATCTTTTACTTCAGTAAACATGACTTCACACAGTAGAACTGCATTGTACTCAACAGTGATTCTGAATTTTAAAAAAATGTATTCATGTATTCATTCTTCCACTTCTTATCCCAATTGTATGTCAATTTCTTTGCATATTAAAGTGGCATTTGCAACTGACAAGCTGACTGGCAAGTTTGAATATAAATGCATTGATAAAAAGGAGACAACTGTATTGTGCAGATCAATATGAAGTGCACAGCACCAAGAAGTCAAAAGTGACAGACATGCTCATGTTTACTACCAGTTTACTGAATGTCTCTGAAATGAGATTATAATTTCAGATGCTGCTGAATATATTCAAATCTGCCATACTTTACATTCCCATAGTAATACAGGAATACTAAACTGCATACTATTAAGTCTGAACTGGCCATTTCATTTGTAACCCACAGACCCGGATGTCGTGTACTGACTCCAATACTGGCACTGAGACCACACAGAGAAAGACTCATGAGTCTGCTCTACAGCCTTAGCTAAAGACCAGTTGGCTTTTAGGTCATGCAGTACAGGCTCATGCACTCAGTTCCAGAGACCCCGCCTGACAATGACCAGGGTCTGTTGGCATTAAAAGTGTCTATGTCTCTGATACAAGAGTCTGCCCAGTGTGCACCTGTAGTGAGGCCTGCCCACTAGCAGCTGAAATCACTGAGAGCTGCATTAAGTGGAGTGCCCTGAAGACATCTTAGTGAGCGGCAAGCCGGCAACTGGCAGAGAGCATGGCTAGCAGGCTACTGATGGAGAGGTGTGGAAAGCAGCCAAGAGGATAGTAGCATATGCTGTACACTCCTAAGAGGTTGGTAAAGCAAGCAGGCTACCTCTTCATGCCAGGTGGTTCTGAGTAGCTCTGTGCTACCTTTAACATAGGCCTGTGCTTTAATGGCATAACCTGGCTTTCACTGATCCTACTAAAGTATGCAGCTGGGCATGTTGGCCTCAACAGGAGTGAGTTCTCAAATAACTTCTTTCATTTTTAAAAATAAATTTCAACTTCTCCCACAAGTCCCAAACATTCCAATCACCTTTTTCGCCATGTTCACAATTCAACAGGATCTTTCTAAAGTCTTCCTCATTTCCAACATTTTGCAGAATGTAACAGCCAATGTAGCTTCTCTGGCAGCATCTGATCACAGCCCTTACTCTTAGCTATAGACTCTTGCTCCTCACTAGTTTAAATTCAGTCTTGTTTTTTTTCAGCCGCCAGTGTGCTATCCTTACACTAAGTGGAAGGAATTTAAAGAGCCACAATTATGATATCCGATGAAGTGGGCTATAGCTCACGAAAGCTTATGCTGAAATAAACTGGTTAGTCTCTAAGCTGCTACAAAGTCTTTCTCGTCTTATTTACAAATACAGACTAATACGTCTGCTAATCTTAAATCAATTATGATATAGCACACGATGGAAAAGTAAAAATATTATGTGGCTGCCCAGACTCTAGAAAGATGAGTGGCAAGAAGCACAATTAGGGTCTCCATATGCTGTACCTCTTTCCTGGAATCTCCTGGGGCCTGGTAATGTTCGGAAAAAAATAGTTTTCCAGTTTTTACTTATCTTTGGCAGGTCTTGGAGGATATGGAAACATTATTTACTAGCTGCCTCTACTGCTGGGTCCCTCTGTTTTCTCTGATAATCTTCTTTCACAGCAGTGTCCCAAGTGGCTGTCTCAGGCAGTGTCTCCTAAACAGCCCTAGTCCTGACTCACCAGGGCTCTGGGACTCAGCCTTGACCTGGTTCCTCTTAACCTCCTTGAACCTTAATCTCTAGCTCTGTGGCTGTGCCAATTTTTGCATGTCTAATGCCTACTGGTTGTTGTCCCACAACCGCTTGATTTTTTTTCCCCTTCTGCCACCAGCCCTTCTCAAAAAACCCTGGATAGCCGTAGCCCTTTTTTCACTTTGCTTGCTTTCATACCACCTCCCTTGACTCCTGCTTGTCCTTGATTTCAATCCTCAGCTGTCCCATCTTCCCTGTTGCCAGTATGCCCTGACTGGGCTGCCCTTAATCTTGATAGCCTAAACCTAGTCCCACAAATTCTTGATCTTGGATGCCCCAGCTAGCCCCAGTATTAATCCTCTTGATTGACTCCAGCTTCTCCCCTTAGCCCTTCTAACCCAGTTTTATTATATCCTATTTGTCTGGCTCATCTCCATCTCTGCTACCACTCTGCATCCTTTCTTGACTACCCTCATTTCAGTTCTGTCTTGGTATTCCTGTTTTGTTACAAACGTCCAGCCATATCTCTGTAGACCTGCCCACATTTTCCTTTAAAATAGTGTGAATTTGAATGTTTTAGAAACAATGCTGTGAGCATTATATATGTGTTCTAGAGCAGATACTAACCGTAGGCAAAGGTAAAAGTCACAGGGGCAACAGTGCAGGTGATCGAATAATAATAAAATGGCAACTTTTGGCCACTACCACAAATCTCGTTAAGATCAGTTTCGAGAAAACCTAATTTTTCCCCTGGCGCAAATGTGTACATTAAGCAATACTGTCAAACAAAAAAGGAGCCCACTATGCATGCTAGGAAAGAAAGTAATTAAATTAATGAATTGCCATGTTTTGGTCTGAGTCACATCCATTTTTCCAGTCAGATGGCATATGTACGCTTTTTCCTGAAATCTTACCCAAATAAGTTTTCAAAAGTGACTTTCCTACAGTCTTTCAGTCCTCTGTCAAAAACGATTCTTTAATGGTAGTTGATTCCAAATATTTGTGCACTTTAAAGTGATTTCTCTCATTCAGCTGTGTGTTAGAATGTCAATTTGCTCTTGTGTTCAGTTTTAATTGAACATCTAGAGTAGCGTGACAAAGAACAAACCCAGACCTGAGGTACACTATTGCATGTAATGACAGGACACAGGTCTAAAATATGAAGGGTTTTAGAGATGTTTTAGAGTGATGAGCAAGAGAGACAAACATAAGAGCCAATGGTGAGGGTTTTTTTGGAAGGTGAATGTAACACATTCTTTAATCTCCCCCCTTTTTTATTTTGCTCACCTCCGCTGTTGTCATGGAGAATTTTATTAATTTTCTTCTAATAATAACTTGGGACAACCAGAAGTAGCAATAAGAATATAGAGTAACAATGGGAGAACAATCATTGTTGCAATGTTTACTTTGCCCCATAGGAAAAATGAAGCTAGTCCCATCTGTCCAAGTCATTTTATTTGATTAACAGCAGGGTATATATTAAATTGAACAAAATCCATACATGTCATTGGCATCCATCATTCTTAGTACTATATTTAATTTCACAGAGTAGATGATGGCGCCTAGTCATTTTCTTTTTTGGTAGGGTAAGAGGGAAAGAGGGACAGCTTACTAGTGTATTTTATAGCTTGATAGTAAAGTTGTCAGTCACTGTAGCTACTAGCATTTCATTTGTTTGTTTTTTGGCAACAGACACTTTCCTGAGTTGTGAAATCAGATCGACGTCTGAAATCTCTGCAAACTCAAGTTGCGTGGATATAGATCCAGGATTCCATCTCCCTATATTATATAAAGAGGTGCTAGTTAAGAAATTTGGAGTTTGGATTCTGTATTCCTTTGCAACCATCCCCAAAATTCAGAAGGTATTTCGATCTGGGGATTTGGTTCACTTCATTTTATAGAAAGGAGCCATCCTTGAACCAAAATCCGGATCAGTTATTCTGAAATATTCCAATTTCTCTAAAAGGAGTCTAGATGCTATGCTTTAATTCATGTCTTTCTCTATCAGTTATGTATGAGTCTGTTCATCTACAAGAACAGTATCCATTTGTCCATCCAGTACACTCTGGTTCAGCTTTAAATTTAGTGCTGAGATCATAAGAGCATGGGGTGCATAGGAAAGGGTTGTATTCACACAGTCCTAAGAATGGACTGATAATACCTGGGGGGAAAAGGGGACATTTAAAGTTTATATAACCCTTTACTGTTGATTAATAGCTAGGTTGTTGGTTGTTCTGCATACTTCATTGGAACCCTCAGAAATAAATATGAACAAGGTCTAATCTTTTGGGTGCCCTACAGAAATGAGTCCCTGAATACATATTACTCTTTGGAGGTTTCACCATTTTCTGAGTATGTATTGCTCCCATAATTGCTGTCAGTTGCATTATAGTAATAGCCAATAGCATCTATGACATTAGCAATAGCATGTATGACAAGTCAGGTATGGTATATTAACATACAGCCCCCCCTCCCCCCCGTGAGATGGAGTGACAGATTCCTCCTTGCCCTCCTGTCCACAAAGCTGGTTCTAACATATGGGCAGTTTCATACAATAGAAAAATATTGGTGAAAGCTAAATGTCAGTAACGGATTGTGTGGATAACTGAAGACTAATAGAGGGAAATGTTTTCCTGGGAAGGGCAGTAGGACTCCTTGATGTTCACTCAGGCTCAAGGAGAATATCCCCAGAGATGCAATATCCTTGCTAATGCCCAGTGAAAGTGAAGCGTTCCTGGCAGAATGGCTTTTATATATCTGATCTTTATTAAACCCAAAAAGCACTACCTTCTTCTCTGATATTATGAAATTATGAAGAATACTAGCAGGAAATGACCAAGTAGTTTCCTCTCAAATCTTTCCTTTTCAAATTGCACTGCAATGTTGTTTTCTGACAG
Source organism: Sternotherus odoratus (assembly GCA_032164245.1). Classification (NCBI taxonomy): domain Eukaryota; kingdom Metazoa; phylum Chordata; order Testudines; family Kinosternidae; genus Sternotherus; species Sternotherus odoratus. The sequence continues at coordinate 58,780,295 of JAVMKO010000008.1, forward strand.
GTGTTTTTTTTATCATCGTACAGAAATTTGAATAATTTACCCATTTAGTGTCTTTGGTTTCTGTCTTACACCAGAAATGGCCAAATTCTGCATTTGTCCATAAACTGATAGAACTAAGAGTTCTAAGAGGCAGACCTTTGCATGAATATTGGAGCAAATCTTAACTTTGTTAAACTGTTGTTCATAACAGTTTGGTCTAATTCTGCTCTGTTACATGAATGTGACTCCTGGAGTCTATATATCGTGGTGCCAATTCCCTTCATATATCTTTTTTTTTTTTAATATTCCTACTGGAGTGAATCATTATTGGCACATTTTGTTGTAACTCTCTTTATTAATTCCTTGATCATGGTTGTAACAGCCAGTGTGAAGTAATACACTTTTGGAACATACCAATGTTTAGATGGATCCACAAGCAAAAGTTGTGCTATATAACTCAGAAGTGTGGTGACATGCCAAAATCACCAATGCATGTTAAATCATGTTATGTAAAGTATGTAGGCATTGCAAAAGCCAACATTAGCCGTATGAAATAAAACCAAGGCACACTATTCCCTTGGTAGTCACCAATAGGTATGAGCTCTCTAAATTACCTTTTGTTCCACACAGTCATCTTCCCTCAGTAAACAGTAATAAGTCACCAGGACCAGATTGTATTCATCCATGTGTTCTGAAGAAACTCAGATATGAAATTTCAGAACTACTAACTGTAGTATGCAACCTATCACTTAAGTCAGCATTTGTACCAAATGACTGGTGGATAGTTATGATAATATTGATGTTTTTTTTTAATAAAGGCTTCAAAGGCGATACTGGCAATTACAAGCTGTGTTGGGTTGTTGGGTAAGAGTCAGTATGGCTTTTATAAAGGGAAATCATGCCTAGCTAATCTATTAGAATTATTTAAGGATGTCAACAAGCATGGGGACAACGGTGATTCACTGGAAACAGTGTACTTGGACTTTCAGAAAATCTTTGAGCCTCACCAAAGGCTCTTAAGCAAAGTAAGCTGTTGTAGGATAAGAGGGAAGGTCCTCTCATGATTTGGTAACTGGCTAAAAGATAAAAAAAACAAACAACAAAGGGCAGGACTAAATAGTCAGTTTTCACAATGGAGAGAAGTAAATAGTGGGGTACCCCAAGGATCACTACTGGGACCAGTGCTGTTCTACCTATTCAAAAATGATCTGGAAAAGGGGGTGAACAGTGAGGTGGCAAAATTTGCAGATGATTCAGAATGACAAGATAGTTAAGTCCGAAGCTGACTGTGAAGAATTACAAAGGGATCTCACAAAACTGGGTGACTGAGTAAAAAAAAAAAAGGCAGATGAAATTCAGTTGTTAAGTACATGGTAATGAACATTGGAAAACATAATTCCACTCAAGAAAAAGATCTTGGTGTCATTGTGAGTAGTTCTCTGAACATATCTGCTCAATGTGCTGCAGCAGCAATTAAAAAGCTAACGACATTAGGACCCATTTGGAAAGAGATTGATAATTAAAACAGAAAATATCATGCTACTACATAATCTATGGTATGCCCACAGTTTGAATACTGAATGCAGTTCTGGTTGCACCCTTGCCAAAAGAAATCTACAGATTATATCTGTAGATATAGATTAGATTAGAATTAGAAAAGGAACAGAGAAGAGCAACAAAAATGATTAGGATATGAAACAGCTTACATATGAGGAGAGATTAAAAAGATGAACTGTTATTTTAGAAAACAGTTGATCTAAGGGATTATGATAGAGGTCTATAAAGTCCTGAATGGTATGGGGAAGATCCTGGGTCACCCAATAAAATTTAATAGGCAGCAGGTTTAAAAAAAAACTTAAGGAAGTATCTCACAGAATGCATAGTTAGCCTGTCAAATTCCTTGCTAGGGATGTTGTGAAGGTCAATCTGGATACAAAAAAATAATTAGATATGTTCATGGAGGATAGGTCCATCAATGGCTATTAGCCAAGAGGACAGGGACACAAATTTATGCTCTGGGAGTTCCTAAAAATCTGATTGGCAGAAGCTGGGAGTACATGATGGGATAGATCACTCAATAATTTCCTTGTTCTATTCATTCCCTCTGAAGCATCTGGCCCTGTGTCAGAAAACAGGATACTGGGCTAGATGGACCATTCGTCTGACATGGTATGGCTGTTCTTATCTCTAAGAACCGTGGTATGAAATTACCAAACCAATAATAATCTTAATAAAACATTTAGTTTTAAAATGAAACTCAAACAAAATTAATGGCTTATCCTACCTAACTAACAATTATAAGATGAACTAGATGATGCTGTCAGGTGGGGGAAGAGTTGTGGGGTGGATGGAAAGTAGATGGCTTACATCTTCTGAAAGAAATTCTTTCCCTGAGCATTCAGACTGGCAACTCCTGTTGGTGTGCAGATTCCAACTTCTGCTTGATGTTTCTAGGACAAATAAAGTCATGCATCTGGGTCAGCTTGTAAATTCAGATGTGCCTTCCCTACATTAAAGGGTTGTTGAGAGGATAAATATACTGGTGATTCTGAGGCACTCGGATACTAGTGATGAGTACCATAAAAGTACTAGCCTTTCTCTCTCTTTTCTTTCTTACCTCAACTGTTTTCTTTTATGTGACTTTCTCTTTCTCTCCCTCTTTCAATGTCTTTCTTGTTTACTTTATTCTTTTTTCTCTCCCAATTATATCCTTCATGTAACCTTTTCCTCTTTCTCTCCATTCTTTTTATTCCTATTTTCTCTTCCACTTCCCCCCTCACATGTTCACTCCAGTGTACACACTCCCACTGAATGCCAGGGAAATCCAAGAGGGTAGCTCCAACTATCTCCCAAACAAGCTTATTTTTAAAGTATGAGATTTTACCTTAAATGTCTGAATCATTGAGCTTTCCAGTGTGTAAAAGTCGAAGCTTTCTTTCTAAATCACTCTCCCATTAAATTTATGGAAGTAAAGTTACTCACTTTAATGTATCAGCTATATGTAATCACATCAGAAGAGCCCACAATCTGTAAATTTCTTAAAATAATTGATTTTTATGAGATGGCTATTAAAGGAAGACCTGAGCCGTTTATTCTACATTACTCACAATCAGATAAACAACCCACACTCTATTAAAGGTGTAATTGAAATAGAAATTGTGGCTGAATATAGTGACGAAAAGAGCCTTGGTAATCTTACTGATGCACATACAGCTAATTCTGAACTAGTGGATAGTTTCAATTATTTTGGTGAGTAATTTTAAATTCAAAGCTACTTGAGCACCAGAAGGGGATTTGTAATAAATGTGAGAGAGTTTCTGACCCATCACATGAAATACCAAATCACAGGCTAATCACATTCTAGTCCAACATGCACATTGGAGAACAATGGGGAGTGAAGAGGACTGTTATGAGTATCAAGATTGACTATCCTAGCCTGTAATAAAAATTGAAGGTGATGAGAGATATTTGTGTGTTGTTTTTTTAAGAGGGCAGACTCTACTAAATCATGGTTATGAATAGAGAGATAGTTGGGGCAGATAATTTCCTCATAAGAGTGAAATAACTTATTAAAAATATAGGTGACTTCCAGGATGGAGTGCTTTGAGAGTCTATTAGTTGATTGCAGCTGGCTGATCCTACTCTATCTATAGATACATCTGGATGTGGGTTTATGGGGTCCTTCTATAACTTGATATCCTCTTTGATTTACAGCACATGCCTATCCTCTTCATAACTGAAACTCATAAAATGTTTTCTACTTAACTTTTTATCCTAATTTGGAAAATGTTTTCTTTGATTTGACCAAACCGTATGTAGTTGCATATTTATTTAACTTACCTTTGAACTTACAGACAATAGCTTAGCATAAATTGTACTGTAATAGTTTATTGCCCCAATGTTTAGCTTGTTGCCTAACTATGGAAAAGTGCTTTTAAATTGATAACTTTGATGATATGAAGCTACTTACTTAAGGGAGACATTACTTTTTAAAAAATATACTAATTTTGGTTATGTTACAATGTAATGAAAAACTTATAGCTGGCCCATACCATCTGACTGGAGCTCGTGGGGTTCAGACTGTGAAGCTATAAAATTGCAGTGTAGACAATTGCATGTCCAAACATATACACTGTAATTTGATAGCGCAGCAGCGTAACGCTTGCAAGCCCAGTCAGCTGACGTGGGCCAGTTGTGTGTGTCCTATTGCAGTGCAGACGTAGCCTGTTTTTGTGTTTGTAATATTGCACCCTAACTACAATTACAGGCAAGGTTCAGGAGGGTCAGTCAAGACACTTGTAAATTCATGTAAATTTTGGCCAGTTGTTTTAGTTGAAACAAAAAGAAAAACAATTTGGAAATGTCATCATGTTTCAAATGTTTGGGCTAGGTTCACAAGAGGATTTAAGAGCCATTCACAAAAAAGATGAGGATGCACTTCCTTCCCCCAACCTGCCTCCCAGTGAGCACTCATGTGGGAGGTCCAAGCTCCAATCCCTGCTTCAGATAGGGAAGGAAGGAATCTTAACTACCCTGCATTGGGTGTTCTGGTCTGAGTCTTGTTCACTTGGATTGAAGCTGTTCCCTTTTTATGAAATGCTTAAATAGTCATAGAGCCAATGACAGACTCATCATGGGAAGTGTGGGGAGAGAAACGATTTATGCTTCACAGCATTCAGAGAAGTGACAATACTTTTTTTTTTTAAATCTTTCTGGAAGGTTGCAAGAACACCAAAACAAAGAGTTACAAAGCAGGCTGCTCCTTAAAATAAGAGATTTGATTCACCATCCCACCATACTCTACACTGTGTTTATTTCCTGATTATCTTTCATATTCTGATGGTTTTTTGGTATGCAATGCTTACATATGGGATATATATATATATAACTTTTGAGTATTTTTCCATTACAACCTATGGTTTCATTACTATCTTTTTAATATATTACACCCACTCCACCAAGTGTAATAAAAGGGGACATATTTCCTAACACTATTCACTATTCTGAAGAAAAGTTATTTTAAAGTAAAAAATTACAGTGGTGGTTTACATGTAGACTGATGTCAGACTTATCCCTGGAGTAACTCTACTGAAGTTAGTTACACCACATGTGAACTTAGTTTGGCTATTTGTACTCATTAATAAGGTTAAAATTCTGACACCCTTGTTCAGCTTGATTAATACATTACTGGGGGAGTAACTCTACTGAAACAGGAGTTCTCTTTAGTTGCCAGAGTTCTTCAGCCATACCCACTTCCCTAGAACAAGGAAAGGCCAGGAGACTATCAAGGTCTGCAAGTATCTTCTTCTCCTCAGTGTTAACCTCAATGACTAGCAAGTTGAGCCATCTATAACCAGATAGCCTCCCTGATTTCAATGGAATACTTGAGAATTGAGTATTACTCAGTGTAAGGGGTTCTGAAGCTGGTCCTAAACATTATTTCAGACAGCTGTTCCCCTGGAGTGATTATAAACACAGGGGCTCAGACACTGACTGGATAAAGCTCTGGGTATCAGAAGAGAATGCAACTAGAAGGCCAGTAAATACCCGATTTATTAGTTTCTCCTAATGAAAGAAACCCAGCCAGGCTCCAAACACTGGCTAACCACTCAGATGTTCCATACTGTCCCAATATTATTCCTCCTGTAAACAACTGTTATAATTGGCCTTTGGCTGTTATGTGATTGTGCATAGGATTAAGGCAGTCCCATGGAGTCACATATAGGAGAAGAAATAGTCCACAGGACAGTCTACCAAGATGTGAGCTATGCTATACAAAAGTCATTGACCCCTCTATTACTGTCTTTACTGTGACAAGCCTACCAGAAAGGTACAAGAGCTGGCTTTGTGCAGCGCTGTATACCACTGGGCACAAATACATTAATAGTAGGTGGCTATTTTTTAAAGTAACTGTACCTGTTTAATGTCATTGGTAAGTTTGTATCTGTGGGATGGAGGTGGGGGTCTCATGAGGGAAAGTTTTCAGAGGCTTGGCCTAATCTGTTGGGTTTTGTTTGTTTTTAACTGAAAAACTTCACCTAGCTCTACCTTTATTGTATTATGTCAGCAGAACCCTTCAATACATTTATCATGCCATTATTACTGAATATACATTTCCTAAAGAAAATCTTCTGGCATGCCTCACTTATTTTTAAATGGCTGCATTTTTCTGAGTCACAGCATAAAGAAGCTATAGTTAAACATAATGAAACTTGTACAAAACTTCGGTGACAATTCTGAGATCACGCAAGTTCCCAGTCTAGGAATCAATAATGGAAAGAAAACAAGAATAGCAACCTGTCTCCTTTTCCTGCCATTCCATGCATATTGAAAGTGACACATCACCTTAAAATCTGCCTACCTGACGCTGATGCATGCATTGAGGGATTGGAGAGAGGACCTTCTAAATATATTGCACTTATATTAGGAAGCTTACTCACACCAGCATTGTCTTTACATAGATAGATAGGCAGAGTATATTTTTCTAGGTAAACAATATGTGGGGGCAGACATTAAGGCATTGCTTTTAGAAAGGATACTGGCAAAGTTCTCTCTACATATTCAGTGCAGCGCAAATGGCTTAGTTAATTCAAAACAAATCATTAAATCCTTACTGGTTTGCATGGCATGGTTATTTTTGTTCCCTTCCTTCCTTTTCTGCCATCTGTCTACATATCTATTGATTTCCCCACTATTCTCCCTCGTTTGCTGTTGATGCAGTATATCGGCTTACCTTTTATTACAGTTTTTCTGATATCTTTGGAGGACATTTATGTAAACTGAAACGAACATTAGACATAATGATGATGTAAGCTTGTGGGATAAAACCACATTGATCCAACATTGACTACTGCAAGGAGGTATAAATCACTCCCGAGACAAAAAAGAGAGGGTCAATAGTTTTGAACCTTTTGCTAATTTGATATATTAAAGTCAGACTTCACCCACATTAGTACTTTAGTCACTGAAAATGATCGGACAAGAAGGACAGAATGTTGTAAAGTCATGTCACTTCTAGGGACATCTTGAAAGGTGTGTTCTATAATATACATTAAAAAGATAGGCTGGACCATCTTCTGACTAATCAGTGCAGCTTTATCAAACCACTTCAATAGCACTCATGTTCCAAATTCATTCTCATTACAGAAATCATTGTATAATGGTAAAACTATAATTGAATCGATAAGGCCAAATCCTGCTTGCAAAACTTGCATGCATATTACTATTGATGTCACCTAAATGGATTGTGAGTAAGGTAAGTAGAATTTTGTGCTAAATTCCAAACTTCTAGTTAATAGTGGATTCAATAAAATCTTCATCTTCTTTCTTAGCTATAAAGTCTGGTCAGAAATTGTATTCAACTTATTAGTTGTCTTTCTGAATATTACTTAATGATTATACTAAGTGCTGTACTAGTCCTGTACTAGTAGGTAGCATTTCTTAGGCTTATTGAGAACTCTCTAGTTTGAGGGGGAAATGTAACTTTGTATTATCCTTCATTTCTTCAGTACCCATGTGACTAAAAACATTGTCAAATTTTACCATGATAGCAGCCTTACATGCTTATTTCCATTACCTGGCAAAAATGCTTTTTTTATATAAAAGAAACCAAATATTCTTGAATTACAAGTTCAAAACTCTAGAGTATTCACTTCAAATTAATTTTTTTTCCTGAAAAGCTGTGCACTGGTTGCTTTCTTGTATTGAAGTCTCATCATCCGTGCTTTAAATGAGTTCAGGTTCTACCTACATCTTACGAGAAAAATATTTTACAGTCTTGAAGTTAGAGGAATCACTGGTGTAAATCCTATTGTATAATAAGAGTATATTAAATTTCATAGGATATCCCCAGACTTGTGACCGTATACAACAAATATCAAGGCACACCGTACCTACCACTCAGAAGGAAAAATTTACTCAAACTTTTTAAAATTAACTTCCAGAAAACAGTCTTGACAATCACTGAAAAATAAACCAGAAGGTAATGGTCATTTGAAGAGAGAGTTTTGATGTTCATACTTTGCTGTGTCAGTTTTACACAGCACAATAAGAGGAAGACATAAGATAACTTCTTCCTTTGCCCTCTTCACAGGGGTGAAAGTACTTGTAGGCACTTACCAGTCCCCTGGAAGGGGTGGGTCTTGGGGGTCAGAGCTAGCCCTAGCCGCCCCATATCTGTAAGTGCCTGTAGCTGTTCCCTCCCCTGCTTTTGGTGGCAGGAGGGGAGAGGCAGGGGCGTTAAAGCATTGCCGGGCAGGGCCGTTGATGGGGAGGACGTTAAAGTGCTGCCATGGCAAAGGACCCTTAAAGCGCTGTAATGGACTATCACACTTATAGGGGAAACTGTAAAAGGCACAAAGGGGAGGTAACCAATAGGAGTTGGGCACCTACTTCCTCTTTGTGCCTTAGAGACAGGGTGATGGATTTTCAAAGCCATTCTAGTAACAGACTCAAGGTCCCATCACATTTCTGCATCACAGAGTCCTCGTTTGGTAGCACACTGATATAGCAAACATGGATATTACACTGCATTGAGACAAATTCTACTCTGTTACACTAGTGTAGCTGCACTGAAGCTAAAGAGGTTGTATCAGAATAACTCAGTTGAATTTGGTTCTGTTATTTTTAAAACAACTAAACAATAGGCTCCCAGCTGATCAGTTACTAAAACACTGCATCTTCAAACACTAATAGTTGATAGTTAGGTAGACTGTTCTATAGATAACAAGGATATTAAGTTCTTTACTGAAGCTGACTGGGAGGTCCATGGAAGCAATTCAATGTCATAAAGAAAGAAAGAATCCCTGGTATTTCATGTGGAAAGAGTTCAGGGGCCTGTAACGCCGTGAAGAGCTCTTCAGAGTTTTGAGACTCAAGTCTCCCAGGCATGTGGGTGCACAGCTGACAAGCTTTGCTAAATGAATCTGAGGCTTGCCACTTTTCAAATCTCTGGTGAACCCTTACTATGCAGCTAGACTTCAGGATCAAATATGGGCAGCTGTTTCTCTCTGTGCAGGAGTGAGGAAGAGAGATGCATAGATGTATCAATGAGTGAAAACGTACTTTCCTTTGTAACTAATTAGGGAGTCTTTGTCATAATTACTCTATTTGTTTATCTGTTAGAAATTGAGTCACTAGACAGTTCCAGGTCTAAAATTTTCTCTCCAGTTGTGTGATTAATCTAACATTAGAAAGTTTCCAGACCAACTCATCTTTCTTCATATTTGTAGTACTGTATCAGTTAGAGGCTCCAACCAAGATTGGTAACCTCTGTGCTAAGTACTGTATATATGAGAGTCACTGTCAGAAAGAGGTTGAATCTAAATAAATCACCTTGGCAAAGTGTGGTAGAAAGGAAGTATGTTTCCTTTTAAGGGGAACCGGAGGTACAGAGGAGGTAAGTGATTTAACTGAGGTCACGTGGGAAGTGTATAGCAAACCCACTAATTGAACTTGAGTGATCTTAGTTAGTCCTAGTCCAATGCCTTTGCTCCAAGACTAGGCTTGCTTTCTGGCATTTCATACTGAACAAATCGTATACTCAAAAAATAATTGTGTGGAAACCCACACTTAAAATGTCATTGCTATGATGTTGACATATATAATACAGTAATGGTAATTCCAGTACATAAAACTGTCCTTTTCTTGGTTAAGGGTACATTTAATTTAAATCTAGAGTTGGCTGGGAATACTTTCACGATGTTTTCTTTTCCCCCATTGTAAAATGGAAATTTGTCAAAACAAAAATTCTCTGAGGAAAGTCTTGTTGAGAAGGTTTCTAAGGTCCAGGACAGAATGTCTGCTCAAAACAAGTGAGAAGGGCCCCAGAACAGACAATAGCCCAGAGGTAAGGGTACTCAGCAGCTATATAGGAGACCCCAGTTAAGTGACTGGTCTATCAAATTCAGGGCAGGGACTTAAATGCGAGTCTTCCACATTCATGGTGAATTATCTTCACCACCAGACTATTGGTTGTTTTGGAATGAGCATGGGATGGGGCTGTCTCTGTTTTTTCATGAAAAATTTCAAAAGGTCTCAGTTTTGTTCTGATGTGAGATGAAAACAAATTCTAAAACCTCAATTCTTTTTGCAAAATGGAATTCTTGTTTTCTAGCCAGCCCTATTTCTGTCCCAAATTGTGCATTTTGGTTTAACAGAGGTTCACCCCCCCCCCCCCCACCACCACCCTTCCCTTAAACTGGAAGGATCTCTGCTCAGGTAAAGATAATGAGGGAAGGAAAATAAATAAGCATGAGTCATAATATCAGTGTTTCGTTTAAAAAATGAGGTCTTTCATTGTGCGCTGTCATCCCTATGATTTTAGTTGCATAGTCAGCCATCTCAGATTCTCTTGGGGAAGTGAGGACATGGAATAGCTGTTGTACAAAAATGTAATGCATATATAAACATTGATTATTATGTCAGAACTGAGCAAATGAAATATGGGAAGCTTTAATTTAAAATAACACTAGTGGACCCTGCCAAAAATGCCTTAAACAAATTGATAAAATATGCTGCTTGCCTTTCTTAGATTAAATAGGATAATATTCTTTTATATGAAAACAGTGTACCCCATAAGTAAAAAATCAGTTTTCATGGCAAAGCCCTTCTGTGATTTCTTTAATCAAGGATGTAACAGATTATAATATTCTGATGCTGATGATGATGTGGAGATGGTGCTGATGGTCAAAATGAAAAGGGCTTGCCTCAGTGTGTTCTTCTGACCTCAATTTCTACCTGATTACAAGATCTCTTTCTAAGAACAAAGAAACCAGGGAGGGATGGTTGTTTTTGAAGTTAATTGTTTTGCAATTTGATTTTTCTCTTAGACTGTTTATCATATAGAGAAATTCATGAATTCTCCTCTTTTTTGCTTTAGCTCACAAAATCAGGGATGTGTCATAGTTTTTCACTATCTAGTCTTTTCTTGTCTCTGTGCTCTGTAATAGTGAATTCACATCTCCTGATATCTTACAACTTAGTAATCATTTCTGACTAGGGGACTTGACATGCAGCCATAGATTAAGCTTTTGAAACTTGAATATAAGTCTAGAATAAGACAGTATCTAGAAAGACTGAAAGGGAAATAGATAAGTTCTCCTTACTCTACTCTCTCTGCTGCTGATCTAGTTGTCAACAAAGCCTATAGGGGAAAATAGGAGATGGGGAGTTCACCAATATTGTTGGTGATTGTGCCAGATCTCAATACTCTGTGGTGATGCAGTATTGTATCAATTTATGGTGATGGGAGGAACCATGGGGAAGAGAATGAGGACAAGAAGAGAAATATGTCTGAAAGGAGTAGTGTTCCCCAGGAACCACCCAGCCAAACAAGAAAGAGTTTGTATGCATGTGCAATGTGTGGAGCTTTGGGGGAGGGGGATCCATCTTTGATGATCTCTTCATGAATGATTGTGATGGGTTGTATAGACTCCATGTTGAGCAGGGAAGGATTAATGATATGGGATTAATGAGCCCCACCCTCCTTCACCTGCAAAAGCTCTAAGAGTTGGTGGTTAAAAGGTTAAAAAATTAGTTGAGAAGTACATAGATGAGGAAGCAGGCACCTTCTTTTGTGCTACCCGAAGGCAGGCTTGGCTGTGGCCAGGACCAAACCAGAGACTAGTAGATGAGAATCTCCCTGGGTGAAGGTAGATCTGGCATGTGGCTGTTTGTGTGTATGTTGTTATTCAGGACTATTGGGTTCCCTTTTTAGACCAGGGATATTGTGTTTACTCTTCTACTCGGGACATGACTAGTGTCCAGACAGTGAGTCTTAGTCTCGTTTCTCTGGCTGACCCTTGGGGAACAGACCACCTCTTTGGTATGCCCAAGGCCAGTGCTGACTCTCTAAGGTTCCCATGTAGCTAAAGCAGGGGTGGGAAAACATTTTGGCCTGAGGGCAATATTGGAATGGGGAAATTGCTTGCAGGGCAAAGACTGTAGGGATGAGGCAGCGGCTTGGGGTGTGAGAGGGAGTGCGGTGTGCAGGAAGGGGCTTAGGGCAAGGGGTTGAGATGGGGGGGATGGCACAGGGTGTACTGGGATCTCAGGGAAGGGGGATGGGGTGCACAGTGTGGAAGGGGGCTCAGGGCAGTGGTACAGGGAGGGGTGCAAGGTGCAGCAGGGGCTCAGGGCAGGGAGTCGGGGCACCGGGTGTGGCAGGGGCTTAGGGCAGAGGGTTGGGGTGCGGGGCGCAGGAGGGGCTTGGGGTGTGGGCTACAGCCTTGCACTGCTTACCTGGAGTGGCTTCAGGGTGGCAGTGGGGCCAAGGCAGGCTCCCTACCTGCCTGTCCCGGCCCCACTCCCACTCCACTCAAGGAAGTGGCCGGCACCACATCCCTGAAGGCCCTGGAGGAGGGGCAGCAGAGGGCTCTGTGCACTGTTCTTGCCTATGGATACTTCCCTCAAAGCTCCCATTGGTAGGAACGGGGAACCACAGCCAATGGGAGCTCCAGGGAAGGTACCCACAGGTGTGAGGAGCCCTCCGCGCCCCCCTCCCTCAGGGCCAGCAGGGACATGGTGCCAGCCGCTTCCCAGGGTGGAGCGGGTCCCACAGCACCATGGGGGTGACAAATCCCCGAGCTGCATCCAAAGCCCTGATGGGGTGGATCCAGCTCATGGGCCATAGTTTGCCCACCCCTGAGCTAAAACATGACCTCCCCAGAGCTCTACTCCTGTGGATACTCTGGTTTACAGTTTAATGTTTTGGGAAATATATGACAATTAAAGTGAGCTAACAGACTCTGAAAAGAATCAGAGAGGTAGCCGTGTTAGTCTGGAATAGCAGAGGTAACAAAGTCCTGTGGCACCTTAAAGACTAACTATAAAGTTTTGAAGCATGAGCTTTCGTGGGCTAATACCCACTTCGTCGGATGCAAGCAGTGGAAGTGTCCAGAGGCAGGTACAGAAAAGTAGGCAAGAACCAGGTGGGAGGTAAAAAGGTTAGTCCAATTAGGCTGAACCAGCTTGTTATCTCCCATCAGGGAGGGTGGGTTGTTCTTCTAGTATTTGAATGGGGGGTGTGGACATGGAGAGAGGAGAAACTAGTTCTGTAATGAGCGAGCCATTGTAGGTCTTTGTTCAATCCGAGATTGTTTGTGTTGAATTTGCAAATGAATTGCAGCTCTGCAGTTTCCCTTTGCAGTCTGGACTTGAAGTTTTTTTGCTGCAGTATGGTGACTTTTAAATCTGTAATTGTGTGTCCAGGCAGGCACTGCAAAGGCACTTGTAAACCATATACCTTTTACTTCTAGACAAAGCATAAGAGATATACAGCTGTATGGAAAAATAGCAAACATCTTCCAGCAAGAGCTTTTCTCAGGTTTTTTTCTCTCTCTCTTTCTCACACACACACACACTCCCTTTGGGTCTTAGTTGTTGTCCTTTAGAGTCAAGGGTCCTTCTCTATATGCTTTGATTCTGGACTCTGCTTGGTAGACAGATTCTTTTTTAATAGCCATTTCTTGTCTGTCCCCCTGGGTTTTTTCACACTCCAGGACTATAGGCTTCTGCCTCCAACCTTGTACTTATTACAGGAGATACTAGCAAGTCTTTGGCTGCTAGTCTCTATTGCTTTGTTAGGATGAGGTTATTTAATTGCTGATGGTCCTTAATAGTGCTCTCATTCAGGAATAGATCCTGAGGTGCCAAACCTCCCCCTCTTACCACAGATGGGATGATGCAATCTAACATGACAATATATGATGACAAACATCATAAAGGATATAATTTAGCATTCAAAAGATCAAATTAATTCATGAGTTCATAGAAATGGATTCCAAAACGGTCACAGCTCTCACATGGGACAATGAATCTGTATTGATTTTAAGAACAATAAATATAAATGTAGGCGCTAGGGAGGTTTTAACCCCAGAAAACATTAAAATCCTCTAAGTGTAGAAACGGCCCTGGATATTTCAGGATTAAGGCTTTTCCCTGTAATCTCTCCTGGTTTTCTTCTTCCACTTGAGTTTTCTCTTTTTCCTCATTTCCCTGCCTATTCTCTCCATTTTTTCCCATCCCCTGTAAAAGAAAGGGGAAGCTGCTGACGGAACAGATTAGCAACACATCTCCTTCTATCAGATACTACTGCAGCTTCACCTTCTATTTTTTGTGTGATTGTGCTTCTGAAATAAGTACTAAATTGCATTTTAGACTCCCCTAGATTCACTAAGCCTTACCCCTGAATTTTGCCCTATGGATAATGTCTAGGGAACCAGGAAAAGGTATGGAAGTCTGTAGAGAATGGATATCATCCTGTTAATACTGAGACTACTTGCTTATATTCTCTGTTTATATTTTGGATTGCACTAAACAAAGTTGCAGTCTACTCTTCCTCATAACATATTATGTCTCTCCTTATTCATAGTGTGTCCTCAATAAGGGTTTGTATGTTGAGCACATAATGTGAAATCACATACTGGTTTCAGTGGATGAAAACTCTTTCACAGGCTGGCTTTGTATCCCTCTTGTAAACATAGATTTAATGTAGACTATTCTTTGCAGCTCTGGTAATTACCTGAAACCTTGGGTACTGTATGTTCCCTCCAAAAGGTCAAGATTCTGAATTACTAGCCTGTTTCTATGTTCCTTTTGAGTTAGCATTGTTTATTTTTTTTCTTTTTTCTTCTTTTTTTAAACCCTAACTGTGTAAGGCAGCAGCGCATCAGGTAATAAGGCAAAGCTGCCTCTGAATATGCCAAGAAACATATTCCTAAAATACAGGATTATGGATATAAGTAAAAGCAAAATGTATCCAATCAGTCTCATTAGGCATAATTTTGATGAAGATGTGATGAAGATAAACTCGGCTTTGCTCTGTTTGTCTGTGTGTATGATCCAAAAAAATTATGTTACCAGACGAAGCTGATCTTTGCAGCTAAGGATTTATTCATAATACTCCATGTAAATTAGCGGTTGTAGTGACCGGAAGACATTGTGACGGGCAACCACTAGAAGGCGTAGTTACGCTTCTGAGTCAACTCCAGGAGAGTGCATAATGATGGTATCAATCTGAGAAGGACCTTGGATTCTTGTTATCTGTGTGTTTGGGAACCAGTTCCCAGCTGCATGAGTGTTTACCCTGTCTGTGTGAGAATGAATGCGTGGGAGACTAAATGGGGAAACTAAGGCAGGACTGCGTAACCAACAAGTGGTGAACAGTGTGTAACCAATCAGTTTGTTGCTTGCTATTAATGAGTATGTATGAGATGCAAATGAGCCTGGGTATATCTGTGCTGACACACCTTTTTGGGTTGGGCTTCCTCTTTGGGCTTCTCTGGACATCGCCCAGGTGTGTCAGTCATCTTGTATTGCGGCTGTGCTGGCAGCCCCCCAGCACGAAATGCTGCTCCCTCCAATAAACTCACCACTTTCCAACTAGCCACCTGTGTGAAGCCTCGTTTCTCCCGGCAACGAGATAAGCCCCCTGCAACAGCGGTGAACAGAAAGCAGAAGGTACTGCAGCAGTTTTAGCTCTGAAAGCCTAACTGGCAATAACAAGCATTACGGTTTCAAAACTTAGAAAGCCAAGCTCAGCTTACTCATGTTAGTTAATTTTTTTTCTAGAATATTATACAGCAAAGTATAAACTGTAGCACAATATTGATCTGTTCTATGGACTTGGAAGCCTAAATCCCTGGGCTCAGATGTGAAAAAGTAATCATATTCCATAACCAATTAAAAGCTAAGAATTATGTTGGGGAGAAGAAGGAGATAAGAATTGCTAGAAAACAATATTACAGTTTTGCACTACTACCCTTCAGTGGATTTTGATTTGGTAAACAACACAGTACTATCAAATTGAACTGCTTAGTTGTTAAATCAGAAATGTGAACAACTAGACAAGGTAACTTTAATTAAAATCTAGAGTCCTGTGCACTAAAGTTTTATGCAACCTTTCTAATCTCTTTGCTCCTGGAAATAATGAGTGCCCTGAAATTTATATGAAGTGAGAAAGTTCAGAGTCCAGGGTCTCCATATTCATAAATTTCTATGAACAAATACTTCTTCCATCCCCAGTCCTTGTCTCACTTCTCACAATGTAGCTCTTACAACCATCTTCTGTGCTATCTCTCTTCTTTTCCTCCTAATAGCATAACTGCTTTAGCCTCGCCTTCACTTCATACACCACAATTCTTCTCTCTTGAGCCCCATTGCATGTGTCCACAGTGTCCTCCATCATTGTCATTGCCTTCCTGTAGCCACCTGAGGCTCCAGCACCTAGCTGAAGCTCAAAGAAAAACCCCCAGTGTGGAGCCTGAATGAGATGGAGGAACGGTGAGAGGGTTTGGCTGAAAGGCAGGGTCCTGAAGGAGCATTGAGAGCCTCTTGTTCATAGTCAGAAGTCTCTGGAGTGTGAGGCAAACCACGAGATGACCTCAGATAACAGAAATGATCAAGTAGTACTTGCATGAAGTATCTCTTGCCAGGTCTGGTTAAGCAGAGGGAGATTGGGAACTGTGGTTTCCATACACTGGGGTAAATGTGTCTGTGGGGTAAACAAATGCACTGTAGCAGGAAATGTAATGAGCTGGAGACCATGAGTTCAAATCTCTCCTCTGACTGCTGTTTATATTTCCATTCATATTACATCCTTCATACCCACACCTTAGAAGGCAGTAAAGTATTCCATGCTGAAGTAAATTAACATAGAGCCTGCACAAAGTCCTTTCAGGAAGAGATCAGATAGAATCTAGATAATATGAAATAATTTACCACTAAGTGCCTATGGTTAGGAAATAGCTTCTAAAATTAGTCTCTATTTGTCCATCAGGAATGTTTTGAATCTTCATAAGTATCTGCTGCTGGTCCTAGTTTGAGAGCAATACTGCATTAGATGGATTATTGGTCTGACTTGCTATGACAATTCCTGGTTTGTTGTGTTCCTAATGGGGTTCTCCAGGTATAGTTGAAAACCAAGTTTGGCTGGTGTATAACATAATCTGGATAGCAAGTTCTACTAGCATTTAGACCAGAAGGAAATGGAATTTGAAACAATCTTTAGTATTAAATTTGAACATTTAATTGAAAACCCTCTGTTTTTCAATTGTAGCTTTCAGTGAACTGATTATTTTACTCTGCTGTGTTGATACATTTTTAGAATGACAATGTACCCAGTACAGCATGCTACATAAAATCCAAATTTTTAAAAGGCCTAGCTTATTGAACACTCCTAACTTCTTTAAAGTCAGCTACAGTTCATCTCTGGAGGCAGTTGGCAGGCTCCCAGGTTGTAATTTGGCATTACCACTCTTTAATCAAATGGTGAATTTCAAATACTTTCTATGACTGATCATAGTTGGGCCAATATTTTGTGACTTGAATTTTATGACTCTGTAGACAAAGCAGACCTTATAGCTGTGTGTGTGTTTGTGTTAGTGAATATAGTAACTGTAATAAATGTCCACTAACTTCCATGGGCACATCTAAATCTTCCAAACAATATACAGTAATAGCTTTCAATTAGTAGATCACACAAATGGGTAGAGGGATGTCATAGCAATAACTGGCTCTGTGGATATGGGGAAAGCAGTGGATATAATATATCTTGACTTTAGCAAAGCTTTTGATATGGTCTCCGACAGAATTCTTGCCAGGAAGTTAAAAAAGTATGGATTGGATGAATGGACTATAAAGTGGATAGAAAGCTGGCTAGATTGTTGGGCTCAATGGGTGGTGATCAATGGCTTGATGTCTAGTTGGCAGCCGGTATCAATCAGAGTGCCCCAGGAGTTGGTCCTGGGGCCAGTTTTGTTCAACATCTTTATTAATGATCTGGAGGGTGGGATTAATTGCACCCTCTGCATGTTCGTAGATGACATTAAGCTGGAGGGAGAGGTAGATACAATGCCCCATCTGCTAGAGGCCCCCGCCCTTCTGGGAGGAAGGCCAGCCCCATACTGGTAAATTTTCAGCTTTACTTTCACCTGTGGGATGATTCCAAAGGATACAGAGCAGGCAGTCTGTGTTAGAGTAGGAATCTGCTGGGAGTAACCACTGATGGACCGTGAAAAGTTAAGTGAGAATGTTTTCTCCTTTGTTAGGAGTGGTGGGATTAACAGTTAGACAGGTGTATGTTAGGGAGAGGGGTGAAGGTGAAGAAGAAAAAGAGATTCTTGTCTTCAGGAACGGAAGGTGGGTATGTTCTACAGATTAATTACCAATTTGAAGATTTGGGTATCATAAAACATATTTGAGAATCTTGTCTTCTCAAGAAGTATGAGAAATATGTAAGTCACTGAAGGTTCTTTTAAACCTTAGCAAACCTATGAAAAGAAGCATAAAAAGTCAGCAATGAAATGAAAGTTGAACTTTGGCTAGGAAGGTAAATTTTACACTCTTGATGAACAGCTGTCCTGATTGACTAGAGATGATTTGGGCTCCAATTTCTTGTCAAACATGTTAGTTTCTTGCTGCCTGAAAGTGCTGTTCAATTTCTGATATTTCAGCATCACTCTTTTGCTATTACAAAGCTGGTGCCGTTGGCTGTCAGGCCTTTACAGTTTCAATTGGCAGACTTATCTGTCTTCAGCAGGATTAGACAGAAATGTATCTCATTCAGATGATGCTGCAGCCTACAGCTCCACCAGCCCCAGGAAATTTGAGTACATTAGCTTCAAAGAAACTGTCTGCAACCCCTTCTGACAATGTACTCTGCAAACTCAAAGTATCCGGCAATCTACTCTTCAGGCTGTATTCTCTGTTTTAAATATTTACTCCTACTTGAATAGCTTTTCAATTTGTTTTGGTTCTATCAAGTTTTATAGAAGAAAGCACTAAACTATTCTTTTTTAGTGCAATTAAAATTGCACTAATTCATTGCAAGGAATAATGGGGAAAATAGACAACTAGCCCAGGATGAAATTGTCTCAAATTTGGAGACAAGGCACATGTACAGTGTGACAAGGTACTGCTTATTTAATGTCAATTTGGGGAATGGTCTCATTATAGTCTAGCAATTATTTTCCTCAAAACAGTATGTTCTATAGACTTATTTGGTAGGAATCATGAGGGGGTGGGTTGGTTTTTCCCATTGAATAAGTTGATTTCAAGAGCTTGACTTTAGTTACCTCGTCCATTATTACAACGCTCTTATGTTAATACAGCAAATGAAAACTTCATGTATTCAAGTCAATAAAGATGACTTGTGTGATGTGTGTATACATATCAATACACATGCATTCACACTTCATATACATGAACAGTTATGGTCTAGAAAATAGTATCTCACAAAACAATCCTAGTTTGGATGCAAATTTAACCATAAATTGTATTTTTCCTTTATGCTAAACTATCATTCTTCAAATAATCTAGTGTTAGATTCTGTAACATGTAGTGCCTCCATATGCTACTTAATACCAGTAATTGCATTGCCCCAAATCCCTGTTTTCCTAAGAGTAAAATGGTCTGCCTTGCATTTTCTCATTTCCAGTTATGCATGCCTCAACAGCAGATCCCACTCGAGCCCTACCAATGTAAAATAAAAATGCAAAAAATGAAGTTATTATTTAAAAAAATCAGGATTTAGGGTCTAGTAGTAGGGTTCACGCTGCAGAGATGTTCAGCAGAAATGAGATCTGCACTTTGTGTATGCAAGAGTATTACCTATTTTATTATTCTGACTATCTGCAGCAGCCAAGGATACGGGGTGTATGACCTTCACTGGTGCTTTAAAAATCCCAGTTCTAATGGCAGTTATAAGAGTGAAGAGCCGTTAAACAAACAAATGTGGCTGGCCGTGGTATGCCTGTCTGGTTTTTACTGGAAGTACTTTTTTTGAGAAGACAAATAAAGGGAATGTATTCAAAATGCAAACCAACCACAAACCAATTGCACAAATGTGGCAGCGTACCCTGCCAGCTCTTATAAAGCTGTTATCTTCAATATGATGGCTGAGACCTGAGCCCAGTCCTGCTCCTGTTGAAGTGCCATGGTGTTTTGTCATTGACTTCAAAGAAAGCAGAATGCGGCCCTGTATCTGCCTGGCAATAAAATTATGTGAGGCTGATAGTATAAATGAGTTTCAGACATTTTCCCCTCTGTCATGAAAACCTCCCGAGAGCAAAGCACCTGAACCATGTGTATATAGTCACCACCATTGTGGCCCATAGTGCAGCTGCATCAATGCCTGGGGATAAAGAATAGTAGATACCACCCAAAATTCAATATTCCCATCTCTATTGGACAGAAAAGGTGAACCACTGATCATACCCTACCCACAATCATTACAAAAACATCTTCTCCGGTTAATGTGAGAAGAGGCATAGCAGTGATTAGTTTCTCCTTTTGCTTAATCTTCAGCAAGATCCTCAATACTGAAGATACTTCACCAAATGTATAATCTGTCTAGTTCTGAAAGGAAACCGTTCTGATATTAACTAGACCTTCTTTTGTCCAGTATGTTAACCGGCTAGTTGGTAACCGAGTATGATGTATCTCTCTGGGGAGTAATTTATTGCAGCTAGGCTATCTGAAATAACAGGTTCTTCAAGCCCATTCTTCCTCAGGAATTCAGTTATTCCAGGGGTGGGGAACCTCCGGCCCGCGGGCCTTATACGGCCCGCCAAATCATTCCGTCCGGCCCGTGGCGGGGCCGGGGCTGAGTCAGGCACTGGGGCGTGGGGAGAAGACGCGCCGCAGCCGCCGGCCAGGGATGCGCGCGGGCCACCAGGCGGGAGCGGCTCCACGCTCGGCGAAGGGGCCAGGAAGTGCCTGGGGGAGCCGCCGGCCAGGGATGCGCGCGGGCCACCAGGTGGGGGCGGCTCCGCGCTCGGCGAAGGGGCCAGGAAGCGCCTGGGGGAGCCGCCGGCCAGGGACGCACGCGGGCTGCCAGTCGGGGGCGGCTCCGGCTCCGTGCTCGGCGAAGGGGCCGGGAAGCACCTGGAGGAGCCACGGTCCAGGGACGCGCGGGGGCGGCTCCGCGTTCGGCGAAAGGGCCGGGAAGTGCCTGGGGGAGCCGCCGGCCAGGGACGCGCGCGGGCTGCCAGGTGGGGGCGGCTCTGCGCTGAAGGTAGGGGCTGGGAAGCGCCTGGGGGAGTCGCCGGCGCTGCGCGGCCACCATTAGCCGGGCGGCGAAAGGAGGAGCCGCAGGGAGCCGACGGTCAATGGGGTGTGGGGGGGAGGCTTGCCTGGGGGGGCAGGCAAGGGGGCGGTGGGGGGAGGCCAGGCTGGGCGGGCGGAGAGGAGGGCAGGAGACTAGGCTGGATGGGGTGGGCGAGGCATGGGTGCAGGAGGGAAGGAGGTTTGGTGGGGGGGAGGCTGGGCTGGGTGGGTCAGGCATGGGGGGCAGGAGGCTGGGTTGGGAGTGGGAGGGGGGAGGAGGTTTGGTTCGGTGAGATGGGCCAGGCAGGGGTGGGGGAGGAAAGGCGGTTAGATGGGGGGAGGCTGGGCGGGGGTAAAGGAAGATCACCCCCTACACCCAGGCTGATAGCGGGAGCTGACTGGGGTAGGCGGCAGGACCCCGGCTTGCAAGGGGCCAGTGGGAGAAACCCCAAAGCTGTGCAGGGCTAAACACTCCGCCTGCCACTGCTTTGGGGTTTCCCCCGCTGGCCCCTTGCCAGCTGGGGTCTCAGCTCCCGTTGCCAGCCTGGGCTTCCTCGGGGGGGGAGGGGGGGGAAGCGGCCTGCGAATGACATTATAAATGTCCAAATGGCCCTTGGCAGAAAAAAGGTTCCCCACCCCTGAGTTATTCAGTAAATAATGTCATTTTGAATTCAAACATTATATATCTGTCTCCATATATTACAGGCCACAACCTAAAGATATCTCATAATCATCTTCTGCCCCAAGATGTGACAGTGGCAAAATCACAAAACGAGATTTGTACAAATTAAGGGTTTGATCCTGCTATGTGTTAAGCATCCACATTTCCTGTTCATTTAACTGAAGATTGAATGTGCTCAGAATCTTGCAGGTGAACATATTCAAACAAATGCAGTTTAGAGATTTAATACCAAACCGTAGACATGCACTGTTTTTTCTTGTTTTGGAGGGGGAGGGGATTGTTAAATCTGCCAACATTTGGTATTAGAGAAGCAGCCCTGATAGGCTGTATAAAACAGGACAGCTTTGCTACAGGAAATATGTAGTCCAGTATCAGAGGGGTAGCCGTGTTAGTCTAGATCTGCAAAAGCGACAACGAGTCTTGTAGCACCTTATAGACTGTGCTCCAATACATCTTAGTCTCTTTGAAGACTTTGTTAGACTCTTTGAAGAAATATGTAGTGAAATAAAATGATGGTTTTTTAAACAAAAATCAGCTTGCTGAAGTTTTGTCCCAGCCACCACATTAAAGCCTTGGTTCAGCAATTATTTAATCAGATGCTTAAATATTTCAGGTAAGCACATGGTAGCAGTTAGGCCCATGCTTACATGCTTTGCAGAATCAAGTTCTAAATAAATAAGAAAACAGCTAGCTATTGACAAAGTCCAGTTCCACTTGTGTATATATAGCACCTCATTGTGGTTGCTGTCACGGTTTCTGGATTGACTGGACGCACTTAAGGTTTCAGGCTTACTAGCCATCAGCTGTCTTGGGCAGAGACTTTCTTGTGTGCCTCTCCCTCCAGACCAATGTTTTAGACTTACAGTCCCGCTGCACTATGGTTTCAATGTGATTTCTTTGGCAGGTCTGACAAGGTCCAGCACCTGTGGTTAACTCTTTCTCCACAGGCTACACCAGTTACCAGTTAGGCTTCAAAGAGCAAAGTACAGTTATTCTGAGCTCTGAAGCAAACCTACATACATGCTAAAAATGTACCAATCTCCAACACTAGGCTCTGGTAGATGTCTCTTTCAGACCTCTCAGGTGGGTTTGCTCTCCTGGTTACCAGTTCATATGAGGTAACAAGAACAGCTTCAGACCAGTCCAGCTGTTTCATCATATGGTTTGTGCCTTTGATCTCTGGCCCTCCAATCAATAGACCTCTTCAGGTAAAGCTTCAAAAGGCTGGGTTTTTGCACAATCAGTGATGTAGCTTTGCAGTAACCATTCCCCAGGGATTCCCCAGGAAATTCACTTAGCGTTTACTGTCACAAAATTTCCTGCCTGTCTGGCATACTTCAGTGTACTCTCTTGAATGCCTTATGCTTCCTAGGCCTCGAATATGTCAAAAATCAGAGAGGTAGCCATGTTAGTCTGGAATAGCAGAGGTAACAAAGTCCTGTGGCACCTTAAAGACTAACTATAAAGTTTTGAAGCATAAGCTTTCGTGGGCTAATACCCACTGAATATGTCAAAGTGGCTTCAGCTTTGTACCAGTGAAAAATAAATGTTTTTAATTCAAACCATTATATATATATAGTATCTTGGGATAAATGGGCCTTCAAACTTGTTCACCAGTTGTACAGTCTCTTTTACTGGTGTATGTAGGGTATAATTTCTCAGTGGTAATGATACTTCTAATTCAAGTGTAAAGAAATAAGTATGTGAGCTTTCCTTGCTGTGGTAAAGAGACAAGGCTGAACAGCATTATTAAAATAAAATATCTGACATGGTATCATGGGCTAATACCTATTGCTGCTATATCCAGCCCAGTATCATTAACAAATTAATTGCTACTTTGTCAAACTAATGAGAGAATGTATTCTAAAAAAATTGTAATAACATCATTGTGAGTCCATGTTTAGGGATTTCCAAATCACATGCTCTAATTTTAGAGTAAAAAACGGTGTGGTTTGTTTTGTCCTTCACTCCATCCCACAACTGCTAGCTGTGCAGGCTCAACCTGGAATCGGAAAGCCAACCTGGGTTCTTTCTGGCCTAACGTTTCACAAACAAAGGTTCTGTAATTGGAACTTATTAAATGTAAAAGCAGAGACGCACAGTAGTTTCTTTGGGGAAAGCAGAAAAAAACTGATGGCTGAAGGTGTGGCCCACAGCTGCTTTCTAGAGTCCTGGGAGCTATAAGGCTTGCTGGTGCTTCCGTACTTCAATATTTTTAATATTTTACAGTCTTGAACAGGGATTTAGTACTCATAATAGACACACTTCTGTCTACCTCGCTAATTTCTGTCCTGAGACAGAACAACTCAGTCCAGAGGTTTGTCTTCCCTTCCCTCCCACCAACTGCTGGTGTGTATGCCTTCATGACTTGGCTGTTACCGCACCTGTTCTTGTAACGATGGCTATGGGGATAATGCTAAATAAATAGCTGAGATGGTGTTTTTTAGTAGCAAGTATATACTCCCTTGCTTAAATGGGTGAACTATAGATGAAGAAACGACTCAAACTGGTTGAAACTCAGTTCTGTTCTGTGGGAAATTCTGACACTGCAAAAATTATGCTCTGAATCTGAATAAAAATGATAAATTACATTTTTTTCCATTTCTGAAAAATAAAAATGTTTCCATTTGATTCCTCTGAAACAAAACAGAACAGTGGGCTGCTCCCAACTTCCAGGCTCTAAGAACATCTAGACTTCATGGCCCTGGAGTGTTCACATGGCAGGGCTACCTGAGAGAATGGACTGGAAACCTAGGCTCCCCAATGCCCCATCAGGCAAGCAGGCAGGAAATCTGACTGTCAGGAAAGGATCCTTTGGAACCTTGCTTGTTTTTCAGCAGATGTTTGAAACAGTGTTTTCTATTAAACATTTTTGGTTTTCAGGAATTGGTATTTTCTGGCAAAAATAAATAATCAAAGTCGTAGCCATCACTAGAAGAAACAAACTCATTCTAATGAATGAAGAAGTATAATATAAAATTGAATCTCTTGACCAGAGATTCAGGACAGTATCCTGATGTGTTGAGGTAGTTATCCACATAAGCAAATTACAACGTACAGTTGGGAAATTATTCATGGATTGTTGGTACTGTAGAAATGACATTTCACTTTGCCATATTTTCATTCCTTTGTATCCATTTTTCAAGAGTGTTTGTTAGAGCAGTTTTGGTTGTATAGTGTCTGTTGAAAATGAAAATGAATTCCCAAGCTGTAGCCAAAAGTAATTAATAACACTTTGTTTTGGATGGGGTTGGAAATAGGCATCTTTTCTCTTTTTGCAAATAACTTGCCCAGGAAAGACTGTTCTTTCAGGCACATTCCTATTGTTTATCACTAGCACAAATGTCAGGTTGCAGATATTCGGTGTACAAGTCTAAGCACTTGTATGCATAGCTTAATCACTCTCTAATATCTGCAGAGCACAAACACGAAAGGAGTGTGATTATTGCAGTGAACTCATTAACAGCTGAAGGACCACTCACAGCAACATTTCCCTTTATTTTTCCAGCCCAGATTCTAATGCTCCTTCAATTCTGACAGTGTCAGACTGGTGGTCTGGTTCATCACAACATCCTCAAGGTTGCTTCAGCTTATGCTGGCTGCCAGTAGCCCTTAAGGGGCTGTTCTAGCAGCTCCCTTTTCTCTGTGGCCATGTTCCCTATGCCTGGGTAATCACGAGTTCTCCTAAGTAGTGAGGTTTCCAAAGAGCCTGATTTAAATTGGATTTACAACACCTTTAGTTGCCAGAGGAGAGAATAGCTTCTGACCCATGACCTTGAAAAACCTTTTTAACTGGTCTGGAGAAGAAAGAACCTACTACTTGAAGCAGTGGGGTATTTTCCACAAGATTGGGTTTTTTAACGAGATTTTTTTTTTGTAATCTCAGAAGTTAAACAAGGGACTTTTTAAAAATAAAAATGAGGGTTTTTTTCAAAATTTATAAATTAATTTCTACCTGCTGCATATAGGAATACATGATTAATCTTATTAGTCATTGATCTGTGGCCTGTAGTTTCCATATGGGGAGAAATCCTTCCTGACCCCTGAATCAATCAGCATACACCCTAAAGCATTCCTTATCGTATACACCTATTTCTAGTATTGGTGTCAAAATCCTTCAGCTTCTCTTAAAAGCAAGTTACAGAATTTGACACCACCTCAACACTCCAGATAGGGGAAAGTTATTCATGTCATATCTTTTCTACCTTTGATTTCAAGACTTGATTTCAAAAGTCTTTGAGTCCTAAGTAGTTATTCATTAGTTGTTTCCTATCTCATTTTCAGTACTGGAACAGCAGTTCTTTGAATGCTTTAAAGACAACTGCGCTCTCAGTAAGGCTAGTTTAACAAAGGTCTCATTCAACTGGTGATGATGCAGCCCATATGTAACAAACACTGAAGCAAAATACGTAGAACAGTGCTGTTTTAATGTTTTTTAGTAACCAATTTACTAATGACTCCTTAAAGTTATATTATTATTAAAGAGACACAATTGCTGTTATCAGACTTGATGTCTATTGCTCAGAGATTTTTAGGAGCTGTACATTATGCACACATACACATGGGTGTGCACAAAAATACAATTTCTGGATTTGTGGGTTTGACTGTTTTACCTCTTTCCTGTTATGCATCACAAACTAAACTATGAAAAATGAAAGTCATGTACAGTAAAGCTATTGACTCCATTAATGTTGTAGAATTACTCAATCTATGTCTAACTAGTTTGATCTATCCTATCAATACCAAGATGAAAGGATAGTTTATGTCCTTCTAGTAACTAGCCTTGTGAACTCCTTTTAAAATCTGTCTTGGTGAATTACAAGGTTCTTATCATTTGCAGATCTTTTTAGAAAGCAGCCCCAGGTTACATGCATATTGGATTACTGCACATCAAAGAGATTAAAATAGGTGTGTTATAAAGATAAGGTTTTTCTCCTCTCCTACTTGCTAGAAATTGCATTAAAAAGACCCTGCAGAGACAGAAAAAAGGGTTCAGAAGAAGAGAACTAGAAGCAGCAGCTCATAGAAAATTTCAGAATGGCTAACAGATTTCTGACAATATACACTGGTGCTTTGTTTCTTGCTTTAATGTGTATTTTATATCTTTATGAAGAAGCATAAACTCTGGCATTGCCATGTGAGAACAGAAACTACTTCCACATTAGCTATTCATTTTACATTTTTTGTGAACTTATAAAGAAAATTGTATAGTTGCTTTCAAATGCTAATTTTCTCATGTACTCTTCATTGACAAACCTGCTATAAATATGTAGATGGTCAAATCTCTCTTTAGATGTGCAACATTTGTATGCATTCAGTAAAATAATTGTGAGGGAAACTGTTTTTAGAACTTCATTTTTCTTGAATTTACAGATTGCATTTGATCATATTCCTGTAATTTCTTTGTATAGCAATAAGACAACCTAGAGTGTGACATAGTACAGAAATCATGCAAAGCCTTTCACAAAGCATTCCAAAGAGCTACATGCCCAAAAATCAAAACCAATTAAGGCTGGTTCCAACTGCAGTTTAAAAAGTAATAGAAAATAAGCCAGTTCTAAGCAAAACTTCACATTCATAATGACAGACACAGTGGTAGATAACTACTTCCAGACTACTGCTGATTTAGGAAGAATATGTGCTCTCAAAAGGCTTTTGCACTACAAATCGATAATCTAGTTCTTAAGAGTCAACAGATTATCTGATGCTGACTCCAGGAGCCTGGAAGGGACAATATTTAATGAGAAGGCCTAAGAGATGCTGAATAACTCTACTAGAGAGAAAAACAAAAACAGTGAACAAAGTATGGATTGTGGCAGTTATAACTCAAATGAAGTTCTGTGCTTCAGATGTACTGGATACAGCATGAAATATAGTTATTTCAATTTACACAATCTGTCCATCCTGGGCTCCAGTTGTGTAGGCAGGTATCGTTAAAAGCATATACTGCCCATGTTGGTTAAATATTTTCTTTATAGCATTATGTGACTTCAAAGGGTTTAGGGTATTTTCCTTGTGCTCATCACATCTGCCACTACCATCTTGTGACTGAGGAAATCCTATTATCGGGAGATAGGATGTAGCTAAGACGCACAAATGATCTGAAATAAAATGGAAGAAAGTGTACACCGAAGACTGTATTTTACTCTTCCCCCAAAAACATGGTGGCAAAGCAAAATTCAGTGAAAGATTAATATTAAAGTAAAAAACAAATGGAAAGCCTCTAAATTACTGAGGCCAGATTGTCATTGGCCTCTATGTTGGTGCATAATAGTGTGGGGGCAGGACGGAAGACCTTTCTCTCTACCATTTCCTAACCCCCATTCCCCACCTCTATACACACTTTTGCAAGGCCTCCATCAGAGACATGAAGAATTTCAGTCCCTTTGCTCAGGGAAGCTTGTGGAAACCATCCATGTTCCATGTGAGGGATCATGGCACCCAAAGGGAAGTGAGACAAGATGATGACACCATGTTTCCCTCCTACTTAAATACCAAGCTGGCTGGACATGAAGGGTAAGTAAATTGAATTCTGTAAAGGGATATAAATGTTGGCTTGGCATCAGGGCTGGTTCCACGCACCAGCGCTCCAAGCGTGTGCCTGGGACAGCAAGCCACAGGGGCCAAGGGGCGACCTGATATTCACCATCAGGGTGGCAGACAGGCTGTCTTTGGTGGCATGCCTGTGGGAGGTCTGCAGCTGCTGCGGATTCGGTGGCATTTCGGTGGCGGGGACTCCCGCAGGTGTGTCACAGAACTTCTGGGCTTGGGGCGGCGAAAACCTTAGACCCACCCCTGCTTGGCATAAAGCTTATGTATGTCTGAGAGCTCCAGAGGCATTTTGCCCCCTAATATTCCTTCAGGGGTGACAATCTCTGTGTATGCACCCCACCCGCACTATAGGCTGTGCTTTCAAGTCATAATAAAATATGTTACAGTTAAGGGTTAGCTGCACTTTTGACCCATTTCAGTTCTCTCAGAGTGCACCCCTGAAAATGAGGCCTTTCACCTTCACCTGTCTTGGGGTGGAATCCTGTGATTCTCCCACCTATAGACTAAGTCCACAGGCCAGAAGGCCTGCAAGTCTTCAATTGGGGAGCTGTGATCAGTAGGTAATATAGTGACCAGACAACTAAATCTTCATCTGCTTCGGCCATTTATTCCATCCTGATCTAAATATGCAGCTACTGGACCCACGTAAATATGTGCCCCAGATAATGATTAATTGTCTCAATTAGGGAATTTTGATTTCAAGTAGGGAATATAGACAAAGATCAGATGAACTAACAAAGAATGAAGACCCATTTTAGGGTAATATCTCTTGACGAAATAGCAAAGAAAGAGAATTGCAGAATATCAGCAGTACAGTGTCCTAAATTCAATGCTTTAAAACATTTTCCAAACCTTGATGGCTTTATAATTTCTTATTTAACTAAGTTTTCTCTACACTTCTAGCACTATTTCTCTGAAATGAATCTATGCAAACTTTGGACTTTATTTATTTAGAAGAGAATTCAGTTTTAAGTAACAAATCACAAACATCTTACTGAAGAGCCCAAACTAAATTCATACATAAAGCTCCCAGAGCTAGTAGCTTCACATGCTACTGCCTTCTTCCACATTTGAAGAATTATAGCATATGGCTAGAGAAACAAGTTGGCAGCTTTGTGAGTTTTTTGCTTTATTTATGTATTAAGTTAGCTGATCCATATGTGATCACAAATGCCATCTCCTATCCCAAATGTTAGGGAAAGCTTACACTCAGCTTTAGTTTCGTAGCTAGCACTATGCATGTATGGAGATTCCATAACCCAGTCAATATAATCACAAACCTATGTTCTGGTCACGGTGCCGACTTGATGTGTGATGTTGGGCAAGTCACTTTATTTCTTGTTGCTTAATTTCCCCTGTAAAATTTATCCCTGTAAAATAGAGACAATGAAAAACACCTTTTAAAAAAAAATTGAGATTGACCTTGTTAGAGAAGTAGTATATTATGTAAAGACTCTTGGCAAATGCTGACTTTTTATTGGTGACTACTATCGTACTAAGGTTGAATTTTACTGTGTAAATATTCTAAAATAAATGAATTCTAGGATGAATTCTTCACCCTACTGAAGACAGGTGGAGTTTTTTACTGACTTCACTGGAGCTTGGATTTCATCCTTAGAGTGTCCTGCAGACTGTTTTCGAGTCAGAGCTTACTTGAATAATGGCTATATTGGGAGTACTCTGGTTTTTCAAAAGTGGCTAGCTCGAGCCCTGTTGCTTTCAAAAATGTTGCAGCACAGGTTGAAGTGCAGGTGCCATTGTGCATAGTAGCTTAGCCTTTCTGGGTCTGTTGATGTAATGGGAGAGTGATGTGATGAAGTAGTTCCAAATTCTGAAGTCTAAAATACATACTATTTGATTTAGTCCTATCATTGGACAGTCAAATTCTTCTGTTTCTAGCCTGTTTTAAAGAGAATTTGTGGCAAGCACTGGGAAGCTTTGCCACCTTGGTGTTTCAGACATTATGGAATTTTTTTACACTTTACAGGAGACATGTAAATGAATGTCATTCTTTTTCATTAAGGACAGAATAATTATAAAGAGAAAAGCAGGTGTTGCAGTCACGCTTAATGCCTAAGGAGTTACAGGTCTGCTAGCAAAGTCTGGGACCTTTGGTTCAATACTGAGCATGCCTGACAATCACAGTCTGCTTTGATAAATGATTTAGTATGCTGAAATACACATTGCTTAAAGCATCTATGGTTGACTAGCATTTTTAGGGCAGTATATCAAGGGATTAAGTAAAAGAAAGTCATTCTTATCATAGTTAAAAGAACTCTTTAGAAAAAGGCAGTTAATTCCTTCCACCATCAGAAAATAGCAATTCTCGGATCTCATTTTTAATGTTTGCCTCTCCTATAACTTTTTGTCTTTGTCTTTTGTGGAATTGTTATATATTCATCTGCATAAATTCTAAGGTGTAGGTTACTGGAAACAGAAGAGAGAGTTTAAACTTATTACAGCATTAAATTAAGGACAACCGAGTATGACTTTTTGTGAATAATATATATGCAGTATTCACTGGTAAAAGCAATCAAACAATGGAATTGTGAAATCTTTGGTGTATAACTTAAGAATTAATCTTTAGTCATTAATATGGCATGGGTTATAAGTTATAACCAGAGGAACTGGCTCAATCTAATTTTCAGAACAGTGGTGATTTTGCTAGCTACCAATGCAGAATCCCAGCATGTAATTAACTGACAGTACATTCAGTGAAAAGGCGTAGAGCTTCCATTGCTTGAAGAACAAGAGCTAAAAGAAACTTCTGGAACAAAAATGTCTCATTGGATCTGGTTTGTTTATAATTATGTGAGTTTTCAAACAACCCAGTGCAATGTTTAAAGAAGCATAAATAAGCAGCAATTGAGTAAAATTATTGATTGGAAAACTTACATCTTTGTTTTCTTTCAAATCCCAAACTAATTCTATGATTGAACTGTAAATGGAACCACACATTTCATTTTGTTAAATATAAAGCTAGAATTCAATCATGTATCATAAACTGAGTGCTCAGCTTGAATAGACTTAAATGGGAGGAGGAACCGGGGATTTTAATTTCTGTCTAGCATTCAATCATAAACGCCATTCAGTTTTTTTATACGCCAAAACACGTATTTCATTTTTGCTGTAGCACATGGATAAGATGTTTGAAAATTGCTAAGTTTCTCAGACTTGTTAAGCTTTTATGATCACCTTGGAGATGCCTTCAAAGTTACCGGTATATGACATAAACTAATTGTGAACTCGCTCATTACCTTAAAAGGTAACCAATTTTGCCATTCAATATGTTAACAAATTGTCAGGCATATAAGGCTTGATCCCATGCCTAGGGAAGTCAGCAGGAGCCTTTCTGATTACCTGAATAGGCATCAGATCTGGTCCAGACTCCTTTGGTCTCCTCCTTTTCATCCCAGAGCATCTTTGTGGAGAAGGGAACAGTGTTGTCATTCATTCCTGTCCATGGCTTGTTCCTCAAGTCTTGCATAGAATGTCCCTCCAGTATTCTGTCTCTAAGTCAGACTGACTTTGCTTATGTCTATGTTATTTTCTTTGCCAGTGCTATTTTTTGTTTGTCTTCTGCAGTGATCCCCACCATCATAATCTTTTTCTGGTTATAACCAATATCATACCCTGATTTCACATCTATCTTCCTTATATTATTTTTGTCTTAAAATCATTCCACTTAATATCTATCTTTCGAAGAACTCTCATCTCTACTGCCTTCCAAGGTCTGTTTCATGTAATGCAGCTGCTTCCAAACCATAGTGTAATACTGTTACTACACTGGTTTGATCAGTTTCCATTTTGATACCAAAGTGGAACATCTGATTTAAGAAAAGGGTGCATGGAATCACCATTGCTTTTCATCATATTCTTAAACTGGATATTAAGAATGTCAGATGAGTTTGAGGGCATGACATTGGATGATTTTAGAGTTAAGTCCCTTTGCTTATGCGGATGACATAGTACAATTGACAGATGTTTGCATTAATGATGATCCTCTTCGCTACCTTGGAAAATTGGTGTTGTCAACTTGGACTTGAAACTACTACATCTTCTTGGCATTTACTGTACCTTGGAAAAGGGAAGTGTTGAGATGCAGCAGTGATGAAGTCGTAGAACAAGTAGAATCTTGTGTACTTAGGAAGCTTGATTGGTTGCAATGGTTCCATCAAGGATGAGGTGAAAAACAGATGTGCCTTAGCCATAAGTGCTGCTCAGAAATTGATAAAATTATGCACTAATAAAAACACTATGTTTTCTTCTCTAATTTTTTTTTTGGATTGTGGCATTGTATTGATTACATTCTTACTTGGTTTTTGATAGTTGTAAGTATTAAACACAGACAGATGTTACTCCTTTCTAACCCTTTCCTATTGGATGCATTTCTTAGTTATTTCCATACGTATTCTGGAGTTTTCCCATGTCCTTGTCCCTGATATTTTGCTTCTCATATTTCATTTTGGTGTTGAGTGTGCTGCATCTATGCATATGGATAGGGACCCACCTCCATGCATTCTCTCCCACCTACCTCCATGCATTCTCTCTATATGCTGATTTATATGCTCTCCCGTTGTTGTAGTGTCTATGTTGAAGTACTACAGTGACACGGCTTCCATTCCAATCTACCACAGAGTGCATAATGGTCTTACATAATTGCAAGTAAACTGTACAGTCTATGTTTATCGTAGATAAGAAATGAGAGATGAAATCCGATGGGAAGAGATTCAAAGATGTTGAATATATTGATAATCAGAAGGGAAATTTTGTACTGGATGGAACAGTGGAGAAGGGAAACGGAAAGCAAAGAAGCAGCAATGTGATTGTTTTGGGGTAAGTAATGTGAGAGGATTCTCACCCTCTCCCAGCCCCAAGAGTTTCAAAAGAAATGGAGAGTGGGAGTGACCAAGTTTGGGATGCTAACTATGGAGATGTTTCTGAGAGAGGAATTTAAGTTTTGTGTGCAGCAGCCAATTATCACTGGGAAATGTGGAGCTGCTTAATGTGATGTGGAGAACAAGGGGCACAAAACAGACAGAAGACCTGATATATGAAGTTGAACTGAGAAAAGGAATACCTTTTTTTCAAAGGATGAAGCTGGGTGGGTCAAATGGAGGGGAAATGGAGTGAGATAATTGGAGGTTAAGTTCTTGGGGGCCATGGGACTGGCGGAATTGGCAAAAATAATTTCAGAGGTAATAATATTTCATGTTCAAAACTAGAACATGACTCTAATTTGGAGGTGACTTAGGAGGGGTTTCAGAAGGAATTTGTAGAAAGAAAAAGAAACCATTCTCCATTCATAGTAATCACATTACTGAACTTCAGGATCTCGTGAATAAACTTTCCATAGATCACCACCAGCCTGTGCACAGAAAATACCTTTTCAAAACATGTTAATTAGAATATATTAAGCTTCTTATACTAAAACCACTTTCCAAGCATGTCAGTCAGTCACCAGAATAAAAATAAAAATATTGTTTGAATATCAAGTTTTCACTGCTTAGGGGGGATTTCAGATTATTAATATATGAACTTGTAATGGTAGCCAGAGGAGTCAGTGCATGCTGACCCGTGTTTGTGCGCCAGGTGTACTAATCTTTTTTGAAGTGCTTTTGTGAAGTGAGTAGGGATCTGGAAATAAAGTTCACTCTCTTATCAGCACCAGTGTGACCAGAATGGATAACGATCAATTATCTTTTCTTTTCTTTTTTTAAAATGGGGGTGGAGAGGAAATTTTATTTAAAATGGAATGCACTTTTCTTTCTTAAAAAATAAACTTCTTTGATATTATGCAACCTATGTCAAGGTCTAAATTTACTACACTCTATTAAAATCATTTAAATTTGTTTTTGTTTTTTTAATCAAGCAGTACGTGTTTGCTGCCAAAGTTTTAAACAATGTCAATCCACTCAACTGTGGAAGTTGCTGGGCAGAACTTTGCAGTGAGACTGGCATCCTGTGGGTCCCACAGGACATGCTGCCATAATAGTGGGGGGAATGTACTTTTTTGTGGGAGGGATAGGGCGGACAAAGCAAAAAAATAGACTGCAGTACTTTGTGGGAAAACACTTTAAAAGATTTAATACTTACATTTAAGCATGGAATAGAAAGAGATTTGATCATTATTATAACGAGTTAAAGTATTTTTGTACATGGTGTAAGGAAGAGTTCTTGTTCAGTGGTAAAAATTGTATGAATTCTATTTATTTATATATATCTATGCTAACCAACTCTATTTTGGCATTTGTTTGTTTTGTGGGGGGGTTTCAATAGCATGTAGAAATCTTTCTCTTGTGGGATTTGTGAGATCTAAGGTGTTTGCAGGTGAGAGCAGGATAAAAAGGCAAGAAACAATGCAGAAGCAGGTGGAAGTACGAGTGGGTATTGGAGGGTGTGATAGGAGCAGAATTAGAAAAAAAAATAGTCCTGCGCAGGGCTCAGTTGCTGGGTAAAAATCTGGAACCAGTGTTTGTTGGAAAGCTAAACTGGTTTTGGACAGCAATAGCCTCTTCTTCAGGATCAGAACAAGTATTTTCTTCACTGCATTCAACTAGTTCAGTTTTATGACTCGCTCATTCAATGTTGAAATGGAAAGCTGAAAAAGTAGGAAAGATGGGTTTCCTCTTCTAATTTGTGAGTAAAAACAATATGTGGAGGATGAGATCTACTAACTCCAACATTTTGAAGGACAAGATGAGCAGAAACAATCATTTGAATTCACTAAATATGTAGTTTTAAATTTAAAACATGTTTTGAGAAACTTACTTTTTTCCCTCTGCTATGCAACACAGATAGTTTTATTTAACGAAGAAAATTTAAAATGCTGTTTTTGTTCATTTTTAACTCCAGTTTCCATCCAAATCCAACTTGACACAAATAAGTAAAAAATTAATCATCTAGTAAATGTAGGGTGACCAGATGGTAATTGTGAAAAATAAGGAAGGAAGTGGAGGTAATAGGCACCTATAGAAGACAAAGGCCCAAATATCTGGACTGCCCTATACAACTGGGACATCTGGTCACACTCAGTAAATAAGAAATGCCATTCACCACTTTCTAACATTAAAAAAAGTGAAAGTTAAGAATCTGAATAAGTGTATCATCCTGGCTTTTAAAAAAAGTATCAAATTATATCCATAAACGAGAATCAACTTTTCCTTAAGAAAATACAAATAAGTGAAAAGCATAATTAAAACCATATTGTCTTTTTGTTCTGTGCTTAAATCAAGGTTTCCTGCTTGCTGGTTTAAATCATGATTAAAATTGGTAATTTAAATCCAATCCACCCTGTCTATTACACAACTAAGCAAGAACTTCATTAGAGAAACACTACTTCAATCAAGAATAGTTTCCAGCATTTACTAGAATGCACAAAAGAAAGCTAAATCGAGTATAAAGGCTGCTGCAGGGCACCCAGTCTACTTTGCTATTGCCATCTGGACTGGCCCTAACAAGTCGCTGGGTTTTTTTTTTCCATGAGTGAACTGTGTGTTCTTCACATCATGGTACTGTAGCAGCAGCTGCAAGAGTAGTCACACAAGTTGTAACATTCTAAACATGCAGCCAAATGGTCTGGAACAGTATTTGTCACATTCTGAGAACTGTGCTTTTGGTTACTGGCCTGTTGAATATTTATGGTTGCACCTTCATTTACTAGAATAAGATAAGCATGAGCAATCACCTATTGCCGATGAAACAACAGCAGCATAATTATCAGAACAGCCAAATAAAAATATGATTAAATTTGATGGTCTCACAAATGGTAGGTCATCTGGTAAAATGTTTAGTACAGTGTATGATGTCGTCCCGTTATGCAAGTCTTACTTAAATACAGAGGGATATATGCCTAGTCTAGCACAGATACACATGGCAAGGAGAGGGCATAGACACAACTAGCTTTCTTTCTGCTCAATCCTTTGCAACCTGAAGCTGGGCAGGAAAATGACAGTCTGTGCATCAGGGAGTACAAAGGCTAGGCAGATCTTTGGCAGGTACTGCATCCTGGGTCCTCAGAATGCTGCCCCACCTCTACACCAGCAAACAGAGTTAGACCAACATGGCAGAAGGGAAGGTTGCATGTTGACACTTTGTAGTAGCAGCCATGCTTGCCTCCTGCTTGGAGTCATTGCTCTTGACTCAGGCACAATGCTTCTAGTTGCTCTAATGGGAAGTCTACATCTGATCCTGCCCAGTGCAGCCAGTGAATCGCATGCCAAAATCTGATAGTCCTTAGGGAAGCTTGCTGTGTGGTATAAATGCAGAATTTACTTAATGAAAATAAGGAGTGGTAATAAACTGTTGCTGTTTGTAAACTTTACAAATTACTTAGAAGATGATATAAGTGAAATATCTCCATTAATCAATTCCCTGCCATTGCTGGGGCGCTGGCATTGGTGCACCTCAGTCCCTCCTGTTCTGTCTGTGGCACACAAAATATTTTAGTTTCCTGAGAGCTCTAATATTTTGGCCAAAACTGGTTGTGGTGTGTGGATGTTGGGTTAGCTAGACCATCCCTGACAGGTGTTTGTCTAACCTATTCTTAATCCTCCAGTGATGTAAATTCCATAAGCTCCTTAAGTAATTTGTTCCAGTATTTTACTATCATGGCAGATAAGTTTTTCCTAAATCACCCTCCTGTCTGCAGTGGATAAGAACAACAATTTATTATCATCCTCTTTATAACAACCTTTTACATACTGGAAGACAGTCATGTCCCCACTCAGTCTTCTCTTATCCCAACTAAACAGCCTTTTTCCCCCCAAAACTTTCCTCAGAGGTCATGTTTTCTAGACCTTCAATTATATTTTTGCTCTCCACTGGAGTTTCTCTAGTGTGTCCTGAAGTGTGTTGCCCAAAACCAGAAACAGTACTCCAGTTGAGGCCTTATTAGTGCTTAATGCCACCAATTGAGGCCTGATCCTGATCTTGCTCACAGTGGTGTAAACCTGGTACGAGATCAGATTCAGACCCAAAGGGTTTATTTCTCCATAAGCACACAGCAACGCCTGCTTTTCTAAATCTATCTAGTTCAGTGGTCGACAACCAATGGCACGTGTGCCAAAAGTGGCACGCCAAGCTGATTGCTGATGGCACGCGGCGGCAGGCTGAGCCGGCTCAGTCCATCACCGCTCTGGGGCTCCCACAGCTGGCCCCTTGCCAGCCGGGGTCACCCGCCTGCTCCACTCAGCAGACTCTGCTAGCCTGGGTGAAGACTAGCAGTAGGCGCTGAGTGGGGCAGGTGGGGACTCCGGTTGGCAAGGGGCCAACAGGGGAAACCCCAGAGCGGGGATGGGCTGAGCAGTTCAGCCTGTCGCCGCTTTGGGGTTTCCGCCGCAGGCTCCTGCTGGCTGGGGTCTCAACCTGCTGCCAGCCTGGGTGAAGGAAACCCAGGCTAGCAGCGGGCGCTGAGTGGGGCAGGCAGGGACCCTGGCTGGCAAGGGGCCAGCAGGGGAAATCCCAGAGCAGGGGCGGGCTGACACCTTAAATCAATGGGGCTTTGAAATTTCTTTACTTTGGAAATCAGTATTGCATTCTGCAGTGGCGCTGGTAAATAGAACCTGTAGAGATGGGGAAATTAACAAGAGGCACATTGTCAGTACTGCAGAAAAAAACAAATTTACAGAAAGGAAAGACTTAACAAATGTCAAATTATAGTGATACCACAAAGTAAAGATTGTCTTTCCTTGGTAAAAATATATATCTTGGTGATCTTACATGGGTGACCTAGAGCTTGATAGTACCAGAAACTTTAATACGATCATGATATATTGGAGAATAACTTCAGCATCAGAAAATAAACTATCAAAAAGAATAATGATCTACTTGTAAATGCAGTTAACAGTAGCTCACTAGAAGCGTAGCACATGAAGAAACTCAATGTATATGTTATAAACTTGGAAGGCTGACTCACCTGCTGTCAGCCCACTTGACACTGTTTTTGTTTTAAATGTATTTTGACAACCAGACTTAAGAGATTAAATTATTTGCACACTGTCACAGGGCATAAAAACGATAATACTTACTTATTATACTGTCATAGTTCAGCTGAGGAGGAATTTTGTGCCAAACTCTCTCTTTAAGGTGCATTTAATTTCCCTGAATGGTTACCCTTTGGTGTGAAATGTCTGTTTTTTGTTTTTTCCACCTGCACTCTGTCTCCCCTCCCCACCCCCTTGTCTCCCAACCCATGGGGGAGCATTTGGCACAGTTAAGTACTATTCTGTTTTTTGTGTAAACATTTAAATGTCTGTCCACACTTTAAAGCGCTCTCTTGAGTGCTCTTATGAAAATTAAGAGAATTTTGGGCTCAGTCCTCAGAAGAGCTGAGCTCACATGATAAAGCTGCAGGTAGGAGGACCTAACCCATCTTTATGCCTCTGCCAGTACTTGACTTCCCAGGGTCCAAAATGACATCTGGTGCAAGCTAGAGCATTTTGTCACTATTCTAACTCACATTGGCTAGAAAGGCTGCATGCTAGTTGGGGGTGGGTACAGCACATCAAACCGTGGCTCTTTTCACATCCTGACCATTCCCTGGAATGTGTGCTTCCTACACCAGCTGGGCCTGATACAGTCTTGTCCTGAGTGCTCCACTGGCTTCATGCCAGCCTAGGCTCCCGCTTTGTTTTTAAAAGTTCAAATGTGGTTTGTATACGCTCCTTGGTGAGGGATTAATAACTTCTCTTACCGAATGATGTGCATATGGAGGGCCAAATCCATCAAGGCACAGCACACCCTGAGTTCCTGGCCATGTCCTGGGCTGCTATATGGTCTCTACTCCTCCAACTTGAGACGTGGATGCAAAGCTACCCCACGCTCCTGAGGCTGCCGTAAACCCTGTTGTGATTATGCATCCCTTTGTGCGAGCAGGGGAAATGAGGATGGCAGGATCTAAGTAGCAATACATCCCATTTTTGCCCCAATCACTTCTTCAGAGACAAACTGTCTCATGTACCTGGCTCCTAGTATCTGGTTTCATTACTTACACTGTGGAATTATACTGCTATGAGGGAAGCCTCCAATGTCTAAGCCTAAGCATGGGCATAGAAATGTAGTACTGGAAGGGACCTTGAGAGGTCATCTAATCTAGCCCCTTATACTAAGACAGCACCAAATATACCTAGCCCATCTCTGACAGATATTTTGTCTAACGTTCTTAAAAACCTCTAGTAACAGGAATACCACAGCCTCTGCTGGAAACCTATTTCAGAGCTTAACTACACTTATTGTTAAATTTTTCCCAATATCTAACCTAAATTTCCCTTGCTGCAGATTTAGCCGATTACTACTTGTCCCACCTTCAGTGGACATGGGGAACACTTGATCACTGTGCTCATGTAACATCCCATAATATATTTGAGGACAGAGACCAGGTTCCCTCTGTTTTCTTTTCTCAAGACTTAACATGGCCAATTTTTAAAAAATTTCCTCATAGGTCAGGTTTTCTAAAACTTTTTTAGTATTTTATGCTCTCCCTTTGACTCTCTCCAATTTATCAATGTCTTTCCTAAAAGTGGTGCCCAGGACCAAATACAGTACTCCACTTGAGGCCTCACCAGTTCTGAGTAAAGCTGAACAATTACCTTCTGTGTCTTACAACACTCACTTTAATACACCCCAGAGTGATCTTAGCTTTTTTAGCAATAGCATCACATTGACTCACATTCAAATTACGCCAACATTTTTCAGCAAGGCTCCTAAACTCTGCAGTACTGCAGTGGTGAATTCTCTGGCAACTTCAATTAATTTCCTACATTAAATGATCTTCAGTAGTGCTCACCATGTAGTTTCTTAGCCTGTCTTTCTCTGATATATATGAGAATGAGTCAAAATCCATATTTTCTATTGCACAACTGGCATTGATAACAGATTATCAAAAAATACAGTGATCTGTGCCATATTAATATATTAGTGGAACAAAATAAATGCATCATCAACGGGCTTATAAAAAGATCAGTTAACTTTACAGCAGTTACCTTAAGGGAAGGGACTAAATCAAATTCTTTATTTAAACCATTGTGAGTTAAGGTTCACAAAGTGTACATCCAAAACACCTCAGGTCTCTTGAAAAAGGGGTTGTATCGTCATCCCTAATGGATCAAGTTATGGACTCAGAATCAACTCCTGATCACACTGAACTCCCATAGTCTTCAGTAGAGCCAGGTTGTGTCCTTTAATGCCCATGCATTTCAGAGATGTTAGGATATTACCTATTTCTGTAAAGCTTTTGTGACAGATTCTTTTTTTATCTTTTCCTTCCTTTTCTACATTGGTATGTTCTGAAATTGTAATTTTGAGAGCAGTGGCAATCTATCCTTTATGTCAAACTACATGGACATTTAATCAGATAACTATCACAATGCCTATTACAAGTTAACCTGTGTCACATATTATATTTCTTCTTTGAGTGAGGAATAGAAATGTCCATGAAGCCTGACACTTGCAGAAGATGGTTCCAGAGCTCTAAAAAACAAGATTTTACAGCACTATCTGCAGGAAAGAAAGATTGAAGAGTCTTATACTTAAGTTATTGTTGAAGGACGTAATAACATCATGTGTAGCTATGTGAGTCTCTTGAAATGGCACACTTATAGATATGTTCTAAAATGAGTTCATTTGGGATTCATTATTAATTTTGTTTGCATTTCAGCACAAGTATAATTGGACAAATAATGAAAGATTTTTGTGTCTGTTTTTAAAAGCAGTGCTACACCAGTATCTCTGCAGGTTAGTATGCAATATGAGAACACATGAGAGAAACTTTGGGTAAACCTATAGAACCTGATTCTTGTCTTATCTGCCATAGGCTGAATTAAGAGGAAATCCACTGATAATGGAGTTCTACTGGAGTAGAACTAGTATAAGTGACAGGAAAATCAGGCCCATATATTTTATTCCCAAATAAGAATGAAGCTGCAAATGACTTTTACAATCAGATCACTCATTTGCTACAGGTGGGCAAACATTTTAGCCTGAGGGCCACATCTGGGAATATAAATTGTATGGTGAACCATGATCACTCAGAAGCATCAGCTAATACAGCATGCAGCTGCACATCTGTGCGTGTAGCATATTTAAAGCCAAATTTCTAAAGGTGTGAAATTTTGGCTACATGAATTTCTGGTTTCCCATCTCAAGACACAAGATGTCTACAGTGGAAACCTAAAACTGAGGTAACCCAAATGATGAGAACTTATGAAAAATGCACAGATCCCTAGAAATGTAAGGCTGCAAGTGACCTCAGGAGATCATGTAGTCCAGTCCTCTGCACTGATGCAGGGCCAAATACACCTGGACAATTTCTAACAGGTGTTGGTCCAATTTGTTTTTAAAAATCTCCAATAATGAGATTTCCACATTCTGTCTTGGTAACCTATTCGAGTACTTAACTATCGTTTATAGTTAGGTTATTTTTCTAATATCTAATGTGAATCTCCCTTCCTGCAGATTAAGCTGATTACTTCTTGTATTCTCAGTTGACATGGACAATAATTGACCACTCTGCTTTTTATAACATCCCTAACAGATTTGAAGGCTGTTATCAGGTCCCCTCTCAGTTACCTTTTTTCAAGTCTAAACATACCTCTTTTTCTATGCTTTTCTCATAGGTCAGGTTTCTACACCATTTTATAATTTTTGTTGATCTCCTCTGGACTCTCTCCAGTTTGTCACCCCATTTTCTTAAGATGTGATGTCCAGAACGGGACTCAGCCTTCCAGCTAAAGTGGAGTAGAGTAGAACAGTTACATCTTGTGTTTTACATACGACACTCCTGTGAATACACCCTAGAATTATATTTGCCTTTTAGCAAAAGCATCCCATTGTTGATTTATATTCAATGATCCTCTATAGCTCCCAGATCCTTTTCAGCAGTACTACTACTTACCTAGTTATCCCCCAATTTGTAGTTTTGCATTTGGTTGGGGTTCTTTTTTCCTTCACAGGTATGGCACTTTGCAGTTGTCTTTATTTAATTTTATCTTGTTGATTTCAGACCATTTCTCTATTTAATTTATAAAGGTCCTCTCCTCCAGCTTGGTATCATCCACAAACATTATGAGCATCCTCTCCACTCCATTATCCAAGTCATTCATGAAAATATTGAATAGTACTGGACCCAAGATGTGAGATCCAATAGATACATCCTCACAGTTTGATAAGGAACCACTCATAAGTACCCTGAGCACAGATTTTTCTACGAGTTGCACACCCACTTTATAGAAATTTAATCTATACAACATTACCATCATTTTCTTATGTGTATGGGCTGAACACAGTTCTTGAGCAGCATTAATTTTAACATATAAATCCCTATTTATCTTGGGTCCCATCTACCAGGGTGTAACTTTTTAAAAAATCAATAAAGAAAAAGTAGTTTTATTGCATTCAGTTAAATACATATCCCTTGGGGTTTTGTTTGTTTGTTTTGTTTTTACAGATGGCACATTTTATAAAAAGAGAAGAGATGTATAATAACTTTACAGCTAGATAAATTAAGGTACAAAGAAATGTAAGTGACCTAGAGTAAACAACTTGTATACATCATAATGTGGTTCCTTCTGAGCCTGACCACTTCTCTTCCCAGATGATACTGCAAAAATGGTAGGCAATTTCTTTCAATCCATGTATTTGCCAAGAAGAGTTCAATACCAGAAACACTGAATATAAAACAAATGGTATTTTTCTCATTGCTTAGAGGATTATTTGCATATAACTTGTGTCCATTGCATTCTTATTTTTGCATTAAAACCTGTTGGGGATGTTTGAATTCTTTATTCACTCTTTCGAGCCTGCTTCTGTATTGTACAAAGTACTTCCTGTCAGAAAATGCCAAAAAAAAATTGGAAATATTATTTTCTATGTAGTAGATAGATTTTTACTTCTCTTTTCCTCTTCTGAATCTTTTAAGACTGTTTGTTTCATATTGCCCCCATAAGTTTTGGCACAATCAACAGATAAGGCTTAAATTACACTTGGTCAAAGAACAAAAAAACCTTTTACAGAAGAACTTGCATACTCAGTGCATTAAGAAAGGCATTACAACTCTTAAAAGGCAAAGTGATAAATAAGTTATCAAAGGAACTTTCCACTGGAATGGAAGTAACATATATCCCACAGGAAGCTATTAGGAGTCCCATTAATACCACAAGTGAAAGTTTAGCTTGTAAATGTAATCTAAATTGTATCGAACTCACCAGCTATCAAGGGGAATACTCAATTGCTGTGGTCTTGTGGTTGATCCACTCATGTGATTTCTCAAAATCTTTTTCTTTCTCCCTTTTTGTTATGTAAATAGTTCAGTCTTGGTTATTCAAACCACAAGGAACTGGGACTCTGTTATTCATAACAAGGTTGTCTCCCTCGATCTCTATTAATTATACTGAAAATTCCCTTGACTTATCTGAGACTGTTATCGATGCAGAATCAGTGCCCCCACCACTCCGGTGTTAATGATTGTGCTGTATAGCTCTAAGGCTGCACTGACTGAGTCCAATTATCCTGTGAGATGCACACTACCTACACGGGACATGGACTACGGTAGTGCCAATGAACGAAAGAAAGGAAGTCATGTAATGCTTCCATAGAGTGAAGTGTTCTGCAAACCCTCACATGTGTGTTTCATGCAGGAAGAGAACTCTCAGAAAAAGGGGAGTGGCCTCAAAGTAAGTGTGGCCAGGATTAGGGCCCTGATCTAGCAAAGTACTCAAGCATATGCTTGGTGTTATTAGGACTACTCCCAGGTTTCAAGATAAGTGTGTGTTTCAATACTTTGTAAGATGAGGAACTAAGAAAGATGCCCCAGATAACCTCCTTTTAAATTTCATTACTGAATGACAATAAGGGAACTGGTTTAAGATTAGTCTGTATCCATAAATAAATGAAGAAGACTTTGTAGCACCTTAGAGACTAACCAGTTTATTTCAGCATAAGCTTTCGTGGGCTATAGCTCACTTCATCGGATGCATAGTTGTACATTAGCACTTTTTTTCTTTCTTTCTGTGTGTATAAATGCATCTTACTTCTGTTCCATTCTGTGCATCCGATGAAGTGAGCTATAGTCCACGAAAGCTTATGCTGAAATAAACTGGTTAGTCTCTAAGGTGCTACAAAGTCTTCCTCATTTTAATAAGGGAACTGTGATTTCTAAAC
Source organism: Sternotherus odoratus (assembly GCA_032164245.1). NCBI lineage: Eukaryota > Metazoa > Chordata > Testudines > Kinosternidae > Sternotherus > Sternotherus odoratus. The sequence goes on from JAVMKO010000008.1 coordinate 58,824,708, forward strand.
AGTCGTGGATTCTGTGAATCACAATTTCTGCAGTATATAGACTGCATGTAAAGTACCACTCCTAAACATTGTCCATTATGGATGTCTGAATTACTTTAGAGCATGCAGGGAAAGAGGTGAGTGTGTTATCAGGATGAGTAGTAGAGCTGATGTGTGGCTGTGTTCAGACAGCACTTAATACGTGATATAAAACATTTGCAAGAGATCATGGTCTAGAAACTGCAAATGTGGTAAACCTCAATATCTGTTTTGTACAGGATGACCTCATAGCAATTGTGGTGTTCACCTGTCTGCTAGACAGCACCCTCTTGCGCACTTGGTATTGGCATCGATCACCCTGTGCTACATAATTCACTGTCACGTGTGGCAAGCTGCCCTCAGACTGAATCCCAGTAGTACTGCGCCATCAATCATAGACTAGTCAATAAAGTAGTCTCATTTGCTGTGCCTGCACTGACACCTCATTTGTCAGCCAAAGGGTAGTTTCCTAACTTGTGATGGTTATTGTCTGACGTGATCCCTGCAGCTAGGAGATGCTGTAAATGTGCATGACTTCACTGTTTTTCTGTCACTGTCTTTTACCCTTATGTTTGCCCTGGGAGACCTGCAAACAGGCACTTCCTCATGTGTCTATGCACATGAATTCCCGAGTATAGTCTAGAGGAAAGCAGCATATGACTTGCAGGCCACAATTTTAGCCAATTTTGTGGCACATCACTTGCTTTCCAAGTTTTTGTATGTGAAGGGTAGTATATAGCCTCTTGAATTAAATACTTCTTCACACTACACTTAACTGCTGCAAACACCAATCTAGTTTGGAAGCATATGTTTTACAGGGGGGGAAGAATGAAACTGAAAATGTTGCATGGCCTGCTAAAGGGGGCACAATCCTTGTTAGCATGACATACATCCTGTCATTTTCTGGGCATGTCACTCCCATTGAAAATAGGCTAGATCCTGAGGACCAGCCATGTTGAGACCAGAAGCTGTGAGGCATGATCCAGTCACAGAAGTGTCTGGAAGTTCCTTATCTTGGCATTGCCCTGATCACAGGGCTGCTGGATACAGAGCAGTCTTCTGTGCATATTACAGAAACCTTATAGCGGCTCTCTCAAACCCGGCTGCCTTTGGCCTTCATGTTCTGTTTTGGCATCAAGTGATTAGTCAGCATCTGCAGCTCTCGATCTATGCTTCCCTTTTCCAGGCATGCCCCCCAAAGGTGACTTACAGTAGCTACTGCAATGCCAGACCCAGCCACTGAGGGATTCTCCCATGTTAGAAGAATCCCCAAGAATCTAGCTTTTGGGCCAGAACTATATGAAGCTAGCTCAGTGTAGGTAGCCCCCCTAACAGGGGTAAAATAGCAATGATTTTTCCAGGCAAGTATGCAGTGCTAGCAGACACGGCAACCCAATGGGAGTATTGCATAATTAGGTATGGCAAGATATGTACTTAAAAAAGCAGGAAGTGGCCAAAAAAATGTAATTCTTCCATTACATTTTGCCATGGGACAAAAAAGAAAAGTCCCACTTGTAGTATAGTAGGCTTTAAGTGCATTGCAGGGATTTTTGTCTTCTACCAGCCTTTAGTAGTAGTCACTGACAGAGTTAATGGATTATTCCACTGTGGAAATCCTTGTGCTCTTTAAATATGCAGAGAAGAGATTATATTTAGACTAAACTCTTTTTAGGGTAGGGACCTTGTTTCTAAAATACCTTAAATACATGCTTTGCCAATAATAAATTTTAGAACTATAGAAATGCAGGACTGGAAGGAACCTTGAGATGTCATCTAGTCTAGTGCCTCGCATTGAGGCAAAACCAAGTATTGCTAACAGATCCTGACAGGTGACTGTCTAACCTGTTCTTCAAAACCTCCAATAATGGAGATTTCCACAGAATAGTAGGAGGCCAATCTTTCCTTCAGTCAGCATAGTTTAAGTGCCTTAAATATTGTCTCCTGGAGAAACTGCCAGCTCTCCTGAACTCCTTTGTCCCTTAGATTTCCCCTTGCCTCATGGGACATTCCTGACTAATTCTCTAAATAGATATTTATGTTGCCTGATTTTGTTCTCATTTAATTTCTCCTTTTTCTGAATAGAGACACTTATTAGCATTATTGTATTAGGTTAGATGGAAAGTATGAGACCAAAGAGTCAAAGTTGTTAAATTGAGCCTGAAAGAGTCCAACATAAAACCATTTCAAACAGGGTTCCAGGTTTGGTGTACAGAGACCTCAGCCTGCTTAGTACCATGACAAACACAATCCTCTTGTTGACCAATCATAACCTTAACACAGTGGTTGAATGGTATCAATAAACCCTTTCTGTTAAATTAACTCAGTGCCTGACACCTCCTTACATTTTTTCTTAATTTTATATAACATGTAATTATTGGCAATTAATGAACCTTTACCCCCCTTTCACTGGTTATGCTAAAAATTAAAATAGGCTTGCTAGGCCCCAATTGTTACAATAGCATGGACAGTGGATTGTTTAGATCTTCTCCTTTATCTCCTTTCTTTGACCTCTCTAGTAATTTAGGGTGTAAATTCTAGGTATGATGTTACAGCGTTTGTCAAAGAGAACTATGGGTGTAACTCTGTTTTTTCTCCCTTCAGTTCTTACTAAACCAGAAACTAGAGCCCAGTTGTTCAATGGGTAATGAATGGTGTCCCTAGCCTCTGTCTGTCAGAGGGGGGTGATGGATGGCAGGAGAGAGATCGCTCGATCATACCTGTTAGGTTCACTCACTCCGGGGCACCTGGCATTGGCCACTGTCGGTAGACAGGATGCTGGGCTAGATGGACCTTTGGTCTGACCCAGTATGGCCGTTCTTATGTTCTTATGTTCTTATGTTCAAAGATAACTGTCTGCATTCTTTCTGGCTTGGAGAATGAGGCCAAGTTTTATTTCAGATAAAGGTGGGATCAGCTCAAATGAGAATACTGGCTTCTGGGTGAGCTTGGACCTTTGAAAAAGGATTCCTCCCCCTCTCAAAAAAAAACCCCCAAACAAACAAAAACAAAAAAAAAGCAAAAAGAAAGACTGGATCCTGTGAAGTACTGAGACTAGTGAGTGAAAGTTGCAAGGGCTTTTCTTAGCATATTTCAGGATTTACCCTAGGTGTGTGTCCTCATACTGCAGTACTGTAAAATGAACAGTAGGAGTTTCAAAAACAAGTGCTAAACTATCAGACTATTTTGGTTTATTAAAGAAAACATATTTTAATACTTCAGCTGTTTCTCAGGCATATCTTATGTGTGCACGCCTATCACTGAAAAGCTGTGAGAGGAGATTCCCTCTCAAACCCATTGTCTGCCTGAAGGACCAACTGACTTGGATTCCTTACTATTATAACTTGAGTCAGTTGAGTGTTTTCCTTGGTGACATTACCTTAGTTATTAGCATTGAAAGTGAAAAGTGCCCATCGCACCACTACCAGCTATATATTACTTTAACTGGCAGATTCTGCATTGAAAAGGCTGAACATTGAATTACCATGAAAAGTAAAAAAAAATAATCTACACTCAGATTGAGTAATAATTTACTCAAGCAAATCTCCCATTAACTCCAAGGCATGAATGGACAATGTAGGATGGGCCCCAAAATTCCGCTTACACATAGTGAATTAAGGTTATATCTTTGCTGAAGTCCATGAGGAAAGCTAATACTGTGATTCTAGAATTTATTTATGATTCTAGAATTAAATACATAACCTATATATTTTTTTACCTGTCCCTTAGCTATCTCCAGCTAAAATATGCACTTGTCTCAATTGTATCTCAGTTCTGTCATTAGCCCTCCTTTCCCTTTCAAATTCACCACATAAAACATGACCTAAGAAATGTAAGAAAAAATCAATTAAATTGGACAAACTACCAGACAGACTGTAAGAGAAGAAAGCAAAGCATTGAGACATTTTTGTAACCATTTAGCTTCAATTGAACAAAAGCTTTAAAGGTGAATCCACTTCTTTATTTATCTCTTTTTGTTCTGCATTTTTTAGAATAGAACATTAGACAGCCAGTCTTATAATACATACCAAGTAGTCATGTCTGCTGCCTTACTGGATACTTATTACATATACCCTTACCATTTAGTTGGCAGCGTCAGTTCTATGACTCATTTTTATCGTGATCTTCTACTTTGATGGTCTTTAAGCTATCTGTAGCAGTTAAAATGACTGCAAAGCTAGAAATTTTTCTTTGGAATGACTTAATTCTATAATCCAATTATATCATTTTGAACCAAGGTATTTTTGAACATTTTTTTCTATGTCAAGTGAAAGTTTGATTTCTTTTTCTTGTGTTATCATGGAAGTCAAGGTACCTTGGTGATGGAAAATTCTCTTAAATTTGTTTAAATTCGCTTTCTAAATAGAATAATGTTCTAAAACAAATAAAATTTTGTAATTTTTTTCTTGATAATGGCATGCAATTCCAGGATTGTTTGTGGTATGCATCTGAGTCTGCAGGTGTTCAGGTTGGGTCAATTGCAGGTGTATGTGTGTGTGTGTGTATGTGTGTGTACACACAGCATAACACAAAAGTCAAACACTGCCCTTGCAAAGCAGGAGGTGTCAGGCACCTGCATGGGCTGTATGCAGCTGCCTTTGAGGCTGGAGAATGGCTGCATGAATACAGGATGCCCTCCTCAGCTGAAGGATGAGACACCCTGCAGAGTCCATGTAATCCTCTTCCCTTCCTAACCAGGTGTTGTAGAAAGGACATGGCAGACATTTGATCTGCACAGTTCAGTGGCCACTGAAAGCGGGGAACGTCCAGGGCTGGGTGTGAGGTGAAGGCCTCTGTTGCCCTCAGTATAAGGTGAGGATTTTGTAATCCAAATTTGTATCTTGCTAGTCCAATTGTTGTCACAGTTTGAAATAGCTCTAGGTGAGGGGTCAGCAACCTTTCAGAAGTTGTGTGCTGAGTCTTCGTTTATTCACTCTAATTTAAGGTTTCGCGTGCCAGTAATACATTTTAACATTTTTAGGTCTCTGTCTATAAGTCTATAGTATAGAACTAAACTATTGTTGTGTATAAAATAAATAATTTTTAAAAAGTGTTTAAGAAGCTTCATTTAAAATTAAATTAAAATGCAGAGCCCCACAGACTGGTGGCCAGGACCCAGGCAGTGTGAGTGCCACTGAAAATCAGCTCATGTGCCACCTTCGGCACACGTGCCATAGGTTGTCTACCCTTGCTGTAGGTTATCCTATTGCTGCTGGAAGGTGTGGGAGTTTCTCCATCCTATAGTAATCGTGAAGGCACTCAGATATTATGGTGATGAGATCATTTGGCAAGGCAGAGGAGGTTTCCTCTAGCTATGGCTTTACCTGTTGGTTATGGTTTTTATGAAAAGCTTCACAGGGATAAACCTTTGAAATTTAAACACACGTTTATATTCATTGTTTGAAGCCAGGATACTCTTCAGATTTCACTAAAAGAGATACTTTGTAGGATTTTATTCTCTTATTAATGCACATGTGCATACTACCAGTTACCATTACTAAGGGCTGGTCTTCACTCGCGTGGCGTGGGATCGATCTTCTGGCGATCGATTTCTCGCATCTGATGAGGACGCAAGAAATCGATTGCTCGCGGCTCTCCCGTCGACTGCGTAACTCCAGCTTGCCGGGAGGCGCAAGCTGGAGTCGACGGGGGAGCGCGCCGCCGACTGCCACCGCCGTGGGGACGAGAGGTAAGTCGGCTGCAGATACGCAAACTTCAGCTACGTGATTCACGTAGCTGAAGTTGCGTATCTGCAGTCGATCCCCCCCCTCCCCCCCCCGTAGTGGAGACAAGCCCTAAGAGTTATCCATCTAAAGCTCCTATTGCATTGAGAGGACCTCATGGAGTATAAACCAGCATTTTTATGCAAGTAAAAATGCAAAAAAAAGTGTTTTTACAGACAATTGAACTCTTAAAAGTAATAATTCTGCATTAGGTGTTTGTGGTACATGGACAGAAATGTAAATTAAGGTATAATTTTCTCATGATCCTAAAGTGATGATATCAAGTAGTTGTTACCATTAGTATTCAGAGTATAAGTACATATGACATCATAATACAATAAATCAATATCAGTCATTTATTAGACATTTACATACAGAGAATGTATGTAATATACTTACTAAATTTTAGACTATTGTATATGTGCTTTATCCATCTGAATATATTAATTAAAGGAACAATTTTAAGTCTGAGAAGTCAATGGAAAGTGAGAAATCCTGTGACTGTGCATCAGTTTTGTTCATGTAGCAGAGGCGCAAATATATGCATCAACGTAGCATTCTAGCTGTGGATCAGCAATATAGTGCACAGTTTGATGGGATTATGAAGATAAGGCTGACAAAGAAAAGACAACCCCAAATGTAAAAAAAAAAAAAAGTATCTCCTAATATACACTATTAAGGGAAAGTAATTGGTGACCAGAACACAATTTGGGGCTTTTCTGCATTTTAAAGAAGAGGACTTTCTAACCTTCTGCTATGTCTAATGAAAGTGAAAAGTGGATGGGGACAAGATGTTGAGAGGTCAACAAGTGTGCCATATAGTTTGCTTTGAAAGAGAATGTCTCAACTGAGGTACGTTGGTCTACCCAATTCACAAAAATAGTAGTATCACGGGCCATCTGTTTGGCAAGGAATAGCATCCTGTTGTAAAATGAGAAAGTTAGGTTTGTTGCCCTTGATGACTATAGAAGCTTGCCCTTACAATGGGATAGATATAAAGGTGCAGCCTTCACCTCTATCCAACAGCTGTGCCTGAGATAGGTATTAGTATCCATTTTTTACTGATGGGAAAACAGAATTAAGTGGTTTGTCCAGGATCATACAACAAAACAGTTGCAGAGCTGGGAATGGGACTCAGGTCTCCTCAGTCCCAGTCTGGTGATCAGTTCATGGACAGGTTTATTATGTAAATAACCTGTTATAAAAATAATACTCTGCTCTCCTTCTTTTAGAAACTGATCCAAAGCACATTAAAATCAAGTAATAGAATCCTTTTGATTTCACTGGTCTTTGAATCAGGCCCTTATTGTGCATAGTTTTGGTCTCAGATGAACTACAGTGCACAAGAGGTTTGGTAGCATTAACAGCGGTTCAAACATAGCAACCCATAAAGATAAATGCTGTATACACTTTGCCTCTTAGCAACATAGGCAGCTAATAATATTCATTGGGTTCACCAAAGAATGACACTGACATGCAGGTGTCCTGTGAAACTGTGTAACTGAACATTAATGGAGCCTTTCATGAAAGGCACCAATTCCTCAGAGCTCTGCTCTAGTCAAGTAAAGCCCCTGCTCTAGCACAGTTTATAAAATTCACTGAGCAAGTTCGTTGGGCTTCTAAAGTGTACAGAAGGCCAGCACGCGGTCTCGCTTCAGCTGGGCACCTGCACAGGTCAGGAGCATTTTTCTTCCCTCCCAGCGTATTCAGTTTTGGGGGGTCCCCTTTATGTTGAAGCATCAGGGATGGTCACAGCTGGAGATGGGACATTAGAAGGAGAAGGCCAGGGCTGTGAGGTGGCACTGAGCAGTCTCTGTCTCAGGGACTTGGTTGGCTGGTTCTTGCTCACATGCTCAGGGTCCAACTGATCACCATATGTGGGGTCAGGAAGGCATTTCTCCCCAGGTCAGATTGGCAGTGACCTTCCTCTGCGGTGTGGGGCATTGGTCGCTTGCTGAGATCATCTGAGTATATCTCAAGTAATCATTTCCCTGTTATTGCAGGGGCCATGGGTACTGGTGCACGATGGTTCCTCCTGTTCTTTGCCTGTGGTACATAATAGTTTAGTATCCTCGGGCTGTCGTACTGTGGTCTAATTTTGGTTGTTGGGTTCAGTGTGCAAGTACAGGGTCATGTTAGTGGCCTATGATATACAGGATGATCTGGCCTTTGACTCTGACTCTCTTGAACAATTTAGGGGCTCCACAGGTATTCAAGGTCCTAATCAGTGCCAGATCTGATTTTACAGTTCCAGAGCAAGCACCTTATCCAAGAACTTCCTGGTGGTACCTGCATTTTCTTCAGCCTCCTCCAGTGCTCCTAGGCCTTTATCTACTGCTTCATCAGTCCCCCAAAACCCTGTCTGGGAATTTATGCAACAGATTAAGATCTGTATAGCAACTTTTGAAAATGGAGAATTATTTGTATAACAGTAATGCCTAATGGATCCCTGTAGTGGGGTGGCTGCCCCACTCCAGCACAAAAGGGGTTAAAACAGCCCCGCAAAGGTCTGTAACATAAGGCAGCTGGGGTAGAGCAGCCACAGCTGTGGCTAGGTCATTTAGGGCCCAGCTGGCCCTGATAAAAAGGCCCAGAGTTTGCTGCAGAGTGAGAGTCTCCTCTGTCCGTAGAGGCAGACAGGCCTGGCTGCTGGGAGCTTGACAAGATACCTAGAGTGGTGCAGGGCTGGGGCAAGGCAAGAGGAGCTGGGGAAGCTCTGGCCTGGAAACCCCCAGGCTGCAGGGCATAGGGGAAGGCCCAACAAAAGGTACTAGGGTTGCAGGGGGCAGCCCAGGGCTATAGAGGCAGAAGCAGCAGGCCAACCCTTCTTGCCGGTGATGAATGGCAATGATACTGCAGTCTGCCTCAGAGAACGGGGGCAAATGGTGACTGGCAGTTGCCTAGACTGAGGCAAGGTGGGGTTAGAGGGTGAGGGTTCCCCAGGGAGGGGAGACCCTGAGACTGTGGGGGTACTGCAGGGGTGCAGCACCCTCGGTAAGAGGGCACCGGGGTCCGGGAGGAACACAGGGCCAGCAGCAAGCCGGACATCAGCCTGCAGAGGGCACTCCAGACGCTGGAAAAACTAATTCACGGATGGACCAGCAGGAGGCGCCATGGGATGAGTCATCGCTCTGCTACAGTCTCATTGAGATAAGACCCCTATTGTGTGAGGTACTGTACAGCCACATAGTGAGAGAGAGTCCCTGCCCACCAAAGAGCGAACAGTCTAAATAGAGGAGATGGACAAAGGGTGGGAGAGGAAATGGAAGAGAATTGACCTGCCAATAAGAATTGGTTTTATTTAAAATGGATGTTCCCAGTTCATTCTTTAGTTTGAAATGAGATCCATTTGAATCTGACTTCTGTGATTTTTTGGGACTTCTTATTTCCAAATTACCATCAACTTTTTTAATACTTTTGGAGATAAATATAATCATGATCAGATTTCACTAGTGTTTCTTGAATGACTTTTGTTAAAGGTTTTTTTTTTCCCCCAGAAGGCTAAAACAGGCAGGATGTCGCTTGATAATTCAACCTTTATCTCAAGGTGAATAGACCTAACTCTTTTTATCTTTTGAAAAAACCTGGCACGATCTAGTATTTTGATGTCCCTGAACTCCAAAGAGAATGGAAGCTTTTCAGAGGGAGGTCCAAAGAATCTGAGTGAGCTTTGAAAATGATAACCAGCTGGTTCCATAGCAGCAGGCTGCTACTACAGAAAGTGCAGCAAATCTAATAATAGTTTAGAAAGAATGGCTGGCTTTCCAAATGTCTATCTGAGTGTAGCCCCCTCTAATACCGATCTCAGCTTAAGGACTGCTTGTGTAAATCCAACTCTTCCATTTATTTCACACTTAACAATCTTAACTACCATGTCTTTAGTTGACTGGCCTTAAAACATGCACCAGGTAAGAGTGCATTGTATCTGTTTGAGTAAAAATAGCTAAAAACTAATTAATGCAGAAATGGATTCCTCCAGGTCTCTGAAATGATGTGAAGATTTGTCAGTCTTCTTAAAAAGATGACAATTTTAGTTATATACACTAGAAAAATAATATTCAATACTTGGGTAGGTCTGAAGATCAGAGATTTGTGTATTGGATGAGGAAATATACCAGATACAGAATAGATAAAAAGTCCTATGGATCAAACTCGTGAAGCTCTTCACAAATGTATAATTAATCCTCACCGCCCTACCACTCTAGAAGAGAGATTGTTAATGTTGTTATATTGGTTAGTTCAGACACAGAGAGGTTAAGTAACATACCCAAGACCACTTAGTGAATCCAAGAATGGTTCAGAAACAGAGCCCAGGAGTCTTGGCTCCCATGTCTGAGTTCTATCTAACAGATAATACTGTATGTCAGACTCCAGTGGGCAATTGCAAAATGTTCTGTTCATTGTTGGAATATAAATTGAAGTAGCTTCTAGGCCAAATGCTTCAGAACTAAGGTTAGTTCATAGGTTAACTAGTTTAATTTATGAGGAGGAAAGGATCACTGAAGTGACTGCTAACATTGAGAAGGTGAGGGTAGACTGTCACTGATCCTGAAATCCTGTGAAATAAGCAACTGTAAGAGAATTGAAGGGAGAAGAAATAGTTGAATTATTAAAGGGAAAAAGGCTAATACAGGGCCAGGTTCTGATACCATTGAGTAGTTCCTTATTGCCTGAGCAATCCCATTGAAATCCAAGCACCCATTGTGGAGTAAAGTACTACTCAATGTGACAAAGGCTCCATAGTCTAACCCACGTATGAATTATGTAGGATTAGGACCGTATCTTTAGGAATTCTAACATTTTGGCTTATTAAGTCATTATTTTCTTTGCAAATGATATATACTTTGTAATTATCTATAAATAGAAAGGGTTTCAACTGTGCACAGCCTCTCCAGAAATTCTGTGAATATGTGGAACAGGTAGACTTGATCCTTATTAGTATACTACCTGCACTTCCTTCCAAATTGTGTTGTTCCCACTACAGATTCTGCTCCCCTTCCCTAGACACTGAAGTATTAGTGAGAATTACGCCAATATACGCAGCTTGCTGCTAGGCAGACGTTTTTGTCTGAGTCCTTGCATCGGGCAATACTTTTAAATAGCCAGAATGTTGTCAGCCTTTAAAGCAGGAGGTATGCAAATAGACTTTGAGGTCTTCCAACACACTTTGCAACTTCAATTGATTTAAATCTTGTCAATGCAAATCATCTTCCTCATGGATAAAAGATTCAGAGGTTTTCCAGACTGTCATAACAGTGAAAATGTATTTCAGTTTTACAGCAGTTAGACGTTGTTTGGACTCATGGCAAATTGGCCTGTGACCTGAATATTTCCGAATGGTGTAGTCTAACGTTCACGATACCTGGTTGTAAATATGAGTATCAGTGTGACTTTAGACCCACATCCCTCATACATACTACAAAAATAATTTACCTATGTTTTTTTTAAAGACTAGGTTGATTTGTACATCTGAAGACTAGAAACACAAAATAATCTGACCGCCTCTAGTGAGAGCTAGCCGGCTGAAACTTGAAGACAGTGCTGTTATTTAATGGAGCTTTAAAAGTGTTGCTATTTCTATCTGCTGCCAGATGTGTTGGTGTGTCGTGCAGTGGACAGAGATCCGGTTCAGTGGAGATAGTCTCTGCCAGTAACTACTTAGAGGTCATCCTCAGACAACCTCTGAGTCAGAGATGCACATCTAGCTCAAACGCAAAACATTGTATGGTCAATGACTCCCCTTCTTCCACATGGATGACATTTTTAAAGGGGGGGGGGGGATAAAGTCAGCAGAAATCCATATTTGGTGGGTTGGAAGATCCTTCCTTGTGGCCAGTCCAGCTGAAAAAGTAAAGACAAGGAATTTATGGGGATCTTCACACTTATTGTAATGTAGCTGTGATGTTTTTAAGTATGCATATTTGTCCATGACTCGATTTAAAGGGCAAAGTGATTGTCCATACGTGAAAAACAATTTCATGTTAATTCTGATTGTAAAAAACCTTTCACAATGATAGAGGCTGGGAGAAGTGTCACAAACCAGAATATCCGGTATTTTGAATCAGCCCCTAGGCATGTTTTAGGAATGAATAAAAGTCCACATTTCTCACAGGTGTACATTATGTTGCAAAATCCATTTTCTACATGATTAAGAATAAAATTAAATACTATGTTAAACATGACCCGCTAAACATTTATTGATATTTTTCACCTCTGAGCACTTCTGTTGAGCAGTGTTGTAGACATTTTTGGTAGCAATTCCCAAGACAGCATCAAATGGACAGATGTGAACATTCATGTTTTACACTTAGCAGCATGACAAACATTCAGTGATAACAAGAAAAGGGTGCATGCATTATTTAATGTTGCTTATTAACATCTGACTGACAGGAAGAATAATTTGTCCTTCATATATGCAGGAACAGAAAGGTTACCTCTCCCCACTTCCACTCTAAGTGTGGTGACAAAGAAACTATCTGAAGCCAGTGAAAACTCAGCCTTAATGCAGAAGTTAAAATAGATGTATGTACATTTAGTGACTCGACAGAAGCTCTAGCAGTGGACACACAGGTTTTTGTTTGAGAAATTGTGTTAGTCCATTATCAAAACAGAGATAAAAGACAAATAGTTATAAAGGTTTTGCTACTTTGAACATGGGTTCCCTGTATGTATACTATGTTCCCACATATCAAACTTTATACTGTGAGGATACATATACTGTTAAATCTATAGCAGGAAGCCAGGTAGGAGTGGAGCTGGGGAAAGTTCTAAGCAGAAGATGTACAGTGAAGCAGAAAGATAATTTATCTTAAGTAATAATCCTGCTTTCATTATTTCAGTAAAGTTCCTTGTTCACTATTAAAAGAAAGTGTTTTTTTCCTGTGATTCTTTAGTGCTATCACATTACATCCACTCTCAGCAGCGCGGATTAGCAGACAGCTAGCTAGAGCATAGACTATGACCCTCTCCATCTAATCTTTAGTCATAGGTAGTAGAGAACATGAAGATGATGTAAAACGTTGTTTTAAAAGGTGGCATGCATCTTCTTTCCATATGGAATAAAATGGTGGAAAAAACAAAGCCACATGTGCCATATACATGTGAAGCAGCCTCTCTGTTTGGTATTAAGTGTGTGTGTGTATGTGTGTGTGTGTGAAAAGTTTCTACCAAAGGTGAAAAGTGTTATTGCAACAAAATCTTAATAGAAATATTGAAATTTTTTTTTTTATCTTTACTACATACCATTATTATATTACGGCTTTAAAACCTTTGTGCTTAGACAAATTAGCAGAGCTAATGTAAGATAATTTAATGTAAGGAACTGTTGTATGTATTTCTGATCAGACCAGTGCCAAATCTTGAGTCTTTCCCATACACACCAGAGCACCCCTAGGCAATATACTTAGGGACAAACTCTGCTGAAGGAGACACTGCATGCAAACTCCACTGACTTGCAATGCCCTCCAGAGTTATAGTGATAATAGTGAAAGAGAGGTCTAGCTTCTTCCTCTAGGTAACAGATAATTCCCCAGGAGATTTTTGTTTGTTTTTCTTCTACTGATGTAGAAAACTTACTTTTTAATATTTATTTTTATATGTAAAAATAGAACCACTGGTACATTGAAGACTTCAGTTGTGTTTTAAGAATGGTGAAACAGCTCAAGAATAAATATGCAGAGAACTTCTTTCCCCTTAGTAATGTGGATATTAATTCACATGTAACAGTCAGCAAAATGAAATGGCTTTAGAATCCAGATAAGTAGGCTGACCATACGTCCCGTTTTGAACGGGACAGTCCCGTTTTTTTAATGTTTTTTAACCGTCCCGTCTTTTTGACCAAAATATCAATTTTGTCCCGTTTTTGGGGCAGGACTCAGAAAAAACATGGAATCATAAAATGTCCCCCCCCGCCGCCGCCGCCGCCGGCTCGCTCGGGCCCCCGTTTGCGGCTCCTGACAGCTCTGATCTGCCGCCTCCTCCAGCCCGCCGCCAGCTGCAGCCTCCTCCTCTCTATTCCTCCTTCCCTCCCTTCTCTCCATCCCCCCCTTCCTCCCTGCTCTCTCCCTCTGTCCACTGCCTCCTCTCACTCCCTCCGTCCCTGCTCTCTCCCTCTGTCCACTGCCTCCTCTCACTCCCTCCGTCCCTTCTCTCTTCAGAAAACCTGGCCGGCAGCCCCCCCCCGCCGGCTCGCTCCGCTCCCAGCTGCGGCTCCTGACAGCTCTGATCTGCCGCCTCCTCCAGCCCGTCGCCCGCTGCAGCCTCTTCCTCTCTATTCCTCCTTCTCTCCATCCCCCCCTTCCTCCCTGCTCTCTCCCTCTGTCCACTGCCTCCTCTCACTTCCTCCATCCCTTCTCTCTATCCCCTTCTCCATCCCTCCATCCCTTCCTTCCTCCCTTCTCTCTATCCCTCCATCCCTCTCTTCCTTCTCTCTATCCCCCTTCTCCATCCCTCCCTTCTCTCTCTCCCTCCGTCCACTGCCTCCTCTTCCATCTCCCTTCTCTCCATCCCTCCTTCTCGCTGTCCCTTGCCTCCTCCATCCACCCTGCTCCCTACCCCCATCTTCTCTCATCCATCCATCCTCTCCCTTTCTCACCTTCGTGCCTTCTCTCCCTCCGTCCCCTCCATCATCTTCATCCCTCATCCCCCCTTCTCTCTCTCTCCCTCCATCCTCTTCATCCCCCATCCCTGTTCTGCTTATTCCTCCATCCATCCCCCCCAACCCCCCTCTGCCTCCCCCCCGCCCGGTGCTGGGGGGCCCAGGTGGGGCCATGCCCCCCCCCACACCCTGTCCCGTTTTTGCCCTCCCAATGTCCCGTTTTTGTCTAAAGGAAATATGGTCAGCCTAAGATAAGAGGATATTCCTGACTAGGATAAATAGATATAAACATCACTCTGCAGATGACTCCTTAATTCATTTATTTTGAAAAATCAAAATGGTGCAAATAGTGAAAAATCAGTTTCTATTGGCCTTGTGTGACCATGGCTACTGTGAAAGTAGATGAAGGACTAGAAGGAGGTCTCCGGGGAAGAGGCTGGCCAAAATTTTTTCCCCTCTATATCTGCCTCCAGAATGGGTCATTGTACTCAGGTTTTCTGTTCCATCCCCAATGGATGGAATATATTATGACTATCACTCCCAGATACAATGAACAGCAAATAAAGCACACTCTTTGAGGACTAATCTCTCTCTGTTACTCCTCCAGGGGAAGTGTGTGGCTCTCTGCTGCCTTCTACATAGCATTGGTCTTAAAGGCCAGCATTTCTCCGAAAGAAGGAAAACTAATAACTCTTATCCCTGCTATGAATATTTAACAAGTTATTTAGATGGCATCTTAAATTGAGACTCTATACCCAAAAATCTCCTTTTCAACTGTTCGGATTGTTGCAACAGTTTTCCTGCTGGCTTGATACTCTCTCCTGTCAGGCTGAATCTGTTTTGCCTAGTAAAACTTCCCTTGATACAGTTGTGTCTGCCACAAAGGCCGTTGAAACTAATGTGATATACTTGAGAATAATCTTGATTCATTCAACACCCTAGTGTGCAATTTGGGGAAACAATGGTATCTGGAGACAACTTTCTTTAAAAACTTAGAGGGGAAAAGCAGTTGATTTACAATCCTAGAGAGGGAATTGTAAAACTCTTACGAGCTGGTTTATAAAAATGTTATCACCATATTTTCCATTGTCTTTATATTTCAGCCTTAAAAACTGTAAAATTCAAGTATCAGGTGTCCTTGTGAAAAGCAGTTCCTATAATTCTTTCTTTATATATATTATGTATATAATAATTATTACTTCAAGAGCAGCTTTGTACAAGCCATGGAACCACCACTGGTTGGAGAGGAGAATTAGGCCTCATAAGATATTTTGTATCAAGAAAAGTATACAGTTCTTTATATACGTATTGTGGCAAAGCTTTGGCCTTGTCCCTGTGGGTCCCACGCTTCCAGGCAGTTTGTGCTAGCCTCAGAGGCTCACTGTGACCCTCCCTTCTCTCTTTAGAGACCAGGTCACAGCTTATTGAGCCATTTTCATCATAAGCCAGTGATTAGTTAGAGGAGGTAGAAAGGGGGGGAGCCTAGGCCCACCCTCTACTCCGGGCTCCAGCCAAGGGACCCTAATAGTATCAGTTAATATGGCTGACCTTTTAGCCACCAAACACAATACAATTCCCTGGGCTACTTCCCCCCGCTTCTTCAAACTCCTCTTCACCTTTACCTCAAGTCTCCTTCCGCGCATATATGTTGTCTACCACTCAGTCTCACCAACAGCACAACCTCCTCTCACAGCTCCTGACATCCACACCCACCTTACTAACTAGGAGGGTTTTAAACTGGTTTCAGCCAACCCCTGATTGGCTTCAGGTGTCCCAATCAAGCTACCTATTTCTGCTGCCTTCTAGAATCTTCTTAATTGGCCCCAGGTGTCTTGATTGGCCTGGAGTACCTTTGTTTGGCTATCCAGGGAAGAGAGACCTGCACATCCTGAGGCTGATATACCTGCCTTCCAGCACTCTCCTATACCCTTCTGGTCTGACTCCGTCACAGTATATAGATAACTTTCTGGCAACCCAGACCTGAAGTAAAAGCTGATGGTCTTGAAAACAAAGGATCCTGATCCCATTTCCATTGAAGTCAGTGGGATTTTTGCCACAGACTTCAGTGACAACAGTATTGGGAACGAAGGGTCAAATCTTCAGCCTATGTAAACATGCATAGCTCCACTGAAGTCAAAATATGTTTACAAGTATATACAGCGAAATAATGAGACTGGACGAGTCTGAGAAGTCAGAATGGGATATGAAGCCCTACATATTTAGGTCGAATCCAACCTAGGTTTGAAGTGTCTGAAAGTCAATATCATCTGATGTGTTCAGTGCCTTAAGTGAAGTAACTTCATACCTTGTCTGGTAAGTTGGTCTCGTTGAGTTCTTATTGGACTAGTATCCATATTACAAAAAACACAATCATGGTTGTAATTCCTATCTGTGACAATCTCAGCAGAAAATTCAAGCATTTACTGGGCATCCCTTGCTGTCAAGCTGAAAATGAAGCACAGTATACCTGTTCTGTGGATAAAGGATGTCAGTCTTCTGTAATGATAGGGAATTATTCAGGTGAAGTAAATTTACTCAAAGAAAAATATAATTGGAACCAATTCATGTACCATAGTCTGGTTTTAATATTAAATTGTTTTTCCTTTCACTTGGACTTCCTATAAACACCCATTTTTTAATCTTTTACTGCAGCACTATTGTGCAATAATGCCTGGTTACTTCTGAGAACATGGGTAATGGTACTAAAGATTGAGATACACTTTGAACATAACACTGCGCTTTCTCTGAGATTGCTTCCTGGCATAGAATTAGTAAAAGAACAACAAACATTCCATTCAGGGCTCTCCAGACCATACTAAAACAGCAAGCTCTGCATAGACTCCAGCATAGAAAACATAGAACTGTATAATCTCAAGAAGATAAAAAAAGAGAGGATCCTTTCCCTAAACTAGTACCACCATGTGTAGAATTATTATTTGAATTACTATAGTGCCTAGGAACTGCCAAAAAAAAATGTAGGCTCCATTGCACCAATCACTGTATTGACAAGCAATACAGATTTTGACAATCCCTGTCTCCGAGTACTCTCAATCTGTGATATGAGATCATTACATTGATTTAATAGATCAGTGAATTTGATTGTATAAAGGATTCTCATTAATGTTATAATATTCGAGTCTGTGTGTCATAAGCAGAAAATGGCTCACAAGACTTGATAACTTCTTGTGTAAAGCATAAGGCTTGTTCTCAGCCCAATAATGTAACCTATCTAAAAAGTTCCAATGGGATGATGTTGCAGTTCCAGTTACATAAAAAGGAATTGTATTTCACTTCTGCTTTTATCATCAATGAGTTGTGATTTTTTTCCTTCATTCATGGAATAATACATGTTGTCCCTAAGGAACCCATTAGTTATTTTTCCTCTCCATAGTTTTCTCTGCAGTACTTTTGTTCTTAATCTTTTCTGCAAAAATTAATAGGTTAATAGGTTAATTATCAAGTACAGATTAATGTTGACTCTTTTATAAACCCCTTAAAGCAAACCCATTTAAATAAAATTCAAGTTTGAGTGTCTTGAAGGGACTTGAAGTTAACAGCTTATCCTTGCTTCAGAAAGAAGCACAAAAATAAAATGTTTTCCACTATTGACAATTGCCATTGTTTGTTCTTCAGTCAAATCTGATTATGAATATGCTCTGCTTCTGAGCAAAGAAAAACATCAATATTTGAACATTACTAAATGTCTTGGGGATTAGTATTTTGATAAACCTTTTTGATAGATAGAGGATTTACCATGTTAGATTTATGAACTAACAATCCATTTTGAAGTGAGTTGACCTATTTTTTTAGTGTGAAATGTTTGGGGATTTTTGTTTGTTTGTTGTATATTTCCATTGGCTTTTTTTCTTCTGTCTGATTATACACTCACTTGGTCATGTTTATTCTCTCTACTTACTTAGCACCCAGCTGAGGCTTTCACACTATTTTTTAATTCAGACCTTAAGATTGTGAAATTCTGAATATATAGACAAATATTTAATCAAGTCCAGCTAATTCTCTTCCTTCTCTATTGAAGACTGGAAGGAGTATGATAAATGTAAATGTGCTCTAATGGATTGTGTTTAGACAATGACTTTTTTGGGTGCCTGTGCTTCCAGGAGTGCAATAACTGTAATTTGTGAGTGCAAGCTGCATGTTTTGCGCAATATGGCAATTGTGATCACAAGCCCAGGCGCTGACTTTTATTTTTACCTGTTGGAGCTCGGCCCCTGCTCCGCCCCCTCACAAGTTTCAGGATCACCCTGGTGGTTTATTTCTGGTGTGCTGCCTTCATGTTGCGTGCACATGCTAATGCTGATATTTCCTGCAAACAGGCTTCCATTGTGTTGGCTTAAAATGCTTTTTTTTTTTTTTGCATGGAATCAGAGAGGTAGCCGTGTTAGTCTGGAATTGCAGAAGTGACAAAGGGTCCTGTGGAACTTTAAAGACTAACTCAAATATTGAAGCATAAGCTTTCGTGGGCTAATACCCACTTCATCGGAGGCATGCTCCGACGAAGTGGATATTAGCCCACAAAAGCTTATGCTTCAAGCCTTTTTTGCATGTGAGCCAAGGCAGACTTGTCCAAACTGTACATCAACCTGACTCTAATAAATACAGGTACAAGGCAAAATCCAAGATCTGAGCTTTGGAGATGTTCAAAATCTGAATCTAGATCTGAATTGTGTAAATTGTCCCCACTGTGGGCCTTGTCTAGAATGTGTGACTCCTGATATTTTATTTCTAAATTATTCAACTATAAAACTATTTTTAAAGTAAAGAATTGGGTCTTTATTACAGCCAGGGTGGGAGGCTATACCTTAAATAAAAGATACGAGGTTAACAACCTATCAGTAAGTGAGTTTGAACTGGAATATGGCTACCTGATGACTTAGTGGCCCCTAAATGCCCTATTTTCCAGGTTTGTACTTAATGGTCAGTGGGGTAATAGAAGATCTGTCACAGATTAAAAAAAAGCAAAAGGAGTGGGGAGCTAGACTGACAGTGGTCAAATATCTTTCTGACTCATTATGGTGAAAATAATTCTTAAAATTTTATGATGTGGCTGTGCAGCATGAAGAGACTTTGCCTCTCTGCCATAGTATCTGTGAAATCTTGATAGCCAGAATATTTCCTCTCTGGGGACAACTAAGATAACTTGGGCCCAGTGTACACTCCCCGCTCGATCGGTGGGCAGATATCGGTTTTGTGTGTGTGTGTGTGTGTGTGTATATGTATATAATATGTGTATATATATAAATGGCCAATTTATCAACCAATTTATCAACCAGCCACAACATATGTAGAAACTCTGGGTCGCAGACTACTATAAATAAACAAACTCTGTCAACATAGAGAGAGGAGAGGAGTGGGACTGTGGGTGAGTGTGGGTGCATAAGGGGGAAGCATGTAATAAGTCTCATTCTGCCCCACCTTGCACCCAAAATACCTCCATGGAGTTCTTCCTGGAGTGGGATGGCTCTGCATTGTGCCTTCATGACACAATGTGGCCCTGGTTATGATGTAAACTGTGAAATTGATAATGGTGGAAGATGTAACCGTACCATCTGTCAGATACCAAGAACAGAGGGAAATTGTAAAATGGGGATGTATGTCTCTGACTTCAAAAGAGAGGGAGTTACAACAAAATGCTAACATCATGTAATTTATGGCTTTTTTACATCAAAGGGTAGGTTAACGATAAATTAGATGACTTTTCTATGTCTTTTATATGAAAGCACTACATAAGTGTCAAGTATTTATTATCATTATGAATAATATTACCTATTGCTATCCAAGCCTGCAAGGACAGATTGTTGCAACAGCTCTCTGTTAATGAAGCAGTGAAAGAACTTTAGATTAATCTACTTTTCTTTGCAACTTTGGTGTCTAGGACCAGTTTGCAGGACAAAGATGATGGATTCCATATTAATTATGATGTAAGTTTTTAACTAACTTTTAATTTGTGTTTTCTCTCCTCTGTAAATTGCTAATAAATGCTACTTGAGTTTAATCTAAATAAACCTATAATTTATTCTTATCTTGGAAAAAAGATGGATACTAGGCATAATCATTGCCGCATAAAATCCAAAAATTGTGTTTTCATAGAACCAGCAAAATGTAGGATATTACGTTATAAGTGCTTAACTCTTTAATGCTCTCTTCTCTCTCATGGTGAATTCTGGTTCACCATAAAAGAATACAACTGTAGTTGTCTTAAACACTGATAGTGTCTGGTTTTTTGTGCTAATTTTCGTTATCCTTTCCCAGTATCTAGTGGACTGCCCTAATCTCTGGTGAGTTATTCTAATCTCTTTCATTCTCTCCTTTTTAGTCAATTCTCATATCCATAGTATTATCTCCTTCCAGGTAACATGTAATTCTCTGCTCCTAGAACTGCTCTGATAGGGGCTCATGAATCCCACTGATGAATAGAAGTTGCATGGGAGCCTATGAAGGGAGAATCCCACTTTCTGGTTTTGTTGTTAAAATCACTACAAATGCTGAAATACAAAGAAAGCAAATTTAAAACTATAAGATGAACTTTTCATTTTGTGACACCGAGAAAACTCTTTTAAAATGAAACTTACAAAAAAAGGTGAAGTACTTGACTGAAAATCTTAACGAAAGTCAAGAATTTAACATGCCACCTAGCAATCTGGCTGAAAATCTTACTAGTAGTGTATGCGGTCTAATTTCTCATGAGATAATGTGCTATAGGGAACAATCCTCTCTGCAAGAGAGATTGACTTGATGATTTCACCAGCCTTTCTCATCTGTTGACTTCTCTGATACTATTGTGGCAGTATACATTTGTTACAAATATAATCAAGTACTCAAGTCCCCACATATTTGGTTTAGAGTACCTTTAAAATGTACTGTACTTTTTATTATTGCATGCATTAATGTATAAATGCACATCACATATTTAATGAAATACTTATGATGAAAATAAAATCAAATAGTAGGAACTTAAATGAATGACATTTTTTCTTCACCATGATACATCATCTATTTTACAGAGATCACAAATAAAGTGTTACGGGGGAGCTAATCCATTCACATCCCTCAAAGAGTTGAATCAAGACTGGGTTTGCATTTACACCTGATAAGCATGGCTGCTGCTATCATCCATCTCCATCCCTTGAATAGTGAACAGTAAGACTCTTCCTGTTCAGGAAGGCATATTACTGTTAGATTGGCTTCTAAACCAAGCTAATGCAGGTCACAAAGTGTAGTAAATTGGCAGCTGCTCCTAACTGATGAAAAAATAATTGCAATGTAAGGCAGGATAGGTTCTAAACTAATTTGTTCTCAGCAGAAAATAGGCATTATCAAATACAGAAAAACTATACTAAAGTAACCTTGAGTGCCTGCCTTGGAGCCACAAAATACTGGAATTTTTGGTCCTGTTGTGTCTATGTATTGGAGAGGTTGTATGCTGCTATACCTAGGTAGCTACATGATGAAATTTCAGCTGCAGACATATCTTGCGTCTGTAGATATGCTGCCCACAAATTGAATTTGTATTTTTTAGAAGTAAGTCTACGTGGTCAAGACTTGCTCGGTACTTTGCAGGATGATGCCCTTAAAAATGTAAAAGTTTTGTTATGGACAGAATTTTTAAACACGGATCATTGACGTTAAGCTTCTACACCCACCTTTAAGAACCTAAAATCAGGCCACTTTGATTTCAGAAGAGCTACACTTTTTCAGCGCTAATTGTGAAA
Organism: Sternotherus odoratus; assembly: GCA_032164245.1. NCBI lineage: Eukaryota > Metazoa > Chordata > Testudines > Kinosternidae > Sternotherus > Sternotherus odoratus. The sequence goes on from JAVMKO010000008.1 coordinate 58,846,772, forward strand.
GATGTTGTAGGTGCTCAGGAACTTTGCAAAGCAGGCCATTTTAATTTTTGGTGCCCAAATGTGGATTTAGGTTTCTACATTTAGTCACCCTAATGTCACTTTTCACTTACATCTGATCTCAGAGCTGAACATGGAAGAGACTACTTCAAGTCACCTGTCTCCTATTTTATTTATTTTCCTGGCTAACAGGAGTAATATATATCAGGCAAGATAGAAATTCATGGGAAGTGAATATTTAAAATTTTGCAGTGTTTTGCAGAATAAAATTTTACTTTCATTTAACTGCCGAAATCTGTGTTTTCACTCGCTGAAATGGAAAAAAATGTCATTGCTTTAGGACATGATCAATGGGCTTTGGATCAGGTCTCACATCCACAAACTCTCATGCATAATCAATAAAATTTTAATCATCGAATTAATGCAAAAAAAAGTTAAGTGAAAATTAATGAATTCACAAAGCTCTGTATCATAAATGTCAGGGACTGCTGATGATCTCTGCAACAGTGTAGTTGTTGGAATAGGGTCTAAAGAAACCCCAGCTAAACAAGTTACCATTCGGTAAAATAGCCAGTGGAACATGAGGAGTACTGACTGCCTAGATTTCATCTATAACTTTCTCTGACCCACTGTGAATACTCAGGTGGATAGACAATTGCTGGGCAGATGCCTAAGTTTTACTGAGTAATCCCCAACATGTCTAATAATTAATGGCTTTAATTTACTGAGTAATCCCCAACATGTCTAATAATTAATGGCGTGTGTACGGGATGTGCCCAGGTACACCCTAATGCAGGGATGGGGAAACCACGGCCTGTGTGCCAGATCCAGCCCATCAGGGCTCTGGATCCGGCCCGTGGATTTGCCACCGCTGTGGTGCTGTGGCCCGCTCAGCTCTGGGAAGCGGCTGGCAGCAGTCTCTACGGCTCCTATGGGCCCTGTTTTTGCCTGTGGATACCTCCCCTGAAGCTTCTGTTGGCCGGGAATGGAGAGCTACGGCCAATAGGAGCTTTGGGGGAGGGAACCACAGGCATGCAGAGCCCTCTGCTCCCCCTCCCCCAGCCTGGCAGGGCCAGGGTGCTGGCTGCTTCCGGGAGTGGCCTGGAGCCTGCCCTGGCCCCGCTGCCAGCCCAGAGCATCTCCAGGTAAGCGGTTCTGGGCCGGAGCCCACACCCTGAATCCCTCCTGCCCCCTGCACCCCAACTCCCTTCCCTGAGCCCCCTGCTGCACCCCATACCTCTCCTGCACCCCAACTCCCTTCCCTGAGCCCCCTGCTGCACCCCACGCCCTTCCTGCACCCCAGCCCCCTGCCACATCCTATGCTCCTCCTGCACCCCAACTCCCTGCCCTGAGCCCCCTGCTGCACCACACATCCCTCCTACACCTCTGCCCTGAGCCTCCTGCCACACCCTGTGCTCCAGCCCTTTTGTACATGCCTGGTTATCACTACACAAAAATTTGGTATTTTGTGTCTCATTTTTTAAGTTTGTATTTTTAAGTACAGTTTAGTTGTTAATTTAAAAAATAAATTTAGTTAAGTTTTAGTTTCTTTAGTTTATTTGATGAATAAAAATAATGTCCTTTATGACTGAGTATTCAATAAACCTTCGCCTTTTTAAAAATAAAAATAAAAAAAAAATTTCCCTGGGTGCATACCCTAATGAAATGTGCTGCGCACGCCTATGGTAAAATACCCTGTGATTATTCTATCACAAACCTCAGTGTAATTTCCTTGGTACAAGAAATACCATTTTGGTAGAGTAGAAGGAATACTTTCAAGAACTAGGAAGTAAATATCTGATGGAGTTTAAGGATACACCCTGAAAAAGAACTTAACATTCGCATAAGAAATGAATGACTTACCACATAAATGTTCCCTGTGTCACTTGCTAGCTTCCTTCCAAGAGGCATGTAAACCTGAAAGAGGGTGAAGTCATTTGAAGTAGTATTTCTAGTTCAAAAGTACAGCCTTATCGTATGGTGTATTCTGATACTAAGGGCTATGTTTCTCTATAATGCATGGAGAATTAGGTAAGCAATTTATGAGACTTAGATGAGCTCTGAAAACTAAATTACTTGAATGTTATGCTGCAAATGTACAGCACCCCTGAAAGTGAACTAAGCTTCTTAGAAACTGAGTTATAGTATCTAGGATATTAAAGACAACAAAAATCTGGCTGCTAAGATGAATAGACAGAAAATACCACTGACATCTCTAAGAAACAGGAATACTTTATCAGATTGATGTATCACATTTTAATGTACTGTAACAAAGAAGCTATTTTTTAAAAAACTGTATGAGCTGACATACATGAATTGAATGATTTGGTTGGCTGTGTGAGCTTAATCCACATTTAAGAGGCAAACTGTAAAAGATGTAAAAGATGATGGCTGACTAATGTCAAGTATGCATACAAATGGATTACCTGGAGCAGAAAAACAGAAATACAACTCTTAATCAACACTGGCAATGAAATAAAAATGAAAAGTTGCGTTGATAGAGCATGTTAGGAAACATCACTGCATTGAATATTTAACGTTTAAAACACTGTTGGTTGGTGACCAAGAAAATTGGAAAGTATCTTTCCATTTAATATATTTTATTCATTGCAGAGATTTGGAGGGAGGGGATTTGTGTAGGGTAGGCAATTGGTGGAAAAACTGGTACACTCTGCTTCCCTGCTTGGTAAACAATTTTCTCTTTGGGCATGATCTAAAGTACTTTTGAAGTCATTTCCAATTGGTCATTTCCAATTGGTCACTTCCAATTCCAGCTGGTTTTAAAGGAGTAAGCATTTGCTCATTTGAATATTCAGAACATGATCCGATAGCCTGTAATGTCACATGATGAAGGCTACAATTATGTCATGTGACTTTGATTGACATTTTCTGCCCTGGGGCAGTTCTCCAGTTCTCAGCCAGCCCTATCCTCAGAACTCCCAGCCTGGTGGGGGGACCCCACAACTGACCAACAGCAGGTGGACGGCAGGCCCCCATGCAACTGACCAACTGCGCCAGCCAGGTGGGGGACCCCGCAGCCCCAGGGGCAGCAGCAGCAGATGCTGAACCCACCTTCCCCTTTGGTCAGGGATATTTTTAGTGAAAGTCAGGGACAAGTCACCAGCTGCCACAACTTTTTGTTTATATCCTGTGACCTGTCCCTGACTTTTACTAAAAATACCTGTGACAAAAATTTAGCCTTACACATGATGACACAATATGATCCTTTTTTGCCTCATTAAACTGGCCGTTTGAAGTCTCAGTTCTGCCCCAAACCTAGCTGTAAATTTATGAAATCTGAGGTTAGACTCTTTGAGGGGCTAATACGAACTCCATACTAACATTGTAACATGTACTAAAGCTGTGTGCAACCAGTTATGTAATTGCAGAACTGAAATTAAGCTGGTATGGACTGATACACCTTACTGGTAAAAAATAGTTGGGCAGTGTACAGTAAGAAAGTAGCCAAAGCATTCAGTACTGGCTTATTCTCACCGTGTTTGGCTGAATAACAGTTTAAACTCGGTTTACATTCCATCCTGCAGGATTGGCTGCATAACAGCTTAAACTCTGCTAATAAAAGCCAGAAAAGTGAAAACTCTGTCACATTTCTCTCCTCTCTCCTCCAGCCAGGCTGCAGAAGGCTTCTTGGCTCAGCGCTTCACACCGCCTCACACTCAGCAACGGCCATGGCTCTTCTCCAGCTTGTGGTGGGGAGGAGGGGGACTGGCTGACAGAGATGCTCAGAGTGCCTGCATAACAGTTTAAACTCTGCTCCGTCCGCAGTTCATCCCACAGGATTAGGGGCCATTTCTGGCATCCTTGTATATTTCACACTTGTTGGTGTGACCAAGGGGCAGGTTTTTTTTTTTCTGCTCTGGATCCAATACACAAAGACAATCAGAACCAGGAACCATTTCTGAGTCTATCGTTCCCCATCAGAGGCTGGATGTGATACCCAAACTGCTTGCAGATCCTCATTGAAATGTTACTTTTTGAAAAAATGGAGAATGTGGTGGGAAGATGCGTCATGATGATTGGGGCTTAGTTTTGGCAAAGAAATTTTGTTAAAGCAACAAAAGAATTGCAGGGAAAGCAATTAGCCTGATAGACAAAAATCACAAAGAGATGAGAGGGGAAAACTGGATATTTCGGGAAATAATTGTGCCACCTTTGAAAGGAAAAACAGTTTCCATTCAACCCTATTTATATATTGAATTAACACGTGAAATGTCATTAGGATATATGGCATGATCTCAGATCTCTTTCTGTTTTGTTTCTGTCCTTCAGAGGTTGAAATTGCCAACATTTTCTCTAGGTATCTTGTATATTTCATGAAGCCCATTCTAGTGATTCTTCATTCACCTCTCCTTCACCCTACTATTAGACACACATGGGTGCCGCCTGCACCCTTTTATGCAGCTGGGAGATTAAACAATCCTTGAGATCTGTTAACATGCTAGGAAATAGGGAGAGTCTAGATGGGGCACTGGCGGGCATGGCGTAGCCCCTCTTGCCCCTCACCTCCTGACTGGCTGGCTATGGTTTTTGCCTGTTACTTACTCCTTGGTGGACTCAGCCCAGCGCCGGAGAGATAGATATAGATCTGTAAAGCCCAGACAAGAAGATTTTGTTTGCATAGAAGTCATTCAGGTGGTTGTTCTGAATCTTGGCTTTTGAGTGCCATACTGCTACAGGGTAACCATGCTTGTTTCTTATTGGTCAAGTGCAAATCTTGTCAGGTGCGCAATTTACAATAGGAGGACAGTAAGTGGAAAAAAATGCTGCCTCAAGAAGATACACATTCAACAGACCCAAATGGGTATGTTTTAATGTAAAAGTGAGGAAATGGGGGATTGTCAGTCAAAAAAGAAAAGCAACACATGAAGAAGATGAAATTAGTCATCCACGGGGGAAAAAATGCTGACACTTTTACACCTTTGTCATGTGCTGAGCCGTAGCCAACACAAAGAGAGGAGACAAACGAAACTGCCAAATTGATGGGTGAGAAGACTCCACCGCTATATCCTGCTGTGTGGTCAAACATGCAATTTGAGGAGTTGAGAAAAACTACTGGCTTTTTCCTTCGGGTGGTAAACTTGGGTGAACAGTATGCCATGACGTTTCCAATTTGAAGCTGCATTCTTCAAGAGGGGTTAACATCTCTCCAAACTGGGCCTCTTGTGAAATATTCTTGTACAGAAAGAATAAAGAGACAGAGCTGTCCTCCCTTTGCAAATGAATAAATAAATGAACATAAGAAATCTGCTGCTCACATGGAGGCTGAAAAAATTCAAGCCATGGCTAAAAAAGCAACCCTTCTTAATTTGAATGCTAAAAGTGAAGAAGCAGCACTTGAAACTACTGCTCATGTATTCCGAACAACCTATTACATTACCAAAACAAATCAACCACTCAGTGACCACAAAAGTCTCATTGACCTACAGCAAATCAACGGAATTGAAAAGGGGCATTTGTTGCTTAGTAGAACGGTTTGTGTAGACATAATCAATCATATATCCACTGAAATGAAAAAGAGAATTGTCAACAAAATCATCAACAATAAGTAAAAAATTACAGTACTTGTCGATGAATCGACTACTCTCCCTGGAAACTCAACTCTCATCATTTTTTTGAAAGCCAGTATAGATGGAATTATGAGGCCACTTATATTTCCACTAGATTTGATTGAGCTGCAAAGTGCAACAGCAGTAGCCATTAAAGAGTAAATTTAAAAATGCTTGCTGTGATAAGATAAAGGTAAGGTGATCAGATGTCCCGATTTTATAGGGACAGTCCTGATTTTTTGGTCTTTTTCTTATATATGTGCCAATTACCCCCCACCCTATCCCAAAATTTTCACATTTGCTGTCTGGTCACCCTAACTAAAGAACTATTATCGGAAGTGTTGATCAGCTTTTGTAGTGATGGCGCAAATGTGATGTTAGGAGTCAAAGCTGGTGTTGAGAAAACTACTACAAATGGACTTTCCTAATGTGATATTATGGCATTGCCTCAATCATAGAATGGAACTTGCTGTTGATGAAACTTTAGAAGTCACTGGAGGTACAAATGACTTTAAGGCCTTTTTGGATGCATTATATTCCTTGTACAGTCAATCACCAAAAAACTCTCATGAACTGAGTGCTTAGGCCAATTAATTACACATACTTCATAAAATTGGCAAAGTGTTCAATTTAAAGTGAGTGGTGTCAACGTGGAGTGCAGTCTGGCAAACGTACCCTGCTTTGGCAAAACTCTTTGAGGTGGCCTCACAAGACCGGTCAAGGGTTGGACTCAAACATCTTAAATTTCAAGAACTACACTCAAAGTTGAGTTCTGTAAATTTTATCAGAAACCTTTCTTTAATGCTAGATGTGCTGACAGAACTGAAGAACTTGTCTGAGGTGTTACAAGAACAAGACATGAGCATTCTAAAAGCAGACAAGAAAATCAAAAGTCTAAAAACAGACCCAGGAGTTCACTCTGAACAAGCCCAGAAGGCGGAACAATCCACAATGCTCAAAAACAGCAAACTAAACCGCACTAAAAAAGCCCCAAAATCAACTTGTCTCAATTCTTTCAAGCAGTCTTTAAAACCAGGAGGACAAAACTATTCACATTTGCCTCTAGCAAAGCCGATCAAAGCACCTGCGAAGAAAGGGCTTCTGATTATAATGTAATTAACAAGTTATTGGTTTTGAGTCCTGAAAAATGGCAAGAGAATCCCCTCTTTGGAGAAAAGGAAATGAGAGCATTGGCTGATCAACTGAGAATCAATCAACACGAGAAACGCTTGGGATTTGTTGAATTCCAGGCTTCTGGAGGAAAAAACATTTTTGGGAAACTAAAACTCGTCCTTGAAGTGGACACCCTTGCTGAAAGCAATGCTGACCACAAAAAGGGTGGCTAGTAAAAGGGTGAAGGAGAAGTGAATAAAGGACAACTAGAATAGTCTTCATGAAATATGCAAGATACTTAGACAATTTTTTTTCAATTTCAGCGTCTGCAGGACACTAAAACAAAACAGAAAGAGATCTAAGATCGCACCTGTATGATTGACAAAACCATGTACAGGTTTTGTCGATCATACAGGTGAGATCTCAGATCTCTTTCTGTTTTGTTTCAGTGTCCTGCAGATGCTGAAATTGAACAAAAATTGTCTATCAGGCTAATTGCTTTCCCTGTGATTCTTTTGTTGCTTTAGCAAAATTCCTTTGCCAAAAAATAAGCCCCGATCATTATGACACATTTTCCCACCACATTTTCCATTTTTTTAAAAGTAATGTTTCAACAAGGATCTGCAAGCAGTTTGGGCATCACATCCATCCTCTGATGAGGAGGGATAGACTAGAACCCGGAAATGGTCCCTGATTCTGATTGTGTATTGGATCCTGGGTAGAAAAAAACCCTACTCCTTGGTCACATCAACAAGTGTGAAATAAACAAGGATGCCAGAAATGGCCCCTAATCCTGTGGGTTGAACCGTGGACATAGCTGAGTTTAAACCATTATGCAGGCACCCTGAGCATCTCCATCAGCCAGTCCCCTTCTTCCCCGCTGCAAGCTGGAGAGGAACCGCAGCCACTTCTTAGTGCAAGGTGGGGGTGGACTCGGCGAGCCTAGCTGTCTTCTGCAACCTGACCAGGTGAGGGGGGGGGGGGGAGAGAAATGTGACAGAGTTTTCACTTTTCAGGCTTTTATTCCAATATTAAAGTTTTATTAGAGGCAGTATTGGTGGTAGATTTCAGAGTGGCAGCAAACACAACGGGGAGTCCTTGTGGCACATTAGAGATTAACAAATTTTTGGGACATAAGCTTTTGAGGGCTAAAACCCACTTCATCAGAAGCATGGAGTGAAAAATACAGTAAGCAAAATATATATTATAGCACATGAAAAGATGGGAGTTGCCTTACCAAGTGGGGAGATGGGGTAAGTGCTAATGAGCCAATTCAGTTACGATGGAAGTGGCCTATTCTCAATAGTTGACAAGAGGGGGGGAATACCAAGGGAGGGGAAATTACTTTTGTAGTGTTAATGAGACCAATGCAATCAAGATGTCCCATTTCCAGCAGCTGACAATAAGGTCTGAGTATTAGCAGAGGAAAAATTACTTTTTGTAGTGACCCATCCACTCCCAGTCTTTATTCAGGCCTAATTTGATGGTGTCCAGTTTGAAAATTAATTCCAGTTCTGCTGTTTCTCATTGAAGTCTGTTTTTGAAGTTTTTTGTTGAAGAATTGCCGCTTTTAAATCTGTTATTAAGTGTCCAGGGAAACTGAAGTGTTCTCCTACAGGTTTTTGAATATTACAATTCTTGATGTCTGATTTGTGTCCATTTATTCTTTTGGGTAGAGACTGTCTGATCTGGCCAATGCACACATCAGAGAGGCATTGTTGGCACATGATGGCCAGTATCACATTGGTAGATGTTCAGGTGAACAAGCCCCTGATGGTGTGGCTGATGTGGTTAGGTCCTATGATGGTGTCCCTGGAATAAATATGTGGACAAAGTTGGCAATGGGCTTTGCTGCAAAGATGGGTTCCTAGGTTAGTGTTTTTGTTGTGTGGTGTGTGGTTGCCGGTGAGTATTTGCTTCAGGTTGGGGGCCTCTCTCCCAAGGTTTGTGAGAGTGAGGTATTGTCCTTCAGGATAGGTTGTAGATCCTTGATGATGCATTGGAAAGGTTTTAGTTGAGGGCTGTAGGTGATGGCTAGTGGCATTCTGTTACTTTCTTTGTTGGGCCTGTCCTGTGGTAGGTGACTTCTGGGTACCCTTCTGGTTCCATCAATCTGTTTCTTCACTTCACCGGGTGAGTATTGTAGTTTTAAGAATGCTTGATAAAGATCCTGTAGGTGTTTGTCTTTGTCTGAGGGATTAGAGCAAATGTGGTTGTACCTTAGAGATTGGCTGTAGACAGTGGATCGTGTGATGTGGTCTAGATGAAAGCTGGAGGCATGTAGGTAAGTATAGTAGTCAGTAAGTTTCCAGTATAGTGTGGTATTCATCCCTTCTTGTCATCTGTTGAGAATAGGCCACTTCCACCTTCATTGAATTGGCCCTTTAGAACTCACCCCTCACTTGGTAAGTCAACTCCCATCTTTTCATGTGTGTGGCGGGGTGACCACCCGCCCCCTACTGGAAGGGGCTTGGAAAAGCCCCAAAAGGGGTTTAAAATAGCCTGGGAGGCTAGCCTGCAAACTCCCAGGTTGATTGGGAGTTGGGTTCAGCTGTGTGGCCACGCCCCAAACACTCCCAGCCAGGATATAAGGGCTGGGAGACAGAGAAGCAGAGGCAGTCTCCTCTGCAGTCAGAGTGAGACAGGCCTGCTGCAGGAAACCTGAAAGAAGGTACTAGGCTGGGTGCAGGGCTGGGGCTAGGCAGTAGGAGCTGGGGAAAGCTCTAGCCTGAGAGCCCCAGGCTGCAAGTGCAGGCAAGGGCCTAAAGTCAGTCTCCTCTGTAAGCAGAGGGAGACAGGGCCTGGCTGCACGGAGCCTGTACCGAGGTACCCAGACTGGGACAGGGTGAGGGCAAGGCAGCTGGGAGCCAGGGAGCCTTAGCTCTAGCGAGAAGGCCCCAGCTTGCTGAGCCTAGGGGAGGCCTGACTCACGGGGTACTGGGGGTTGCCAGGGGGCAGCCCAGGGCTGGTGAGAGCAGCAGCAGGCCAACCCCTCCTTGCCTGTGATGAGAAGCCATGATACTGCAGTCCGCCCCAGTGAGCGGGGGCAAGTAGTGACTGACAGTGGCACAATCTGAGGCAAGTTGGGGATAGTGGGTGGTGGGTTCCCCGGGGAGGGGAGACCCTAAAACCAGGGGGGGTACTGCAGGGTGCAGCACCCTCAGCGAGGGGCCCCGGGGTCTGGGAGGGACACGGGGCCAGCGAAGAAGCGGACGTCGGCCGGCAGAGGGCGCTCCAGGGGTCAAAGAGCTAATTCCCAGACGACCAGACGGGGGCGCCGCCGGGTGAGTGACCGACCCCGTGACAATGTGCTATAACCCAAATAAATTTGTTAGTCTCTAAGACGCCACGTAGACTCCTCATTGTTTATGGTAGTAGTAGTAGTAGCTTTAATTTCTATATCAAAGTCATGCAAAGGGATCCATGAAGTTAAGTGACCATACTGGTGAGAAATGCAAGTTACTTTCACCCTCTTTTGTTGACATATATATGAGATGGAAACCTGAAAAAAGGAGTAATGGTCATTGTATGAACACAGCTACAAGTCAGGAGTGCAGTATTTAAAGTTATATAAGTGAGAACAGCAAGTAAGAGATAAGTACTGATGCAGTTTACATGACAGTCAGGCTCACGTGTTCAGAGGAAAGTCTATGAAATTCTGAATTTGTTTTGTTTTTTTACTTGTGTTAAGGTAATGCCTAGGAAGCCAAACTGAGATTAGGGGCCTGTTCTAGGCAGGACAGGACTGTTTGGGAGATGGTCTCAAATGTTATATTAGTGCCATTGCATTATATGAATTGCCATAATAAGGCAGAGCTCAAATCTGCAGCCCTAGTCCATTTAGAATCCCTCCTCCCCCATACAGTGGGTGAATGAGGTGGCTAATTGATCTAGGAGCTGGATCTGCAAGTTTCATTCCAACTCACAATTCCCATTCAACAGAGCAATTCTCATCTGGCAGGTTTGTTGTCAAAATCTGGCTAATGTGTATCACTCAGGCAGGGTCAAAGATAAAAGAGCTGGATCCCAATTAAGAATCTGGATTTCGAGTCATAGAGTTGGAGAGATAATCAGAGACTACATCTCATTTCCCCTATCTGTTTTTTTTTCCAAGAGGTTAACTGGACTTATTAGACAGAAATCCTTTTGCTTCTTCCACATGGTGAAGGTATGTAATATGCCTTAAGTATCTCTTTTAAATGTGGCAAGACATATCAGAAAGTAGGTGAAATTTTTATATTTAACCAGATGTTTTGCTTCATTGCACCTTATTTGTTGTTCCCCAAAATCCTTATTAAAAAGTTGAAAAGCACATAATTCTCAGCGGTGACAGTTGTCTCTATAGCTCAGTACTTTCTTGATTACCTGAGTAGATACTCCTGGAGAAATTTGTCATCTGGTCCTCTGACTCAGAGTAGTCATAGGAACTTGAATTCTACAGACTTCCTACATTTACAATTGCAAATCTTCAGGTAAATTTAGAGTTGCTTGAAAGTTTTCTGAAGAAACTGCATGAAACTGCTTCATGCTGCATTTTCAGAGGAATATAATATCTTCATTGTGGATCACTGATTTTCTACGCATGTTTTCGATTTTTTTATATATTTCTGTGTTCTGTTCAGTTTTCCGAGGTTTTAAGTACAATTATCTTCCTAATATCCTATCTTTGTTCTTGGCCATATCCCACTGCCATTGAAATTAATGGCAACATGCCTCTTTCTGTAGTTGGAGCATAATCAGATGATTCTTTTGTATGTTTTGAAGTGAGGGTTTAATTTAACTTATGAAAAAGCTCCATAACCCTGAAGCTTGACAGTTTCTCGTACATCATTTCATTTGATGCAATGGGTTTGGTGACTCATGATGGGGCAAACACATAGCTCTCCAAACCCAAGGTGTAGCAAGAGCATTTGTGCATTCCTTGTGGAGAACCAGGTCATTTTGGAGGGCCAGGCCCCACACAATACTCTTTAGGGACCCACCCTTATCCCACATGGCAATACCACTCTATTTTGAAACTTACTGCACCTAGGCTAAATATCCTTTTCTCAGCATCTTTGCAGATGCAAAGTATGAACCTGTAGGAATGAATTCTGACAGGATCTATGAGTATTTTCCCTGCGAGAGGATAATGCACAGAGTAACTGTGCACTTTTAGCGCTCCCTTTTCATCTAGATACTTCCCTGAGATATGACAATGCAGAGGTTAAACATAGTCTTCTGTGGGATCAAGGGGTAGATCCAGCTTGCAGTCAGTTCTCCTCCTGCTGAGAGATATGAGACCATTTGCGCAGGTAGTTCCAACCCCTCTTTAGTGACAGCTTGTGGAATCCAAATAGGTCTCAGCTTCAGATAATGACACTTTGATAATGTGACACTCCAAATTTGCCACTTCATTACACATGCACAAAGAGATTATGTGACATTAAAGCGGCTATAGTTTTAAATGCCTTAGATTGCAAGAGGCTCTCAAAAATGCTAACAATCTGCATTTTAAATGTATAACCACAATAATTTTGCTATTGGTGTATCATGATGATGTCTTGTTGCTATTCTTTTGACTATCAGGAATGGTTATGGCACATTAATTCTGGATTAGACTGGTAGTTACAATAGCCTGGGCTTACTTATTTAAAAATATTATTCTCCACATCCTCCTGAAAAGCAACATCACAGTTTTATGAGGATCCAGAGGGAAAGGAGGCAACTCATACATACTAAGTGCACTATGTAAACACTGTAATTTATCCGTGCAAACGTATTCATTATTGGACTCCTCTGAAGCTGAATTTAATTTTTGTTTTAAATATTCATTCTGAAAATTCAAGGTAATTTATTCCACTCTCGGGACAAGATGCATAGAGGTACACACCTCTCTTTTTTAAAAGTTTGATATTTCCTATTTGGCTCTGGATCATATAATTTACTTGCCAGTGTGGAGACTAGATTCGTTTAATGAAACTGTAAACTAAATCACAGGGTAGGTTATAGTCCTACCTTTACAAAGCAAATCCCTCCTGGTATTTCCTCCTATTAGAGTTTTGTGCACATTATTCAGTGAAATAACTAAAAACTATTACTAGCTGACAAAACATATTTTAGAGTGCTCTCCAAACTAAAAATACAGCTCACAATAGCCCTTGGTTGTCATAATTTGTGCTTAGTAACTGGAGTCATATACATCAATCTCTTACTTTACAGTAGCTTCTGGTTTTATACAGTATGTATTCAAGCCTAGATGGAGGCCAGAATATGGTTAATATAATTTACTAGACTCGTAAAACTGGGGAGAGGTAAAGATAGTCACAATGACTATATAATTGGTATGTGAAATCCTGAGATTAACGTGTATTGGCTAAAATGTGCACAAAGTAATTCTAGAGCACTGCAGAAATTATCGTTTGAAACAGATAAAAATTGCTTGAATTGGCATGTTAGAAAAGTGATTTACTGTAGTTTTTGTTAAGTTTATGATCAGACTATTAAATGTGGCGAAAACAGAGAAGTCCTTTCAGTGGTCTCCTAAGGGAGCTTTCAGTCATGTACAACAATGAGAACAGTATCCTCCCCCCCCCTTTTTTTAACACCCTGCCTGCTGGGAAGCTTTTAAAACAAACCACTGAATTTTCCTGCACGTTGACCATCAGAGTCAGCATTCAGTCTTGTGACATGAGCTGTGGCTTGGGTTGGTAGGAAGCTGACTATGGGTTTATTGGGCTGGTGCCAGGGGCAGGCGAGAAGGGCAGCCACCCTGGGTGCCAATTCCCAAGGGACACTGAACTGCTGTGCCACTGTTTTTGTTCCACTCCGATTAGCTGGAGATTTTTGCTCTGCTTTGATTAGCTGGACCTTTTTTCCCCCTCAGCTGTGAGTGTGCGCACGTATGACCGAGTGCACTGAAAATATTTTCTGCCCTGTCAGTAAAATGGGCAGGGCTGCTCCTATGGGTTTATTATACTAAGGACTAAAGTAGGGCAGCTCTTTGCTAGTGTGACTGTGGAAGAAAATCTTTCCTTGCTACACATGGATTAGTATTTCAGAAAACTGGGTACTTTTACACTGCACATTCAGTGGTGCACAGAAATGCCAACGGGATCTCCAAAGTGAAGGCATATCTACACCACATAATAAATAGCCATTTTCAGGAATATTCATGATGTTTATGATTTTATGGCCAATCTTTAGCTTCCCAATAGGCAAGGCAGTGAAACATTTGAAAGGATATCTTAAACGTGCAAAGATTTTCTTCATGCTTGAATATTTCCTGTGGCTCTATTGACAGCAGACTGGCTCAAAAGGTGCTTGAGGTGCTGAAAGCATCTGGGTTTATCTGATAAATGTACTCAAATAGCCTGGTCTGAGAAACCAGTGACCATTCCATACTGTATCTCATGAACTTGTGGGACTAGAGGCTCAGGCTATGAACCAATGAAATACTCAGAATCCACACTTTCCACACTGCTGAGCAGCAGTTTTTCTAAATTTCATGGCTCGTTAAATACAAACGCTTATTATATTATTCAGACTTGCTTGTTCACTTTGCCCTGTGGTCATAGATCATCATGATTTCTGACTATCTGTTCCTGTGCTGGATAAAATCTGAGGATTGGAGAGTAGGGAAGGGAGATTTTTTCAAAGGCACGGATGCAGTTAGGTGACTGACCTTTCTGCATTTTGAAAATCTCTGCCTTAGTGAACATGAAGACTGGCTAACAGTTTGGCCAGCACCCAAGTTTTCAAAAGCCATGAGCTATTCCCTAAAAATCATGGAAATTTTAAAATAAAATACAATACATTTCTGTTTTTTTTCTTATTTGGCCCCTGGGTTTGAGACTTGAGGATTCACATTCTAAAGCTTTTCTCTTTTCTTGTGAAGGCTAGAAACTTGAAAAAGAAAGAGGGATTGTGATGAAGTCTGATGACTCAAAAAGCCTGGGCTTTAAGAAATCACTGACTATCTAGAGACTTCTGAAAAACTCATGTGCATTGGCAACATTAAGCTAAATAATTTGTAGTGAACAATTTACAGGAAGAATCTCATCTATTTTATTTTCCCTTCTTCACAATTTTAGCTGCTACCTGGAAAGACGAATGGAGGCCACATCAGTCCAAAGATAACTCCCACCTTTGTTTAGAAAACAAACAAGAAACCCACCATAGGCTATGTCTACTCTACGGCCACTAGAGTGACACAATTATGGCACTGTGGCAGCACCACTGGTTCACCATAGTGTAGATACTTCTTAACTCAACCGAAAGGGGCTTTCAGTCTAAGTAGTTATCCACGTCTCCAAGTGATGGTAGCCAGTTCAACGGAAGAATCCTTCTGTTGACTTCGCAGTATCTATACCTGACATTAGGTTGAGTTGAGTCCAATGCTGAGGGTACAAACTTTTTCACTGACCTAGGAATATTGTTCAGAGCTATCTCATTTTAAGTGAGACCAGGCCATAGCCCCTCACCCTTATTTATGTCCAGGGTAAAATCATATGGACCTCAAGAAAATTAATCTGAATTAATTAAAAGTGTAACTTTAAAGTGGATTAGTTTAAACCACATTAAAGACCCTGGGTGGGCACTCTTGTTCAGAATTAAAGTGACCTTTGTTCAGTTTAGCTTAATTCACTTACAGAGTAACATTTCAGTTTTCCACTGATATGGTAGCAAGATACTGGCCTTTTACCAGGCTCACTCATCATTTCAAAGCTAATAGCTGTTTTAAGGTTTATGATGAAAAGTAAACCTGGCCGTAGGGATGATCTCAAAGATGGTGAGCAGCTTTCTGCCAAATTATTTGTGGCAGCTCTTCAGTTATCATGTTGCTTTATTACTCAAAGGGGGAAAAACTCCTTTCTCAAGTCTTTTCTGTAAAAATTGCAAAAATCCAGAAAAATTATTTCTGTTGTAGAGGTATGATTTAGCATGAACAAACATTTACAATGCATATGTTTTTCTTGGCAATTTACTTGTCATAAGTGTCTACTGTACTGAAAAACTCCACCGGGAATTGAATGTGTTTATTTTGCATGTACTTATGAATTTGTAAAGAGAGACAATGACAATAAAAGAAGAAATATTATGATTTGCAAACCCCTAGATACTGAAATTGGTTTCAGCTCAAATGTAGCTTTCCAAGGTCTGAGCTTAATCTAGACGTCAGAACAAGCATTACATGCATATTGTTTTTTTCATAATGATGTGAGCACCAAAGGATTCTGAATGATATTATGCAGACATGGTACATGATACCAAATACACAGGGCTCAACTCAGTCCTGGGCTGTGGTGGCTTGTGCCATTATAACTCAGGATGCAGAGCTCTTGGTGCTGGAACTTCTGCCCAGAAGGGATGTTTGTGTCACAAGGCACCCTGCTGCCCCCCAAAAGGTGGGTCTGGAGAGTGGGGACACAAGGCTCCATGAGAGTCCTGACTGCAGTTTAAAGGTACCTTCCCAGTGAAAGTCCCAGAGAGGATGACAGTACATGCATGACTTAAACTTCCTAAGGTAAATATCCCTTGATGTGCTGCAGCTGAAGGGACTGCAGTGTTCATCTCCTGACACTGGTAAGGGTGAACCAAGTGCACAGTCTATAATCAACCATTGCCAAAAAGGAAACAAAAAAATCAATCTTTGGGGTTAAATCCATTTCCAAACTAAAGAGACTTGAGTTACTTTTGAGATATTAAAATCTTTTATTATTATTACTTGATTGTAGTTATTACTGATATAATAATATACAGTCTTAAGTGTACTTCATGGCAACTGAGGTAACTAGCCCTTCTTGATCTACATAAGAGTCCATTACTTATAACAAAGCAGTATCCCTGTTTCCAGTGTGGGGTGTGTATGTACTGTATGTATGTTTACAGTTGGCTGTACATGTTCCTAAATATGTGTGTCTGTTCATCATGTATTTTTAAATATTCTAGAACTGATAATATTAAAAAATGTTAACTATTTAAGAGCTATCTTAAATATAAGAAAAAGAAAATATTTTAAACCTATGAGAAATATAGAAAAATAGATATTTCCAAATAGACTTAACTTTGTGATACTTCTTAAAGTAACTTGAATAATGTGACATCATGGATATAATACTCTTTCTCTATTAGATAAAATACCTTTTCAATCTGCTCAGTCTAACAAAACACCCAATAGCTGGGGTTTATTCTGTCCTCAAATCCATACACAGGAACTGGTGCACATCTTGGAATATCTCCATACAGTGTATGTGCACACTCACACATGTATATTGTGATAGAAGCAATTAGAATCAGTAGATATATTCATCCCAGCCATGTGACAGTGCTATAACCTCTTCTAATTTAAACTTTACTTGGATATAAAGATCTGTGTCTATACAGCATTTCTGTATTCTCTTTATAATATCTGTTATATATAGTATTATTCTGAAATCATTTACTTAAGTGTATATTTGGAGTAACAATAATGAAGTCAATGGAGTTTACGCCAGGGTAAAACATGGTGAGAGTTTAGAATTAGACCCTTTGCTGTAAGATCAGTGGTATTGGCTACCATTATATTTGACACTGAAGTCTATAGGGCTAATATTGTAGTGGCAAAGCAGTCAACTAAAAGTCTGATCGTTAAAGGAAATTAAGTCCTGTTAACTTAAGTAGGCATTGGTTCAGGCCCTAAAGATCTACTTCCACTCCCATTGAAACAAAAGCCAAAACTCCCATTAACTGAAATGGCACAGGATGAGTCCTTAAGTAATTATACCTCTCAACTGCTGGTCCTGCAGCTCAGATGCTTTCGTGCTAAATTCCAGTGTTCTATTGTAAGGGCACCAGAATATCAAATGTTAAAATACTTGCTACGTTGGGTGACACCAGAGAGACATTTTGACCCTGTACATTAAGCAGCAGTGAAGCGAATGAATTTAGAACTAGCAATGAGCTTGGTAGGTATTCATATCAGCTGAGACAAGCTTGAATCTAACAATACATAGATCTAATAATCCATACAAGTGCTCTTTCCATGAAGACTCTCTCAAATAAAAAAAGAGAAGCACTATGCCGTTTGACAGACTCATGCCTAAATGTCACAAAGGCAGCCCAAATTAAATCATATCTCCAGAAATCATTATTCCCTGGAGATCAATACTAAAATATAGCAATTCTAGAGATAAATTTTCCCCCACCTCACAAGTAGATCAGATATTGCAAGAAGGATTATGAAAAAGTGGTAGCTGTAGGCTGATTTCAAAAGTTTCAGTGGTTGTAAAGGAATCCCAGTGCTGTTAGCATATTTTGTATTTTCTTTGACAGCAAGCAAATGTTCTGTGGCAGACCAAATCTGGAAATAAAATTTTATGAAGTGCTATAGCCATAGTGGTTTATATATCTATAAACCGCTGGCAGACCATCAAAAGATGCACACTTTCAATATTTTTGAATGTGACTTGAAAGCAGCTTGACTTCTATAATCATAAACACAGACAAGTGTACTGTGCGTTCTTGCACCAAATGATGTGTCTTTTCATATTAGAGTGGTGGTGGTTTTTGAGTCCAGCGAGATCAAAAAGAACTGTGAGGCAAAGAAAAGTGTTTTTTGCCTGCCTATATATTGAGTGCAAACTACTTGGTTTCACATAAAAGGCATATTACTCTTAGCTCCTCCTGTTCACTATACCATTAAGATGCTGTTCAACATAGGAATAAGTGCAGTAGTCTTTTATTGCCATGGCTTTCCTTATAACCTGGAGCCAAATTCTCCTCACACTTATGCTAGTTTAACCCCAAATGACTTAAGAGGGTTGCATCAAAGTATGTTAAATAATTGGTAGCTAATTGGAGGCATCTGTGTCTCTTCCTCTCTATGTACTCATGCAAATGGGAAGAACATTTACCAGACCCTTAAAGAATGGTGTTTTTTTTCCCTCCCCATTTCATTATGTCCATGGAGAAATGCAGAAAACAGAGCCAGGCTGAAATTGTGAACAAACAGCATCACTTGCCCCATAATCTCAGCTGTACAGAATGCAACCCCATCCATGGCCTCAGAAACAACTCTGATATGTTAATAAAAGGGACTGACAAAGGAGGTGTTGTAGTCATAATGAACAGGTCGATTATGAACAGGAGGTGGCCAGGCAACTCTCCAACACCACGTTCTATAGGCCACTATCCTCTGATACCTGACTGAGGAGTACCAAAAGAAACTACACAATCTGCTCAAGAAACAACCTGCTATAGCATAAGAAGAACTCTACATACCCATAGAGAAGTACCTATAGAGCCCTGACCAGGGGTATTCTATCTGCTACACAAAATCCATAAAGCTGGAAATCCTGGATGCCCCATCATCTCAGACATTGGCACTCTTACAGCAAGATTATCTGGCTATTTGGACTCTCTCCTCAGACCCTATGCTGCCAGTACTCCTTGCTGTCTTCGAGACAAACACTGACTTCCTGAAGAAACTACAGTGCATTGGTGATCTTTCTGAAAACACCATCCTGGCTACCATGGATGTAGAAGTTATTTACACCAATATTCCACATGAGGATGGACTACAAACTGTCAGGAACAGAATCCCTGATGAGACCACGGCACACTTGGTGGCTGAACTTTGTGACTTTGTCCTCACCCACCACCATTTCAGATTTGGGGGGCAATTTGTACCTTCAAGTCAGCGGCACTACTATGGATACCCACATGGCCCCCTGGTATGCCAACATTTTTATGGCTGACTTAGAACAACACTTCCTCAGCTCTCATCCTCTAGCGTCCCTCCTCTGCTTGCACTATATTGGTGTCATCGTCATCATATGGACCACAGGAAGGAGGCCCTTGACTACCACCTGGATTTCAACAATCTCCACCCGATCATCAATCTCAGCCGGGACCAGTCCACACAAGAGATCCACTTCCTGGACACTACAGTGCAAATAAGTAATGGTCACATAAATACAACCCTATACCGGAAACCTACTGACATCTATACTTACCTACATGCTTCCAGCTTCCATCCAGAACACATCACACGATCCATTGTCTACAGCCCAACCCTAAAATACAATCAAATTTGCTCCAATCCCTCAAACAGAAAACACCTACAAGATCTTTATCAAGTATTCTTAAAACTATAATACCCACCTGGGGAAGTGAGGAAATAGATTGACAGACCAAGATGGTACTCAGAAGTCACCTACTACAGGACAAGCCCGACAAGGAAAATACCACTGTTGAAAATCATGAGTAATTCCATTGATGCCATTGACCTTTTCACTGGTGTAAAACCAGCAAAAATAGAATCAGCATCAGCCCCTTTGCTAGGCAAGGCAACCTTTGCTTCCTGAAAAGAACAAAGAGATTTTCCCAGCATGCCTCCATCTGTGAGGCTCCCTCAAACACAGCACTTGCTAAAGCACCTTTGGAATATACAAGGAAGGACTCATGGATCTTCTACGTTTTAAAAATTCTCTTTTTCCAAACATCACATTAAAAGTCTCTCGCAATATATGCAATGAAAAAATTGATTGTATGCTTTTACATAAGACAGCATGACATCTCCAAGTCTCTGCTTTAAAAAGGTATAAGTTAACTCCGATATCTAATTGACTGAACATCCCTATGTATGTGTGTTTTGTAAAACATAACATATAGTTAAATCTTGTCGCCCATTAGAACTAGGAGCTGTCCTAAATATCCAGTGCTTAATTTGTGCCACAGCTCACCAGGACTGAGCCCTGTCATCTCTGGCATTTGACAGGTCATAGCCCCAGAACCTCTGGGCTGGCTGCTTCAGTTATGAATGTAAAAAAATTGCTTCAGCCCTTGCACCTAATTGCCTGAGTCCCAGCACTTCTTTCATTACAAATGAAGCACTGCACATATCTCTGCAGTAATTGCCCTAATCTTCTCTTTAAAGATGCAATAAAGTTGGAAGGCTTGTACCTGTCCACTCCACTTAATGCTTTAGAAAGGCTCTTCTCTCTTCCATGGGCAGTACCGGAGTCCTGACATCTGGTAGGGTCAATATAAAAACAAAGTGGTGCATATTTTAAGAGACGGACCCTCCTTCTCTCTCCAGCAAGCAGTAAAACTTGAAAGAACATCATAATATTTTAAATTCTAAGCATTAGTGCTATCAGAAGGCAGAAAAGCTGTAGATTAACTTTGTGGATTGATAATTCATTCTCTCAGATTTAGTGAACAGAAGGACCATAAATTCCCTCTTTCCATTATGCCCTATGAATTTCATGTAGAACCATTTCAAAGTGTTTCTACTTGACTCCTCATGCGAGTTCAAATTCAGCATTACATTTTCTCTGATCATACCCAGTAAGCCAGCAGCAATTTAACATGCAGACAACAGAATATGCTGAAATAAAACTAGAACCTGGTTAGCATGGCCAGAGCCAGTTGGACTTGACCTTTTTCCCCCTTTCCTTTTAGTGGCTTTGTTCCCTGTTCCACACTGTGTCTGAAATCGCATAGGGACTGGCTGGACTTCAGCCTGATTAACATACAGGCCAAAGAAACCCCTGGTGTTGGAAGTGTTCCTGAGTCCTGACAATTTGTCAGAGGTTGTCAGCAGATATTATTACAGTAAACCCTCGATTTAACGGACCTCGATTTAACGGACTTCGGATGCAACGGACAAAATTTCTGAGCAAGTCTGATGCATTCCTGATCCATTTCTGGCGGGCTGGCTGCCAGCTCCCGGCTGCTGCCCGGGTCACGGCAGCGGGCGGGCTGGCTTCCGGCTCCCGGCTGCCTCCCGGGTCACGGCAGTGGGCGGGCTGGCTGCCGTCTCCCAGGCAGCGGGCAGGCTGAGGAGCTGTCGCCCCGACCCTGTGGCGGGCGGGCTGCTGCTCCGACAGCTTATTTTTTTATTATTATTAAATAACGGACTTTTTGATTTAACAGACACCCCCCTCGCCCAAATTAGTCCGTTAAATGGAGGTTTTACTGTACTAGTTTTTAAGGAGGAGGATATGCAGCAAGAGAAGCAGCTAATAACCGAGAGTGGACAACAGTCAGGGAATGCCTGTCAGGATTCAAACCAGACAATAAATAGAGATGTCACTTGAAAAGGCCCCCATTAGAATGACTTGAATCCAATATGTGCCCAGCGTAAGTGGAGAGGCAGAGGGAAAGGGAGAGGTTATTTTCTGAAGCCTTCTCTGCTACCAGTACTCAAAACATCCCACTGAAACAAATACAATATATTTTAGAACAGAAATTCTCAATACCCCCTGCAGCATTTGTACTAAACCGTTTCTTTAACAGATACGCTATAATTATGATCATACCATTTGAGAAAATAAACAGTAGGCATCTTTTAACGAGGTTTTTTCCTTCGTTTTTTATTTAGTTTTATGAAGTGTTGCAATCTTTTTAATAGAAACCTATCTTTATGATTTACAGCAATCTTCTGAAGTGAACTTTCTGTAGGTCTCTTATTTTAAACTGAAACTGACTCCGTGCACTGTAATTGTGATTTCCCTTTGGATGCATAGCATTGTCTTAGCCAGGAATACTATGTGTATCCCTTTGCTCAAACCCAATTCAAAAATCTACTGTGAAAATCTCTATGCAGTTGAAAGCATTAGCATTCCACAAGTTAAGTCAGAGTACACCTGTACACTGACCTCTATTTTGAATCAATTTTATAGCGTTAAATGATTAAAGCTTGAAATAAATGATTGAATATGCCTTGTAAGGAAAAAGTGTGATACTTTTTTTTTTCCTATTGAGATCTCAAACAGATTTAGCCTCATAAGAAACATATCTAGGGTGGCGATGAGGTAACAATCTGTATTTTTATGTTCAATTATCAGAACAGTTTGCTAACCCAGTGCTTTTTCATATATTTAAAATCTCTTCTAGCATTCTCATTGCTGAAGTAACCGTTATAACTATACAGAGCTATGTGTGTACACTGAACCACTCCCCATAAGCCAAGATACATTATTTTCAATGTAGAAAAGGGGACCATGTTAATTTCCCTGCAGACAACTGTGAAACTGTCAACTCAGCCATCTCGCTTAACCTATGACTTTGGAAGGAGTTCAGGGAATGGATCTAAAATCTTTGCAAGTGCCACTAGATAAACATCAGGCAAGAACATGGTGCCCTCTAGTCGAATCCAGCACTGGATTTAAGAGCGTCCTTCACCAAAGAGATCCCAAAATACTCTATAAATCATGCATACAGTAATTTATTTAATTTCTCTATGGGAGACACTTCACTTAAACAGAAAATGGAAGGAGCACCAAACAAATTGAGCACAACACAAGGAAATCAAGTTTCTTATCTGCTTTCGAACATCTAGATCTCACATACGGCAATGTTTAGAGCAGCTGTTGCTCTATCACCTGATTTGCCTTACTCCTTGCTTTAATGTAATGTTTCTAGTTTGCCTTTCATCTTTTGGGGAGGGGAGATTCAACAAAAGATGTTTTGATGTTTTATGAACACTCTTCTATTTTGTTTCAAGAATGCTTTACTACTATTAGCCTGTAATTTGCTTTCTGACATTACTAAAACTTAGAATATTGACACACATATTTTTACTTCTTTATATTTAGAAGTACATAAATAAAGTTACATCACCTGTGCCCATCAATATAACTATGAGCTAATTTTAAAGAGCCACATTTCATTTTAGACTGTGTTCTGAGACTTCCTGTGGTCTTCAAAAGAGGCAGTCTGTTGTAGTGTCTACAAGAGAGGACAGGACATTAGGGGCTATGCCTGATTTTCCCACTATCTTGCTTTGTAACCTTAGGTATGTCGCTTAAACATGATGGGCCTTTTGTTGTTGTTTCTGTAAAATGGCAATGATGATACCTCCTGAGTTTATGGGGGAGTTTTAATTCATTAATGTTTATAAACTACTTCTATGGGAAGTGCTTTTAAAATGTGCAAACTGTCATTATTGTTATTGCTTATTATTAAATTGACAGCAAGATTAGGCTAACATTCCTACTCTTTTAGGGCAGCTCTATTCCATTCTTTTGGAAGGAAGAGGGGGAAATTTTGGCACCATTGAATTTCTATCTGTTTACATCTTAAACAGTGTGGTTTCTTAATTATCTGGGGACCTCATTAGCAGAAACATTAAACTATAACTTGTCTGTGTTTCTGTCATTTTTTTAAAGATTCATAAAATGTAATAATCCATCATTTCCACACTGGCTTCCAAACATATTTTACTAAAAGTGGCCTGTATCCTGATGCAGTTTAAGTTCTCTAAACAGTTACATTTGAATGCAGTGGCTTAAAAAAATGTCCTTGACATTTTGAAAGTTTACATGTGTTAGGAATAATAATGTCTCCTTTCCCATTAAAGTGTTTTTTTCATTGATGGCAATAATTGTATATACAGAACTATTCCAGATAGAAAAATAATCTTATTCATATTCTGAATCTAAATAAGATATTTGAGCTACAGTTACACAGATTTACTTCTTTTCCCTTAGGCAAAAAACGTACCATGATATTATACAATCCCAAGTGTTTTACCAAGTCTATGACACTCAGAGAGTCTATGCTACTGTCTGCACCAATCTAATCTTTAATATGGACCTTCAATAGCTGCTTCAAAATTTTAGCCTGAGACAGAGTTTCCAGATAAGTCTGACTTTGCCCTCTTAACCTCATTGAAAATCTAGAGAAGTATTATTTTGGCCTTGAATATAGTATGTTAGGTCAGAGCCTAAGGATACTTGTCAGTTATCTCTCATTTTGAGGGCTGCCTCTCATTTTAAGTTGTTTGGGGCAGAGATGGCCTTTTTGTTCTGTATTTATATAGAGCTTAGCACCAAAAAAAAATAAAAAATCTGAGACTTGTAGGCCTTATATTAATACAAAATAATAATTTTAGCTCCAAAGTTACCTATGTTCTAAACATTATAACATGTCCTTGATTATTGTTGAAATTTACATCAGGCATAAAGAATAATAAATCTGAAGTTATAGAAAGAGTTTGTTGCATGATTTGGGGCTCTGGCAAGTTTTGTAGGAGATCAAAGAATTCTGATAAGCATTTACGACTTATGGGAGCTGTGGTTTTGGGAAGTTCCCAAAGAGCCTTGTGTGGGAGAATCATCAACTGGCTCAATCCCCAGGAATCATCAGGCTTCTGAGCTTGCAAAGCCACATCCTGCGGAGTTTAAAAGCTGCACCAGAGAAAGAGCTGACAAGATGCAGAGGAACATAAAGTTTTCTATACAGAAACCATTCCTACATTGAACTCTGTCTACAGAGAATCTTTTCAACTTTGCAGCTCAGTGCCTGGTGCTACTCCCACTGAAGTGAATGTGAGTCTTGCTGACTTCGATGGGAGAACTGTGCTCTTTTTGCTGACTGTGTCATAGAAGGCTATGCATGGCCCAAACTGAGTTTTTCATCATACTTCATTATTTTTTGTAAGCAATAAAAGGGCTCCATACTCAGTGAGTGCTAAATTTGAAACTTTCAGATAAAATTCAGCCATTTTTATGTCATTGGATCAGGAAAATTCACCTTCAAAATCATATTTGCGAAAAATAGGATAAAATTTTACCTTTCTGTAACTCGAAAGAGCTGAATAGATTTTGCTTAAACTTAACAAAAACAATTTGCCTCTGGGATGGTACAAAGTGGAGAAAAACTTAGCAGGAAAGGAGAACGTTTCAAAAACTTATTGAGAAAAAATGATGTTATAATGACATTCCTGCCATAAACTTAACAGCTGGTGCTACCTGGAGCCTGATATAATAATGCATCTTAGCTGACCCAAATCCAACAACAAATACTTGTGTTCTCTATTCCTGTATATTTTGTTGCTGGCTACAAATCAAATTGAACATGTTTTCTTCAAAGGATATTAGTAGGTAGACACCAATTATTCACCAAGTCAAAGGTGCAAAAGAAATACTGAAGTGTATTAGCTACAGTGTAATGACTTCATTACACAAACTGGAACATGAATGGCTTAGTATTTTAGAGACAAAGGGAGCATTCATAAATAGGAGAAAAGGAGACAGGATGAATTCTCCACTTTTATCGTTGGACAAAATTGATGACTCCTTTGCTAAATATCATAACAAAACCAAAGCTGGATGTAATTAAATTGTGTCCCCGCTTTATTTCATTGTGTATACTGTGTAAATCCTTGGAGCCATTTTGTTCATATCTATCAAAAAAAGAAAAGTACTCCTGAGTCCTAATTCATAATTTATAAGCATAGCCATGCCAATGTGTGTGGCTGCAGGCTACTGTGACTACCTTTGCAATAGCTGGTGAATGCTAAGTAGAAACAGCATCATATCTTTCAGAGCTGAATATTTTTTTCCTGTTTCTATTTTTATTTTTATTTATACATTAAATGTTTGTTTGTTTTTAATTTTAATTGTCAAGCTGCAAATCCTTTGCTCTCTGATATTGGCTGCCCACGAAGTTACTTAGTCTACTCCATGTGCTTATGAAGATGAAAAGACTCAAAATAACACCAAGATCTCTTCAGCACTCCATGCTGACAGAGCAGAGCAGAGGCAGCCTCTATTGATTGTCACCTTTCACAGCAGTAATAAGAATGTAAACTCAACCTTGTGCTGCTTTCCATCAAAGCAATGCAAGTCCAGCTTTCCTCTCACACAAGCACACATTCATCTCTTTGGTTGTTGATATGTCCTGATGAAGCTTTTAGACACTTATCAATATTTAACTACACTCCTATTGACTCAGCAATTACACAGTCATTGATTGAAGATTGATAATCAAGTTAACATTTTAATGTTCAATGATAAAGATAACTAACTAAATGTGAAATTATTTCAGTTTATTACTTTGTGTGTGTGTGTGTGTGTGTGGAAAAAGGAAACATTTCACAATGTAGTTTCGAGTCTGAGATTCATTTGTTGTCTTCCAGGACTAAGCAATATTTTATTATAACAGTGCTACCTTTTAAATAGACACATTCAAATGAGTCTCTTCAATACTTCTTGATAATAAAGCATTATGAAATGAGGTGTATTCACTAAAAATGAAAGGACCCAGTTTACCAAATGTATGAAGCAAAGTATCTGCTGAGGAGTAAGGCCATAGAGTTATTTAGTAGACTACAAGGTTGCATGAAAGAGTTAGCTTTGGTGAGTGATACTTTTGGTGAATCAGTAATATTGATTTCTTGCACAGAAAGGTCTGAGGTGCAGTCAGAGTTCTGACAAGTTTGAGCACTACCAGCTACCATGGATATAAATATTTAGCAAAGAAAATGTTCAAATAAATAAAACCATGAATGTGGAAAGATGGAATCTTCTTCCAGTATGACAGTGATTAACTCAGACCTATTGATTTTGCTAGCTGTTTGGTGTATGGGGTGGAATCCAGGCTGTGAAATCATGATCCATTCTGTATGAGACCAGTGGAATAGGAGGGCAAGAGGACATGCATCCAGCATGAGGGTTGAATTTTGCACTTTATAAGAGGAGTTAAGTCACAAAGGAAAATGTTACTCCTTACTAAAAAATTTGGGAGTAGAAAGAAAAGGATGATGGAAATTTTGAAATTGTCACCTCTCTCTGTTTCTTAGCCAGTCTTGTATCTTGTTAACTGAGATTACTGTAAGGAAACCTAATGTTTTTTTTTAATTTTATATAACTGAATTTTGGATTTACATAATATTCCAAACGTAATGTTAAGAGCCCAGTCCTTTAGCCCTTATTTACACTAGCAGTGCCAATTTCTCTTACTGATGTAAATGATCACAAATAGTCCCCCTAAAGGTAAAGTTTATTGGATGGGGCCCTAAATGAGAAAAGAAAAACACCCCACCAAAGATATGCATGTAAAGTCTCGTTAGGAAAGTCACTTAACAAGTGGCCTTGCTGTGTCCTGGTTCAAGCAAAGGGCACAGCACGGCACTTGATTGCAACAGAGCTAAATGTTTTATTAATAATAACCCAGAAGCAACACAGGTAGTCAGCACTGAGTCTGGGGGCAGTGAGGTGAGGAGAAGGTCCATGCTTTTTGAGGCTTTGGGATCTTTGAGTTTGCTGCTGAATAAAATTATTATAATCTTCAATAAATAGCTCCTCTCTGGGATATGAGGGAAGAAGCCTCTCACAATCAGACAATGTCAGCCCTATGGCCATTTCTATTGCAGGTGTCTCCTGTTATGTGGTTCTTTATGTACCATTTTCAGTGTTCCCATCTTCAGACATCAGTTCTGTAATTACCACAGGGCTGGTAGAAAATTTTCCATCAAAACTTTTTTGATGGAAAAATTAGGTTTCTGACAAAATGAATGTTTTCTTTTCCTCCAGAACTGAACCCCCCCCTTCCAAATCAGATATTTTTTGGCCCAGTATCTGCACTTGCTTGCTGTAGCTCCTCTGCATTTGGCCTGTAGCCCAGTTTCTCTGAATAGTATCCACTTAAGGTAATTAATATTTTTTTGTTTTTTCTGTTTCTCTTTTGTACCTTTTGGGGCTTTTCTTGTGCTCACTGCCTTTCTCAGTCTTAGCTGCTGCTAAGGCATTCCCATCAACTCCGGAACTTCAGCTCACCAAAAGGCGCAAGCTGGAGTCGACAGGGGAGTCTGCTGCCGCTGTGAGGATGGCAGTTAAGTCGGCCTAAGATGCGCTGACTTCAGTTACGTTATTCACGTAGCTGAAGTTGCGTATCTTAGGTCGACCCTTCCCCCTAGTGTAGACCAAGCCCCAGGGTCAGTCTGGCAGTTTAAACAACAGCTACCTCAAACTAAACCCCAAAAGAACCTCTTCTTGCAGAAAAAACATTTGGTGAAGGTTCCCCTTCCACCACCCATAATTTCTCACCTGGATCAAGAAGTCCTGAAGATGATCTAAGGTCTGGTTCACTGTTGACCTGCACCTTGTGTTTGTTAGTACACCAGTGTCAGCTGCTGAGAGACACTTCCATTCTGGTTTGATAGCATTTTCTACCTACTTTCCACTGATGTAAATGACTGCATGTGGTTCAGAATAATGATAAACCCTCATAGCATAAGGATAAACAGGTCAATTGATTAGTCTCTTTCATTGAAAGAACAATGGGGCAGATAGAGAAAAGGCAGGGCCTGTTGGAAAGATCTTTCACATGTAATAGGAGGGAGTTTGTTTTGCTGAGGGTTCCCCAGCTCTTGGTAAATTTGGATAAACATTTGAACTTTTGGATGCTTATCAACATTAAGCCTCCAAAGCTTCACTAATTGTTAGTCACATTTTGGCAATTTTTAAAAATTAGATGGCCAAGCCACAAAGAAGCACCAGCTATGCACGTCATCTGGAAAAGGTTCATTCCTAGCCTGCGAGACTGCTGATGGTGATATGAATAATATATTTTAAAATGACAAACCATGGCACGTGTCTACATTTCACTTTGGCACATTCATATTTTATTTAATCCTCTTATCCATAGGTAGAAAGAACTTAGGTATTAGATATTTCACTTTAATTAAATCTCAATAGGAGCAACAAACAAAGGAATTGCATTATGCATTTTTGGTGCCTGACTTGAAACAATGACGGCTCAGAGGTTCTGAGCACTCAACATTCAAGTTGAAGGTAGTGGAAACATCAGGTGCTTCACACTTTTCAAAAGCAGGCCTAAAGTGTCTCAGGTTGGGGACACAGAAATTGAGGCATCCAAAATCACTGGCTGCTTGTGAAAATGGTGGCCTTAATCCCTGAATTCCTGAATCCTGTCTCCTTCTGTTTTTTGGGTTTTTTTTTTAGCATCCTAATTCCCAGGCACAGCTAGATTACAAAGGAGCAGCAACATTTTTGTGAAAATTTTCACATCAAAGCTCTGCCGGTGACGGTGAAATTCTGACCTGATCTCCGCCTCCTCCCGTTTGCCAGTTACAGCTAAGACAGAGCTGTGCTGAGCTGCTACAAGTATAGATAACTTCAAGTCACCTCCAGAGGCATAATGCCTGCCTGATCCCCCCACAAAATGGTGCTCACTCTTCCACCCCACTCCCGTTTGTATAGATTGTGATACAATCTGGCCCTTGACCGACCTATCTATCATAAGACTTTATACTGTCACCCATCATCACACCATCTGTGTGCCATCCATGTAAACTCAAAAGCAAATTGAAGTCCATTGTGGAATCTGCATTTGCTCTGTGCTGGTTTCCCCCGGTAGTAAATGAGGGTAATAATACTTAACTCTCTCTCAGAGTTTTGTGAGAATTAGTTAGTTTGTTAGCATTTGTACAACACTCTTGAAAATGTAAAGCATTATAGCCCAGATCCTCAAAGTGATTTAGGCATTGATTTAAATGGAAATTAGGAGCCTAAATACCTTGAGGATCTGGGCCTATGTACTAGTCACTAATGATTGCTACAATCTTGCATATTGAAAAGATCAATATTTTTGATTCATGGCAGTATCCATGGTACTATTAAATTAATACATTAGTTTAACATAGATTTAACTCCTGCAACACAGTAATTTGTTCAAACTGGTCAGAGTGTACTTGGAACTAAGGCTAAGAGAACAACTTGGCCTTTTATACTACACTGTCATTATAACATGAACCTGCAAAACCACTGATATTCAGAAAGCCAAAGAGTGCATACTATCATAGTAGTATTTAAAAAAAACCTTTCCAACTGGCTCTTTTATGCTGTCTTCATCTCTTGCAGGCTCATATCAGAAAAAAATTTCAATGTAATTTATTATGTGTCAGTGTTCTCTAGCTCCAAATGTATCCCCCACTTTAATTCCTTGACTTCAGTATAACAGAGGATCCAGAAACAGCTGTTTTGCATGACAAATTACACTGTTACACCCAGTCTTATAATTAGGATGGAAGGTAGATATGTTACATCCACATTTAGGAAAAGAGCGACAAAAGATTAATTGCAGTCTATTAAAATTCTAAATTCATCATCAATTGAAATTTTCTTCATTTTATGCCAGAGTGGAAGAAGTCCAATGCATTTGTGAAATGAATCCAGTATGTGCTAATCAGCCATGCCGACCTCATTCAAACTTGAGGGCCCAAATGTATTATAAAGCATAATTACTTTAGAGCTAAAATCTTAAGCAAGGCTTTACGAGGGCCATGTCTATGAAATGCAAATTGAAATTGCCATGGTTCATGTATAAACAGGGAACCTAATCAAGTAAAACCCATATAAACAAGGACTTCTTAAATAGCCCCAAGAAACAAAACATAAAAATGATATTCGAGTCCACATTTTATAAAATATTTGAGCACTGCTGCTTCTGTTTTTTAAATGAATTTTAAGGCCTGCAATTCTGAAGGTTTTCTATGTGTTTTAAGTTATGCATTTTTAATTTATTTTATATTAACTGGCAGATGTCACAATAGAATGTCATTCACATTTTCAGCCTAATTATGCATGCCAACACACAGTATCCGGGTAGAATATTATGAGTTCTGGGTACCAGTTTTTCATTTTTTATTAGGGCAATTAATCTAATTGCATATTATTCTACTTGTAGCATAAGATTTTTAATATCGGGATGCCAGTCATTTGTGTTCAATAAGAGGGGAGGGAATATTGGTCTTTTTTCAGGATTGTGGTTTTAACTTCTGAGAACACCATTTCAGGGACATTTAAGACAGTAGATTATTTCTTTTTTGAAGATAATCATAAAAATATTGAAAAAGTAAGCTGGTGAAGACAAAGAGGGGTCAAAGCTGACAAAGGCAAATGATTCCTCACCATGAGAATCCCCATCTCTGATAAAAAGCTCAGTTGAAACCCAAGTTTTGTTCTGCGGTTTGGAAAACTCATATTTGCTTACTACATCCAATCAGGTTAAAGTGAAAGCAAACCTGCTCTGCCTGTCTAATCTATATGCATCTCATGGGGTGGGGGTGGGGGAGGAGGGAAAACCCTAGACACTAACACTTCATTACTTTTTTGTAATACCCATAGCGTAATTTATCCTGAAGTGATTAGTTTGATGATCAGCTAATTAGGAGAACACATAATTTGTATAGGCTATTTGTAAAGTATTGTATCTGAGAGATTTAATGTAAGTTGATTCATAAACACGTGCTCAAAAATAACACAAACAAAATATAAATGAGAAAGTGGCACAAAAATATTGGTTCATGACCATGGTAGTAACTGTATTTTGTAACAAATAGTCACTAGGCTGGGTATGGAAACAAACTGAAGTAACAGGAAATTTAAGTGGGATGTTGAAATCTTCAAAAACCACACTATGTTTCTGTGTAAATTGATATTTTCTTCAATAGTTTCCCCCTGTACATACATTCTTTGTTGTTTTCTCTAATGTTAGACTATTTCAATTTTTATATGCAGAAAGTTACAGAATGGGAAACTTGTTACAGAAACATGTACTCAGTGTGTGACTCTTGACCTAATAGAACCTTCTTAATATGCACTTTGAGAAATGTTGATAGACTACGAGCCCCCTCTCATGCATGGGGTACTGCTTGTGAGTCACCTAAGTGGCATACACGTCTGCATCTACTCGAAGAAAAAATGGTTACACACTGTAACTGTGGTTCTTCGAGATGTAATGAAGATGTATATTCCCCTACCCACCCTCCAACTCCTCTGCATCATAGTCGTCTATTATGAGCATACACTATGAAGGAACTGAGGGGGCTAAGTCCTGATGGCACCGCCTCATATACTAGAGTAAAATTGTCCCTTATTTACATTTATTTGTGTTTTCACCAGTCTATTTTTACCCATAACAAGTGATGGGGATTTTCTCTCTTCCCCAGACTAAGGCTATGTCTGCACTGCACTTTCATAGGTAAAACTTTTGTCAGTCAGAGGTGTGAAAAAACACACTCCTGACTGACAAAAGCCTTACTGACGAAAAGCGCCAAAGTGGACAGCGCTTTGTTGGCAGGAGACACTCTCCTGTCAACAAAGCTACTAACCCTTGTTGCAGAGGGTAGTTTTATTTTGTCAGCAGGAGAGCTCTCTCCTGGTGATGGCTGCACTGCGTATTCTACAATGGCACTGCTGTAGCGGCACAGCTGTGCCGCTGTAAGGTGTGTGTTGTGTCCATAGCCTAACAGACAATATTCTCAAGAAAAATATAATTATGCTCAGCCTATTTTTCCTTTTATTTCCTTTAATTGCTTCTTAATTATGAAAAATAATTGCTTCCCACTTCAGTACTAACACTCTTCTAATATTTGTAGACTGTTGTCATGTTCCCATTTAGTTTCTGGTTAGTTAAGCTATTGTAAATACATTTAGCCTTTTTAATCTTTCCTTGAAAGTCTATCACTCCAATTTCATTTTTTTTGTTCCTCTTTAAATTCCCTCTGGTCTGTCAATATCAAGCTGCCCAGAACTGAACATAATAGTTTCTGTGTAATTGTACAAGGGCTGTATAAATCATGGTGAAAACCAGTGAAAAATTTATATACTCTTTTTGTTTACTTTTAACCATATTTCATGATTTCCTTAGATATTGCAAAACATATTTTATTCTTTTTAAATTAGATACTTGAAGCCAAATTCCCCATTGCTCACACAAGTAGTCAGATTGGCTTCGAAGGTTCTTCATATGAGTAAATTAATCTCGTTATTGCTTTAGACTTCTTTAATTCTATGGGGGGGGAAGACATCATTTAATAACTTGTACTTGCTTTTTCTTCATTTTAAATTGGCAGCGTGAATGGCAAATAATGTTCTTTTTAGAATATAATTTTTACAAATATAGAGACAGGAATATTCCTGTTCTTTTGAAATCTTTCTCTAAGATAATGAAAAAAAGATGGAATGACTCAGAACTTGTCAGTTTTCGAGTGCTTCATTTTTCTCTCAAAGGGGAGTTGTTAAATTGCAGGGTCAAATACATGAACAGGAAACCTGCAACTTTCCAATTTGAGAGCTAAAAGTAGAAGACAAAAAATAAGAAATAAAGCCCTCAAACTGGGGAGAGGAATTGGAACAAAAATGTTATTAATTGGTTAGAGAATGTTTCTAACTATGAGGTAGGAAAAATCTCACTCCAGAACAGATGATTTATTTGTATACTTTCTATAGAGAGATGTGTATATATGTATGTATATTTGTGTGTGTATATATAACTACTATTATTTTGGGAATAGTTACACATTAATTGTGTTGTTAGTGTTGTGAATATGTTGCACGGTGCTGTGTGCTAGATATATGATAAGATACAAACATGCACGTGTATACTTATTGCATCCTGCCTAATGTGTAAGCTGTATGCTGTAGGTATTGTCTTTATTTGTCTGTTTAGTACCTAACATAATGAGACTCTGGGTAATAATAAATAAGAATAACGGCAAAATCCCCAAAAATGGAGGGAAAACAAGGATAGCCATGATAGGGACATATGATTACAAATACTAGTTACCGGTACATAACCATTATCACCATGTCAGAAATGGCAAAACCAAGAATGAGAGGATAAGTGATTTCTCAAGGCTGCACAGAGGGCCATCATAAAAACTGGGATTAGAGCTCAAAAGTTACTGGTTCCTAGCCATGTGCTTATTCCAGGAGATCATGCCTGTCTGTGTGTTGAACCGCAACAAAAAGTACAGCAAGAGAGATCATATATCTTCATTTGGAAGATAATATAATTACTTTCTACAGCTGCTTATAGGGCAAAGATGAGTGCTGATTGTAAACTGAGACCCAGTTTAGCAATACAAAATACAAAATTAAATTCCTCTGTGCAGGCCAAGCCAGAATTCAAAAGAGCAAGACTCTGCCAATCTCCCTTCATGTTTACAGAAATAATCAAGAAAGCAAAGATTAATCTTTCACTTTAGTTGTCTTTATCTCCACTTGTAGCATTGATCTTGATGGTTTATAGTCAATGTCTCACATGGTCTTTGCTCTTTTGTGTGCTCTCCCTTAATTTCCCTGGTTATCCATACTGGTAGTTTTCTCCTTTTGGGATACTTATTTCAAAATGACATGCTTTTACCTTGATCTCCCATTTATTTAAAGTTATACTGTCAACTTGAAAACCATATTTCCATCTGAAAATATTGTGCCTTCTCTTATTAAAAAAAGAGCTTAAAATTACAGTAGCTAAATGGGAGAGAGAATTTTATTTATTTCAGTTTGCTTTCTGTACAAAGATCTGTCAAACACATAATGAGCTTCACTCAAAGTGCACTCTTTCTTGAGTCCTGCAAAGAGGAGTTCAACAGTTACAGTACAGCTGAAAATGAAAGTGAATAAGCAGCAAGTAGCTGGTAGGTGTGGGCACAGAGAGAAAGGAGAGTGTCAAGGTAGGGCTACAGCTGAGCACGTTTGATAATCTCAAGCCAACCCCAAAGATCCTGATGAACATAAAGAGAGTGGCAGAAAATACCTGTATTGCAATATTTTTAAAAGGAGGTTTTTTTTCAAAATTAGGGAATATTATTTAAAGCAGGGGTGGGGAACCTTTTTTGTGCCAAGGGCCATTTGGACATTTATAATGTCCTTCGCGGGCCGCTCCCCCCCCCCCCCCCCGAGGAAGCCCAGGCTGGCAACGCAACGGGAGCTGAGACCCCAGCTGGCAAGGGGCCAGTGGGGGAAACCCCAAAGCAGTGGCAAGCGGAGTGCTTAGCCCTGCACTGCTTTGGGGTTTCCCCGCTGGCCCCTTGCCAACCGGGGTCCTGCCGCCTGCCCCAGTCAGCTCCCACTATCAGCCTGGGTGTAGGGGGTGATGTTGCTTTACCCCCGTCCAGCCTCCCATCTAACTGCTTTTCTTCCCCCACCCCTGCCTGGCCCGGCCCACCCCACTGAAGCTAACCTCCTCCTCCCTCCCAATCCAGCCTCCTGCCCCCCATGCCTTACCCACCCAACCCAGCCTCCCCCCACCAAGCCTCCTTACCTCCTGCACCCACACCTTGCCCACCCCGGCCTCCCCCCCCCATTGACCGTCGGCTCCCCGCGGCGCTGGCGGCCCCCCCCAGGTTCGAGCCGCCCCCGCCTGGCGGCCCACACGCATCCCTGGCCGGCAGCTCCCCCAGGCGCTTGCCGGCCCCAGCGCGGAGCCACACCTGCCTGCCGGCCGGAGCGCAGAGCCACCCCTGCACGTCCCTGGCCGGTGGCTCCCCGAGGCGCTTCCGGCCTCTTTGCCGAGCGCGGAGCCACCTCGGGCCGCCAGGCGGGGGCGGCTCCGTGTTCGGCGAAGGGGCCGGGAAGCGCCTGGGGGAGCCGCCCCCGTCTGGCGGTCCGTGTGCATCCCTGGCCGGCGGCTCCCCGAGGCACTTGCGGCCTCTTCGCCGAGCGCGGAGCCGCCCCGGGCCACTGGGAGGGGGGGCGGCGCCACGTTCAGCGAAGGAGCTGGGAAGCGCCTGGGCGAGCCGCCGGCCAGGGATGCGCGAGGGCCGGACAGAAGGCTTTGGCGGGCCGTATAAGGCCCGCGGGCTGGAGGTTCCCCACCCCTGATTTAAAGGTTGCTCTATAGCAGACACCTTTTTTTTTTTTACATGTTGATTGATTTCTTTTTCTCTTTGGAGTCTTTTGTGCTCAATTCAGAGTGTATTTAGTTCACTAATAAGTGTGAGATTTTCACATTTTGCCTCAATGCCCTTTCCTACTTTTGAGACCAACCAGAGTCTTAATTCAGAATCGAGTTGACCACTGATTGCTGCCTCTGTGGGATTCCCACTATTTTCAATAAGGGAACAAACTGAAGGGAAACCTAGCTTTTAATGCAAGCATAGGTCTTGGCTATAGTTTTTATGAGGCAGTGTGTTACTGTGATAACTTAGTAACAGCACACGATTCCCTCCCCGATTTAGGGTTGTCAGGTGTCTGGTTTTCAACCGGAACACCCAGTCAAAAAGTGACCCTGGTGGCTCCGGTCAGCACTGCTGACCAGGCCATTAAAAGTCCAGTTGACAGCATAGTGAAGCTGGCAGGCTCCCTACCTGGCTCCATTCAGCTACCAGGAAATGGTTGGCATGTCCCTCTGGCTCCTAGGCACTGCCCCTGCCCCAGGCTCCGACGCTGCAGCTCCCATTGCCAGGGGAGATGTAGGGGATGTTGCCTGGGATAGGGGCACAGAGCTCCCTGGTCACACCTCCACCTAAGAGTCAGAGGGACATGCCGGCCACTTCCCGGGAGCTGCCTGAGGTAAGCGCCACCCAGAACCTGCACCCTTTACCCCTCCTACACCCCAACCCTGCCCTGAGCCCCCTCCTGCACCCCAACCCTCTACCTCAGCCTGGTGAAAATGAGCAAGTGAGTAAGGGTGAGGGAGAGTGAGTGATGGGGGGTGGAGTGAGCAGGGGTGGGGCCTCAAAGAAGGGATGGGGCAGGATGGGTCCTTTGGGAAAGGGGTGGGACAAGGGTGTTTTGTGTGATTTGGGACCTGGAAGGGACTGAGGTCGTTGGTGCACAAAGGCCCCTTTCATAGCTTCACCTTCTGAAACCTGCAGAGCCCTGAGGGAATGAACAGAACATGCCAACGGTCTCTGTACTAGAAGGTTCCTTTGGTCCAAGCTGCACCTCTGGTACATTCCCCAGGAGTCATTCCCTGAGAGGTCATTTTGAAGAACTCCAGTTACAGGTGACTAACCTACATACTATATACCTCATGTACCTACTCAGGATATATTTTCAGGGTCAAAGGAATGCATTTCATGTAAGTTTATGTATTTAATTACCAAGCATGGTGCTTCCTAGAGGGAGCAGTCCGACTGAAGTCAAGAGAACTGCTCCCTTTGTGTGACAGCCATGTTCAGTAGTAAACATTTAAGAGACTGAGCACTTATTAAATTAAACCTTCCACTGAATGTGGTGAAAGTTTTGCCTTTGCAGGACAAAGAAGACTTGGGTGAGCATGAGCCCCAGGAAACTGAAAGAGATATTAGATCTTCATATGGAAAAACTTAGATTAGTGCAGCAAATTATTATACTAGAACTGTATTTCTATTTCACAAATATTTGAGACCCCCCTCTTTGATTAAAATACAATGTAATATGAAAGGAAATACATTATTTAGCTATTGGGAAAAACACATCAGGAACTTTAAACCTAGAAAAGGGAAATTGTGGCTAAAGACCTAATTTAAGAAAATGTTAGAATTAAGAAATGTGTCTCTCCCATATTTTAAAAGTTATCAACCTTGTCTCCGAAGATTTTTTTTTTAAAGTGAGTTTTAGTCCTGAGGAGTTTTCACACAGAATACTTAGCTGCCACCCTCAGTAATTCTACCCTGGGACTAGATGGCAATTTGCAGCTAACTGAAAACAAAAAAATCCAATAGGATATGGAAGGTAGCCATGGCCCTGCCTCCCCTCTCCATATCCTTTGAGGTGTTTTGTGACCACCCTCCACAGGTGCTTTCAAGGAGTAGTCCTTGTGCTACTGTGAGTACAGGGACTATTAGCGTACGTCCCTTGCCTGGGGTGTGCAAGGAAAAGGGCAGGCACCTTGCACTCTCCTGCTCACTTCACATACACTTGTGCACGGCTATAAGGTAATATCAGATGTGAATGGGTGTGGCCCCATGGTACAACTGTAAACTTAGGGCTGAATCCTCAGCTGTGCTGGGTTCTGGCTTGGTTTAACTGAAAGAAGGCAGTCAAAAGTGGGACAAAATAACCCACTTCCTCTGATCTAAACCAGCTTCTGGAATAAATTAGAGCAGTCTAATGGCTTCTCTAACCTCTTCCACATTGTAATAGCCCTTCAGGGGCACTTATACTAGTGCTTGGAGTACTTTTACTTCAGTCCTGCCACTGGAATATCCCAGCACACTCCCTTCATCAGTAGGGAATAGTGTAGAGTTGGCTATAGCAATGTTGAGCCAGTTGGGTGAATCCCAAGCTGCCTGTTACTTAGGCTAAAGATTCTTGTGCCATTCCAAAGTAGGGCTAGGGATCTGACCTGTAGTGTGTGATGATTGAGGAAGGTGGACACTGAAGGAGAGAATGAGAAGGAAAGTGATGTTGAGGGAGGAGAGCAGAGAATGTAGAAGAGAAAGGAGAATTGAAGAAGGGGGAAAGAGAATGTGGTAGTGGAGGAGGGGACTTGGAAGGAGGTAAGGAAAAAGTGTGAAGGGATAAGACTGGAAAGTAAATACTGCACACTAAAGCCCTAAATATTTATTTTTAAATCACTTGTATAGGAGGTGGTTTGGGGACTGACTTTTAGGAGCCTTTTCTCTGCTCAATATGTGTATGTATCTCCCATAGAGTCAGTGGGATTTATGTGAAGGGAAAATGAGCTCCATAATGTTTGGTGTATGCAGGGTCATGCAAAAGTGTTCAGATTGGCAAGATAATTAATTAAAGAAAAATCTATGCTAAGGGAGACATTTTTTTTGGTAGTGCACTTACATAAGGACTGCTCTTTGCCACAAAAATATCAAATATTTCATTTCAGTACAATGCCCTCTGATCAAAAGCATGCTGACTCAGTGTGGTACTGCCATGGAAAAGTAATTTTAGTGCAATTCTTCAGGTATTCACTGTTGAGCTCAACATGATGTCATTGCAATGGGGAAAATATTTCAGTGCCAGTGTAAGAATTATTTTCTTACTGCATTTTAATGTCACCCTAACAAAGTGAAAATCTAGAAAGATGACACTCAGATTAGCCAAACAAAAATGAAACAACCCCATTTAGACAATAACCATTTAGACAATAACATGAAAGTAAGGTGACATCTGTATTGCTCTATGTGGCGAAAACGTGGAGGACCAACAGGAAGAGAGAAGATAGAAAGTCGACTCCGGGGTTTCGAAGGAAGGTGTCTTAGGCGCATCCTTAACATACATTGGCCGCAATCTGTCACCAATAGAGAAGTGAGCCGACTAATAGGCATTAACAACGTAGTGGATGAGGTGAAACAACGAAGATGGAGATGGTTGGGGCACGTGTTGAGAATGGATACTACCAGACATCCTCACACCACAGGGAAAAAGAAGGAGGGGCAGACCGCTGGGAACGTGGCAAAGAACTATCGACGGTGAAATGAAAAATATGGGAAAGACCTGGGATGAAATCTACTGGCTAGCCCAAGATCGAGTTGAATGGAGAAGAATGGTTGACGCCTTATGCTCCACAAGGAGCGAAGAGGATTAACTAACTAACTAAAGGTGACATCAGACTAACTGTACAAAGGAATTATTACAATTTTAAGTTGATGCCAACTGATGTCTATGTATGTTAAAATTACATTTAAAGATACTGTAAAGTAAAAGGTACCTCCCCATTTGGTCCTTGCATATTCATTCATGGAATTAAAGGTGCTGACTATAAATAGATGATCTGTAGGTACTGTGCTAAAGAGTGTTTTTTTTGTTTTTTTAATGTTCATTCTCTGGTGAGGTATTGAAATGAGTTTCACTACAGTAGAATTCTTAACACCAATGCTGGCATATTAAAAAAATACTTCAGCAGGGAAAACATCATGTCGACTACCTAGAAAATATGCTGTAAACAAAGTGATTTTGTTAAACACCTTGATCTATTTTGTTTACTTAATAAATTCTGTCAGCTCCATGAAAGCCTTACACCAATAAAAAAAAAGTAGTAGTTTGTCAAAGACCAACACTTTTGATGGAAAAAATAATAATTTGGCAAACTCTTTAATTCCCTTGGTTGACATCTTGAATTTTGGTAGGATGCTAAAACTAATCTGCGACAAGAATTAATGTTGTCATCTTTGCGAAAGCATTTTCAAGGCAAAATAATCAGTATAATACTGAAATGCAATGTGTTTTGTTAATGACATTTTTCTTATTAATTGACATTCTTGGCAAACTCTGAATATGACATTATAGAGATGCGCTAGCTCTTCTATAATTAAATTTGGCAGAAATTATTTTTTATAATTTTGATAATTTAAATGCTTATTTTTAAGCGTTTTTCTATTTCTAATTAAATGTTCACAATAGTGCAAAATTATGGATTTTATTTTGATTTTTATCAGTTTAAATTTTCACCATTTTGGGAAACTATTGCAGTGGGAGTATCAGACAACAACTGTTTAATAACAGTAGTAGATGTTAATTTCAGAAAGTTAAAGCTTTATATTATTAGATATTAGGGAAATTTTTCTGATTAAAAGAGTAGTTAAGCTCTGGAATAGGCTTCCAAGAGATGATGTGGAAACACTGGAGGTTTTTAAAAACAGGTTGGACACACATCTGTCAGGAATGGTCTATGTTCACTTGCTCCTGCCACAGCACAGAGGGCTGGATTGGGTGATTTCTTGAGTTCCCTTCCAGCCCTACATTCCTATGATTCTATAGCTGTTAAAACACAAATTGTCAGTCTTACTTGTCAAAATATACAAAAGAAATACCCTTAACTCAAATTCGATAGAAGTTCTTAAGCGGCATTTTTCTTACTTCGCCTATCCGTCCATTTCTATTACTATCAATGGAAATATATTTTGTCGGTT
Source organism: Sternotherus odoratus (assembly GCA_032164245.1). Classification (NCBI taxonomy): domain Eukaryota; kingdom Metazoa; phylum Chordata; order Testudines; family Kinosternidae; genus Sternotherus; species Sternotherus odoratus. The sequence continues at coordinate 58,887,803 of JAVMKO010000008.1, forward strand.
TGTGTGAATGGTGAAACTGACATTTACTATCTTTTACCAATAAAAATCTAATCCTTCCAAGCCTGTCTAGAGTTAAGCTTCTGAAGCACTTTCTGGTTGAAGGATTTGCTCTTCTAAGTGCTCTAAAATCCACATGCTTACTCAAACTGTCTTGAGAATTGCTATGCCGCATGGTGGTGCTGGGTATTGCTAGTGACCCAGTTTTGGGGTTGTTTGAGCAAATGGGTTTCTGAGAGACAGTCTCCCCTAACCCAAAGAAACCCCAAGCATTTTACAAAATCAACAGGGGTGGCAGAGTTGAGGGGATTAAAGATGGGGGTGCTGTCAGTGCCACACTCTCCACTCCCATGAGTGTGCCAGGATCTAAAGGAGCCCTGTTTCTGATAGGGGGCCTGAGCCCCTCTCCCTGTGCTATCTATGTATTCTGGGTTCTGGAGGACTCTACACCTCTGAGGAGATCTGAGTCCCTTTCCCTGCTCCCCCCTAGGATCTGGAGGTCCATGGCCTTTGATAGTCTAAGCCCCTTTCCCTGCCTTCCTACCCCACATGAGCTCTTTGTGGGGAGCTGAGAACAGGCATGCTTGGAGCATGCACCAAGTGCACAGTGCTGAGAGTGGGATGAGGAGCTGAGATCAGACATGCCTGGTGCAAACCAAAGGCTCACAGGCATTGATTGTGAGGGATGAAAACATCCACTGGCACGAATGGAGCAGTTCACGGGTCTCGGAGCTGTTGTCTTGGGCTGGTTTCATCCAGGGGTGAAAGTAAGCTGGTATGGGCCATACTCACCTGATGTTAAAGCGCTGCCGCAGCAGTACTTTAATGTTACTGCGCCTTTTGTGCCCCCCATGGGCGGCTCTGCCAGGTACCTACCAGCAGGGCAGTGGACGGCGAAAGCACTGCCACAGCAAAGGGCCCTGCTTACAGTGCTTTAACGTTGTTGCCCCTTTTGCACACACCCCCCCCACTGGTGGCCCTGCCCGTTCCCTACTGGCAAGGCCACCAGTGGGGGGCAGGGGAGGAAAGCAGCACTGCCCCGGGGCTAGGATTTAAAAGGAAGGATAGCAGCAGTGGCCAGAGCCCCGGACCCTTCAAATTGCTGCTTGAGCCCCAGGCAGTGTGGCCCAGGCAGTGCAGGTGGGCTGGCTGGGAGACGCTGACCCCCAGCCCTGTCCCTTCAGCCCGAGGCCCCACCCCTTTCAGGGGCCAGAGCCGGCCCCCGTACCAGTGAGTGCTTAATGTTACTTTCATCCCTGTATTCAAGGGTGGTCTCATTCAGCTGAGAACATCGAGTTTTAAAAACCAGATTTTCTTATTGTTACTAGGTTACAGACCTATATATTCCACCATACGATGAAATAACTAGAGCAGATAGTGGAAAAGATATTTCCTCCCTTAAGTGACAAGATATGCACACAATTGTCATAATAAAACTCACAATTTCAATGACTTATTGGACATTCATCTGCTTCTGGATGTCTAGACAGAAGCCAAAAGCGCTTTTTTCATATTCAGTTGGTCATATTCAGTCAGCTCTTGTGACCTTTTCTTTCTGAGAGCTCTACAATAGCTCTCCATGCCGTTGTTATCCCCAGATTGGATTACATGGGGCTTCTCTTGAAATTCATTTGGAAACTTCAGCTAGTGCAAAATATAGCTGCCTGCTCACTCAGTAATGTTTCATGCATGCAGCATATTACACTAATGCTATATAGATTGTGCACACTATTTTCCAGCATCTTTCCAGGTGAAATCCAAGGTTTTAATTTTGATCTGTAGTTTAGATCTTGTGTGTCAGGAGACATTCTTCATGCTCCATCCTTGCAGTTAAGATCATCTGGGTCAGTTTTCAGATTTGTTTGGAAGCTGGAAGCAGGTCATTTGCCTCCACCATTTGATCCCTGAGGTTGAGGACCTGGGGTCTCATAGATTTCCTAAGGAGGTGGGTCTGTGCAGAGATTTGTAAGTGGGGCAGGGAATAATCTGAAAAAACAGTGAGGCCTCGTGGAAACAGCTATAGGGAGAGCAAGCCCACCCTACCACAGGTGGCTCCTGACTGTTGAAACCTGGTACAGCATTACAGTAAAACCTCCATTTAACAGACTAATTCGGGCGAGGGGGTGTCCGTTAAATCAAAAAGTCCGTTATTTAATTTTAAAAAAAACGAGCTGTCGGAGCAGCAGCCCGACCGGCACAGGGTCGGGGCAGCAGCTCCGCAGCCTGTCCGTTGCTGGGACCCGGGCGGCAGCCGGGAGCCATCAGCCAGCCCGCCCGCTGATGGGACTCGGGCAGGACCCAGCAGCCAGCCGGCCCGCCTGCAGGTGGGACCCGGGCGGGAGCCAGCAGCCAGCCCGCCCGCTTGCGGGACTCGGGCGGGAGCCAGCAGCCCGCCCACTGCCGGGACCTGGCAGCCAGCCAGCCTGCCCACTGCCGGGACCCGGGCGGGAGCCAGCAGCCAGCCCGCCTGCAGGCGGGACCCGGGCGGGAGCCGGGAGTCAGCAGCCGGCCCGCGAGAAATGGATTTCGGATGCATCAGACTTGCTCAGAAATTTTGTCCGTTGCATCCAAAGTCCGTTAAATCGACGTCCGTTAAATCGAGGGTTTGCTGTATTTAGGTTTAACTTCCCCACTCTTCTGTCATGATGATGTGGCCAAATTTCAGCAAGTAGCATTGCAGCCTAGCACAGTTTACCTGTCCGGTGCTATAGGTCTATAGGGCCCAGGGGCTGCTAAGTAGGAGCCCTATCCTCTGCACCACCAAGCTGTAAGGACTGATGAGGGGACTCCTGCTAATACCCCACCACCAGAAGCTACATCTGCTGACTCAGCAGAGTCAGATGAATAACAGGAGCCTGCTGATTGGACATAACTGGGTATAAAGCTCCTTGTTCCTATCTCATCTCTTGTCTGAGCAACAAATTTCTGGGTCTGTTACTGCCTAGACCAAGTCCCTGTGTCCTGGCTTGGTTCCTGCTTCCTTGCCCTGACCCCAGCTGCTGACTCTGGCTTTGACCCTTGGTGTGACCAAGACCCTGAGTTTGTTCTTGGCTCCAACCACTAAGACAGCCCACATTACAGGCTCTGACATTTTCTTTGGGGATCTCTCAAATGTGGGGGCCAGGGCAAACTGCCATTCCCCTTGCTGGGTGGCCCTATAAGGAGGTATTTGAAGGTGGGTCTGAAGGGTTTTTGAAGAGTGTCTGGGGTAATGGCATTTCTTTCTTGCAAACTGGCCTTCATTTGAATTGGGGTTAAATTCACACCAGGAGAAAAGACAGCACAAGTTTCTCATTTCTGTGCCACATAAGTGCTACCCTAGAACCTCTTGTGTGGGCTCTTTGCACCGGGGCAAATTTCAATTAGATAAATGTATGGACATTATCCCCTCTAATGAGGGTGTGCACATAAGGAATAACTCCTCTAAAGTCAATGGAATTGCACAATTGTAAAGAGGGGAATCTGGATCCCTGGGTCTTTTGTAGTTTTTGCACATACAACAGGAGAGGATAGACACATTTTTATAAACTTGAACATAAATACAAATACAAGCACATTTGCAGTAGCTGCCATTTAATATGTTCACATCTTCTGTAAATTATGATAATCCAAAGTAGGGAGAAATAATATGGTAAGTTTTAGTAAGTGTGTTTGGTATATTTACATATACTATATATACCCATATAAAGTGAGGATTTTTTCTCTTTCGTTTAACATGGAAATTAATTTTGACTATTGGTATACATGAATTTTCCTCATGATCATAGCTCAGGTTAAATTCTATACTCAGCATCTTTGCCAATGTTGTGACAGGAATATTTCCTTGTAAATCTGATTATCATAATAAAAATCTATTGCTTTATGCTGGGGGGAAAATGGGGGAAGGAAAATCCATTATACCTGCAAACCTGCTTTAGTGTTTGGCATCTTTATGATACATAGGCACTGTTCATTCTCTCTTATGAGAACTGAATCAGATGACCTAGAAGTGCAAAACAAATGTTTTAGCTTGAGAAGTGGAGAGATGGAGAAGATGCTGCAACACTCATTAGTGAAACAACTCAGGAACTGAACTACACAAATTTTCAAGGCCATATCTCATCTTTGTAATTTACAGAAGCAACTTATATTTGTGGCCCTCAAAGCTTGTATACAACCAACTCCTATTTAATGAAAACAACTAAATCTCCTGTATTCACAAGATGAGAAGCATATTATAAAGATAAAATCTGGTAAAATACTGAATAGCTTCTGCTAGGTAGGTGCTAGTGCCTTCAACTCCCACTGATGTTGAGGCTGCTCAGCACATCACAGAATGGTGCTCAGTACTTTACAGGATAAGATCAATTTGCAGTGACCTTGCTGCTATGATATATTGAAAAGCCAGTTGTCTGACCCTGACATCTCAAAAGGACAAAATCCTAGCTGAAAAAAATCTTCCCTCTAGAAAAGTTGCCATTATCCATGCTGCTTACTCATTGACTTTTAGAGGGCATTGGCTCATGTGTTCTTGCAGGACCCGTGTTAAAACACCAGACGCTGGCCTATCCTAGCACTCCTACTCTCAGGATATAATATTCCTACCATCAGTGGAGGCATCACAGTGGGAGATTTTCAGCAATTTTGTTGTTGGGATTGGCATGAAAGGCACAAGATAATTTCCATTTTTCTTCCTGTTTGTTCATGAATAACTACTACATAAGATGTAAATAATTATATATTAATAACAAATAGGCTAAGTGCTATTCCTGCACTTAATAACATGTTTATAAAGGATGCTTTGCCTGTGTGACTGTGGAAATAATAAGTCATCTCACTGATTAGCCAGTTCCATAAACTATTTATGCCCAATTTTTGGTACACTATAATGTCCAAAGAGCAAGTGAGAGGATGGGATGACATGAGTGAGTATAGCAAGAGAACTCTTATGAAATATACAAGAGGTGACATTAAGAGCGCAATCCAATGGCTGTGGTGATGGCTTTAATTAAATGTGTTAAAGCTGGTGGAAGAATCCCAAATGGAAGGTTATGTACAGTAGTCTTCATGTATATGTATGTAAAGAGTGAGATGAATAAGTAAAGAATAATTTCTTTATATGAAATTGAGAAGTTATAAAATATTGTAGTATATTTGAAGTGACACTTTTAATGATATCTTGCATAGATGGATAGCTCTGCCTTGATGTCACTGGACAATTTGGATGCGATCACTGGCTATTTAGCAATTTATTACTACATTAGAATCCCTGATTGTATTTTAATGCAGACTATTATGAGATTTTCAAAAATTCTAGAGGAATGGCTACTCAGTTTCCCAGTGGAGAATATTTGTACTAAAAGTATTATTTTATAGACAAAAATAAAATTGATAAGTGCTAAAACTCCTAGATAAAGAATAAAGATGTGAATTGAATTACAACACAATGAGGTTTCGTTAAAATGTAGTGGACCATACTCCCTTGTGTCTGAATTTATTCTAATCCTATCGATGGTGAGTTCATTATTTGAAATCCATCAGGACACTGTCGTTCAGATAACTACTTTATCATATGCAGAATAACAAAAAGAAAACTGTATTAGAGAATTTAACAGTGCTGGTGATAGAATAGGGTAGCTAGGTCCTTCATTCTCAAAAGCTTCCAAGATAGCCATAATCCTTTAATCTTCCATGTGAGTCTCAAGGCTCTCTCTTTTAATGCCGTGCTACATTTTCTCCTACCTTTTTCCTCCTTTTCTGAATCGCTTTGCTAAATCTATTCCGTGTTTATTAGGTGGTAGAGATGTCCCTTCAACCTTACTACTGACAGCCAAGGCTTTGGTAAAGTAGTATTTTTATATACAAAGAAGTGGATTTCCCAGGGTATGCAAGGGTTCATTACTAATAGTGAGAAAAAGATTCTGAACCCTATTTTGGTTGAATGACAAGACATATCAGTACAAGAAAACACAGGATGTTACAGAAAAGGAGCCATGGTGGTGGAATGGAAATATATGTTGCCTGAATACATGCCTTTTATCTCTAGGCGCTGTTTTTTATTTAAGCACTTGAAAAAATATTGTAATGTAATAACATTCAATTGAATTCATTAGCCCCTGGCAAATGATGCTTTTTTAAAATTTATATTTTATCCTTTGTCCTCATCTCCCACCACAGAGTGGCAGATAGCAATGTCTTTTGGGAAAATGATGAAGCAACCCTGCATTTGTTGCTGTATTTGAGCAAGTAGAAATTGATGAATCTTTATCATGTTTCAGAAACTATGCAATTTCTAGCCCTGTGCCAATGAGTTTGAGGGCTATGGCATCATAAACTATCCCAATAATGACAGTGTGTAGGCAATAAAAGGGCAAGTCTTATGTCACCTTGGCAACATCAAAATTGGGAATCTAACTTAAGCTAGGAATAACAATAATATCATAATCTGTATTTCAGGCTTGATTCTGCATGGCATTGTGCTAGTATTTTCACCTGTGCAGGATGAGTGTAAAAACACTATCCCAATCAGAATGCTATATCTCAGAAACATTAGCAAGGATCTTTGAGAATTTACTGAAGGCAGGAGAGGTCCCAGAGGGCTGGAGAAGGGCAAATATAGTGCTTGTCTTTAACAAAGGGAAAAGGGGGACCTGGAGAATTATAGACCAGTCAGCCTAACTTCAGTTCCTGGAAAGACACAGGAACAAATTATCAATCAATTTGTAAACACCTGGAGGATAATGATGTGTTCAGTAATAGACAATGTGGATATGTCAAGAACAACTCTTCCCAGACTAATGTCATTTCCTTCTTTTCAGGTTTACTAGTTTAGTGGATGGGGTGAAGCAAAAGACATGATATATCTTAATTTTAGTAACACTGTTGACAGTTTCAGAAGCAAACTAGAGAATATGGTCTAAATAAAATTACTGTAAGGTGGGTGCACAGCTGGTTGAAAACCCATACTCAGAGTTATTATTAATGGTTCACTCTCAAAATGGGAGGACTTATGTAGTGGGATTTCCAGTGGTTCCTGCATCCAGTCACTCTGGAAATGCTACAAGAGGCTTTTTGCACTATTTCATTCCTTCCAGTTCTGTTTCCGGACAGAGTCTGGAAGGGAAGAGACACATGAAACTGGGGGAACTGAAAAGAGTTAACTATTTTTTTTTTTAATCTACAAAAATGTGGTGGTGGTATTTTTTTACTGGAACAGTGCCCAAGATCCAAACCCTGGATTCAAGACAGGCGTACTAGCATGTACCTATCTTTATAATGTACCCAATCCAAACAGGTGGATAACGTTCATATTTCATAAATAAGATGAGGAAGACTTTGTAGCACCTTAAAGACTAACCATTTTATTTCAGCATAAGCTTTCGTGGGCTATAGCTTATGCTGAAATAAACTGGTTAGTCCCTAAGGTGCTACAAAGTCTTCCTCGTTTTATTTACGGAAACAGACTAACACAGCTGCTAATCTTAAACCTGTTCCTATTTCAAATCCCCTACTTTCGACATATTCAGAGGTTTTAGTTTTGACCATTTTTAAGATACAGGACCAGGTCCCTGGGTCTAGGTAAATTGTACTCTGTGCAGGTAGGGGAGGAGGAGAAAAGTGACAGTGAGTGACAGATAACCTGATCTGGGGTAGTCTAGTTCCTTCCCTCCGCGCACACACACAGACACAGACACACACACACTCATAATTTGGAGCAGCCTAAATAGTCAGATGTCAGGAATTGTCTCCTAGAGACAGCTATGCTGACTAGGAATTGCTGGAGCACAATGCAGTTCAGAGACCTCTTCCAACACACCCACTCCGTGGTTTCTCTGAAGGGAAGGGCAAATGGCATAAAGGCACCTGAGGGTCATAGGTAGGAACCAGAATTTGTCCTAGAAAGTCTAGATCTGGACCCAGACTGTGGACCATTTACTAGTTTTAGACAAAAATAATAACGGTACTGGCACCATGAGATTCAGAATGTTAATTAGAGGAATACCCATCTGGTAGCTGGCTAAAGGCATACAACTCATCTATTAATGCTTCTTTAGTCCAGTCTCTCTGGGGAACTGTCACTTGGACTTAGTTGTGAAAGCTTTCAAACTCAGGAGTCAAAGTCTTCTGAACAGTAAATATTTATTTATACACTGAAGTACTGAGATTTTTTTTTAAAAAGTTTCTTTACTTGGGGTCAAATTCTTGCAGTTGGTGCACATAGGTACCCTTCCCGCTCTCGCTGTCCCTTCACCTTCCTCATCCCAGTTTACCTTGTCCTGAAAATCTGAGTCCAACAGCTCAAGTGAGGGCAAATCTGTCTATGCCTATTCTAGCTCCATCAAGAAAATATGTCAAGGTGACTTTGCAGGCCTGCTGTGATGGAAGCATTTGGGTCAGGTCTAGGAACCAAGGGTCATAGTCTAAATATTTATGTAATATGCCCCTTGATTTATCATCGCCCCTTTGAACAGAATCTATAGCATACTTATCCTCATGGCTGCTTAGAGCCAGAATACAGGCTCTTTTCTATCATCTGGGGTTGTGTTTGTGCCCTCTGGGATTGTGCTTATGCAACTTTTTTCTCAGTGGCCAGAATGGGGTCCTTGAGATGAGGGAATACTAGAAAACAGTCAAGAGATGAAGCTTTAATGATTCCAAAAATAAAAATGACTTGAAAACAGGGTTGGGCAAATTAAGAAATGTTCAACTCTTTAAGGAATTCTAATTTCCAAATTATACTAATTAAACTTAAATCTACATTTGACATTAGGCAATTATAAAACATCATTAATAGGATTTTGGTTGTCTTGTTTGTTTTTCAAATAAATCATTCCTCCAACCCTGCTCAAAATTATCCTTTTTGGCTTTCAAAAGCAGCAAGTTCTGCAATGAGATAATTTCTATAATTTTCCTTTTGAACATTATTTTAATGCTTTCCAGTCATTAAGGGAGACAAATCATCAAATATCCTTGTGATATCCTTGCTTGTTATAATGCTAATTAACTGTCTGGTGAAAACAACAGACAAGCAATGCTGGGCAAATTCCACTTAGCCCCAAACTATTTGTCTTATCTTAAAACTGGCTCCAGAATCCAAGGCTTTAAAGTGCCACAGCAATAAAACTTGTCAGTAGAAAGCTAAAATTAGATCATAAAATATCTTAGCACCATGCAATGTAGAGGAAAATGATAGTGGGAATATGTAATATAACCGACTGTGAGTTGTACAGATTAAGACTGTTAGCTTAACTAAAAAGCTTCAAAAGCTAGAAGGGTTTCACCATAGATTGATTACAAGATGGCCACAAAGTACATCAAACATTCATGACTGAATTAATATCTACATAAGAGTAAGCTTTTAACAAAGTCATTTTATTTGAAGATTTTTATACAACTTTTTTATTTGCAGATATTTGAAAAATTGACATTTGTATGTGGAATTTGGAAGTTATATCCTCAAGAGTTGTCATTTTCTGATGTCTCTGAAAGTCCCAATACCAATTCATGAGTGTTGCAAGTCTGAGATTTTCTTATTCCTAGATTTGACCCTCCCGTTTTCTACAATAATGGTTATTCTGAAACTAAAAATCTTACCTATTAATACAGCCAGTCATGTCTAGAAAGGTTAGTAGACATCTTTATGAAAGTTGAAATATTATGACTAATGGAAAAGACTAATTGGAAGGAAGGATGATCTTGAGGTTAAAGCACTCAGTTTAATTCCTGTGTGACCATGAAAGATCACTTAATCTCTCCGTTCCTCAATTGCTCATCTGTAAAATGGGGATGATGATAACCCTTCCTTTCCTCACATGGATGCTGTCAGGATACATCTAGGAACAGTTAAGCTTCTAATGGGAAAAAAAATGAGAGATTTTACATGGAAAGAAACAAATATTCACCCCTCAAGTTGCCACGTAGAATTTTGTAAGGCTGCGTGATGCAGTATATAAACCTCATACTGGGTTGGAAAGGGTTATGGCCCAGTACTGGACCCAGGAAGCTCTACCCATCCAGCCCTGCAGAACAAGCTCCAGCTAGAGACAGGTTTGAAAAGAGAGCAACCCAACTCAGAAAAGGGATGCTAAGGAGGAGAACAGACCTATCCCAAAGGGTCCTGACCAAGGGGCTGGAGAAGCCTCCCTGAGGGAACAGGAGTATATGCTAAGCCCGGTTGGGGTTGATTGTTTGGTTTGTTTTTCTTTTATCTTCTCTGGGATCAGCAGCTGAGAAAAAGAGCAGTGGTAGTCAGAGGACCAAGGAAGGTAACTCAGAGGGCCAAAATCTGCTGACCCTCTTAGGGCCCTGGATTAGAGTCCAATTAAGTGGGTGGGCCTGGCCTCCCTTACTACCACACCCACTATTGGGTTGGTGCTAATCACTAGGCCACCCAGTCCACCAGGGACCCTATTATAGGCTGACATAATAAATGTCTAAATAGCCCATGTTTTTAAAAATAATGAAAAGAAGGTAAAACACAGGCTCTTTGGTTAATTTAATCTGTGAGGTCATTAGTTTAATTAAGATAGGCTAAAAACTGTAGGAAATGAATAGATTATGCTTCATCTATCACTGTTTATTTCCTCAGACTGGCCTGTTTGTGCTGAATTGGAAAAGAACCTCAGTCTTTCTATGCTTGCAAGTTACCTTTACAGCACTAATATTTTTTTTTATTTGTCCATTGTTTATTTCACCATGGCAAGTATGAAAGATTTTAGATGAAGGTGGGAAAAGACCAAGACTTTATGGGTCTGGTTTGTTGGGTTTTTTAAAGATGTTCATGTACAAAGCTAGAAATAGGGTAAGAACATATCCTGTTATAGAATGATTCTTTTTTATGTGTGCATTTGTTAAGAGAGTTTGAGTGATGACCAAAAGTTAAGTAGTTTTAATACAATTTGTTTTTAATACTTCAGGTCAGCTAGCTAGAAAAGTGGCTCTCTTACTGTAGCTATGCTGACATAACCCCATAATATAGACAAAACCTACGGTGCCAGAAGGGTCGTTTTGTTTTTTTAAGGATAACCTAGCTGCCATTTGTCCTCCGGAAATCAATATGAATTTTCTCTGAGTAAGGAGGATGACAGGATTTGGACTATGTTTCCATGGTCGAGTACTCTCTAGCAGACGGGTGACTACCACTCCAATGGATATATGACTTGCAAACAGCAAGAGTGACCTCCACCTAAGTATGGAGACCATACAAGCCTCAAGAAAGTTACCTTCAGGGGAAGGACTTCCATGGAAGAAATCTCCACAGAAGTCCAAACAGATCAAAGATTAGTTGATGGGTTTGTTGCTGAGGCAGGCAAGAGTCAATTATATTTGTACTTATGCAAATGCTGGGAACAGAGGAAGCATGAAGGGCAGCAACTAATTCAATAATTCAGCTCATAGGTTCCAATACTAGTCACATAAGTATTTGGCTTCATCCCTATAACCTGCCTAGGCTGGAGAAGTCAGTTGGTTCTCATTAGCCCGGTTTAGATTTCACCCCACAAAGCCTAGTTACAGCCTTTGTCCAGAAAAAGGTAAAATTCACTCCAAATGAATGGTAATGATGTTTTGTGTTCTCTGGACTATGGCATATTTTACAACCAAGCTCAGATAAATAGTACCGGGTTGTAAGCCTGTTATATACCTGTCTGTCTATCTGAGAGATCAATTACATTGTCCATACTATTTTAACCCTGAGTTTGATCTAATTTATACCAGTTTTAGCGTAGTGAAACACCACTGATAATAATGAATTTACTCCTGATTTACGCTAGTGTAAATGAGAACAGAATCAGGTCCATACTTTTCACTCACAGCCAGTTGTTTAGTGTATCATTTAAAGGGGATCATTATTTCTACTTAATAAAGTTATCAAGTCATGGATTCTTGTTTACACCGATAACAGCAGTAACTGTGCTCAGATCGTATCCACTTATTTGTCCTCTAAAGAGCGAGAGCGAGACAACTGGGGGCAGTCTTTTAAAACAATGAAAAATTTCTTTATCTATCATTGTAGATCGGGTTGAAGGAAAATTCAGCTTTATAAACATTAAGTCTTTATATTCCTCACAAGGTTTAAAAAGTGCCCATGGAATTCCTTTATATATTTCCGGAAGTCAATATGAATTTTCTCTGAGTAAGGAGGATGACAGGATTTGAACTATGTTTCCATGGTCGAGTACTAATGTATTAATCTTAAACTGGAAATAAAAGATTTGAGCACTAACTTTCAGACAATTTCTCCACAGAAAAATTAAATATGCAGCTTCAATTAATATCATGTTGTCTGTGTTAATGAAACTTCATTAACAAATGATCCAGATATAATATATATTATATATTTTCCCTGAAAGAGAGCAGTGCAATAGCTATCTGTTAACTGATAGTTTAAACTGACTCCAGAAAGCATTCAGCTTCGGAGCTCCATTGATATCTTCTCTCTCTCTCAGTTCTGCCAGGGTTTTCATTGCTAGCAATGGACATTTAAGTGGAGAAATGCAACTCCCAGCATGAAAGGATTATCTTTCTAATCTCCCTTAAAGCTTCCCCCAGATATCCTATCAGTATGAGGTTATTGGTAGGAGACAAGTTAAATAAACCTAATATAAATCCTGGGTTTTTGAGCTATGACTAAGAGTTGCACTACTACATCACAGTCACATATAAAGATGCTTGTCTATTATTATTATTTTTGTCTTTGATTATTCTAAATCTAACCTCCAATTGCAATAAATATTTATTTTCAGTGGGTGTGAACAGAAACCAGAAATAAACTCATGTATTGTTTCCGCTTAAAGATGGAACATTTCCCTTTAGTAAGCCTTTCTCTATAACACATGGCTGTTTCATTGATAATGGAGGGAAAAAGGTCACTTCCTAGCTCCAATAAGTTTCCCTATAGATGTCTTGCCATATACATTTTCTTACCGGAGGTTTACACTGTTTTAAAATCCAGTTAGACTTGCATAATCTTGCTACCATTCCTGTCAAGATTGTCAACTGAATCTAACTAAAGAACACACTTCTTCTGTCATAAGCATTCACGGAAGGTTCCCTCAAATTGAGTGTGAATCTTTTTTCCACTTTCTGCCTGGAAAATGGAATAGAAAGAGAGAGCCTGGAACACAGGCCTGCTGCAAGGCCTGAGGCCTGAACCAAAGTCATAAAGTAATAAAGCTAAGAGCAAAAGTCATAAAGCAAACTCCTCCCTACAAGTTCACTGTTCAGTTCATGATCTTGGCAAAAACATGGTTGGCATTGCTAAAACACCAGCACTGTTTAAGAAGTACCAGGCACTAGGTAAGTATTCACATAAACACATTTCAGGAGGCTAGTATGAGTAAACCCCAACATAAAGTTATAGTATAAACACACTCCTTGAAATGATACAGGGACACACTGCCCCCTCATAAGATAAGGTCAAACTGACAGGGTAATGGATGGAGATGGTTTGTTCAAACCAACTGTGGAGGGTCTTGGGTAGGGTGGTAACTAATCATGTAAAGTGGTAACTAACCACATCAGAAAGGCAGCACATAACTTTTTTTGTATCAATATATAAAAGAGAAATAAATCACAGGAGGGGCATCTCTGGCCTAGGGGGCAGCAGAAAGCACCGCTGCTGACTGAGCTGGTCCATTGTCATGGATATATATGCATTAGCGTACCTGTAGCACATATAGGGCACTAGTACCATGCTTTGTCAGAAATAAACCTGGCAGAGGGTCTTCGACACTGAACCAATTTGGTGGTCCTTCTGGGTAATACTGTTGAGGTTTGTTGGGCTAGCTGTCTGCGCAGAGCTGGGAGAGCATGCAGCACGAACACACGCATGCACGCTAACTGACAACAATGCCTGTGTCACTGCTGGTTTGCTAGACAAAACAAAGAGTGAATATGAAAGCTTTTAAAGGAAGTCAGATAAAATATACTTTATTTGTGATAACAGAGATGACCTGTTAGATGACAAAGGGTAGACTTATTCTCAAAGCCAGGAGTTCTCCTTTGAGGGCATCCCATGACTACGGTACACAGGATGGTCCTTCTTTTTGTTTAGGAGTTACGTCTATGCTTTTACATATTTGGCCAGATATGTATTGCCTTATGTAAGCAAAAGTCATCAGACTCAGGTGAAAGATAACTAGGAAGAGAGGAGTTCCATCAGGGCAGGGCAGCTTTAAGTTACACCTTAGGAATGTCACCACAAAGCCCACAGCATGAATATGCTGAATCAGTCTACACCTCACTTATCTAGCCACATCCCCTCCTCAGGCAATACTGCCCACTCTTAGGGCTTTGCTAGCTGTCCCTTGGTTTACCTTTGCAAAGGGAACTTTCCACCATCAAGGCCCAGCTTCTGCAATCACTGAACTGGACTGATTCAACTGCTGAATCACCATGTTCGGTTTGTTGGATGTGAGAACATATGGCCTAGCTCAGTAAAATATAAGATTACAAGGCAACTGGTTGATATTGGACTGAGTACGATTACAGGATTTAGTTCTTCTTCACCAGAGCTCTATACTGGCAACCAGGACACAACAGTTCTAACAGCATGTTAGGGTGAGGGAGACAAATAAATAGGGACATTATATTCACAGAGAGTCACTCCATTAAAATCCACTATTAAATTATACCTAACAGCATCTTGCATAGCTTCTAGTAGCCTCTAATCCACTATGTTGTTTTGTAGGGCATGGGATATTTGGTTCAAGAGTGTTTAGATAGTTAAGATAAGATAGTTTAGATAAAATTAATGAGCCAGATCCCTCGTACCTCTAAGGTTTCTTTGCACTGCTATGTGTTATGAAGTGACTTTAAAGCTGTTCTTAAAGGGAAAATTAGCATGGGGGGGGTGTGATTCTGGATTGGTGTAAAGCTACCACAGCTGGCTTTAAAACAGCCCTTCCTGGCCCACGGGGTGGCGGCGGGGGGGGGGGGGCATGTCAAGACTAGTTCAGTGCAGAGGAGAGAGATTTGGGGGCATGGCGGAAGAGCTGGCAGAGCTGGAGTGCAGTGTTTTCTGCTGATCCTCCACGGGCAGAAGGTTTCATAGAGGATTTTTTTAGTTGATAAATTGTAGCAGCTCTGTGCCTGCTCTGCAATATACTAGTGAGTGAGACATCCTTATGCTGATTCAAGATTAGGGAAAGGGGAAAGGTGCCTTAGAGTCCTCTTCACCTTCCTCTTTAAATGAGTCAAGCATGAGTTTCGCATATCTGCGGATTATGCTCTGTATCTTTGATCTGCACATTCAGGTCTCCAAAATGAAATCCCACCAGATCTGAGATAGACGGGTTCACTTTCACTGCTGTATGAAGAAAAAAATTGGCATGACATAGTGGTTTAACTATTCTCTATTATTTTCCTGACTATATCTTAATTGTGTGAATTTAAATAATTTTAACTTCTCTTGTTGAGAGACACCTAGACAGGGGCCATAACATATAGTTTACTCACACATTTTTTTTTTTATTCTTGCAGCTATGGTTCCAAGAGCCCTTACAATTCTAGGCTTGAAGGCGCAGACTGCACATTGTTGCACTGGAATGCTTGAAATAAAATTTGCCTCTGCAAATGGTCTGGCATGACATTGTATGGCAACTCGTTTGTTAGTGTTCTTAATAATAATATTACTTTTAGAACAGGCGGATTGAACTGAATGGTGTGCTAATTTTGCTCTCCAGACCTATTAGCTTGTGATGTTGTGGTTTATATTGCACCTTTGTCACTTCTCTATAAGAGCTATTCAGTTGCCAGAGTAGTGCTTCTGGAAATAATCATCTTTTTTTTTTCACTCTGTGATACCTGTGCTCTTTTGTGAGTGACTCACTCAGCCCCTGCACATCCATTGTAGAACATTTTAATGGACATGCCAAACACAATAAATCTAGTTTAATGACTAACTGCTTTCAAAATCATAAAGTGTGTTTAATAATAACCAAAATTTTGGTTTAGAGTTTGCCCCCCGAAAAAGCATTTGAACCCTGTACACGTATAGATTTTTGCTAATTTGTAGGGCTGGATTGTGACTCATACTATGCACTCCTATGCATATACAGGGAGTGTATGCATATACACTCATACCGAGTGTGCGTCTTGAGGTGCGGGTTTTTTATTTGATTGCTTTCGCCCTCTGATGAAGAGGTGAGTGGGGAGGGATGGGAATAGGCAGCAGAATGACCAGAGCCTTAGCTCTACCTCCCTCTCTATTCAATGGCTAGAGTAACTATGCCAACACAGAAGGGCAGTAATTTAGGGTATGTCTTCACTACCCACCGAATCGGCGGGTAGCCATTGATCTTCTGGCGATCGATTTCTTGCGTCTGATGAGGACGCGAGAAATCGATCGCTCGCGGCTCCCCCATCGACTGCGTAACTTCAGCTTGCCGGGAGGCGCAAGCTGGAGTCGACAGGGGAGCGCGCCGCCGACCGCCGCCGCCATGAGGACGGATGGTCAGTCGGCTGCAGATACGCAAACTTCAGCTACGTGATTCACGTAGCTGAAGTTGCGTATCTGCAGTCGAATCCCCCCCCCCCCCAGTGGAGACCAGCCCTTACTGTTACCACTTGCTCAGGGTTGTTCAGTAAAATGTTAGCCCTCTGTATAAGAAATGGCTCAGCCTAGGTTGCTTTCATGATCAAATGATTTATTATGTGCTCCTTTCTCAGCTTAACTAATTTTTGTGGCCACAGGATCCTCCTATTTTTTTTTCTTGTTTATACTTTATTTACATAAAAATTTCCCCATGAGGCATCATTCACAAGAGATTCCTTGATAGCTGCAGGCAAAAGGATGCAGGTGTACGGGTCTGGGGTTCTGAAACTGGTATGGGACACAGGACAGTCACACAAACGGCCATGTGCCTCCAGTGTGTCACCGGAGAATTCCTGGTCTTGGTCAAACTCCCTCCATATCAGAATGTTCTAAGGGAAACTGCTGCTCCTTGAGCAATTTTTATGGGCAGGGGCAATCTGACCCTTAATATCACATCTGGGAAAACCTCTTACCTCATCTAGTCCAACCCCTCGAATCAAGGTAGGCTAGTCATGAAGACTGGTGTGATCTAGCTTGGCCTTCAGTAATTTTCATGACAGAAAGTCTGTGATCCCTTTTGACATATTACTTCCCTGATCTCACATTTTGTACTATTTAGTCTACATTCCCCCCATCCACCCATAATTTCAAACCATTACTACTACTTCTACCTGCATTCACTACACTGCTGACAGTCCTCCCACACCAGCTTCCACCCCCTTCTTTCTGTTAATTTTTCATAAGTACTCAGATGTTGTTATTGTGTCATCTTTTCTCTAGGTAGGGCAAATTCAGGATTTTTTAAGTTCTCTTAATACTGTAGTTATTTTCTAAAAATCTTGTGAACATTTTTTGCTGCCCTAGTTTAGATCCTTTCAAATTTAGAAAAATTCTTTTTATAGTATGGAAGCATAAACTGCTCACAGGGCTGCCGATGTGGCCTCGCCAGTGCTTTGTAAAGCATATTACCATTTTGTTTCTGTAGGTCAAACCCTTCTGTATATAGCCACAAGGACAGGGAACACTGAGAGATCCTGAAAAAAATATTTTTTACATCAATGATGGGAAAATCCCTCAATACTTTGGAAATCACTGATAGATACTCCCCTTCAGTACACCTCTATACATCCAGAAGAAGAGATCTCTCTCTACTGGTATATTTATTTTCTGAAGGAGAGCTTATTTTAGGAGAAAAGTTAAAACTAAATTAAATGCTAAAACCCCCCACTAAGAATGTATAAATGGTAAATAAAACTCAGATTGTCTTTATAGCTGCCATAAAACACTCCAGACTATGTTACTATGCTGATTATCAGCCCTTCCTCGGTGTACTAGCAACATTGAGCTTCGCTGCTGCTCTGCAATGCATCCAAGTTATGTCACTATCTAGCACAATACAGTGTATGCCATGTCCTATTATTTGATTAATTCATCACATTCTAAAACACATTTACTGAATATGGGTGAAATAACATGAAAGCAAGTTTCCATTCAAAAGAACCAGTTAATCACCTCTATTGATGTAAATTCTATGTAAAAGAAACACAGTATATTATGTTTAAATTTTCTTATAAATTGAAGAGGAAGAGGCTTAGCTTATGTATACCTTTTATGTGCATTTGCTTATATTTCAATTTGCAAATAATTTTGCATACCATATGCACTCAAGGTTATTTGAAACAAATGTCTGATACCCCATCACATTTCCTTCTAATCACATTGTGAATAAGTGAGGGAAAATGGATATTCATTTTAAAATATAAAACTTTAATTTCAGGCCTCAGTATATGAAATGTCTTTTTGTAGAATATTATTCAATGTTGCCATCTTGAGGCCAAAGTGTGTATAAAAGCATAGGGAAGGCTAGCTGGGCTGAGCGGCAACTAATGAATGATTCTGCATAATTAGACTTTCAAACTACTATAGAGTGTTTTGTTCTGAGTATTCACATGAGGAAAGTATGTTTTATGCTTTAGACAGTACATAGATTGTGAAAATTTGAGTATTTTGGGGGGGCTTAAAGAAAGAAAAGGCAGTAGTGATGAAATCTTTACAATAATAATACATTTCATCCATTTAAAATATTTGTAATAAATACATATAAAAATGAGAATCGCATACAACACTTTTTGCTAGTGTGCTGTTTCCAGTTTCTATTGACTTGTTATTCTTTAATGAAAGGACACTAAATAACCCAAAACATTTTAACCAGTCAAAGGAAGAGGGAGGTAAAATTTCATATGGATAGTTTGTTTGAAGTTGGGAGGGGAGTGAAATCAGAGCTTATAGTTATTCTTCATAATTAAGCCTTCAGTCTTAATTATGAAGAAACAATATGTATTTCCATAATATTTCAGGAAAAGAAAGGGAAATTATTCAAAGCATCATTGCCAGCCTCAGCAAGAATGCCTATTATATAATAGGTTTAAGATTAGCAGCTCTGTTAGTCTGTATCCGTAAATAAAACGAGGAAGACTTTATAGCACCTTAGAGACTAACCAGTTTATTTCAGCATAAGCTTTCGTGGGCTAAAGCTCACTTCATCAGATACATGGAATGGAACAGAAGTATGATGCATTTATGTACACAGAAAGAAAGGAAAAAAAAGTTGTACAATATTATTAGTAGGAGAAAAAAATACCTTTTGAAATGGATATCTGTCAGGCAGGACATAACACCTATTGAAGGTAAATTAACAATGGAAATCCAATCAATTAGTGTAATGAGAGAATCATTCACAAGATCTGTTAAGCCTTTGGTTTATTGTATCCAATTTGAAAAAGATATCCATTTCAAATGGAAGTTTTTTATCCTACTGATAATGGCACATCTAAATTTAACAGCCTCTTAGAATTGGTATGCTAATGTGCAACTTATTTATTTATTTTTCTTTCTTTCTGTGTGTATAAATGCATCTTACTTCTGTTCCATTCTATGCATCCGATGAAGTGAGCTATAGCCCATGAAAGCTTATGCTGAAATAAACTGGTTAGTCTCTAAGGTCCTACAAAGTCTTCCTCATTTTATTTATTATGTAATATTGTTGCATCATTTTAAAAATTACTACTATAAGAAGTGATAGTTTAACATATCTCTTTTAAATAGTAAAAAGAATGAGGAGTACTTGTGGCACCAGTTTATTTGGGCATAAGCTTTCGTGGGCTAAAACCCACTTCATCAGATGCATGGAGTGGAAAATACAGTAGAAAGATATATAAATACACAGAGAACATGAAAAGATGAGGGTTGCCATACCAACTCTAACTAACCAAATCAATTAAGCCGGAGAAAAAAACTTTGGTAGTAATAATCAGGATGGCCCATTTCAAACAGTTGACAAGAAGGTGTGAGTAACAGTAGGGGGAAAATAGCCTGGGGAAATAGTTTTCGTTTGTGTACTCACCCGTCCACTTAAAAGATGCAGTCTAACATGGCTACCACTCTGTAACCTTTCAAATAGTCATTCCCTTTAAATGTTCCTTTAACAACAACTGCATTGTCCCGCAAGAAAATTGAGAAAGATGTTATCTCTCTTGCTTGTCTTCTGGTTCTAGATAAGGACATTGGTCCATGACAGTGAGATATTGATTAGCACTGATGCTCTGAACCCTTTAACAGAGTGGTTCTCAAACTTTTTGTATTGGTGACCCCTTTTGAACACTGAGCTTCTGACCGCGACCCCCTCTAGAAATTAAATACACATTTTTGATATTTAATACTGTTAAATACTAAAAGTAAACCCTATTGCTTAAAATCGATTTACCTTTTCTCACTGCTTTTTAAATTAAGACTAAAACACATTTTTATTGAATTAAAAATAAGTGGAAAAGTTATTTTATTTTATTTATCCCTGCATTTTGCATGGTTTCATTGATTCAGCAGACAAAACTTCACCAAAATGGCACATTGAAGTTTTTCAATACCAGAAGTGATGATACTGGTAAAGCCAAGTTTAATGTAAGACTGGAGATGCTTTCGTTTTTTAGCAGTTTTAGTAGTACAACTGGCCATTATTTTCAGCAGAAAGTTTGCACTTGTATGTATGACTGTTAATAAAAGTACCTGTTCAGCTGTGAATGTTGTCTACTTACCAGGGTCAGTCATAGGCAAAATGGTGCCTGGCCAAACTTTTGTTTGGTGCCCTTTGTTTGGAGGTGGAGCAGCACTAGAGGTGGCGTGGAGTTGGGGGTGGAGCTGAGCTGGAAGAGCTTGGGGCTAGCTGCCCACTACAGGGGCTGGATCAGGGCCGGTGCAGCAGCTGGCCACTGGGGGTCAGCAGCCTGCCCCGGGGGAGTTGCAGCCTGCCGCAATGGACAGGGCTGGGGCCAGCAGCCCGCCACGGGGGTCGGGCCCGCTGTCCACCAGGGTCAGGGCCCGCCGCCCGCTGGGATCAGGGCTGGAGCTGTCAGCCCACCAGTGGGTCAAGGCAGGAGCCAGCAGCCCGCCCTGGCGATCACGGCTGGAGCGAACAGCCCCCTGCAGGGGCCGGTTCGACAGCCCTGGGGATCGCGGCTGGAGCCGAATCCCACTGTCGGGGTCGGGGCTGGAGCGCTCGGTCCGCTGGGATCGGGGCTGGGACCAGCAGTCCACTGGCGGGTTGGGGCAGGACCCACCAGCCCGCCCTGAGGATCACGGCTGGAGCCAGCAGCCCCCCGCAGCAGCCGGTTCGCCAGCCCAGGGGATCGCGGCTGGAGCCGGCAGCCCGCCCCGGGGATTGCGGCTGGAGTGGCTGGCGGCCGGGGATTGCGGCTCGAGCGGCTGGCAGCCAGGGATTGCAGCTTGAGACGCCGGCGGTGCCAGCAGCCCGCAGCTGGGTAGGGGCTCGCGACCCCCACTTTGAGAACCCCTGCTTTAACAGAAGTTCCATCTTCTGTAAACCTAACCTTTTGGAAATAGAGCATTCTATCAATGCTACCTTCCAACAGGCGAGAAAATGTCATGTTCAGTAACATCAATGGCAAACATTCTCTTTGAATTGTGGCATAATGCTTCATTTCTGCCTAAATGTTTGCACTAACGTATTGGTATATTACACCCCACAGGTGGAACCATTTCAGTGTGTGGGTGAAGTGATTCTTTATTTTGGCTTTTCACAAACAGCAATTGCTAAACCTTGCAATCCCCTATTTCCACAGACTCATAACCTTCCAAAACATTCACCTTTGGGACTGACTTTTTCAATATTTAGACCTTGATTCAGGAAAGCATCCCTACTCTGGAACAGCTCATATGTATGTTTACCTTTAACCAAGTGTTTAAATGCCATTGAAACCAAGGAGCTGCTTAAGTATTTTCCTGAACTGGGTCTTTAGTCTCTGCCCAAAAGTGACTTTTTATGTCTAGAAGTTTGAGTAAAATCTCCAAATCTGGTTTTGAGTTATGAGAGAATGAAAATCTATATATATAAAAGTCAAATGGGTATGCGTGTATGTATGTATGTGCACTTACTCCTTCCACACCGTTTGAGCTAGAGACTTGAAATTGGGTACAGTTCGAGGCCTTAGGGTCCTAATCAGGGTAAGAGTCGAAAAATTTTAAAATCTCACCTCTGACGCCCCCAGGGCTGAAATTATTTAAAGGCCAATCACATCAGCTGGGCAGCTGCTGTTCTCTGTGACATAGTTATGATGTCATAATACCCCCCTCCAACGGACCCTGCGCTCACTCAGCTCTCTGCCCCTCCCCCTCCAAGGGATCCCACACTCGCTTAGCTCTCTGCCCCCTCCCCCCTCCAAGGGACCCCGCACTCGCTCAGCTCTCTGCCCCCTCCCCACCTCCGACGGACCCGAGTTGGGTTTGGTCAGAGGGTAAGTGAGGTAGGTGTGTCGGGTTTGGTCGGGGGGGACGTGGGGGTGTCGGGTTTGGTCGGGGGGTGAGGTGGGGGTGTCGGGTTTGGTCGGGGGGTAAGTGAGCCGGGGGTGTTGGGTTTGGTCTGGGGGGGTGGGAAGGTGTCGGGGTGGGTGAGGGGTGGGTGTTGGGGGTGTTGGGTTTGGTGGGGGGGGTAAGGTGGGGGTATTGGGTTTGGTTGGGGGGGTGAGGAGGGGGATCGGGGTTGGTCGAGGGGTAAGTGAGGTGTGGGGGTTGGGTTTGTTTGTGGTGGTAGGTAGGGGTGTCGGGTTTGGTTGGGGGGGAAAGTGAGGTGGGTGTGTCAGGTTTGGTCTGCAGGGGGGTGAGGTGTGGGTGTTGGTCAGGGGGTGTTGGGGTTGGTAGGGGGGTGACATGGGGGTGTTGGGTTTGGGTGGGGGGTGAAAATGTGAGTCGGGGTTGGTCGAGGGGTAAGTGAGGTGGGGGTGTCGGGTTTGGTCAGGGGGGTGAGGTGGGGGTGTCAAGTTTGCTCTCTGCCCCTCCCCCCTCCAACGGACCCCGCACTCGCTCAGCTCTCTGCCCCCTTCCCACCTCCGATGGACCCGAGCAACGCCGGGTATTTTCGCTAGTAAATAAATAAATGTTTCAATAAATGACCCTTTAAATTCATACATGCCCGTATTCCATAGCAAGTCCAATTGAAGTCAGTGTAAGCCACAGGTGCTCAGTACTTCTGAAAACTTAAACCCTAGCTTTCCTGGTTCATAGGCCCATGCCTAATCCATTAGACCACAGGACCACCCAAACAAATTACTAAACCTTTCTGATATATCAACACTGCAAAAAACAAAAAACAAGCCTGCAGCAAGTCCCAGAGTCCAGCATAGACTCAGGCTCGCAGGGCTTACACTACAGAGATAAATCTCAGTCAGGTGACCAGATGTCCCGATTTTATAGAGACAGTCCTGATTTTGGGGTCTTTTTCTTATCTCTCTCTGCCCATCACCCCCCAGCTGGGGTATGGGCCACCAACTGGTGTTGATGTTTCAGTAGCAATTGGTTCCCTTACAGGGTGGAGTTTGCTAGCCCCACATCCATGTTAAGCCTACAGCACCTAGTATTCCCAGGAGGTCTCCCATCCAAGTACTAGCTAGGCCCGACCCTGCTTAGTTTCCAAGATCAGATGGGATCAGGCATGTTCAGGGTGGTTTAGCTGTATTTTTTATCTAGGCTTCCATAATCCCCCACTCCTGTCCCAATTTTTCACATTTGCTGTCTGGTCACCCTAGATCTCAGGCTCTGAGACCTCACCCCATTGCTGGGTTTCAGAGTCCACGATCCAGCTCAGATGTCTACACTGCTATTTTTAGTCCTGTAAAACATATTCTGAGTGCCTGAGTTTCCCCATCTCCAAAATGGCATTATCTCACTGCACCCTCTTGATTAATCCAGAACTGGACCTTGGTTTACTGGTATTTCCATTTGTTGAAGGAGCTAAGTGGAATGGACAGATTACCACACAACAGATGTCTGAACCAGTTTGTCAGAATAGTTACTTTCTGTGCATTCGTGTACCCACTAAATCTGCTTTGGGGGAAGACACTTAGAGAATACAAGATAGTTGGGATTACTGTGTACATGCAGTGTACGCAAATCATATATTGCATGTTAACTGTGGCCCAAATTTAGGGAGATTATAGATAAGTAGTTGATCCCTTTTTGTGTCATAGTTTCACTGTCCTTTGCAGAACCTGGACGGAGATGAGATATTGTCTGGGTTAGGAATTGGGAAGGATTAAGGGAAAGTGGGGCATTTGGTAGAAGTATTGTCTTATTTTACTTTTCATATGCTTCTTTATCTCTAGACAATGAAAACACTGTAGTAATGGAGCTTTCAGGTACTGAGCAAAATACTTTAGTAGTCTAAACATAAGACTTGAAATATTTAATCCCCCAGGACCTGTGGGTTCAAGGCTAGCAAAAAATACCTTGACTGTCTTCCTCAAATTAGATTAGTTGAGATTAGTGCAGTTTACCATATGGATTTTTCTGAGTAGACCTAAAAAGTGAAGCTCCTTCTGTGTCTTTCAGAGGATATTGAAGAGCCCCTGATCTGTTTTGTAAGGCTTTGTCTTAGGGGCACTGTAACAAATTTTCCATCCTACAATGTGGTACAGAAATGAAGTTCAGCTTGGTTGCATCTAGGTATTTATAATGTACTCATTGCAGAGGTATCTGAGTCCTATATAATCTTTAAAGTTCAATATGTAAGCAGTGTCAGGATGGGTGACATCCGGTGGTGAGTTGCAGGAATTGCAGTGACTTTGCACTCTAACAGCCCAGATGGTCACTTTGGCTACTGTGGGACCCCCAGTTTCTGTAGTATTGGGGCAAGAATGATAAGGTGTTGATTGACCTGTTTATGTGAATGAGGGGTTGGGACATGTATTTGGCCTTTGGCATGCTGGAGGGACTCGCCATCAGCTGGGTAGCACTCACTAGACGAGGGACAGGGGTTCCAAAACCCATTGATTTGAGAGAGGCTATGGACAGGCTTCTATACCTTGTGGTGAGGGTCTTGTCTGAGGGCCTCACAGGCCTATTGCACCTGGCCTCTCTCCCCTGTGGAATGTTAGAGCTGACTTTTGCTTCCATTAGGAGTCTAACTTCAGCTCACTGAGCTGAAGTTGCTTTGGGTCTGGTGGTGCCTCTGCACTAAGGCCCCCCACTATGAGCTGAAATCACTTAAGAGCTGAAAAATCACTGAGCTTTATCTTAAGTGGGGGGCCCTAAGCAGAGCAGTTCCTGTGTTGGCTAGTGGAGCAGTTCCTGAGACAGCTGGCAGAGCAGTTCCTGTGCCGGCTAGTGGACCAGTTCCTGAGACAACAGGCAGAGCAGTTCCTGTGCCGGCTAGTGGACCAGTTCCTGAGACAACAGGCAGAGCAGTTCCTGTGCCGGCTAGTGGACCAGTTCCTCAGACAGCTGGCAGAGCAGTTCCTGTGCCGGCTAGTGGACCAGTTCCTGAGACAGCTGGCAGAGCAGAGTCGAGCCGCTCACAGAGCAGTTCCTGTGTTGGCTAGCAGGGCGGCTAGCGGAGCGACCAGCACGACTGGAGAGGCAGGGCAGTCGGCCTCTGACCAACGGCCCATGGTGAGGACTGCAGCACGACTGGAGAGGCGGGGCAGTCGGCCTCTGACCACGTAAGGTGCCCCAGAACCTGCCCCCCCCCAACCCCGGTGGGGAGGTACAACTCTGCTATGAACTTTTGAACTCTGCTGGGGCTGTTGGACTTTTGGGACTTTGGGGCTTGTGGGACTCAAGAACCCCAGGGAAAGGACACTGCCCATTGGCGTGTGTGTGTGTGTGTGGGGGGGAGAATTCTGGTTCATGGTTTGGTTTGTGACTTTTGTTTGTGGTATTTACCCAATAATATGCCACAGTGTTTCTCTCTGTCATTAAAAGGATTTTGGTACACTCAGACTCTGTGCTTGCGAGAGGGGAAGTATTGCCTCTTAGAGGCGCCCAGAAGGGTGGTATATTGTTGTCCCAGGTCACTGGGTGGGGGCTCGAGCCGGTTTTCTAGTGTGTCTTAGAATGGAACCCCTGGATACTGAACCCGGCCCTTGTTGCTGCCAACTCTGATGGGCAGAAGGGTTACAAATAAGATGAAATATCTATGTAAATGTAAATTATCATCACTGCATATTCTGCTTAATTGGGGCACACTGAACAGGGATGTCTGCTTTACTGGGATATCTCCCTGGAAACCAATGACAGTGAATAGCAATGGCTGCTAGCTAATCAAGACAATATTGGCAGAAGTTCTACTTCATGGGGATCCATTTAGCTAGTGCCAAACAAAGTGGTAAGTATTCAGGAAGCCTTGGTCAAGCATCACAGAGTTCCAGAGGCATTGGCTAAGGATGGCAGCATTCATCAAGCATCATACCAAGTAGCTTCAGATCATAGAATTTACAAACTCTACAGACAATCGTTATTCTCCCTCGAGATTGTTTGAATTTGTTCATCATGGTCAACCGTTGATCCAAACATGATATACGTAGTGGACTAGCCAATGTGTCTCTATCCCCACAGCTGGATAGTGTCAGACCTGTCCAATTATGTGCAATTAATTTTAATAACTACAACGTGCATGGTCCCACATTTCCATGGACATCACACTCCTGCATAAGTTTTGTGTGTACATCTCACTATACCTCCACACTGCCGTGCATTTGCTTCTTCCTTCCCTACTAGAAGCTTGCGTTCACATCTCCAGCTGTGCATGGGCCTCCCTGGGGCTAACTCAGTATGTCTCCTTGTGCTGTGGGGCTGCCAAGCAATATATGGTACTGCAGTCTGAGGAAGAATTACTTCAATCCTTTTTTAATGTTGAGTGGCACTGTGGCCTAATGGATGAAGCACATAATTGGAAGCCAGGAATTCTAGAATTCTACTTCTGGCCTTGGCTTTGTGTGTGACTTGAAGAAGTCACTTAGCTATAGTCTGTTACTGTAAGCATATGCCTTTTTTTATAAACATATTGAATTCCTAGCACCTGACAAATCACATATACTTGCCATAGAAAAGAAAAAGTATTCAATTTCCTATCTGTAAGGATAATCATATCAATATCACATTGCATATCATTTCAATCCCAGTAATAGTGTATTGAAATTAAATTTCCCAAGATGTTCCTTTAAGCATTTTTATATAGCATTTTTTAAAATTTTACTGTGGCAGAGCCTAACAGTCATATTCTCCTACTGGATAGAAACCCTAGAGATATTGAATAATTTCTGCTTAAGAACATGTGCCAGTGAAACCAGTAGTCAATCACAACAGCTTCTTGAGTGTTCTTTTCAATGTTAGTATTCTTTTCAATACTAGAAATATTTCTTTCCATATGAGAACCATTGCATATTTTTACAAATCCAGAGTTATACATCCTGTGATTTACAGCAGGTGTGTCATTAATGATGTGAAATATACATTGGGAAATTAAAATCACTCAAAATTTGGCCTGCTTTTGCGTTCACAAAACTTCCATGAAAGTTCAGTGCTTCCTGACTTTTATTTTTATTTTCACATCAGCAAACAATTGGTGGGCCTGGGGCATACTTATTGTTTTTTAATTATCTGAATGTCACCCTTTAATCTTATCTTAATGGTCATGGAGAAAACCTTGAAAAAAGGAGCCCAAGTGTAGCCTAACGGTAAAAAAAACAGAAGTCAAATAGAAAGAACCCCAAATATATTACTCCTTTTGAAAAAACTCATGATTTTTAAGTCTGTCATGATTCATTGAGGACTTTGATGATGATTTTTGAAGAGTAGATGTGGCAATACTGAATAGTTTTATTCTAGGTCATTTTTTCAGGATCCCTGATTGGCTGAGTCTACCTCATATATTCGGGAAGGCCCAAAGAAGCCATTTTGACTTGTTTTCTATAGGCTGGGTAGGAGCTAGAAAGGAGTTTTATCTCCAAGGGAGTAGGCCTCTTATCTGTTTGTTTGTTAAAGACACTGGATGGGAGGGGAAGGCTGCTTGGGCCTCCCCATAAAATGAGACCACAGAAAAAAGGAAATTAAGGTTTAACAGTAGAGGTTTGTGATAATCTATACGAGCAAAAGTGAAAGGATTGTATATGGTATATACAAGTTGACCTTAATTAGTAAAGATCCTTGCATATTCTTATGTTAAACCCTTTATGCTACACCCAGACTAATTAATCCTCGAATGCTTTGCATCATCTCTTCATAATCCTTGAGAGTCTCTTTTTATTGTTTTTCTCTGCAGTTTATATTGACACTTTCTAGCAAGATGGCTTCCATCGCCAGTACATAACTAACTGTGGAAGTTGCAGTGAAGACTAGGACAGAAGGTCTATCTGACCTTGTATCTGTGTACCACAGGCAGACTACACATATTAAGATGCACCATTATTGTGTTCCTTATGTCTGGCGTTGGATCATAGCTAAACACCCTTCCATATTGTTTGCACTTAGTATAACATCACAAACCACATTTCTTATCCAAAGCAAAACTTTAGACATTTTGTTCCCTGTTCATCACCACCATCTATATTTGTAGCCCTCTCTCTACTCCTCTCCTCTATTAAAAA
Source organism: Sternotherus odoratus (assembly GCA_032164245.1). NCBI lineage: Eukaryota > Metazoa > Chordata > Testudines > Kinosternidae > Sternotherus > Sternotherus odoratus. Next base: position 58,916,243 of record JAVMKO010000008.1, read on the forward strand.
AATAATGTGTATGTGTCTGTCTGTGGTGTATATGTATGTAAGTAAAATGTTTTTCCTTCCCAGGACTCTCCATTACAACTAAAGAAATCTTGCACACATAGTTTCTAAACCATTTATGTTTCTTCTCTGAATGTCACAATCATGGACTCTTGTATGAAAGTGGCTTTTGAATTTTCACAAGATTCATTGCAGAAAATAATCATTGTCTAAACTTCCTTCAGGAAAGTAAGATTTCAGAACCATGAAATAATCCAGTTTGGAATGGAAAAGAGTTGTATGGGATTTTTTTAATAAGCATTTGTTATATTTGCTGAGCTCTGGATACTATTATTAACTTTGAGTAATCTATAGTCTATTGTGGTACATCCAAGGAAGGATTAGTTCTTTTTTTTTTAATACCTTCTTGTGTTGAAAACCAATGAGCATGTTTCCCATTAAAATAATCTCAGTGAGCTAAATTCTATTTGCAGTTACAAGAGAAGAAAAGCATAGTAATTCCATTGAAACCAACAGTGTTATTCTGGATTTGTATAGATGCAAGAGAGAACAGAGTATGGCCCTATGATTTTAGTTGTTCCTAGTCTGTTAGAACATTAACAACAAATAGTTTGGTTCTGGATCATTAGACAACAAACTACTGGTGGCAGCAATCAATTTTTGTAGAATTCTTAATTTATTGTATTTCACAGCATAGGGGCATCACACTAGTGATTAGTTTCATTCTCTGTAAGCCCTTTGAAGTTAAAGGATGAAATAAAATGAATACTGAGTCTGACTGTGAGCATGGATCAAGATTCTTTTTTTATCATCTCAGTCATTAAATGCAGTACCATGAAAGGAGTTCCTTTTATTATTATTATTAGAAAAGAGTATCCTGGTTAAAACAAAAATGAAGAGGAAGAGAAAATAAGGGATACACTAAAATAATGCACAGGAAAAATATATATGAAAATTTCAGTTTGCCCCATATTGCCCAAAAAACCCTCCATTCTGACACTCCCCTCCACACATCCTGCCAAATCCCCAAATTATGTTAAAGTAATATTAAGGCTGTTACTTAAAAACCCAGTAGCAACGTGTTTCTGTTTAGCACCAGGGTAAATTTCCAGGATGATTCTAATCAGTCTAGGGACTGGAAGAGCTGAGGTGAGTCTGTATGTCATTATGTATGTAACATATAAAATATCTAGACTAAACAGTGAAACAAAAACAGGGAAAGAAAGAAAATAATTTGTGGACATGCCTAGAATAGAAAGAATAGTTGTCTTCGGAGTGATTCTGTTCTGCTGTGAAAATACATATCCAGACCATTTAAAAACTTTTTATTATTTACTCAATAGACTGTAACAGCTTTGAAGCTTATGGCAGTGTTTATTCATAGACCAGCTCTGTATTTTCAGCCCATCATGTAAATACGTGTTTGAACAATTTGTAAGGGAGTATTTTACTCAACAAACCATAGTGGCTCCTTTGGAGCCTGTTATGTTGTATTATATTTGTAGTATGAAGCAGTTCCAACATTAATACAGATATACTGATCTCTGTGGTATGCTCTTTCTGTATGCTCTCAGCATTGCCTCCCTCCCAACAGTGCAGGTGTCTGAGCAGAAATTAATGCTGTTCCAAGCTACATTGCATTGTGCTCCTTTCCTTTATGTTCCATAAGAAATGGTGACGAGGTCCATGGAAGTAAGAAATTATTGTTGTTGGCTGGAGTTATGAATTCTTTTGAAAGGATTGTGATTGTGTCTTAGTGTGCCAAATTCACCTCCCACCCTCAGTCCTGTGGCAGTCCATGCATGCATGGCTTAGGGCTTTGTGTCTTGGGTCAAATGGGCACATTCTGTCCATGGCGCTATCCTTCATCAAACCCACAACTCATTTTGTCACATAACTTAATACTGACATTGTCAGCAGCATTGTCTTACATTGACTCCCACCAACACCCCTGCTAAAGAATCTATTTCCAGATGGTTTCAAGAGAGATGGAATTAGTGCAAAGGTACTGGAATTCCATTTGCATGGCCAAAATTGATGGGATTTTCTCATCAGACTATGGGGCAGGTTGGGAGGGTGGTTCTTAGAGAGGTAAGCATTCAGGATATGGTGAAAGCTTTGCCTCAAGATTGCAGTTTTTCACCTGACTTTGGCATTCCCATGGGATGGCATAAGGATTCCAGGACAATTTTTTTGGTGGCCTCAGAATGTGGCTGTAAGAGGGGGTACCCCAGTCTCTGTGCTCTCGAGTACAGAGAAAGGGACTCTTTTTAGCCAGACCACTTAACGTTAGCTGCTTCCCAGCCAAGTTAATTCTCTACACCCCAAGACTCCCCACTTTTACCAGTTGGGAACCTGGGGAACCACGGCTGCCACCATCTGAGTAGATATCCAAGGCCTTGGATTGGGGTACTCAGACTCCCCAAAACCCTAACTCTGTCGCCCTCCCTGAGAGCCAGAGTCAGACACCTGGAGGCTGCTTTCCCTCCCCCTTCACCCTTCTTGGCTGAAGGCAGAGACAGACTCCGTTCCTCAGCTTATAACCTGAGCTGATTCTTTTACCTACCCCCCCTACCTCCTCTCTTCACAGCCTGGAAGCAGAGGAAACCTTAAGGGGAATAAACCAAATGTTTTGTAACTAAAAGATTTAATGAAGAAAAGAGCATAGAACATAGGCACAGTACAGCTTACAATTTAGGGTTCCCTAACTTCCCCTCTGAAAAGGACAGAGACACCCCAAATAGGCACAGGCTTAAGAAGTCAAAAGATCACTTACAGTCAGTTAAGTAGGAATATAAAAAGGAAGCAGAGTCATCTCCACAGCTAGAGATAAGCTCTCGGACCCTGGCTCATGCTGCATGGCCAGCAAAACGAAACTAAACTCTAAAACCCCTCCCTCCCTCTCTCATGGCAGGGAAGCTCTTATGTCACTTGTTCTCAAGTAACATTAACCCTCTCCAGCACTTTACACTTATGACAGTGGCCACCAACTCTTGCTGGTCACCTCTCACACACTGTTTCCTAAAATACTTAATTAGATTTAGGAAAACCAAATATGCATGCACATATACAAGAATACATTGTAATTTATTTATTGCTAGCTAGTAAGTCTGTTGTGACAAGTGATACTAACAAAGATACAAGTATCACTTTTCACAGCAGATTTACTAATCCCTGGCAAGCCTAGGGACAAATTAAGTCCTAGATGGAGGGTCGGGAGAAGCAGCAGGGGACTAGAGCCTGAAGGCCTACTAGGGAACAGGGCCCAGGGATGGTGCCCAAAGCTGTGCGGCCAATGCCTGCTTCCCTACCACCCCAGAACTGAAACCCAAAGCCTGATCCCCACTACCCCGGGAAGGTGCAGAATTCAAGTACTCATCAACTGCCTTCACCTACAGTGTTGTGCCCCAGGTGTCTCCAGAGGAGGGCAGGGCCCAGCCCCTGCTGGTGGCCCAAATAACCAACACTAAGTTGGTACATCCAGGAGAAACAGGAAGGGAGAAGGGGTGCTACTTTGCCTTCCTCCCACCCCCAATCAGAAGGCTCTGGCCACAAGAAAAGCCCCTGGTGGCCGCATCCGAGAAATGCTGTAGGCCTGCATTTTTTTGAGCTTATACCTCTGTATTGTGACCATTTATGCCAATTGTGATTGCCCTGGGCATATTTGTGATCTGTGATGTCACCTGTTCAGTTAAGAACTTGTGGAAGACCACTAGCTTAGTTCACGCAGGTTAAGAGTATTAATGGAAATACTCTATATTTTCATCTTTGTTTCTTCCTTTGTGTAAAAACCTATTTTTATTATTGTTTTATTCAGTGCTGTTGGCATTGCTGCAGCATCGCCCACAGAAAAATGGGAGTTTGGATGTGCAAATGTTACTCCCCCAGTTAAAATCACAAGCACTTGATTACCCTATTGATCCCTAGAACTGCAAAAATGTAAACAAAGTTTACGTACTCAGAAATGGAAATTGAGTCATGTTTCATGATTGGCTTTTGTTAGCTCTCTGATGTTGATTTGAAACACTGTATCAAATTAAATTCCTTATTTCTGGATTGAAAATATGAACCTCCAGAAGTTCACTTCTTCTTGGTTTTCATTTTACATTTTCCCTCTTCAGTTGTTGTTCCTGTTTCCTATTTGATGTTCTTACAAAGGGAAAAAGTCATTATGAAATGGCTTACATGAGAGAGTGGTACAACCAAAGAAAAAGACCACTATATAGAAAAAGAAATACTTGATATTGCCATTTATGAGTTGTATTATTCATTTATATATATATATTATTTTATTAGTAGTCTATTAAAATCCTTAGGATAATGCCTTCAGTGATGTTACTCTCGCTTTTCATCAGTGTAACTAAAAACAGAATTTGGTTCTACGTGTTTGATATGTGTTCAGAATTGTAATTCTGGCTGATCCTCTCCAATAAAGATTCTAAATTGTGTTTCTTCTCTCCTAAGTTTTACTGGATACAAATCTGTGTAACACTGTGTCACAGAACAGTTGCTTTTGTTATAAGAACATTTAGCTACTGGTCCTCCTTCTTTGCCACACTATCACCCTGCAACTCATTAGGATGACATAAAGCCTATGAAGTATACAGATGGCAACAAAAGTAGAAACGAGAAATTAGTTACTTATATTGCTATGAGATTGCCTTTTACCTTTTGTAGTCATTTATAACTGTGTGAAGTGGGTGTGAACGGTTATCATGCTGAATTGATAGTATTTTACACCCACTTTGAGGAGATATAATGTGCATGCCAGTGCAGAATCAGTCCCTTATTTTGGATAAAGAAGCTCTGGGATTTTTGTAAGACTGTGTGTTATGTGCTTTTTTAAAATGAAGAGAGAAAGATTAGGAGATGTTTATTTTTCAACACTTTAATATCATTTTCACTTCAACCGTTAGTGCTCTTCTTGTGTTCACCCCATGGGTGGGTGAGACTTTTGTATAATATGAACAGGAATATGGCATAGTTCACAGTGCATGTGTAGTATATTCACCACAAAGAATGGGAACAGCAGGAAGCAGTATGCCACATAAGCAGTGAAAGCTAATGCGAATACATGACCATCACACTTGCACTTTGCAAATTCCACTGGCTCCCTGTCCACTTAAGAACAGAATTCAAAGTTCCTTTCTTAATCCACCCTATAAAACCTGGAATGAACTGGGAGCTAGCTAGCTACCTCAGATAACAGCCTCATCCTCCGTGATCCACAAGAATAGTTATAGTTATACTCTACAGGTTGTTTTTTTTTTTTAATCATCCTTCCTCTGAAGCATCAGAGATGGCCACAGCTGGAGATGGGGTATCGGGAGGGCTGGGCCAGGGCCCTGAGATAGCACCAAGCATTCTCTTTCTAATCTTCTTGGCTGGCTGGCTGGTTGTTGAAGACAGGGTCAGGGTCTAACTGATCACCATATGTGGGATTGGTCATTTTCACTTAGGTCAGGTTGGTAGTGACCTGGGTGAGGGAAGCGGGTGATTCACCTTCCTCTGTAGTGTGTGTGTGCAGGTCACTTGTCAGGGGGTTATCTGGATATATTGGACTTAATCAGTTCCCTGCTATTGTGGGGGTCTCAAGTACTCGTTCACCTTGGTCCCTCCTCTTTTCTGCCTATGGCACATAATAGTCTAGTCTCCTGTGGATTATAATACTTTGGTCTAATTATGGTTTTTGGGTTTAGAATGCAAGTCCTGGGTAGTGTGAGTGGCCTGTGATATACAGGAGACCCATCTGGATGATCTGTGGGTCCCTTCTGGCCTTCAACTCTGACTCTGACAGTGCCACTGAGGAGACCTGGGAGCTGTGACAGAGCACTTTACTTGGTAGACCACATCTATGGAGGCCCTTGACAGAGGAGACCACATTGGGTGTGTTTAGTCTCAATTAACAAACACCTTTTGAATGATCTGTTTGTCCAGAAACAGAGTCTAAAACAGACACCAGTGCATCCCGTTCATGGGAAACAGAGGTAACATCATTTTGAAGATGGACCTTGATATGTGTTCTTAATTTTTCCTGGTGCTTAGATACAAGGCCTTCACAATGCCTGAGCTAGATTAATATGAAGAAGTGCATTTCTAAAGAAAATCGTAAACTAGAACCCGAACACATAGGGCAAATTACATAGCCCAAGATAAAGCATTCTCTCTTGTCAGTAACTGCACTCATCTCATTAACATTAATGGCAGCTTCATGCACATGCATGTATATCTCTCATTAACACTAATAGGTAATGCATGCACATAGCTCTCTGATGAACACTGATGAGAGTTGTGTGTACGTGCAATGCTCATTAGCATTAATGGAGGTTACCCACACGTGGCTCTCTGAACATTAATGGGAGTATACATGCACGTTTCTCATTAACATTAATGGCATGTGCATCATTCATTAATATCGATAGCAGTTGCAGGAAGGCACATCTCTCATTAACATTAGGGGGAGTGACATGCACATATTACAAGGAGAACCCTTTTCCTTTTATCATATTTTTTCTCTAAATCATGCAAAATTTGAATTTGCCTTTTCATTCTGTTCTAAGGAAGCACTAGCCTTTCTCAGCAAATCACCATAGGTCTCACTGACCTTGATCATACAGGCCTCTTTTTCCCATGCGTGATCTGTTCCTTGAACAAGGCCAGACAGCCTATTCTTCAGTAATAGGCAAGCATGTCATCTCTACACTTTTTCTCTTTTTTTAATCAAATATATTTACTGTATTGCTGCCATTTCAAAGAGAATTCCCCTCTCTGTTAATATCTGAATTCCCATATATACTTTTCACAGGGTAGTGGTGACACACACCAGCTGCTGAGTTATTGCTCAGGAGAGTACAAAATTTATTGCAAGTTCTTGTGATCATAACTCCATTTTACACCACTCACTAACACAGTATTGTGATAATCCCTGACATAGCTCTAGACAAATATGGTAGGGACTAGGGGCCATATGCTTCCTTTTATAGTAAAAACATGAAAAAGTCTGAGCTCCACTGCAATTTACTACAGAACTGATCTGAGTAAGCTAATAAGTATCCTGCCATCCAATCATGAGAAAAAAATGTCTGAAGTGATGGATACCCCTATTGGACTTAATTTTATATGGGGTATTTTAGCTAGATTCTGATCTCAGTTACACCTGTGAAAACCTAAAATAACTCCACTTATTCTGGACTTATTCTAGTATAAATCAGAGTTGAATCTTTGACCATTGTGAGACTCAGAGTGCTGCCCCCTAGAAGTCAGCAGGAGTCCTTGTTGTCAGGGTTTCAGAATCTGGCACTTTTGTTCTTTATTGCTGTGGCAAAGGTTTGGCCTTGTCCCTGTGGGTCCCGTGCTTCCAGGCAGTTTGTGCTAGCCTCAGAGGCTCACTGTGGCCCTCCCTTCTCTCTTTAGAGACCAGGTCACAGCCTATTGAGCCATTTTCATCATAAGCCAGTGATTAGTTAGGGGAGGTAGAAAGGGGGGGAGCCCAGGCCCACCCTCTACTCCGAGCTCCAGCCCAGGGACCCTAATAGTATCAGCTAATATGACTGACCTTTTAGGCACCAAACAAATACAATTCCCTGGGCTACTTCCCCACAGCAGTCCCTGCTTCTTCAAACTCCACTTCACCTTTACCCCAGAGTCTCCTTCCGTGTGTATATGTTGTCTGCCACTCAGTCTCACCAACAGCACAACCTCCTCTCACAGCTCCACACACCCCACCTGACTAAATGGGAGGGTTTTTAACTGGTTTCAGCCAGCCCCTGATTGGCTTCAGGTGTCCCAATCAGGCTAGCTGTTTCTGCTCCTTTCTAGATGCTTCTTAATTGGCCCCAGGTGTTTTGATTAGCCTGGAGTAGCCTTTGTTTGGCTATCCAGGGAACAGGGACCTGCTCATCCTGAGGCTGATATACCTCCCTTCCAGCACTCTCCTATACCCTTCTGGTCTGACTCCATCACATTGCTTATACACAGCAAGTATTGCTATGTCCCTTGGAGGAGTCTATTATCAAGGATGATATTTTGCCACCCTTATTCAAAGTGAGTAATACCTTATTCCTGGAGTAGTGACCCTGAGGAATAAGGTGCTACTCAAAGTAAGGGTATGTCTTCACTACAGCAGTAGGTCGATTTCCTTTAATTCGATTTTGTAAAGCAGACTGTATACAGTCGATTTTGTGTGTCCCCACTAAGCACAGCAAAGCACAGCAAGTCGACAGTGTCTGTCCGCACAACTTTTGCAAGCGTCGACATAACGAGCGTTGCACTGTGGGTACCTATCCCACAGTTCCTGGAGTCCCCAGCAGGCACCATTTCGAGTGCTGCACTATGGGTAGGCATTTCCAAATTTCGCGCCCTTTTTCCGCGCCGCCGACCCCCATTACGAGCGGTGCACTGTGGGTAGGCATCCTATAATTCGCGCCCTTTCTCCGCGCTGCGCTAACGCCATAGCACTGCAAGCATGGAGCCCGCTGATGCCACGGCTGCAGTAATGGCCGTTGTGAGGACCTCGATCACGGTTGTGGATTTCTTGCTGTACCGTCTGCAGAGGAATGTGATCCGGGGACAACTGCGCTTTCTGGAACCCGACGACAGTGAGGAGGAGATGGACCAGGACGTGCACAGCAGGGACGATGGGGACACTGACATTTTTGGAAGTAGGGTGACTGACAATCTGTCAAATTTGGTGGCAATGGGGCAGGCTCATGCCATCTAACGGCGATTCTGGGACAGGGAAACAAGCACGGACTGGTGGGATCGCATAGTGCTGCGGGTCTAGGATGACTCCCAATGGCTCAGAAACTTCCGCATGCGAAAGGGCACGTTCATGGAACTTTGTGACTTGCTTTCCCCGGCCCTCCAGTGCCAGAATACCAAAATGAGGGTGGCCCTCACAGTTGAGAAGCGAGTGGCGATAGCCCTCTGGAAGCTTGCAACGCCAGACAGCTACCGGTCAGTCGCGAATCAGTTTGGGGTGGGTAGATCTACAGTGGGCTTTGCTGTGATGCAAGTAAGCAGGGCAATCATCGAGCAGCTGCTACCCAGGGTTATAAACCTTGGAAACCTGCAAGCCACAATTGATGGCTTTGCCACCATGGGATTCCCTAACTGTGGTGGGGCTATAGATGGGACTCATATCCCTATCCTGGCACCGGACTACGAGGCCGCCGAGTACAGAAACCAGAAGGGATATTATTCAATGGTCATGCAAGCAATGGTTGACCACAAGGGACGTTTCACCGACCTTTACGTGGGGTGGCCGGGAAAGCTTCATGACGCTCGTGTGTTCAGGAACTCTAGGCTTTTTAGACAGCTGCAGCAAGGCAATTTTTTCCACGACCAGAAAATTTCCGGGGGGGGTGGGGGTGGAAATGCCAATCGTTATCATTGGGGACCCAGCCTACCCCCTAATGCCCTGGCTTATGAAGCCCTACACAGGAGCCCTGGACAGGGGTCAGGAGCTGTTCAACTACAGGCTGAGCAAGTGCAGAATGGCCGTAGAGTGTGCATTTGGCCATCTGAAGGGGAGATGGCGTTCGTTACTGATTCGCTCAGACATCAGCGAGAGAAATATCCCCATTGTTATTGCTGCTTGCTCTGTGCTCCACAATGTCTGTGAGAGCAAGGGGGAAACGTTTATGGCGGGCTGGGAGGCAGAGACAAATTTACTGTCTGCTACTTACCAGCAGCCAGACAGCAGGGAAAGTAGAAGAGCGCACCAGGGCGCGCTGCGCCTCAGGGACGCCTTGAAAGCCAGTTTTATGAGTGTCCGACATGGCGTTTGAGAAACTGCTCCCTTGCTCTGCTGTAAGCCTGCTGTCCTTGCACCCTCTTTCCCTCCCCCCTCCCCATGCTTGCAGAGGAAATAAATTCACTGTTTAAAAAATCATGGTTCCTTTATTGCTTCCTCAGAAATACAAATACAGGGGATCACTGTCATGGTAGCCTGGAAGGAGTGGGTGAGGAGGGAAACCAGCAGTCGCACTGGTGGAGAAGCGGACAGAGGAGGGGGTGAAGGGGGGAGAAGAGGAGGGGCCAAGAAACAGCAGCTTTTAAAAGTTTTCAGAGAACCTCAGGCTGCTGCCGCTTGTGCTGGCTTGTGGAGTGGAGTGGGTCGGTCCACGGGGCTTGCCCCCCTGGGTTCTCACCCCGCGTTTGGGTGGGGAAGCTATGGGAGTTGGGGAGGGGGGGAGGTGGTTACACAGGGGCTGCAGAGGTGATCTTTGGCCCTGCTCCACCAGAGAGCGCAGCATGTTGCTTTGGTCCTCCATTATACGGAGCAAAGCATCCATGCCTCCTTCTTCGTGGTCCTGTCGCTGCAGCCACATTTCTTCCCTCTTTTCTGCTGCCTGTCTTGACTGTAGCGCTGATTCCTGCCTTGCCTGTATCAATCTTTCCCTCCATTCCATCTGGCGGGCTGCCTCAGCGCGCGAGTTCTCCAGTAGTTCACTGAACATATCATCGCGCGTTCGCGTTTTCTTTTTACGCTTTCATATCTGCGATGCATGGCGGGAGGAGCAGGCCGGGGGATTCTGAGATAATTGTTCATCTGTGGGCGAATGGGGGCAAAGAAAGTTTGAAAGTTATGAGACAGATACATTCAAGGTTATGAGACAGATGCAGTCTCGGACGGTACACAATGGGAGTACTATGCCATTTGCAACCTCAGTATTCAGAGGCCTGATATGATTTCTGTACAAGGTCATGTTCTACACCTAAAAGTGACTGAATAGCTCACAGAAAAGTCACAGCATCTCAGACACATATGAGTGCCTCAGCCCAACACGGCTTCTGAAATCACCGTGCAGCTGGCCATGGTAAGTTAAAAGCAGCACTTGCATATTGTGGAGTAACCGCACCCCCTTCCCCCCACCGCGTGGCTCCCACTGAACCGCAAACTGCAAAACAAAGCCCAAAAATCTCTTGCTAAGGGCTGGCTGGTGCTCTTCTGTGGAGTCAAACGCTTGCAAAATGACTCTTCAAATTCCCCGCTAGCTACCGCTACGGGCTGGTGGGGAGGGGGGGCGGGTGCACGTTGGATCTTAAGCGGAAGCAACCGCTTGCAGACTGCTCAGATTCCCTGCTAGCTACCGCTACAGGCTGGCGGGGAGGGGGGGTGGGTGAGCGTTTTGTGGGGGGGAGGTTGGTCGGTCTTCAGCAGAAAAAGAGTACTTTGCAGCTGGGAATCTGTATCTCCCTACTAATTGCAGTCCGTATTTCAAACAGGCAGCCATGAATGACATCACTTTGCTTAGAATTTCTCAGAGAGATAGAGAGCGCATGCTCCTTGCCTCCATGCAAAGTCCTGGTCCATTCGCCGCAATGCTAGCCTGCTCAATGATACCAGACTACTTACTACTTTCGTGGCGTGGGATGGTCTCCTATCATGGAGGACCACATAAGGCGGCTCTCCCCAGAAATCTGCTGTGGAAGATTCATTGCTACCTCCTGGATAGCTTCATTGAAATGTCCGTGGAGGACTTCCGGTCAATCCCGGAGTATATTGACAAACTCTTTGAGTAGAAACTGACCAGCAATGAAAGCACGCTAAGTCCTTAGGGCAAATTAACCATTAATAAATGCTTCCTTTAAAAAATCATGCGTCATGTAATCCCTTAAAAAGAAACACTTACCCCCCTGGGAGGCTTGGGAGGGTGCTGGCTGTAGGGTGATAAACAGCTCCTGGCTCTCTGCTAACACGGTTTCTCCGCTGGCCTCCTGCTGCTCCGTGAAATTTCCCTCCTCCTCGTTGTCATCCTCATCAGAATCAGTCTCGTCCCTGACGATTATCCCATCGGTGGAGTCCACGCAGACTGGTGGGATGGTGGTGGGGGCGCCCCCCATTATCTGATTTAGTTCATTGTAGAACCGGCATGTCCGCGGCATGCCCCCTGATCGTCCATTTGCCTCCTTGGCTTTCTGGAATGCTTGCCTCAGCTCCTTAATTTTAACGCAGCACTGTGTGGCGTCCCTGTTGTGGCCCCTTTCCAGCATGGCCTTGGAGACCCTGGCAAACGTGTTGGCATTCCGTTTGTTGTTGCGGAGTTCCAACATCACGGATTCCTCTCCCCAGATAGTGATGAGATCCAACACCTCATTAGTGGACCACGCTGGAGCTCTTCTCCTCTGGCTGGTCTCCAGGGCAGCTGAGCTCTGCATGGAGTCTTGTGATGCTGAGCTCTGCATGGCGGCTTGTGCTGCTGATTGCTCTGAATAGCGACTGAGCTGTGCAGGTGAGCTGGCCACGCTGACCAAACAGGAAATGCAATTCAAATGTTCCCAAGTCTTTTCCTGTCTACCTGGCCAGAGCAGCGAGTTGAGAGTGCTGTCCAGAGCGGTCACAGTGGAGCAGTGAGGCAGTCCAGAGCGGTCAGAATGGAGCATTGTGGGACAGCCTCTGGACGCTAGTAATGTCAGTTGCGTCTTCACTAGTCCACATTCGACCTAGAGAGGTCGATTTTAGCGCTACTTCTCTCGTCAGGCAGGAGTTATAAAGTCGATTTTGAGGGCCCTTTAAATCGACTTTAATGGCATGTATGTGAAGACAGGTACACGTTTAATTCGACTTAACGTCGTTAAAGTCGACGTTAAGTCGTAGTGAAGACATGCCCTTAGTTGGAGTGTCAGAATTAGGCTCTAAGTTTATAATGTTATAGAGAAACTTGCAGTATTTCTTTCATTAATTCCCCCTTTCCTCATCACCCTTTTTTTCTGGATGGAGGGAGACACATGGGGGAGGAGGCCCAATGGTGAAGGTAAGCCTGATCCACCTCTCACTGTGACACATGGGTGTTTCCATGTGCATGATGCATGATTAATGCATGATGCCAGCAAGAAGAGATTTTTAAAAAGCAGCAATTTTTTGACTTTCAGGAACATCAGCATTGTCAGACTGTGCCAGATAATGAGGTTTCTACATTTGCATGCAGTTTCTGTTAACACCCGAGCATGAAACCAACCTCTTGATTGCAAAAAGAGGGTGAAGTGTCCATTCTGCAACAAAATATATGTTCTTCCTTTCTGTCACCAAAGAATATTTCTGAGTCCATATTAAAATTGTATTGTCATACTAACCAAACCACAGGCTAGTCTACAGTGCTGTATTTTAAATACACTTTGGGGGATCGATTTATTGCCCTTGTATTGTGCCCCCATTTCTTTTGGTAAGTACCTAGCACAATGGGACCCTGATCTTAAATGTGATCTCTAGATGCTACTGTAACATTTCTGTTACTAGTATTACTACTCACAATAATAACTACATCAATTGTATGTGTTACCCGAAATTGGGCCAGCTTAGGGAGGATTAATGATCCACCAGAGTTTGGCAGAAAACAGCATGTTTATTATACTGATAGCTAAGCTCCAAAGAAGGGGCAGGGGTCACACTCATACTCACATACTCATGCTCCCAGAACAGGCATTGCACTGGAGATGTCAGGATCCTTCAAGGTAAGTGTTCCACAGCGTAGCAATGTAATTCTTCCCAAGGCACGATGGAATGCAAAGTAGTAGACCACTGGCCAGGCAGTCTGGGTGAAGGGCCTTCACGGGAGGTACAAGCTTGTGAGTGCACTCCTGAGCACATGGCCCCTTCCCCTTTTAAGGACCTGCTCCTCATGCCTGCGACCAGAGATGACTTGGCCCCATCTGGTTGTTCACACACCACCTCAGACAGTGTCCATGCATTGGGTGTATGATCGCTGCCTAATTAGAGCCCCAGACACCTTGTCTATCTTGGAGCTCTTCTGATCTTCTAGCTCAGTGGTTCTCAAAGTGGGGGTTGCGACCCCTCGGGGGATCACCAGCCACCTCCCAAGGGGTCGTGAGCTCCTCGTGCCACTGAAAAGCTGCCGAATTGATTACTTCTGCATTTGGCAGCTTTTCGGTGGACACGCCAAGCGCTTTCAGGAGTGCTCGGCATGTCCATCGAAAAAAGCCGCCGAATGCGGAAGTAATCAATTCAGCAGCTTTTCAGCGGACATACAAGGGTCCACTGCGCCGAAGAACAAAGCTAAAAGGGTCGCGGTTCTCAATAGTTTGAGAACCGCTGTTCTAGCTGTTTAAGTAGCCCATTCATCCCACAAGCATTCCGGGAGGGACGTGGAGGTGGAAAGTTACTTCACAGGTATTCAAAGAGGGAGAGGAGACAAAACAGGTGTGTGGGGGGGAGGTGTAACAGACTTTTTGAACATACAGATATACATAGCATACAGGTCACTGCTGCTCCTACAACAGTAGGTACTTTTTTAAAAAAACAACAACAATCTTTTGTTTAAAAGCCCTGGTACTGCCCTATAATAAAATCACCAGATTGTTTTCTAATTACTATACCAAATTAGAATATCTGTTGTTCATGCACGTGAGGTTTCAAACCAGAATGTTTGTTTGCAAATAACAGGTCAAACTGAAAGGAATAAGCTAGGCAAACACAACATACTGTATGAGTCACTAAAACTGGGGGAGATATAAATTATACCTTTGTGTTCCACTAAGTCCCCTGCTGTATAAGTAGGCTTCAACTCAGGGAAGGGCAGGCTGTGTCACTGCTGCCGCTCCTTTTCAGGAGCCTTCTGGAGAGAGCAGTTTAAACTCCCACCAGAGCTCTGCAAAGAAACTGCATTGCAGGAGCCTTTGCCAGGCTATGCCCCCATTCAGCTAGCATTGCACACTGTTTTATCACACAATGATCCCTTACAGCTATCATAGTACAAGAAATGTTGTGGCTGCTTTCTTACACTGCACTTTCTTTCCCAGCAGACTTTTCACTCTTGGGAGTCTACGTAGACCCTGGGGAGAATCTAGTCTAATTTACATCATGAATAACTCCAATCTAGATAGATATAGTAAACAAAATATTTTATTCTATGTATATATTTTCTACAGACCATATTGTGTTTGTGTATGTGCATACAAACACATGCACATGTGCACACACATAGAGGAAAGCTTAATCCCATGAAATATGATGACAAATGTCAAAAGGCATCAAGGAAAACTGCAACAATAATAGTCTGACCTGCTACAGTGTTACTAAAGGGTCTAATCTCTATCTACAGCTTTTACGTATAATTCAGAATTCAGCTGCTAAACAAGCTAAATAATTTAATAAATACAATATGTTCTAACTCTGTAGCTTGCTAAAGTTGCAGCCATACCTTTGTTTCAAGGAGTCACCAACTGGTGAAAATGTCAAGCTATTCCTTAAAGTGCATTCCTTCAATTCTCCTGGTAGATAGCACTGATTTTTTTCCCCTAAAGATGCTTTATTGCTTTTCTCCTTTTCATCAGGGTGGGGTTGCCATGGCAATAAAGTAGGATGTCTTGCTGGATTTCACCTTTGCTGTCTTGCTTCATATGGTTCTCTCTCCTCAGAGCAAACATGGTGGATGCAATGCACATACAGATGTCTGATTTCAGATTTCTTTCTCGAGTGTAGCTGGCAGCTACTCTCCTGGGACAGGAGAAGTAGCACTTCACAAACTGGCATTCATCCCCCCTTTCTTTAATGGCCACCATCACATGTCTCAGTTGCTTTATGATCACTCTTTTAAGATGGACAAAGCTTTTCATGAAAGACTTTCTCCTAATGTAAACAGAAGCCTTTGTTTTAACATTTCAATTAATTAAATTGTCAGGTCAACTTGGGCTTCTCTTTCTTTCTGAGTTATTTAGGGTTAAATGAAGAAATAAAGCCCTACAGGAGACATACACAATCACAACTTGTGCCACCAAAATGCCAACAAAGAGGTTCTGGTTTGAAGAGCTGGCCTTTGGGTTTTGAAACACTGGTGGCTACTAATGTCCTCCAAATCTGGGAGCGGGGGATCTCTCTAAATGTTGGCGGTAACCTCACCTTTCACATCTTAAAGTAATAAGTTTCTAGGTCTCTTCTCTGAAAACTGAAACTTCAAAATGGAAAGCACTCACTGGGACAGAACATTTTTCACCCCTTTCCTCCATAGTGATGGCAGGTCAAAAATACTCTACTTAAATCTGGAAGAGGAGCAAAAAATCTTCAATTGTTGTTGACCCATCCAGAAATCTAAAGGCTGGCCCTGCTGATTTACCTTGTCAACACTACAGAGAGAGATTGATGTAAGTTACACAACTTCAGCTACTTCCCACGGGGTCCAACTACATGATGTTGACTAGAGACACGCTCGTGTTGACTTTCCCTGTGCTTCTCATTCAGGTGGAGTACAGGTGTTGACGGGAGCATGATTAGCAGTCAATTTAGCAGGTTTTCACTAGACCAGCTAAATCGACTACCAATACATCCATTGCCACACGTCAAATCCCCAGTAAGTGTAGACAAGCCCTTAGTAAATCAAAAAGTGGATTGTATATTTGGTAGCTGAATATTCTGTCTGGAGACTTTGATCAAGTATTGTCCAGCATCATTACCAGAGATTTTAGGAGAGATATATAAAGCATATGCAAAAGAAGAGAGGAGTGAAAAGAAAGAAATGTGATTATTCTCCAAATCTGGCTAAAAGAGAGAGACTGTGATGTTATGGACTACAGATCTTTATTCATTCAACTGCGAGTAAAATGTGCCCTGGGTGCAATCTTTTGACACCAGGGTTGAATTTAGCCTTATGCCTTCTTTGCAACTACTGTAAAGACATATGCCCTACAGCTATAACTCTGCTTCCCACCATGAGAGAAAGGGAGAAATCGATCTCTGGCAGATTTAGGGCTTGTCTACATGGGGGAAGTGGCGGTATTAATCCACAGCTTTTTGCTCTGCATTATGCAAGCTGCAGTAATAGCATGCAGCTCTGATGGTGTGCCTTCTGTCAGTACACATCATCATGCACAAATAGTGATGGTTTTCTGGGAGTTGAGGGTGTGGGTTTCTCAAAGGGTATCCCATGCTTGTTTGCTTCACTTCCAAGCAACATGTATTCTTGGATTTTTATTGCTGTTCAGGTTTTTTTTAAGATTCCATGACTCAGCTATCTCTTCCTGTTCCTTCCTTTACGGGTGGGCCAGTGCCATTTTCAAATTGCTGTCAGCCAGCATGGACCTAATAGTCCATGCTCAAATATGCAAAGGCTGTTTGGACTGTATTTCATCACTCAGAGCTGGATGATTTCAGCTTGGGACTTTGCCTGCCGCACAACCAATCAATAGCAACAGCGCCTCCAGCAGTAGGAGAGTGTTCAGTGGCGGTGGAACCAGGATGTGGACAAGGACCAGGCAACAATTAGTAGAGGATGCGTTCCTGGTGCAGTGCCATCTCTGGGCTTGGGAAACCTGCGTGGATAGATGGGGAAGGATTGTTCTGCAGATCTGGTTTGACCAGGAAAATAATTTCAGAATGAGAAGACAACCTTTTTGGAGATATGTGATAAAAGCTACCCCACAGTTACAACAGCAGCGTACTGGAATGCAGTGCCCCAGAATGATGGACAAACAGATTGTAATTGGTATATGGCAGCTGGCCATCCCTGAATAGTACCGGTCCATATCAAACCAATTTTGCATGGTGAGATAGACCATGAGGGCCATTATCAAGCAGGTGCGTAATACCATGGAAAAGGCACTACTGCACCAAGTTAAAAAACCTTTGTATAATGCACAGAAAGTTATTGATGTCTTTTCATGCATGGGATTCCCTAACTGTAGTGGTGCAATTGATAGAATTATTGTGCCTGGTATTTACCCCCTCACTCATCTGGGCTCAGAATTCATACAGAACAATAAGGGCTATTTCTCCATGGTTCTCCACGAGCTTGTTGACCACCCCGGCAGGTTTACAGACACAGACACATACTGGGAGGTCTGGGAGGGTTAGTGATGCTAGGATCTTTTGAAACTCAGCTCTATTTAAATTAATAAAGGAAAGGGCAGTTTGCCCCCAGGAACACTATGGTTGTTAATGGTGTGGACATTGTTCCAGTTATCCTGGGAGACTTGACTTACCCTCTGCTTCCCTCATTTAATGAAACCATTCACCGGCAATTTGGACAGAAAGAAGGAACTGCTTTAACAACTGCCTCAGTAGCAGCAGAATAACAGTGGAGGGTGCATGTGGGCATTTGAAAGGGAAATGGCACTGTTTGTGGAATAGGTTGGAAGCAGAAAAAGAAAAAATCCCAACAATTAAAGCAGAATGTTGTATTTTGCTCAGTGTATTTTGTGGAAGGAAGAAAACATTAGTGATGGGTGGGAGACTGAGGTGCAGAAACTTGCAAAGTGGTTTGAGCAGCTATCCAGGAGTCCACTACAAAATGCAAACAGGTGATTCAATATTGCCAGGGAGGGATGCCTATTTCTCTTGTTTTGTCTCAGGCCTGAAATTGTGCCGCTGTACATCCAGCCACTAACTGGGACAGGTTATTGGAAGTTTTTTGTGCCACTCAGTGTTGTTTGGGGGTGGGTGAGGTAGAATTGCAACATTGTAGCAATTCCCACTGTGCCTTTGCCTATGTATGGTTGTAAAAATTCATAAGGTACTGCAGACTTAATTATTTTCTGTGCAAAATGAACTGTCAGCTCTTTAGGAATGGAATTTTTTTAAAAAATTATTATTAATATATGATGAACCCAACAGAAAGGAACTTTTAACTGAAACAAAAATGAATCAACAGCTTTTCATTATGAAACAATATGTTAAAAACCAATCTAACTACAAAGTGCCTTTTTCATTAAATCAACAGTGAAACAACAGAAAAGTGCAACAGTGCAGGGCACAATGCAAGGGCTTAAAGTCACAGCCAAGATGTCTGCGACCATTTCACCATGAGTTTTCCATTTTCTCCCCCCTAACCCCCCCCCCCACACACACACACACACACACCAATTTGCCAGTTGCTCAGCTGTTGATAAGAGGTCTTTCCTTAAGGGTCTGGCCAGAGCATGTTCTATAACAGGGGTGTTAAGAAAAATAACATCGCTGTTGTTCATATTCTCAGGAGCCTGTGGTAGCATTTTGTTTTACATGCATTTCTGGCTTTACTTCCCTGAGATTCTTCCGGAACCACAGAGACGTGGTGTGTGCAGTATATGCTAGATAGCTTTGTCATTGTGCTTTGGAGGCAGGATGGGATTGAGATTGAGTTGAGAATTATGTTCCCAGTCTCACTGCACAGTTTTCCTATGCCTGGGAGGTATTTTTATGGTGTTGGAGGAGTGACTATGGGGATGAGCTGTATAGTAATCCCTTCTACATCCCATTTAGGCTGTCCTAACTGGATTACGTTACACTGAGGCAGATGATTAGAAGTCAGAGAATGGCCTTATTCAAAATGGTAAAGGACAGACCAATGAGGTATGCTGTGAAATTATTCGCCAAGATGGTCCGCCCAGAAGTGTTGCAGGAATGGAAGGGAGAGAGTGGGGAAGGCCATCCAGCTGTTGCTCATAAGATCTGATTAAAAACTGAGCAATTTCTCTGCCTTAGATTTTGTTTTATCTCCCCTGCAGGTATGTTCAAAGTACCTGGCAGTAGGTATAAAATGTCTTCAACGACAGATGGAATGATGCATTGGTTGGAGTATATCTCAGTCGTATCAATGGTTATGTCCAATCAAATTTTGGATCTGAATGCTAGGGCGTCCCTCAGAAGCGACGTGGGTCGTCCCCACCCAAGTGGCGTGAAAAATCTGTGAGTGCTATCTGCCCTTGGATGGGGCGGGCTAAAGAAGCTAGTCCGTCTATGCATTGCGACCATCAATATTGGAACGATGAATTGGCTGAAGTTTTGAAGGCCCGCCGCATCGATATCGCATCGTATCCAAGAGACGAAGTGGAAAGGAGCGAAAGCTCGGGAGATTGGCGAAGGATACAAACTATATTATAATGGAGAAAGCAGCACTCGGAATGGCGTTGGCATTGTGATCAGCGAGAAGTATCGGGACAACGTCATCGATGTCCACCGAATATCCAATCGAATCATGACCATCAAAATCGAGTTCGGTGCAAACACTCTCCGAATCATCACGTGCTACGCCCCCCAAACTGGATGTTCCGATGGCGAGAAGGACGAATTTTGGGAAGGATTGGATGCCCACTTGCGAACTGTTGGCCCTGAAGAACATCTGGTACTAGGAGGCGATCTCAATGGTCATGTTGGATCGGTAAGAGATGGTTACAGCCAATGTCATGGTGGAAACGGGTTTGGCACTCGTAGCGAAGATGGGATCTGGACCAGGCTGGTGTCAGGACCCTGAGTGCTGATTAGATTCTGGCTTTCCAAATACAGTATACTCTTGATTATCCAGGATAATCGCCCCAAGCACACACACACGAAAAACCACCAGGGCGCAGGGCAGCCAGTGAACCAACTCCCACTCCCCCGGTGCAGGGTGGCTGGTGATCCAACCCCGTCACCCCCATATTTCCTATGGATGGTGATTATCCAGGATTTTATTAACCAGGATTAATTTTTCCCTATCATTCCGGATAATCGAGAGTCTACTGTAGATTCCTTCTCTGGCCTCCTTATGTTTATCCCTGGATGGGCCTTGCTGGTTTTGTTGGTCATCCTTGAGAGGCAGATGGAGGGAGCAGGTGGCCACCCTGCAAGCTGCCTAGATTGGGTGGTTATGTACTTATGTAAAATTCTGTCCAGCTCCTCAGAAAATGGACAGGTTTCCTGTTACCTGCTGAATTTTTTCCTGTTGTCCCTTGTTCTAATGTAGTGCTCCTGAGCTGTTTGCTATTTATCTGGCACTATTCAGTGTCCCAGCTATGCCCTCTTGCGGACATCTGTCTTGGAATATCCACAAAAAGATCTTTATTCCGGTAGCTGCCCACAAGAGTTTCCTGTACCAATGCTTCTCCCCAAATGCCAGTGAGATCCAGGGTCTCAGCCTGGCTCCAAGCAGCTGCTTGAAGCATATTGTAGGGCAGCGGGTCTCAAACTGTGGGTCAGGACCCCAAAGTGGATCGCAACCCTATTTTAAGGGGTTGCTGGGACCAACAACTGTAGCAGAAGCCTGAGCCCCACCGCCTAGGCCAGATCCCAAGGAATTCAGCCCTGGGTGGCCAGGCTCAGTTTACAGGCTCCCTGCCTGGGGCTCAACCCCTTAGAATTCGACTTTGGCATCCCCTCATTTCCCGCTCAGGCTTCACCTGAGATCTCATCTAGTGGGGGTTATTTAGTACGTCTCACCTAGTAGGGGTTATGTAGTAATTTCCCTTGTCAGCAGGGGGTCATGGTGCAATAAAGTTTGAGAACCCCTGGAGTGTTAGCTCTGATACTGCAATAAAGTGAAATCCAGGAGTAAATGACAAAATGTGACTGTGTACCAACTCATAAACATGGGAGGGACATCTAGGGAACCTGATCCCAGAGCAGGGGAGGGTGCACAGGTAAGGAGACAAGTTAGCAATGGTTGCCTGCAAAGCAACGAGGGATAATCACTGGGAGAATGCAGTGGTTCCTTTGTTCATTTCCCACCTTTTCTCCTTATTGGGTAAGCACTCAGAAGATTGAGACATCTTTTCTGTGACTTGCTGTGATGCTTTGATTGCTTCACCCAGACCAATAAGGGATTGTATCACTGTCTGCTCTGCAGTTCTGGGTATCTTAAATGCTGTGGCTCACAGTCCTGATGCCAACATACAAGCATGCAGCCTTTCTTCTGCTGACTGGTTACTTTGTACAAAGTGACCCTGATACCCCCTACCCCCAGCTTGAATTTCCCCAAACTGTCTACCTTTTGGCAATCTGCTGGGGTTCCCAGAATTCAAAGTTACTGTGCTGCCCCGCCCAGCCTCAGCAAGTGAGAGTTTTGCAACTGCTAAGCTGTATTATCACTCCCGAGGCAGCAACTTGTCTGCCTTCCTAGCAAACTCCGTCAGTCCAAACCTTGCCTTTCAGATATCAAACTGTGAACCCCAGAGTTCCTGGGTTCCCCAGAGATGACTCCCTGCAGTGTCCAGCCTTCTCCTGGAACACTCACAGAAGTTACTATGTTTGTTGCCTTTTTAAAGAGACAGTACACTGCAGCTCATTAATTTAACTGGGGTTTGACAAACACTTATTTCAATCACAGCACTGCATTGCTTTATAACAAAAGTAAAACAAGTCTATTAATCAGAAGTTATAGGATTAGGTGATATCAAATATAAGGAATAAAGAGAGAGAGGGTCACAAGCAAACTAACGTAAAAACACGTTTCTAAGACTAAAACTTGATTTCAGCAAGTTACTATCATTGCCTAAGCAGATTTTTCACCTTTTCTCAGTTCCCAGCGACTTCAACATCCTAGGTTGAAAGATCCACCATTCTGTGATTTCAAGAGCTCTGACCCCTTTAATCTCCCACATGATAGATAACTCAAATGTCCTTTTGCCTCCTGTATATCACTTCAAACATCATTGCGTCTGTTTCATGAGCCCGGAAATCTTCCTGATGTTCTTCCCTTTCTGTATACTTCCCATCTTCTTGCTGATTCGTATGTAAATAGGGCTTCCATTGTTTTTATTCCATGCTCGTAATTTACTTGGGAGACAGGTAAATAGCTGTCTTCCCTCCAGTCTTGGAGAAAATCTGTCTTTTCCTTTGTTTGGTCACAGAATTTAAATCATAATATCAGTGAGTATCCATAGTTCCTCATATAGTGTCAGTGTTACATACATTTCACAATGATATTAATCACCAGTGTGTGACCTGCTTTCATAGAAGACCTTACTCAATAATACTTTTATATAGTACAGTAATATTCTGTGCAATCAGTTGATTCAATTGCTTGTTGTTGGAGGTTCAGCCCCCATCTTTATAGCCCAGGAAACTTTTGAAATGTATTTTTTGAAAAGTAGTCCCAGACCATGCTCCTTTGGAAGACATCATGCTGTCTTCCAAACTTCACTAACTCTGCTTCAAGAGGCAGGAAGGTTCCTTGTTAAGATTGTTAAATATTCATCTTTCTCCACTTGCTCTCCTGATGGCTTTGTTTATGTTGCATATAAATGTGGTTTTCTTTGTCATCAGTCACACATGACCTAATTTACATAGGAGACATTCAAGAAGGTTGAGCCACATTCCTTTCTCTGGGGCAGGCATGGCTTATGCACTGCTTGTCAAATACATTTTAAGAACATAAAACTAGCACATATTTATAATCATTTGTACACACCCCATACATATAGCATGCAGTGATTTTCAGGACCAATGTGTTACTAGTTTGTATGTAGTACCTTACATGATACCTTTTAGACACAAATTATTACAACAGTGTGAGAAGTGAATTGGATATGTCAGGCCTGACAAGAGTTGCTGACACAGAGTAGTGTACCACCAATGGGCTTCTGTGTCACACTTGCTAAGGACTAAAAACATGTTACTGAACTGATCTGAACCGTGGTTCCTGGCAAAATCAAGAATAAAACCGACCTTTCCTGACTCATTATTATGTGTTCTAACCTCTCCATATCATTACCTATCCTAAATAAACATGTTCGGATCAACAGATATGCAAAACACACCACAAACAAAAAATACATGTTGACATTTTATTATTTTTAAAGACTGCATGCTCGATTCTCAACTTGTTTAAATTACCTTCCCTCAATTGCAATCATTGCTATTTATTTTAGTGAGAATATATGTATTGCCCAATTTTGTTTTTGAAAGGATAGGATTCTGGGAGGAAAATTATGTTTACAGGCTAAAATATAGCGAGTAGGAAAATCTTTTGGTTCTTAACATCTTTCTTTAAGGTCAACCGACCATACATTTTGTTTGTCCTCAGAAAGTATTTGCTTAAAATAGAAAAAAATAACTATTAAATTTGATTATTAATAATATCATTGGAATTTAGAACATCGAATTTTTTTATTACTTCACATGTATATCTTCAACAAAGACTGAAGTTTATACTTTACAGTCAGACATGATAAGTAATTTGTGAATTTAAAGTAGCGTTTAAAAAAAGGTAATTCACAGGGTGGGTTTGCATAAGTCTATTTAGCTAATTCTTGTTCATTATGAGATTTTTATGTTCTCCGAAGACACATTTGACTGAGTGACCAGGCTAGATGGTAACACTTACCAGATATCAGTGTCTTTATTGCATAAATGCCAATGTATGAACTCTATTTTCTTTGCATACAAATTGAGGAATCCATAAAATGAACATCGGCATTTCCATATATGTAACAGTGAACACATCAACATCTGCTGGGTTAATCTTGCTTCCACTAAAGTAAAAGGAAGAAGCTCCCATTTATTTCAGTAAAACAGAGACAAATCAGGCCATTAAAAAGGAACAACTTATCCCTGGTAGTGGTGGCTTATGTAGGAATACATAACAGAGAGACAAAATGTATATATGAATATATTTTATGAGTTTAGTCCTTATGATTTACAAGCCTGGATAATGAATTTCTCTTCCCTACCAATGTACTTCAGACTTATCAATCATATATAATACATATTTCTAATTATGATTAATAATTTACTTTTACAGTGCATTCCATATCAAGAGCTCAAAGTGCTGTACAAACTTAATCTGAACATTACCAACTGAACACAAGGTCTTATAACAGGAAGTGTTGGACAACTTTAATTACAGGCAGCACTATCAGCTCCACCTATAATATTTCAACAGAATCTTCTCTACCCACATCAGTGAGAAGAATCTATATTCTATTTGTATAGCAAATAGACTATGTTTAGGACTCATGTCTAGGAGATGGAACAGACTATTTCTAAACTGATATTCAGTCATGCAATTTATTGAGTTCCTGGACTTTCAGCTGAGTCTGCAATGGAGGATGTTAATTAGTGGTGATCATGTTTGTGATGTGAACAACTGCCCACTGGAAAATGGATTGAGAGCACCGATTCATTTCACAAAGGATACAAAACTACTATTAGTTTATAAGGTTCATTTTAGTTCATTTCAACTGATCTGGGTTGGATTCAGATCGGCATCCTAAAGGTGAAAGGTTCTACCAAGTCCATGAAAACCTATAAATACATTTATCTTTAAGACAATATAATAGGAACAAGGTACATTTTATAAGTCTGTCTTTGAACCTGGAAGATTATTGTTCAAATAAGCACTGAGCATCTGACCTATAATTTAGAGTAGGACAGGTTATCTCATTTCTTCTCAGTATTGTAGTACCACAGGTAGGCAAAGAGGTAGCCCAAAAAAAATTAATATTAGCTTTATTCACATGCTAATTGTCACAGAGCATGGGGAGTCCGGTCCCTGCACCCCCACTTCCTGGGATTCACAGTGACTCTCAACCAGCCAGTAGGTTAGATTTGAGATGACAGGAACACAATCCAGCCCAGAGCTTCTCAGTACAAACAGGGCCCCTTAGTCAGGCCCTTCTGGGGGGCAGGGAGATGAGACCCCGGATTAGGGCTCCCGCCTCGTCCCCAACCTCCTTTCTCAAACCCCTCCATGGAAAAAACTGCCCCTCTCCCCCTTCCCCCCGGCCACTCCCCCCAGCCTTTGTTCAGATACACACAGGCAGAGCCTAACCTCCCCCGACTGTCACCTTCCCTGTCACACTAATGGACTGTAGTGCTAACATATATATAAGATTTGAAACACAATATCTATGTACACCTGGATTAGAAACAGAAGGAGATTCAATTTTAGCTCTCTGTATCCCTGTTACATTTGAATTGTGTGAGACCCTTAATATTCATAATATTAGATTTCAGTGTATGAGTGATATTCTCTGAAAATGTATGCAGTATTGTAATCTTAAATAGTATATCAATTTGCTGAAAATTGTGGATGTTTTAATCATTGTCATTGCCCTTTAACTGCCATGCATAATCAATAAACAAATCCAAACAACTGTTGTCTGGAAAATTAGTCAGATAAATTAAGCAATTTTTTACATGCACTTATTAACAAAAAGCTGTCAAATGGATAATTTAAGAATGCTGTAATTATTAGAAATTAGATGAAACACTGATTGTGAAGATCACAAAAAGTTCTGAATAAATAGTGCTAGGAAGAGATTAAGCTGATCCTTTGGATTAGATCCTTATTTTAGCAGTACTGTATGTACAAGCCACTTTGACAGAAGTTGGAAAAATGTAAATCTTTTTTAAATTTTATAAAAGAAACTAGAACACAATTTCTGCCACCCACACTGTAGACCTTTGCAGCTGATCTATATAGTTTTCTCTTTAAAAAACACAAAACAAAGCAGAGGAGCTCCTTCCCTGAGTGCATAATCCTATTTGTGTTACAACTGGTTGACTTGGAAATGATATGTCCGAGAGGACTAGGAGTTCAGCCGAGGGTCAGAGAGGAAAATTAGATGAACCCTTAACTGGAAAAGATTCTACTTTAGTGCAAATGTCACTAGTTATAGTGACTAGTTATAGTGACCCAGACCCAAAGAAGACTCTGTAATCTGAAAGCTCTTTCACTAATAGAAGACGATCCAATAAAAGATATTACCTCACTCACATTATCTCTCTAGTTATAAAATAGTGAGGCAAAAGAAGCATGGAAGATACATGCTATATAGGTAAAATTGTCTCTCAATAGACTTTTTTAGAATTTTCCATGAGGTATTAGCAAGGCTTTAAATAGCTGCAAACTGCATATTAAAAATACCCAAGTGTATAATACATGTATAAGGGCACCTTGGGTTGAATACATAATAGATACAGAACTGTCAACACCCCCTTCACAATCATATATTTACTTGCTTATGTGACTAGACAAGGGTAGTGAGGTGCACTTACCAGGAGTTAAATTAGGAGGTGCATAAATGGAATAGAACCCTTCTTTTAAAAATGAGCATCCTTCTGCCTGGCTCTTTTTTTCCCTTCTCTCTCTCAAATGAAGCTATTTCTATGCAGATCTTAAGTTCTTTATTTAGAAAAAATGTCTGGTAAATGGCCATGTTTTATCCATGGGCAGACTGCTTTTCTGTGATTCATTCACCTCCTTCTACAGCAAAGACATAAGCCCATTTGCATTTATGCACCTAAAACACAATTGAGCCACATGAAATGGTGATACAACCAAAAGAGGACTGTTACATCTACTGTATAGAATTTATATATATATAGTGTTGAAAACCTTTTAAAAATTCTGTATATTTAGGAGGTGAGTGTCTAATAAAATGCTGCTCCAGGACTGGACTGACTCACTGTATCTTTCAATAAGTTATGTAGATTTTCTGCTTTACTGTTCAATACAATATATGGATTTACTATTACACACCCTACTTTGATAACAATTCAGCTCACTATTTAAGGGAAATGCCTTGTGTAACAGTTATTTTGCAGTTAGCAATAGATAGAGCTGATGGAAGAAAAGCTACAAGGACTGGAGATGCAGGAATGATGGATTGTAAGGACCGGAAGAAATTGTGACGGGCAACCACTAGGGGGCATAGTTACGCTTCTGAGTCAACTCCAGGAGAGTGCGTAATGGTGTTATCTGTGAGAATCCTTGAGCTTCTGCTATCTGTATGTGTTTGGGAACAAGTTCCTAGCTGTATGAGTGTTTATCCTGTCTGTGTGAGAATGACTGCGTGGGAAACTAAATGGGGAAACTGAGGCAGGACTGCATAATCAACAAGTGCTGAACAGCATGTAACCAATTAGCTTGCAGCTTGCAAATGAGATATGAGTATGTATGAGATGCAAATGAGTATGGGTATATCTGTGCTGACACGCCCCTGTTTGTTGGGCTTCCTCGTTGGGCTTCGCCTTTGGGCTTCGCCTGGGTGTGTCAGACATCTTGTATCGCGGCAGTGCTGGCCGGAAGCCCCCCAGCACGGAATGCCGCTCCCCTCAATAAACTCACCACTTTCCAACTAGCCACCTGTGTGAAGCCTCATTTCTCCCGGCAACGAGATAAGCCCCCTGCAACATGGATCAAAGACATGAGGAGGCTGAAGGGAAAAGCTCAGACTTGCTTATGGAAACAAGATCAAAGAACTCTGAGGGGAGACTGCTGGGTGAAGAAAATGGACAGTGGAAGCATGTAACTAAGAGAACCAGGCAGTGGAAAAGACAGCAGATGGTCACTGAAAGTGGGAAGGCAAGGAAGAAGAGAAGAGCGGCTAGTCCTATAGGAAAAGGGGAAAAGTCAATGGAGATGATAGCACCAAATATGAGCCCAAGGTGGATGCAGGATTGGTTGAAAAGGATTGCAAGGGAGAATAGGAATTGAGGGGACTTGCAGCTAGAGAGAACAGGGGATAGACCAGAGAATCACACCATCACCAGGAAAAGACAGGTCTATGTGATTGGGGACTCCTTACTGAGAAGAATAGACAGGCCTGTAACCAGAGCTGATCCAGAGAACAGAAGGAGGTGCTGTCTGCCGGGTGCTAAGATACAGGATGTGGACCTGAGGCTGAAGAAGATCCTAACGGGAGCAGGAAAGAATCCACTGATTGACCTTCATGTGGGAACAAATGATAGGGCTAGATTCTCACTGGGACATATCAAGGAAGACTATTCCAGGCTGGGGAAGACGCTTAAGGAAATCGAGGCCCAGGTGATTTTCAGTGAGATTCTGCCTGTTCCTAGAGAAGGGCAACAAAGTGTGACAAGATTATGATGATCAACAGATGGCTTAGGCAGTGGTGCTATAAGGAGGGCTTTTGAACGTATGGCCACTGGGAGGCATTCATGGACAGACGACTATTCTCTTGAGATGGACTTCACCTGAGTAGGGAGGGAAATAGATTTCTGGGATTGAGGCTGGCACAACTGATTAAGACAGCTTTAAACTATGAAGCTAGGGGAGATGGTTGGGAGATGTCCAGATAATCTCAATGCCAGCTTTTAACACTCAGAGGAAGAAAATGACGTAAGAGAGGATACAGCCGTGGTTAGGAGGATGTGTAGTATAGATACCAGTCTAATAGGTGAGACTGGTGGTAGAATGTCTGTGCCTAATCAGGTAAAGAATGTGGGTGAGGCCAAACAGCATAAATTAAGATTTGTACACCAATGTAAGATTTGTACACCAATGCAAGGAGCCTAGGTAACAAAATGGAGGAACTAGAGCTACTGGTACAGTATGATAGGAATATGATGGGAATAACGGAAACATGGAATAGTAGTCATGACTGGAGTACAGGTATAGAAGGTATGTGCTGTTTAGGAAAGACAGAAATAAAGGTAAAGGTGATGAAGTAGCACTGTATATCAATGATGAGGTACAGTTCTGGTCTCCCATGTTTAAGAAGGATGAATTCAACCTGGAACAGGCACATAGAAGGGCTACTAGGAGGACAGGAAAACCTGTCTTATGAAAGGAAACTCGAAGAGCTTGGCTTGTTTAGCTTAACCAAAAGAAGGCTGAATATGATTGTTCTCTATAAATAAATAAATATTTTTTGACATTTTAATGTTGCATTCCTAATGGAAGAGAAAAAAAATGAAAGATTTTCTTTGGCAGAGGTGGCTCTCATCTATGACATTGTTTCTGTGGATGTTGAGAGAGTGAAACAAATGAAGAAGTTTATGAATTGCTGTTATTGGTGATATCTTGCTGAGAAAATGAAGTGCATACCCATACCGCTACTTTTTTTTTCATGTAAATTAAGATAATTTTCAGCCTTGAATGAAGACCTATCCAGCTGTCTGAATTGTATTTCTTGATATGACTCATGCGTGTGTGATTCATTTGTAGCACCTTGAGCAATATGCAGAAAGGATCTTTGTAGAGTATTCCTGACCCATCCAATTAATTTTTTAACCTCATTTTAGGCAAGGAAAAAGCTTTTTCTTGGCAAGACAAGGTTACAACAGAGGAAGTGAAGACTCATTTAGTGTCCATACACAGTACACTCTAGCCATTTCTACCCATGAGAGAAAACCCTTACCTATATTAAAGTACCCTGATGGTTGGGGGAAAGAGTCAAGCAACTATCTATTCTGTTTCTATATATTTTTCTTCTGCTTTGTGCCTGTCAAGTTGTACAGCTTTAAAGGTGACCTAAAGACTGCATGTGGTCACATGGCCAAACAAAAAAAAATCACATGGTTTCAGTTTGTTCCTTCAAGGATTGCTTCTACATTCTACCACTCCTTTTGGTTCTTCTCAGCCACTTTACTGCTTCCAGTGCTGATGCTCCCAAAGTAGCAACAATTGTATGTGGCACCAGTTTGGCAAGGTATGTGTGATTGTGATAATGCATCAGTACTCTACAGAAGGAAGGAAGGAAGGAAAGGAATTTTTCTTATACAATCTAAATTACTAAAGTGGCAGTTCTAGCTTGGTTTTTAAAAAATCAGCAAAGAAAGTCATGGTACATAAAGGACTCTCAGTTTAGAGAGGTTTCACTTTAAATGTGCTATGGACAGCCATTCTGTGCTTAAATTCTATTTTTTTTCCTCTGACATTCTTTGCAAGCTGATTCTAAAATGTGCTGTGCTTCCCAGTTCCACATAAATATGTACTTCTGCTTGCGAACTGCTACCAAATTTTGAAGATACGAAAACAAAGAAATCAATTCCTGTTTAAAATGATCAGATAATAGTTAGCAAAATATTTTTCAGGGTGTCTTTTACAGACCCCTACTGAGATAAAAGTTTGTGGGAGGCGAGGGGGGGTGGTTTCAAGACATCGTTTTTATTTTGATAATTTTTAGAAATACAGATTAAAATAGAACAAAGAAAAGAATGATACAGCCTAAAAGGAAAGCATGAAACAATATTTAAATGATGTGTGACTTCATTCTTGCCTACAGGCCTGCTGAATCTTTTTAGAATTCATAAAGAAAGTCCCCCAGGATATTTCACAGTGTGATGATGCACAGCCTACTTTCCTGACAGGTCATTATTGCATATCATGCTGGGATCCAGTACATGGCATGCTAGTGACTGCTTTACCTGCCTCTGTCTCCATGTACCCTCTGTAAATATAAGCAGAAGGGTCTGTCTTTGGAATCCTGAAGGTCCAAGAGAGCTCAAAAGGTAGTGAGTGATTGATTTGCACTACAGGACAGTGCTGTCATAAAAATTTCTGTTTAATTCAGAAGGCTTGCACCCAGAGTCCTTGGCAAAAGCCAGGCATATGATGTGGACCACCATGTGGTGCTCTGACTTATTCCTTCAGCCCTTTCTGATTTTATGCAAGGTAACACTTTTATTTAGTGATTAAAAGAAGTTCAAATGGATGAAGGAGGAAAAGAGTAAATGCAAAAGAATAGGTCTATTGAATTTAACATACACAGCAGAGATATATCAGGATGGGTAAAACTGTGAAGAGAAATTGCCTCATTAGTTCGCTTCTGGGATGTGGTGGGGGCACAGCTCACAGCTAGAACTCTGTGCCTCCATAAACCCTGCCTTTCCATAATAATGTTACTCAGTGTTTCTCAGACCCTAAAATATAAAGTTTGTGAGAAAGCTTTGTAACAATGACTCCTGTAGTTAGGCTAGGCCTCGTCAGTGGACTTGAACCTTATTACCGTATTTTTCGCCCTATAAGACGCACTTTTTCTTCCCCAAAACGGGGGGGAAAAGGTTGGTGCGTCTTATAGGGCGAATGTCTTATAGGGCAAAAAAAAAAAAAAAAAAAAAAGCGCCTCGCTCTCCCGTCGCCGCCGCGCGGGCGGGCTGCCGAGGTTCCCCCCTCCCCGCCGCGCGGGCGGGCTGCCGGGAGCGTCCCGGTTCCCCCCTCCCCGCCGCGGGCGGGCTGCCGGGAGCGCTCCCAGCAGCCCGCCCACGGCGGGGAGGGGGGAACCGGGACGCTCCCGGCAGCCCGCCCGCGGCGGGGAGGGGGGAACCTCGGCAGCCCGCCCGCGCGGCGGGGACGGGAGAGCGAGGTGCTTTTTTTTTTTTTTTGGTCCGGATTTTTTATTAAAAAACGAGGGGGCGTCTTATAGGCCGGAGCGTCCTATAAGACGAAAAATACGGTAATCACTGGAGAATTCAAAGAGTACATGTCCAGAAAAGTTTTTATTTTTGGATTGCAAGAAACTACCATTCCCAGAAAAGTTTTTTGTTTGAATTGCAAGAAACTACCATTTTACCCTGGTTCACATTCAGTGGGATAGTAGCAATGTAGTAAGTGGGTATACTGGACATTAGGCAAAGTTCAGTAGAAATTGTTGGGACTGCAGTTCACTGACTCACTCCTGCATTCCTGACAAGGGCACTGTAATTCTTTTGTGAGACCAACAAGTGTTCAGGACCAGCCTTGTTGTTACCATTAGAAATACTACTAGTTATTGACTGAGCAGCTAAGAGTTTATTTGATAAAAAGGTTGGGATAAGCTTCCAAGGGATGTTGTGGAATTCACATCATTGGAGGTTTTTAAAAGCAGGTTAGATAAACACCTGTCAGGGATGGTCTAGTTTTACTTGTCCCTGCCACTGCTCTCGGAGCTGGATTTGGTGAGTTCTCAACGTCCCTTCCAGCCCTATATTTCCATGTTTCTGTTATTAAATTAAAGGCTAGGTTTTTTCTTACATCCTTAATTCTCAATGTTGCATTGAGATTTGCAATTAAAGCAGAGATTAAACCTCTTTGCGGTGTCTGAATAATGTAGTGTTCCATCCTCAAATTCTCAATATTTATTCTTTTGAATGAAGAATTAGTTTTCTAGGAAGTTACAAGTAAATCTGCTAATTAGTTTAGGAGTTGGAATTATTTAAAAATGGGACCTGTAAGAACTTGTTTTAATGAGACCATCTTCAGATCCCTCTGGTAAATTAATTATTGATTTTTTTGACAGGGCCGAGCACTGCCTGCAAAGTTCACAAAGCACCTGGCAGGACTGGGCCCTTACTGAGGACTGGGTAATGATTTCCTTTCAATATGCTATTGATCTAACCAGGGATTTGTAATGTTCTTTCATTCCTGTATGGTCATACTTGTTAAAAGGCTGTAAAATAACACAAGCACTTTATAATTGTCAGACATTCACATTTTTGAGGGAGCAGAGCAAAAGGGGATGGAGCAGGGCCCCTGTATCTTGAATTGTCAAGTTGCAGCATCTTTAATTTTGACTATGCTTGCTAGCTATAGAACACCGAATTCCTATCTCAAACTAAACATCATTATTTTGTGATACAAAAGAGAGACACAATAAACTGAGCAAATGTAGTGGCTTTACTTGTCTGTTTTGGTATTGTGTGGTAACTGTTGGAGAATGACGACTTTTTAATGGTGACCAATGTTTATACAAATGGTAAGAGTAAAGCTATAAGATTGTCTGAATAGGATACTGGCTATTAGAGATGTGTAGCTAATGACAAAAAAATTCCCAAACTTTGTGGAATCTGATTATTAGTCAGCTGGATTTAAATATATTAGTTATTTAGACCTCCTTGGATTTGGAGTCCGAAACTTTGAAAAAATATCTTGCCACAGTACTAGAACACTCATAATGCTATAGTAATATATAATAATAACAATACGTGCCTCAAATCTGTCAGAACAATTGTCTTGATATCATAAAAATCAGAATCTATGAATTTTACAGCAGACCCTCACTTTTCGGATATGATGATTGATTTTGATTTTTGTTAGTATAACCACCCATGAAATTGCTGTACATCCTTCCTTTATATTCTCTCTCCCTCTCCCTCCCCCATAGCTTTCCTTGCTTGGTCCATGGTTATATTTACTTTTCTGAATATTCTATGGTCATAAAAACAACCTTAGATAGTGTTAGAGTAATCTGTAATCTCCTGCCGTTCATTTAAAGCTGTGCGAACATTTCTTCGGTTATATGGAAAAATAGGTGAATTAAAAACTGGTGTCACAGTATTAGTTAACACAATTCATGAAGTGCAGTTGAACATTAAGCCACCTTCAAGCTATTTTTTCTGATCTACCTTGTGAAATCTTTGAGGCTGCATGTTTGCTTTCATTCTTTTTTCTCAGAAATAGCCTCAGTCAGGTTATTTATGTTTTTCCCCCAAATATTAAAACAGTAAAAGTAGTTGTGACTCTGTTTGACATATCATCACCTTGACAGTACTTATAGGGTTGAATCGCTGCCCTCTATTAAGTTGGAAGAATCTGATAAATGGTTGGATGTAAAAGACAGCAGTCAGAATTATTTTATGACATTCATTTGCAGCACAATACTATAGATTAATGGCTTTTCAGGAGCTTAAATTCCTTGTTTTGTATTAGCATTTTTAAGCCAGAAACACCACAGTATGAAGAGAGGGTAAGGCAGGGGGTAGGCAGGTTGATTATTTAGCAATGAGGATTAAAGAACAAATGAAAAGTTCAGTGCCTATATTGTATGGTTATGGAGCCAATCAATGCACACTTGTTCTTCTTTTGATCTGCTACTTCACAGAGAGTTAAATCCCTCTACCTGCCTCTGTGAGTACAGCAAATTCCCTTGCAGTTAAGCCAATGTGGTTCTACTCTCCAAAGACAGTAAAAGGGTCAGGCTGCTAGAGGGTACATAACCACTCTATGGCATACAGCTCAACTCCTCAAGAGTGCAGATGTTGAAAGTGACCAAGATATGAGATGGGCAAGGGCAAAATTTATACTGCTACGCAAGGTACCCTGGGGGCTACTGCAGCCTCAGCACTGTAAAAGCAGCCATGGAGTAGCTCTGCAATCACTCCATGGCTTGAGGAAGACAAGGCCTCTCTGCCTCAGTTTCCCCCTCTGTAAAATTGAGATAATAATGCTTAACCAGCTTTGTACAGTGTGTTGGCATCTTTGGGGAAAATATGCTCTGATGTCCTTGGGAGACAGTTCTGTTCCATACTATATAGATGTCTCAGGACATTTTTTTTCCATATAGTCATTCATTAATTATATCCCATTATTTCTTGTTATGTCTTTTGGCCCTCTCTAAATAATTCCTCTCTCCGCTTGGTATTGGATGTCATATCACCCTTAGCATTCCGCCAAATTATACATAGTTGTTCTTATAAATATCCCACCTCAGTCAAATTGCTCTAGCCTTTATACATTTGCATTGCTTTTCTACCTTGCCATTTATCATTACTTTTCATAATGGGCCAATTTTTAATCCATGAGACAGTGCTAATTTCCAAGCTAATTCAAATTAATTTTTCAAGTATAATTTGAGGCATTTTATGCAATGCCTTATTGACACCCAATACTGGCCCAAAGGCTGCTTTTTATTACACCATTGCAATCCCACTTAAGTCGGCCTGCATGTCAGCAAGCATGGCTATTATAATTTCACTCAGTGGTGCCCTTTTACTCACAGTTCTGCTTTCTTCTGCATACTTACATTTTAAAAGATATCTTACTATTTATTCCATTATTTCACTATGGATTGTAATGTGATTCACCAGATGATATAATTTCCAGGATTGCTCTTTATTTGTCTGTTCAAGTTCAGTGCCATATTTTCATCCATCTCTCTGGTGTCCCCAAAGGCCTGATCATTCAAAGTCTTAGGTACACAAATCTCATTGAAGTGAATGGAACTATTAATATATTTAACGTTTAGCATATGCATGACTTTTTACTGGATCAGGGCCTAAAACATTTTCATAAATAAATACCATTGATTAATCTTATAAAGTAATTCCCATGAGGATGTATGTCATCCAAAATGGCTAATCTGTATATATTAGGTTTCTGCATAATATTTTGCCAGGTTATAATCAGCAGCTATGGTGACAAGGGATCTGATTCTGACCTTGTTTATCCTGGTATTAACTCCACTGAAGTAGACAGTTACACTCCATTGAAGTAGACGGGGGAAAAACAGTGTAAGGGGGATCAGAATCAGGCCCAAAGTCTTCATTACTTCTTAATTATTGATTCTGCACTCTCTCTCTCATGTTGTGAGACCAATTTATAAAAGCAGTTTAATAGCACAGCCATTTTAGAATCAGCATGATTTCCCCCCCCCCCCTCCTTCTACATTTATTAACAGCTCCACTTTCTCTCTAGCACTTTTTTTTCCTCTGGTATATTTTTAAAATCCCTTCTCATTATTCTTAAACCTTGTAGCCAGCATTAACTTGTTCTGCCACTAAACATACATTTGGAAATTTCCTTTTGATTTGTTGATTTGCTCTTCAGTAAGTGCCTCCATACTGCATCAGATTGTAGAGCATCATTATTAAAGTGCATATTG
Source organism: Sternotherus odoratus (assembly GCA_032164245.1). NCBI lineage: Eukaryota > Metazoa > Chordata > Testudines > Kinosternidae > Sternotherus > Sternotherus odoratus. The sequence continues at coordinate 58,952,252 of JAVMKO010000008.1, forward strand.
TTTCCTGAAAGGTGACTTGGTATATCATATTTAGCTGTGTAAACCCACGTTTTATTTTATTTTTGGCTTGTGACTCATCTGTATGGCATCTCAAATTCACTTCAGATAATTCCACTTAGGTTTTGTCTACACTACCAGCTGAATCGACACATAGAGATTGATCTATTGGGGATTGATTTATCGTGTCTCATCAGGACACGATAAATCAATCCTCAGGGGCACTCCTGTCGACTCCAGAACTCCAGCTCTCCAAAAGGCACAAAAATAGGAATAGTTGCATTTTTGCCTATGCCTGACACAGAACCAAACTTGACTTTTTCAATCAGCGTCAGATTAGTTCAGATGAGAACTTTCTCCCCCTTCTTCCTCACCTTCACCATGTCCATGGCTAATTTCCCATAGCCCTCCCATAAGTTCTGAAAGCTTTTCTGTTAGGCCCCCATATACTGCTGAATTCAACTCTGATGACCTGGAATATGCAATACACCTCACGAGACAGTCACAGATCAAGCACAAATTAGATTCAGCAGCAACTGAGGCCAAAAGGCTACTGAGCCCTGTGATAGATGAGGTAGTGTTGCAGGGAATGTGGTCAGGAAAAAAGCCAGAGAGATAGTGTAGTGTCACAGGAATGAAATAGAAGGCTGGCTATTGGCTCATTATCATATTATATAGAACAACAGAGGGGAGATGGATTGGTGCAGTATATTATTCAGCCATGAGATATCTGTGAGAGCTTTATAGAGTCTGAAGCAGCTATGATTGCTGGTAAACAAGAGAGAGAAAGTTTGAATTCAATGCATTCATGAAGGTGTTTTCTTTAACAAACACCTGCTGTTTAAGATCTTTGATTCCATATGTTATATTATGGCACCAATAGCAGTAGAGCTAGTTAGAGCAAGGGCAAAATATTTTGTGTCAGGAAATGCTGATTCACTGAAATTGAAATGTTCTGTGAGAACCTGTCAATTTAGACAAAATGACAACAGAAACCTGACAAGTTTCTGATGAACTGTGCTTGCCAAGCAGATGTATATCAGAAACCTGTCTGGTTTTCTGCCAGCTTGCCCACCTGGCTCCTCAGCAGCCATTTTGACTTTCAGCTAGAGTATTCTGGTTTCCTGACTTCTGGCTTCTTAATAGCCAGCCTGGGACTTAATAGCCTCCACGCCTATCCAACCACCCCCTGCTCTTTGTCCCCTGAATGCCCCTTGGGACTCCCTGCCCCTTATCCAACCCCCCAACTCTAGCCCCCTTACCATGCCGCTCAGAGTAATGTGTCTGGTAGTTGCGTGGCCCAACTGGAGCTAGACACACAGTCCTGCAGGAGCTCACAGACCTGCCCGCTTACCATGGTGCTCAGAGTGGTAGCAGCTCGCAGCACCGCTGGAGCCAGCCATGCTGCTGCAGCGCTGCCCAGGATCAGTAGGCCGGAGCGCTGGTGGTTCGGTGTGCTGAGGCCATGGGCAACGGGTATAGCAGGGGAGGGACTAGGAGTAGCCTCCCTGTTCGGGAACAGCCTCCCCGGCTGGGTGCTCATGGGCCAGGCAGGGCGGTCTTGTGGGCCAGATGTGGCCTGTGGGCCATAGTTTGCCCACCCCTGTGCTAGGCACTGCACAAACATAAAAAAAAAAAAAGAATAGTACTTATACCAAGACTACTTAAACACTTACACTCAGGGTGGAGTTATTTACAAAGATTTTTATTATTATTATTTTTAAAGACAATCCCTAGAAATAATATTGTAAGGATATTTAGAGTGGCTGTAATGCCTCCTTATTGCATCACAATCCAGCTGAAAAGTAAGTTCTGAATATTGATCAAGTATTTACTCAATATCTACAGTTCCTTTTCTTTTTTTCCTGTAGTCTTAAAAGGTTTATAATTTACCATTATTGTGTAAGAAATAAAGGCAGAAATTAATGGCTTCCACAATTCAGAAAACGTTGTACATATAAACATTATGCTAAAATAAACAATTGTCACTTTTTGTAGGACAATCAGTCTCTAGATCAACTGCACTGGGACTTCATTTTCAAGTTAAGCATAAAGGATTTGTTGGCCCAGCAGGATCACAAGGCTGAGAAAACATAACATCTAGGGAAGGAAAACCTCAGCTGAGCCAAGTCAGTTCAGGATCATTTAATTCAAAATCTCCACATAATTTCCTTCTATTTAAACCATTATTAAGAAATATCCTTCAGCTTATCACATGTGAAGCATAAGCTTCCCTTGATATTAACTTTGACACATACAGAGCACTTTGGGGATTATATTAATTTAAGCGGTAGTACCTGTTAGTGAGCATTTGATTGCACACAGTGAAAAGGATTTACTCGTTATTGATTTGTTGGCAAATATATTGGGTGAAAATCCCCTAGTATTGCTGGTACTGTGCATTCCAAATTTTATTGGATTTGTGAGTCATTTTCCTCTGTGTTTAAACTTGGAATATCTTTCTATTAAAAGAAGTGCTCAGGTGTTAGATGGAAATGTTTGCTATTATTTTGATGAGAGGGAAGCCTTACTTGTTTTTTATTCCCATTCATAAGTTGTTGATTACATCAGTTTGGCTTTAGTCATAGTTATCATTGCTTTTAGTAACAGGAAAAGAGGCAGCAAAGAATGAATACATTAATAAAGGGTCATAACCAAGAGGGGTTAAGGGTCAACTTCACTCTGTGCAGAGAGCCCGGATAAGGCCTATGCATTATTTAAATGTCACTTAAAACTTTAAAAAATGGTTTAAGTGGTTCTCTGCACAGGGGTCAGTTTCACCCTAGATAATTATCCTACGTTCTTTAGGATAATTATGTCTAAACTAGAACTTATGTCGGCAAAACTTTTGTCATTCAGGGGTGTGAAACACCCCCCCCCCTCCGAGTGACATAAGTTTTGCCCACATAAGCGCTCATGTGCACAACGCTATGTTGGCAGAAGATGCTCTCCTACCAACATAGCTACCACTGCTCATTGAGTTGGTTTTATGTCGACAGGACAACTCTCTCCTGTCAGCCTAACGCAGCTACACGAGCAATCTTACAGCAACATAGCTGTATCGATAAAGCTCTGCCACTGTACGCTTGTAAGTGTAGACATGGCTTTAGGCAGAAGTTAATGAAGCTGTCCAATATGCACCATTTCAGGAGAAGTCCTATGAATTTCAGGTATAATAAAGGAAACTTCAATTTAAGAACATCAGGAATTACTGGAGAAGAATAAGTCACTCAGTCTATCTGTTGCTGGATCTTTTCTCTGCATTAATACCTGTAACTAATTATGATAATACTTACCTCTTATATAGCACTATTCATCCATATATCTCAAAGCACTTGACAAAGGAGGTAAGTATCATTATTTCAGTTTTATAGATTGGGAAACTAAGGGTATGTGCTACCGCTAGAGTACTGCAGTTATGTTGTGTAATGTAGACACTTCAGCGATGGAAGAAGTTCTTCTTTGCTTTAGTAAATCCATCTCTCAGCAGCTGGGTCAACAGAAGAATTCTTATATTAATATAGCAAAGTCTACACTGGGTTTTTAGGTCAGTGTAATTACTTTGCACAGAGCATGAACAAATTCACAGCCCTGAGTGAGGTAATTAAGCCAACCTAACTTTGTAGAGTAAAACAGCTTGGAGACATAGAGGTTAAGTGAGTTACCCAGGCTCACACAAGAAGTCATTGGCAGAGCCCAAAATAGAATTTATAATAGAAAAGAGAACTCCAAATCCAGTGCCCTTCTCTAGGCCACACTACTGCCATAATATCTTGTTCACTTTTATAAAATCAGCTAGAAAGATAGAATTCTTTTACTGTAACCTTTTATTTTCTAGACCCAATCCAGCAATCTTTACTTGGGTGAATTTCTATCTAGAGAATAACTTTGGAAATTTTGCTTGAATAGGGGAGTGCGGGGCTAGGGGTCTTGGGAGGATTATCTTCTCTACAGCATTTCTTGAAGAATTATCCATTTAACTTGATCAAAATCTAAAAAAAAAATATTAAAATTGAAATTAAATCCATAGTGAGGGCTGTCTGAAGAGATTTGTGATGTTCTCTTTATAAATCCTGCAACATACATGCAATTAAGGTTGGGACCCAAGTTATTTTTAAGAGGTGGCATGAATGAGATGACCTGAGATATCACGATTGCTCCAACTGAGAGACAATAGTTGAAAACCATTTTTTTCCAGTGAAAATAACAGCTAACAGTGCTTTTAATCCATGATAATAATGCTATTGGGAAAAACTATATGAATAATCCATGGAAACAGATTAGTTTTAAGCAATAGAATCTCTGTGTGTGTATGTGAAAGAGAGAGAGAGAGAGAGAGAGAGAGAGAGAGAGAGAGAGAGAGAGAGAACAATGACCTTTGCAAAAAATGAATAGAAGTCAAAGCAAATATAGTATAATACATAACCAGAATTGTTTTGAAACCACGCATTTTGAAAAGGTTTCCATAAGAAGTCAGTAATTATTTAAACCATAACTTCTTATAATTGTTATTCTTACTTATTTCCATTAACATTCACAGATGTACATTTCTACCTGGTATTTTTCCAAACCATAGCTTAATCACGTGAAGAAATATGGTTCCTGGCAGTGGATTCACTTCTCCTTTCCCAATCGAATAATAACCAAAGCAAAACACCACATTTAATAAATCTACCATGTTATCTTTTGTCCCCCAGTCTGCACTGTTTCTATAAAATGGCCTGCATTTTAAAAGCATTTCTCTTAGTTGCAAATGCATTTGCTTAACTTTTTCCGATGAATTGAAAACATTTCGCTTTTAATTGTAGGAATTTCTTTTTACCCGTTTATCTATTAACTTGTTTTTTTCTCCCTCTCCCAAATTTACTTCTTTCCAGATGGTTTATATTTTTCCTCAGTCCATCTGCTTATCTTGTTCAGTGTTTTTTAATACTTAATCTTAGGTTCCTTGGTTGTCCTTTTACCTGTTTAAATGTAATCTGGATGGTTCAATTGCCATCTCTCCACCTTTTTTTAAAATGCATTCCACCCTTCTGCAGTAGGTTTCCCACATATTAGAGTCTCCAATCCATTTTCCTTCAAGCACTTTGCACTTTCTCGGATCAGTTCTCCTAAAGTAATTTGTCTTGTTTATATTAGAATTTACCCTTTTGAGTAGCTTGTCCTCTTTGTAGCTATGTAACAATAATGATTTCATTTTCTGCGTAAAGCACTTTTGGAATGACTAGAGTCTGTTGTCTACAGGAGCAGCTGCCCTTTTGTGAGACAGACTCAGGCCTGTCTACACTAGAAAGTTAGGTCAGTTTAAATATGTCAGTCAGTGAAAAGTCCACAAACTTGTTAAAATTACTTAATCCCCATATAGACAATGCTAGGTTGATGGAAGAATTCTTCTGTCAACCTAGCTACCGTGTCTCGAAAAATGGATTACTTAGGCTGACTGGAGAACCCCTTCCATCAGTATCTACACTGAAATGCTACAGTGGCACGGCTGTGCTGCTGTAGTATTTTAAGTGTAGACAAGCTCTTAGGAAAATTAATCTAAATTAACTAAAAGCATGAATTTAAAGAGGGTTAGTTACATTAAACCTCTTTATCGACAGTCTCATTTGGAATTAAAGTGAATTAAACTAAAGCCAATTAAGGCTTCTCTTTGAAGTGAATTAAACTAAAGCCAATTAAGGCCACTTTCATTCTGTGACCACACAGGGGTTTAATGCAGTTTATTTAAATAATTTTAAATTTACACCTTCTGTTACTTCTCATTACCTTTTCCATCTCCATGTAGGTAGGCCCTGATGCCCCATATTACAGTAGAGAGAAACACTTTGATTTCTTATGGAGTCTTATGTCCTTTGGTTTCTAATCTAAAGTATAAAATTATTCACACTCAAATGATAGATTTGTTCTTTGTGTCTGGAAAACATAAATTTAATTAAAATGTTATGGCTAGATTTTAGAAGACCCCTAATATTAGGCTTTTTGGAGCTGTTACTTTTCTATGAGGAAGCTTACAGATCGACAGAGCTAAATAGAGTGAAGTCCTGGCTTCACTGAAATCAATGGAAATTTTGCCATTGACTTGAGCCAAGATTTCACCAGGTAGGTGTGGTATGTGGTGGACATATTGTTCACATAAGACCATACACAAATGGTAAGATATTTTTGCATACTAGTTTATACACAAGTATTTGGTGTAATATTAGCTAAACACAAGGGTGGGTATTGGTTCAGAATTATTATAGCATGCAGGTATTATCGACCCTTTTTTCCCCTAGGTATAGTTTAGTGCAGTGAAATTCTAGACTGACATAAGAAGGGAAATGTGAATCTGCTATTCAGTGTTCTCCAAATTTGATGTAACATTTCATAAATGTATAAATCAGATAATTAATCCAAGAAGGAATAGTTCTCTATACCTGCATTCTAGACATGTTTTGTTTTAAATGAGGGTGATGTAATAAGAACATGGCAACTTAAAAGCTACGATTGCATTGGCGCTGATCACTACTTTGGGCAATCTTTAAAATCATGATCTTATTACAGCAAGCTACATTGTCACCATATTGAAAAGCTTTAATGTGCCCTTCTGAAGACATCAAGTTAGCAATAATTTTAGGTGGGGGGTAGACAATGAATCTTACAGTCAGAAGCATGCTGAGAAGAATGCAGAGGGGCCAGGTGTGGCTGACTCAGTTGCATTGGCATCTCGCCTGCCCTGACAACTCTCTTCTTGCACAGCCCTGTTGTGTAGTCTGTAGTGAGGATGGGGCATTGGACTTGAAAGTTTACTAGAATATTTTACTATTACATTGTTACAATTTTTAATTTTGGCTCATAGGCCTTTTCTGAAAGAGGCTTTGACTTACTTTTGCCAAAACAGACATTCTGTGGAAATTATTTTAAACATTTCTTAAACATGCATAACTGAGAAAAACAAAACAGAATAAAAATGAAATTACATGTAATTCAAAAGCAAAGCACTCCTGCCTTTGTGGGAAAGTTCCTCCTTTTTGGGAAACTCAGAGGGAAAATGTTCTCTAAAGTGTCTCTGGCTAGTATTAAAATTCCTTGGGAGGCAAATCAGAGAGAAAACCTTACCAAAGTTATTCTCTTTTTCCTTACCCACCAGCCACTACCCCAATGAAGTTCTCTTTGTTGTACCCATCGGGGGCACCCAGGTGAGAAACATAGTTTCACAAGTTTCTGGGTGGGGGCTTGAGCCGGTGTGAGGTAAGTCTTTAAGGAAACTCCTAGAAAACTGAACCCAGCCCTCACTAATGCTGAGAATAGCCCACAGAAGGGTTACATATATAAACCATGCAAAGAGGATCTTTTTTGTCCTTCTTTCTCTATATGTCATTTCTATGTAGATTTACTTTAATTATATTATGTGATATAAAAAAATTATATTATATATATATATTATATTTATAAATTATATTATAAATTAATTATATATGTGATATAAAAAAATTATATTATGTGATATATTATGTGATATAAAAAATTTATTTGCATTATTCAAATATACTTTAATATGAGCCAGTAAAAAGATATGGAATTGAAAGAAAGCACGTTTAATTGGCCTAAGTCAGATCATCAGAGAAAGTGTGATTTCATACAAGTCCTACCAGACTTGGCTAGAGCTGGGTGAATAATCAGTAATGGATTTCATCTTTTTTTCGATTCATGATTTATCTGCAAACAAATCCTGATTTTTTTCAAATGAATTTATATTTGAAATTATTTTCTGAAAAAAATGGCTAATTCTGCATATGCATAAAATATGAATATATAAAAAACTGCTTAGACTAGACTGATCACATAGTATTTTTTTCCATTGGCTCAGTGTAAGTCTTAGGTTCAGGTTCCTGGTATGAACACCTATATTTACAAATTTGAAATTAATTTAGAATTCATACTTTCTCTGAACATTCCTGACAGTGAACTCTTTTGCTGGAAGATTTGCAGAAAGCAAGCCTGAAAAGGGGCCCAAACACAGTGAAAACTATTTTAAAAAATCAAAACAGTATTCTTGGGAAATGGTTTGTGATATTCACCCTACTTGAGGCCTAAAGCAGCAAAAAAAGGAGCACAAATAGTTGTTCAACACATGTTTATATAAACAGTGCAGATGACAGATGACACAAAAGAATACTGACAGATTACGCAACAGAAATTTGTATTGTTTCCAATTTATTAAAAAGCTGCTGCTGGTTTTTTTTGTTTGTTTTTTTAAGTGGTGCACTTTGCTGGTGGAAATGGGTGCAATTATGCTGATTCGGTTGACTCCATTGGACTTTCACTATGTCTTAAATTGGGGTAATTAAGCCACAAATGAATTAAGGTATGTAGAGGGGAAAGTACATTAATATATGTATTCTGGAAAAAAAAATCAAGAAGCAGATGACAGAGTGGAGAAGAGAGCTCAGCAGCTGACTGCCAGCTGAGATAGTGATGAAGTTATTCAGGTCACAAGGTCTTTTTCATTTCTCATTTTCATATTTCGGAGGATTGGATAGATGACAAGTTTCCACTAGCAAAAAGTGATAAAACAGAGCTTTCTGCTTTCACGAGTTGGGATTTTCTCAGCGAAGTTTTCAGCCATTCTGCAATTCTAATTATCTCAGACTTGTAGATAGTTGGTAGCGTAAAGGACATTTCTTACTGAATGAAGATCCTATTATGCTAGATTCCTTACAAAGCATAAGCAGCTGTGGATTTTGATTCTGATTCAGAAAGAAGAATTTGAATATGAGACTGAATAACCTTTTTGACACAATGTGGGTGGCTCACAAAGATATTCCACAAACTTCCTGTATTCAGAAGACATGTTTGGTGGGAAATCAACATTGATTCACTTATAATTGAAGTTGTACCATAGATACATGAAGGATTTGTGCATCAAAGTATTAAACTGCTGCTAGGAATACTCCAGCCCACCTAAAAAGAATGCCAAAAGCCAGAAAACTGTCTTGAAGCTAATTGATGCAGAGAGCAATAAAAAGTGGTTTCCTTGGGTATTTTTGTTTAATATATAGTAGATAAGTTATTCAAAATACAGATCTTTAGCTAAAAGAACATATATAAAATAAATACTGGACAATTATGGCAATAAAATTAGTATAATTTTACACAGATGAAAAATATTAAAAGATGCTACTCATATTTCAGCTTGTATAAAGAACTGTATAACTTATAAGGTGAGAAATAGTATGTGATCATATAATTAAAGAGTATGTCATAGTGTATGCACTGCAGCATCTCTGTACTTGAACCTGGTCAGACATTTTCTGACTGAATATTTTTCTGTTTTGCCAAAACATTTTGATTTTGATTAAATCCCATTTTACAAAAAATCTGAATGTTTTTATAGTCACAATTTCTGTTTTGACCTTTTGTGAACAAAATATTTAAGATTTTCTGATTGAAAACTTCTTTTCTTTTCAATTTATAAAATGTCAGAGACTATAACGCAAAACTTTAAAAGTTGAAATCAGAGCAAATCATTTCAGTTTTAACAAAATGAAACACTTTGAGAGATCAGGAACAATTTTTCCACAATTGCATTTTGCATGAAATTTGAAATATTTTTGTTTTCTTTTTGTTTCATATTTCCATGATTTTTTGTTTCCATGATTTCAAAGAATTTTGAAATCATGGAATTTTCCACCAAACTGAAAATCTGGTTCTTTCACAGCTCTAGATATATTTGCAACTTTAACTTTGTCATTGTTTGCTGACATAACATATTCTGAACAACATTTTCTTGATGGAATAACCAGGTGAAAAAAATTAAAATGAGTGTCTTATGCTAGACTCATATGTGCCTAGAGTGGGATTTTCAAAAGCACATGCGATTTAGGAGCAAATGAATGTCAGTGGGACTTGTGCTCCCACATTACTTAGACACTTTTGTAAATCTAACACTTAGACAAATGCCTTCATTTTAAATAAGCTCCCAGTAGCCCCCACCAACTTCAGATGTGACCACAATATTTACACTATATAGTTATCAAAGTACCAGACTAAACAAGCTATCACTGTATAGCTAATTGTATCAAGCTACGATAAATGCAACATTGAGTGTTTTGGGGGGGATAACATGCATATACTATATATATTATATATATTATATATATATGTATATATATATAATTTCCCCCAGGGGTATCATTCCATCATTTAGTCTTTCCTGCTATGTCTTTATTTATTTATGTATTTATTTATTTATTTATGTATTTATAATAATATAGATTGGGGGAAAAAAAGCTATTTTATCTTTTGAAATATATAATAGTGTAATTTAAAAATAAGCAGAAATAGAAATAACTTACAGTATTCTTAAGGGAATTATTCTGCAGTTTGCAGATTACTATTTGCTTTGTTTACTGTTATTAAAAACCACACTATGTGCAACAATCTTAAGCAGTCTTAAGTAGTGAAATCAGGTGAATTCCTGTTGCTTTCCAGACTGCTAAATTACAGGAGAGTTCAAGTATAATATCTGATGATGTAGGCAAGATTTTCTTGTGCTTTCTCCACTGGAGAATTATTAGATAAATGGAAGTGTCTGACATGCAAATTCTTTGCTGGAACTGCAAATGAATTGTGACCTATTTACTAAATAGAGGTGATCATCACAATATTGACAGTATGTGCAGCTCTGAGGCTATGATAATTAAACAGCATTATGCCTTAGGCATCCAGCCAAAACTTCGGGGTCCGATTTTTTTAAAATGTAGATTCTTCTGTATTTTTGAATTCCCTTTTGTATAAATGTTATGCATTGGCACCTTAAAAATCTACTTAGGTTTGTATTTTATTTATTTATGTCCATTCACTTTCAGCAATGGTAGTTTTAATTTCATTGGATGTTACTTGTCCCTCGACTATTTCTAACTTAGCACCGACATTTCTCTAGAACCTGTGTATTAATTGTTGGTTTTGATCTGTTTACTAGGGAATGAAAATGTTCTTGCCATCATCTGGCTTGTTCTTCATACGTTTTCAGAATCTATCCATGGAAGTCCCTGATGGGCATCATCTGTGATGGTCTGGTTCTTCCTGAGAAGGCTTATCACGCAATTGTAGTGAGCACACTACTGCATGAAGCAGAGACTTGTCAATGACTGTGGCTAAGAAAAAGAGATTGGAGGCTGCCCATTACAGATGGTTGGGGAAGATATTACACATTTTGTGGTAAGACAAAACAACTAGTAATCAGAGTAAAGGGAGCTGACAAAGCAGAACATGTTAGAAAAGATCATCAAAGAAAGAAGGCTCATGTGGTTGAGACATGTACACCACATGGAATATGGGAGACATACTAAGCAAACATTGAATTGGGTATCCAAGGGAAGAAAGGAAAAAGCAAGGAAGGCCAAAGAAGAACTGCCAAAAGACAGAGACAGAGGATATTGAATGTGCTGGCACCACCTGGGAAGTAGTACTGCAACTAGTGAGCAACCATAATAGATGGAGAAAGAGAACTGCCCTAATGTGTCAGCAGCACAGGAGGAACTAAGGTCTAAGTTAAGGTATGTTTCAGTTTGTGCATTTTTAAGTGCATCAGTTTGTAAAACCAGGGTGGAAAGCAAAAAAGGTTCAGTGAGCTGTATTCTAAAGACAGTTAAATATTAAACTATAAATTACTATAATCTCAATGCATATTTGCCTTTGGCGTTACAATCTTCATCTTCAGTTTCAAATTAATTTAATTTTAATAGAAAAGTGATATATACATGAAAATAGTATTAGATATTTTGTCTGATTAGACTCTAGCTGGAAAGTCAGGAACTAGGAAAAATACATATACCCAGTTAAGTCTTCCATTAAATTTTTGTGAAGAAACTTTCCGTACCTTTTCATAGACCTGAGCAAATAATTAATGACCAACAATTTATTTGATTAATTTAGCCTTTTTTTCTGCTCACAGAATATTCATGAGCATATAGTGATTTGCTCAGATTTATTCATTATCTAAACTTATCCATCTTCTTTAAATTATTTAATCTGTAGACTGATCTCAAGTCGTGCTGTTTTGCTTAGTTGTAATTTGTCAGATAAATCACTTTTGTTTTTCCTGCTCACTGATTGGTGGACTATGCAGGAATTTCTGGTGCAAATACTGAAACTGGCTTTCTGTGACTATACCAGGAAACAATATCACTCAAATGTTTGCAAAAGACAAGCACAAAATAGGTGCAAACTTAGGCTTAAGAAAATTAATTAAAAGATATGAATAAACACTTGTGAAAAATTATATCATTAATCACCCAGAATCAGTCATGCATAATTATATATCACTTTATCATAAAGACGCAAGATGGGTGATGTAATGCCTTTTATTGAACTAACTTCTGCTGGTGAAAGACAAGTTTCAGGCTGCAGTGAGCTCTTTTTTGGGTCTTCCTATTGTGGAACTTAAATCATTTACAGCCTATGTTCTACAATGTGATTTCCCTATTAATGTTGTATGTGATGACAATCTCCAAAGTTGCAGCTATTTAAGCCAATGATACTTAGACATTTTTAAACATATTATGATCTAAATCCTACCCATGCCTATGTGGTGCATAAAGAAAGGGAAGGTAATATAATACAGCAAAATCAGGGCACGAGCAGCAGTGTTTGTGAAATGGACCTGTGGATGATATCCTGTTATGACACACACCATAGCAACGGGAAATGTGGTTTCAGGATAAAGAGACAGGGTTTGCTGAATATCTAGTGAGCACTTTTGCTGTAATTCATAATAATCTCAGGCTTCAGTTCAAGAATACTTGATCCAGAACAACACTGACACGTCTACTTAAATCTGATTGAAGTGAATGGGAATTAACCATAAGCTTAAAGTTTAGATTTCCTGAATTGTGCCCTCAGTGTGGTGCCGTTAGCACTTTTCACTCTGCTCTCACCAACAGAAGATGGTTCGATAAAAGATGTTATCTCACCCACCTTGTCTCTCTGCGCCCGAAGACAAATGCAGTTATGGAGTATCAGGAGCTGGATTTCTCTCTCAGTGCAGATATTTTGTTGGCTTATTTGAATAGATGTGACTGTCTGAGCTACACAGGCTTTCTTTCATATTACTAGGTTTTGGCCCTCCACTATTTCTGACAATATGAAATCTGCAGTAGTTTTTAAATCACACTTGCATTAGAATTACCCTAACTATTGTGAATAAGAATTTTTCATTAAGATATGCTTTCCAGATACTTCAGTGAATCCTCCGCCTCAAGAAAAATTCAGAACACAAAGGATTTCATTCTACCATATTGATTGCTAGCTCTATCTGGTTTAGAAATTTTTTTTTTTTAGTTTACTTTTTTGTTGAAGGACAGGTTATTTTAGTTCAGGTAGCTATGACAGCTGGATAGCTGGTTCAAAGCTGTCTTGCTGGAGCAAAACAATGTCCTCAGCATAACTGTACAGAAAGATAATCATGAATAAATGCAGACATCTTTTGAGATGCATATAGACACCAAGACAGAATTTAGATAATTGTCCTTGTTTCAAAGATGTTATAATTCCAGGCTTGCACAGAAGATGCTGATGCAAGACTTAGGTACCACTTAAGTGCCTTGTGTTGGCCCTCTGCCCAGGACTGAATTTCATCCATAATAAACTGTTTACTTAGTAGCTGCCCCTTAAAGATTTGGGGAGCTTTTAATAAACTGATTTAATAATCGTTCCAATAATCCTTTCTAACATATGCACTTGGGAATTATACCATGACTTATAATATCCATTTTTAAGGTCCACAAACTTAACCCATTATTGATTTTCCTATATATCTTACTGTTACAGTCTGGCAGAGTTGTGGAGTTAGTAGTTTAATAAGAACTCAGTTTTATTACCCTTATGATCTTTCATTATGATATAGACAGTACTACTGTAGTATAGTAAGTTACTTATTTATGATGCAGAAGGTGAATGATGTATTATCCTTATGATAATAGGGTCTGCAAGAGTTCATGTAATATAGGGTTACACTGAATGCTCATCTATATATATAAAAGTCAAATGATGTATGTATGTATGTATGTATGTATGTAAGCTTACTCCTTCCACACCGTTTGAGCTAGAGACTTGAAATTTGGTACAGTTAGAGGTCTTGGGGTCCTAATGATCGTAAGAGTCGAAAATTTTTCAAATCTCACCTCTGACGCCCCCCAGGGGTGAAATTCTTTAAAGGCCAATCACATCAACTGGGCAGCTGCTGTTCTCTGTGACATAGTTATGATGTCATAATACCCCCTCCAACAGACACCGCACTCGCTCAGCTCTCTGCTCCTCCCCCCTCCGACGGAACCCCAGAATCCCTCAGCTCTGTGCCCCCTCCCCCCTCCAATGGACCCCGGAATCCCTCAGCTCTCTGCCCCCTTCCCACCTCCGACAGACCCTGGAATCCCTCAGCTCTGTGCCCCCTCCCCCTCCGACAGACCCGAGCTGGGTTTGGTTGGAGGGTAAGTGAGGTAGGGGTGTCGGGTTTGGTCGGGGGATGAGGTGGGGGTGTCAGGTTTGGTCGGGGGGTGAGGTGGGGGTGTCGGGTTTGGTCGGGGGGTAAGTGAGTCGGGGGTGTTGGGTTTGGTCTGGGGGGGTGGGAAGGTGTTGGGGTGGGTGAGGGGTGAGGGGTGGGTGTTGAGGTTGGTCAGGGGGTGTTGGGTTTGGGGGGGGGTAAAGTGGGGGTGTTGGGTTTGTTTGTGGTGGTAGGTAGGGGTGTCGGGTTTGGTTGGGGGGGAAAGTGAGATGGATGTGTCAGGTTTGGTCTACGGGGGGTGAGGTGTGGGTGTTGGTCAGGGGTTGTAGGTAGGGGGGTAATGTGGGGGTGTTGGGTTTGGGTGGGGGGGTGAAAATGTGAGTCGGGGTTGGTCGAGGGGTAAGTGAGGTGGGGGTGTCGGGTTTGGTCGGGAGGGTGAGGTGGGGGTGTCAGGTTTGCTCTCTGCCCCCTCCCCCCTCCAACAGACCCCGCACTCGCTCAGCTCTCTGCCCCCTCCCCACCTCTGACGGACCCGAGCAACGCTGGGTATTTTCGCTAGTTGCCTATAAATGGCAACACTGGCACCAAATTCTGATCTCATTGACAATGGTCTGAATCAGAAGTAAGCTCATGGAGTTACTCTAGATTGAAATTCTTGCCATTGAGACAGAATCCAGAATCTGACCCAGTTTTGGAGAAGGGTTTGTATATTTGAGCATGTTATGTACAATGAAAAGTGATGCAAATTCTGTTTAGGGAGTGGAGGGTAGGGTGTCAGAAGTTAAGTCCATGTTATTGGAATTAAAATTTGTCAGGTATAAAAAGTTTTTTAAAATAGCTGTTTCTCACTTTTTAAGTTCTCTTACTCGGACATGCTAATGTCATCATTATTTGCATCTTCAAAACATGGTCCCATTTTATTGCATCTCTTAGGGAACAAGATGTGATAGGCATGAGAGAAAGGGGGATCACTGCACCTATACTGTTTTGTTATAGTGGCAATAGCCTTCAGAATAAACTGGGCTGAGTAAAGGAAACTGTTTCTTTTCTGGAATTTGAATGAGGATATAGAATTTAGATAGAAATCAAGTTTTACCATAAGAATTTTAATTTGATGGTTGAAATTTGTTTTATTAGATTTTATTCTAAGAATATTAGTCCTACTTATGAATAATTGAAGGTAATAACTGACTTGGAAAACAGTTTTCTAAATCAACTCATATGTTTAATGCACTGTGCAATATTAGTTAATGTTGTTGCAAATTACACAAATGCACAGGTTAGAAATATGAGGCCAGATTCTCTGATGTGGTGTGGCCTTATTGCACTAGATTGGTGGCAACATTTGATCCTACAGTGGTCTTAAAAGAGTCAAGAGTGATTCATCCCCCAATGTACAGGTGATCTTCTTGTGGTATGGAGCAGACTAGGGCCTCTGATGCTACTCCCCGTTTTACTACTGGTGTAGCAGAAGAAAGGGTGCACTCCTGTTCCATGATGATCTTCATCTGAGTTTTAGGCCTGTTGATATTGGGCTACTCTAACCTGGCACATGGAGAGAAGAGCTCAGAACAGCAGTAGGATCAGGGAGTGCAGATGTACACTTTAAGGGTATATCTGCACTGCAGCTGGGAGTGAGTGTCACACCCCAATGGTCCTCTCCTGCAAGTCCACTGGGAAAGCAGATCAGTATTGTGTATTACTAACACAGTTGCAGGCATTGCAAAGTGTTCTGGAAAGAGTTAAAGGTATGAGAGTGGAATAAAAGGTTCCTTTGCAGTTTCAGGCCAATGGGGAAAAAGAACGGGTCCAGCTCAGCTCAGTCCAAAGATAAGACGCTGGCCCCAGCCCAAGGTCACTGCACACAACAAGTTCTCTGCTACCTGCCAAGAAAGAGGGGGGTTGAGATTTCCACCCTGCCCTGCTATGAAAAAGTAAAATCACAGTACAGAAACTTTCAACTGTAATTAAAGAATCTACAGGGAAATGATCCTTCACTGTGTCTTCATCCACCACTTTTATTTGTAATTTTCCTCTTTTTTTCCTCATGATTGAGTCTCTTTTTATAGCATTGACATTCCTCCACACTCAGAATTTTTTTCTCCCTGTTCCTTTTTTGACTGATCTGATTTGCTGCTGTGTAGATGAAACAAACTAAAACCTTCCCAAAAGCATTACAACATGCTGCTTCATTTTTGTTTTAATGTAGAGGTGCCCTTCACTTTCCTTCTTTTACTCTGAGCATATGTAAAGGAAAATAGTGCACTTAAAAGTATTTTGTGTATGGTGGGGTAGTGGGTTCTGAGAGAGGAGAATAAAAGTCCATGTGAGTTTTCCCTTTTTTCTTTGATTAGTTCTGTCAGATCAAATAAAAAAGTACATTTCCAAGGCTTCCCACTTACTTGCTTCCCTCATACTCTTTCTTCAGCCTCTAGTATCTGTGCTCTTTCAGGGCTCCCCATTCCTCACCTTTTTCTTTTCCTTTGTCTCATACACTTTTTCTGGAGAGGGCCCATTTGGAAGTGCACATTGAAAGCTCTTCCTGTTCTTCCACTCTGTTTGTTGGGTGCTTTTAGGAGAAGCCAAATCATTTCAGGCAGAATATGTGCATCTATTGTACCCTTTGCACCATACACAATTTTGCTTTATCCTTATGACTTTTTCTTATGAATTCCTTGTCATGGGATCAAATTGCATTTTTGTGCCTATGAGGTAAATAAACTATTTGGGCCAAATTTCTCACTGAAATTAAATCATGATGAAAATCCATTGACTTTAGTGATGGGTGTGTATGTAGCAGTGTGTGTGTGTGTGTGTATGTAGCGGTGTGTGTGTAGCGGTGTGTGTGTGTGTGTGTGTGTGTGTGTGTATGCTTTTATGCTGAAACTGGAATGAATATAGAACAGAGGATACATAGAGCAATGGATATGATTAATGGAATCTGTAAACCATTCTTAACTGGCATTACTATTATTTGGGCATGACTATATGACTTGAAATGCTTTTATATGGATGATGTGCTTCCAAAACAGTGGGTCACAATGTCCAGAGTGAGAAGTTGAGTCCACCCTATAGGGCAGGCGTCACTGTGCAATTGAATGCAGGGTGGGCTCACTCACTCTCCAATCCCGCAACTCCCCAAGGCCTCCCAAGCTGCAATGGGGGCAAGGGTGGGGGACCCAAATGGGAGGGCTTTGGAGGCAGGCGGGGAAAGGCAGTAGTTGCAGAAGCCTGGGATTGTGTGGCTGGGAGGGGGATCTGTGTTGTTTTGGGGTCTGTTTCAGCTCAGCCCGCAAGACATAAAAGGAACTTTGAAAGGCTAATTTTTCCCAGGACAGAGACTGCCTGGAGTGCTGTTTTGTGTTTTCATTTGCTTGTAGTCTGTCTTCTCCGGTCACTTAAAGGAGTAATAACTTCAAATTACATGCGTGTAGCAGGTGCCCTATTAGAGTTCACTATCCAGGGAGCAAGGGTGGGAGAGTGAGCACAAGGGGACTGAATTTATTTAAAATAAATAGATAAAAATAGCAAAGAGGAGTTATATACACACACTTTCTCTCTCTCTCTCACTCTATTTATATATATATATATATTTATATGTAACAGTGGGTCCCCAAAGAAGACAAATGCAGTAAGTGGGTCACCTTAGTAAAAAATATGGGCATCATCGGTGTGAACATTGTTTTTGTTTATGTTCTTTGTACATCTAAGATACGCCCTTTTCAGGAGCTGAGATCAGAAGTCACAAGATCCTAAACAAGTACGTAAAACTTAAATTGAGATCTAACGTATGCCTTCTACCTCCTGTGCTTTGTCGATTTGTGAAATTTCTATGAGCTGTCAGACTACTTTGTTTTGATGAAGTAAGCAGGATTTTATAGCTCATTGCATACATGAGAATACAGGCAAGTGCCAGGGTATAACACTTCAACTACATAAATGAAATATTCCCAATGACCTGTTCTATTTACTAAAGAGAAACTATGCTACATTGGCACTCCCTATATTCTTCACTATGTAGAAGCTCAAACCCCAGAAAGAAAAAAAAAATCCTTAATTTCTTATTCAATAAATCACCTTATTCTTACTGTAGGGAGGCACTGTGGACACCCTCCAAGCTGGAGGGTAAAGAAACACTCTCTCAGCCAAAGTGGGCAGGCCCAGACCAAGCTGGCCCCGCCCCCAGGAAGAGGAGGGGCGGAACAGGAAGTATAAAGGGCGGGGCCCCTAGCTCAGTCAGGCCGGTGCAAGGGAGGGAGACAGACGCAGGCTGCTCCCTCCACATCTTGCAGCCGAGCCAGGGGAGGCCCTGGACCAAGAGAACCCTCCTTCGCAGGAAGGACTGGGGTTTCCCGAACTGCCGGCTGTGGAGTACCCCGAGGGACTGCCAGAGTTCAGTGGGGACCCATGTCTGCCAGAGGCAACCCCGGAGGGAGAACCGGAGCTGCCGGAGGCAGAGTACCCCGGAGAACTGACAGAGCCTAGCAGCACCCCGTCGCTGACGGAGACGGACACCGAAGGGGATCTGGAGCTCCCTGCGGCAGACGACCCGGAGTCCTGCTGGTGCCCCCTCGCCTGTGAGGTATGTCCCCAGACTTCTGCTGGTGCTCCCCCTGCCTGAGGGGCGCGCCACTGACCCTTGGCCGGCGCCCCCCTGCCTGAGGGGCACGCCGCGGAGCCTTGGCCGGTGCCCCCCTGCCTGAGGGGCGCGCCGCTGACTAGGGACGATATACCTCCCGACCCTAATTCCCCAGTAACGAGGGGGTGTGACCAAGGCGGTCTCTAAGGGGTAGTAGCTCCCCACCGCCCCGGTGGCTCGGTGGGCCTACCAACCCCCATTACACTTACCTTTTATCTGAAGAAAAAAATCAAAGAACATTTCATGAGTCTTATGAGGGAAGGATTCCTCTGTTCCTCTTTAGAAAATGCCAAGAAAAGTTTACAAAGCTCCAGCACAGAACAGCATCAAGTTAATATTATATGATTAATGTGTATTTCCAGAACTACATAACTGTCTCCTGAAGTGAGCTAACCAATTTTATTTCCAAAAAGAAACCCCCCCTCTAATTTCAAATTCTTTTGATTCTTTAAACATGTTAAAGAGATTTAAAACTATCTCCTTTAGTGTGAGCCTAAAGTGATGACATTTTTTTTTCTTAAATCTGGACGGTAAAATTGCTGTAGTAGATTTCTCTATTTCCATAAAAATTCCTAGCAATAATTGTTAATATTGAGCCTAAGAGTGTCCATATTTTTATCTTCCTTTCTGCTACATGTTAGGTTCTACTCTTCTGATTTGGATATTCAACTGAATGCGTATAAACACAAAAATATCCCCTAGAGAGGTTTGTCTGAAGTGTGTTCTAGACCATATACATTTTGAAATGTGCACTATACTTTTGAAACTGGCTTCCCTTTGTAGAGGTGTACAGTCTAGGTGAAATGTGTTCAAAGAGTACTGAAATCTGTTCAGTTATTCATTTTTCTCCTACTTTTCTAGTACAGTATCTGAATAATATGCTGAAGAGCTAAATATTGATATTATGTTTTATTATATACTAGTGTAAAAGCCCGTGGACATGGGCCAACAGTAACTCCCCCACACACTCAGCCCCCCCTCTCAGCCCCCCCACTCCAAGCCCCCCCCGCTCAGCCCCCCCACTCCAAGGCCCCCCCGCTCAGCCCCCCCCACTCCAAGGCCCCCCCTGCTCGTTCAGCCTGCCCTCCCCCTCCCACACCCTCCCTGCTCGTTCAGCCTCCCCTCCCCCCCACACCTCCCACACCCTCGTTCAGCCCCGCTCCCACCCACTCCAAGGCCCCGGCTAGGCTGGGTGCAGCTGGCCAGGCCGTGCCCGGGCGCCTCTGCCCCGCCAGCCCAGCGCCCCCTTCCCGCGCCCTGCCTGGCCAGAGCCCCCTGCCTGCGCCTATTGCGCCCAGCCACCCTCCTGCCCTAGGCCCCTGATCCAGACCCTGCTTCCCTCTCAGCGGCGTACGCGCGGCGGCCATGTTGTGCTGCCGAACTACACCTCCCAGCATGCTACACCTCCCAGCATGCCGTTCATCTAGGGCCGTCTCTACTGCGCATGACGGCTTCACACAAACTTTTTTAGTCTTTTATTATATAGGATAATAAGATGTTTTACTATTAAGTAATTTTAATGTGTGAAAATGCTCAAATTAAGAGTTAATTGCCCATCTAATTTTAAAAGGAATGATAAAACCATATTATGGTTGCATTTATCAAAATTTTCTGGGGTTTGATCTGGATGAATTCATTTTGCCTAATTTTGACCCCACACTGTGGGCTTTGAAAATTCATTTGTAACATTATTGAATTCACATTTTTCTTAAGTAGATGAGAATAGAGGGACCAGAGAAAGAACCAGAAGGCCAGATCCTTAGCAGATGTAAATCAGCATAGTTCTGTGGCAATCAATGGAACTATTTGATTTACATCAGCTGAGGAGCTAGCTCAGAGACTTAAAAAAATAATAATCAGAAAGTGAGAAAAATAATCTCCAGTATAAAGTTTGTGAGAATTTTTACATACTAAATCTATTTTAGAGGTCATCCATTTGTGTTAACCTTGTCTTGCTTTATGGGGGGGGAGGGTTTCTTTTATTGCTAGTACAAAACACAGGCTCTTCTTTAAACAGAGAAACCTTTTTAACAAATGGAGTTACCTTTGGAATAGAAAAATAGATTCACGTTCTGGGGGAAAACAGTTTGTAAACTTGAAGAGGTTTTGCAGACACATATAAGAGATAACAAAATCTGAAACATTTTGAGGTGCAGCCATCCCTCACTAAATAGTTTAATCTATGGATTTTTTTCCCTTCCATCTTTCAGCAGGCATCACCTCTTCTTTAAAGATTTTTATGGAGACTTCAGGTTGTTTTCAGTTTCCAGATGTCAGTTGTCGCGACAAACTTTCAGTTACAACTCAGTTTGAGATTCAGATTTTCAGGTCTCAGGCATTCAGTTCCTGTGCTTGGAGCAGGGAGGGGAGAGCAAGGAGACAAAGATGTCTTCAAGCTTTTGTATTAAGAGGGTGAAATCCTGGCTATATTGATGCAAAACTCCCATTGACTTCATTAGAGCTGGTATTTCACCACCTGTATTCTAGGGAAGCTGTGCTGCTATAAGGCTGCTCCAGCTTATGCTGTTTATTATGCCCCCATATGGGCTCTGGAAAGCAGTACATACGAGTGTTTTTCAGCCATATCCTCTGTCTGCCCCCAGCTAAACTCTGACATGGTTGAGTAGAGCCTTTATACTGGCTGGGAAGGTTCCATACAAAGAAGATATCCTAAAGAGGCTGTTTTTGACCCCTTTAAGACATTTCCAGAATGGGGAGAAAGGGACCTCACTTACCTGAGAATCACACCCCCAGTATTTAGCATGGTTCATAATCGCTCATCTTCTTGATAATTTGTCGTGTTTCCGTCTATTATCATTTATCAGTCATTGACTTCAGGGTAGAATCAGCTATCTGTGTGTAGATCTTACCTGATAGCAGTAGACAGACCTCAGAAGGGTCAGCTGAGATAAGCATGCACAAGTTCTCATGCTTTCCCACACAGATCTGGGAAGCATCCCCAAAATTTTACAAGAACCAGTTTTCAGCGAGATTCCCAGTACTTCCTAGCTTGGGTCAGACCAGAAATATTTTGAAATGTTTGTAAATGCCAGAAAATGACTTTGATTTTCGGTTTTGGATGAAAGTTTGCATCCATTCTTTGCAAACCATTTTGCCCATCCTTTACAGTTCTCCATCCTGGTCATTGTAGCACAGCCACACCAACAGTGTGATCTGACACAATTCCAAGAAGTACTGCTCCTGAAATATTTCCCAGAATGATGTTACAACATTAGGCAATCAGTACCTCCTGAAATAGCAGTCTAATTCCCAGAAGTATTGTTTGCTGGAAACTTTACTTCTGCTATTGATTTTTAAAAAGAAGTTTACAACGAGCAGCTTATTTCTGCTTTTTTTAGCCGCACAACAGATACAGTCTGCACACTGATGTTCACAACCCCCCACCCCGCCTCCACACACACACCCTTGTCTCTCCATGGGTCCACAGGACCCAATCCTGGAGTCCTTATTTATTACATAGTGACTACAAGGTCAATGATCTAGACCACAGAAATGTTAACTGGTGGGCTGTGACCTTCAGGAGAATCATGAAAGGCAATTGTTGGGGTCATGATGCACTGGAAATTTTCTGCAGGAAATAAAATCTCATTTCCCCATTTGCCATATACCCTTACCCTTTCAGTCCATGTATTTCAAATAGAAATACACAGAAAAATAAAATATGGACATGTAGTAATCATTGATACATATTTTTACTCTCCCTTTCATAGTAAACAAAAGGGGATTGCAAAAATGTTTGACTTTGAATAAGAGATCACCACCCTGAAAATGGTGAGAAACACTGATCTAGATTTTCATCAGATAGAATAAAGAAATTTAAAAGCTTCATAATTTAAAGGCTTCATAAAGCAATGCAGGTCCAGATGATGGAGACGGTGGAGGAAGTGGAAGTAATAGTGAGTGAGACACTGCTAGTAAAAGGCACCCCATTGGTCCAAGAGAGCTAATTCCCAGTATGACCAGCAGGAGGTGCCATGGTGGTGAGTTGACCCCGTTTCACCTGGTATCAGAGGTGTTTCAGAGAAGACTCACCCAAGTGCTGGACGTGACTGCCTGGGATGAAAATAATTGCAGATTATAGCCTCATTGAAGGCGCAAGGAGCAGTGATACAGAGGCTCAACTGCTGTGCAGGGGCAAGAACATAAAACTGAACACCCCAAAAATGTGATTCAAACAGCGTGAGTTGACATGTATTGGACATCTGCTCACAGCAGAAGGACTGAGAACAGATTCCAACCTGATCAAGGCAGTCAGGCATACCAGCTCTAATGGATATGAAAGGGCTACAGTGCTTCATAGGAAAGATATATTTTGTGTCCACATTCGGCTGCAGTAGTGGAACCAATATGTCAGTTCACAAGACAGGATGTTGAATGGGACTGGGCAGGTCCCCAGTAGCAGCCTTTTGCCAGAAGCTGGGAATGGGTGACAGGGAATGGATCACTTGATGATTACCTAGTCTGTTCATTCCGTCTAGGACAGCTGGCATTGGCCACTCTCAGAAGACAGGATACTGGACTTGATGGACCTTTGTTCTGACCCAGTATGACCCTTCTTATGTTATTACATCGACATGCTAAAACCAATGATTATTAATGCCCTTACCCTGAAGTACTCTGATGTATTTCATCCAGTGTGATGAACTGACAAAAGGATTGTCGGTGTGGCTCTTTTGCAGGAGCAGTTGGTTGATTATGCCAGCAGAACCCTTTCAGGGATTGAACAGGGCTACACACAAATAGAAAGAGAGCTTCTGGCTGTGAAATTTGGGGAGGAGCAATTCAATAATCATGCAATCAAACCACAAATCCCTAAAGATAATCATGGCAAAGTCCCTTCCTGTTGCTCCATAGAGATTGCGGTGCATATAGAAGCTCCTCAAGCACTATCAGATAGAGATCAGACATTGGCCAGGATGATTATTGGTGTTAGCTTACACTCTGAGCAGGGCATAGATACCCAGTATCAGAAAGGTGGTGGAAGGGGATCAGGATATTGAATCTGCTAATTTCCCTAGCTATCTTCCAGTTTCAGCAGCAAAACTGCTGGAAATCAACATGGCTATGGAAAAGGATACCCAACTACAGGCATCAAGACAATGATACTAGCAGAATGTCCAGAAGACAAAAATCCAAGCACTAGTAGGAGCAGAACCATATGTTCAAATTAAAGAAGAGCTGAATGCACAAGACGAAATCCTTTTTCAAGGACAGAGAGCTGTTGTCATGCTTCATTATGTAAGAATGGCATGGAAAACTACATGCTTCATACCTGGGCATTGACAGCTATCTTATATGGGCTCAAGAGTGTGTTTACTGCCAGGAATGATGGAAGGTCATGTAATAAATGACAAAATAAAGAGACTATTGCCACATGAGCTGCCTGCCTGACCATGGGGAAAAGGAGAAGTATTTACCTTAAAAAAAAAAAAAAGCAGAACTTGATTAGAGTGGATTGCTATTCAAACTTTTGGGAAGTCAGTGTCCTGTCTGATACAAAAAAAACACAAGTCCATAATTGGCAAACTGAAGACTCACTTTGTGAAATATGGCATTCCCACTGTATTCACTGTCAATGGACCCCAGTTTGCCCCATAGAAATTCAAGGTATTGGCACACAAATGGGAATTTGACCACTGCAGCTCTTCCCCAGCATACCCATAGCAATAGGTGATACGTAGGTGGAACAGGCTGTGTGAAGTGCCCCTCCAGATTTCTGCTCCAGGGGGAGGGAGAGGGAGTTCACTGGAGTTGGAGACAGTTGACAAGGAGACAGAGAGAGGTTGCTTCTGATGTGGTCATCTGTTGAGGGCACCAAATGATAACCCAAAGACTATGTATGTATGTGGTAAAGACAAGGCTACAACTAGGCTATCAACCCCTTGCCAGAGGTGGGAGCCCAGGCATCTATTATTTGTTTTTTATGATTTTATATTTTAAATGTTTGTAAAATAGGGAAGTTGCATCATGATTAGTGCAACTGCAGTCAAAGGTCCATGTTCTCTGGAGAGGTTCTTACTGAGGCAACACCAAGGAAAAGTTAGTGGAGTTAGACTAGAAGCAACTCAGACACAGGGACAGTGCAGTACACAGGTATTAAGGTTTGCCTCCCCACTCTGAACTTTAGGGTAAAGATGTGGGGACCCCGCATGAAAAAAGAAATAACCCCACAAGCTTATTTTACCAGCTTAGGTTAAAACTTTTTTCCAAAACACAAACTTTTTTAGTGTTTGGACTTGGAATAACGCTGCAATCACCAATTTAAGCCCCTAAAACCATGGGGTTGGATAAATTGGAACCCCCTTCTTTAATTACCCCCAAATCTTCTCCCTTTACCTGGGAGAAGTTTGAGAAACAAGAAATCCCTCACCTTTTGTGAGATGTGCCCGATCCAAACCAGGATTAATTTAATGGAAACAAACAGAGTTTTAAAAGAAAGATTTTACTTAGAGAAAAAAGAAGCATAAATTCCTTGTACAGAAATTAATAGAATATACAACCCCGCTGCATCACACAGTATTCTGACCCCTCCCTGGGAATTTTTTCCCTGCCAAACTTAACAGTAAAGAAACATTGTGGATTAATTATTAAGTGATACAGTTTAAGCATATAATTCACTTAGTACTGGACTTGACTTTTTAGAAGATTATAGAAATGTGGAATAAAGACAGAAGGGTCGTTTGTTCCATAGCCAGGCGAACAGCACGAGAGACAGCGAGAGAGCTAAAACCGAAAGTAAAAAAAAAAACTTTTTTTGTTCCCGAGGTTGATTTTGTTATTTTTTCTTAGGTTACTTGCAGGTTAACCCTTTACAGGTAAAACAGTAATTTTAAGAAACTTTGTACTTATGGCAACAGGGTTTAATAAAGTTCCGTTTGTCCAACTTAACTGACACACAGTTTCACCCTTTGCTAATGAAACTTTGACCTGATATAGAAACTCTGATGGTCCAAAGTTAAGGAGATTTGTAGTGCTGTCCTTCATTCCAATAAGCTGCTTTTAGCTATCATCTCTTGGGAAAGAAACAGTGGAGTGACAAGCCCCTTGAAGTATTTAATGTGAAATGAAATGTGCTGCTTCTTGTTGCCTCCATGTATTAATTTTTTATTTTAATGGCATGTCAGCTTAACATATATACTTGAAAATGACTTATTACTTTTGAATTGGTAGAGCATTCGTCTGCAGGTCACTTTATTATTTATTTATGTTTTCTCTCTGCAGTGTCGTGCTACCAGATTGTGGCAAGGTGATTCTAGTTATTAAGAGATCAGTGAGCACTGAAATAACTAATCTGTACCTCTGCAATATCAGTCAGAAACACTGTGGGCCAGATTCTGCTCTTAGGGGCCTGGACATATCTTCAAAAACATACTATTGATTATAATTCTACTTTTGTAAGGGGGTGGGCTGAATGTTCTAATAAATCTATTTCATGTCTAATTTCTATGATTCCATTGACTCCAGCTGGTCTTTTCCATGTGCAGATTGGTGAAAGATATGGCCCTAGATGACAATCAGAAAACAGTGTTTTTTCGTTCATGTACACAGCCATAGACTTTACTCCTGCAGCCAAAATTCAAGACCTGATATATGTGCCTAATTTGTTTGCTTAGCCACTCATGTATGCAAGTTGGGGATCAGGCTAGACAACTGTCAATCTATTCACATCTGCATGCAAAATCCCCAGTTGGCATGCACATATAGTTGTGTGTGTGCGTGATCTTTTACTCTGAAAACTGGGCAGTAAGGAGCAAATTCTGTTTCTTATATGTGCTTGGATCCATCACACATTAATTCAGTGAGTCTTATCTTGTAATTCTTACTCGGAGTCAGGTGAAACACAAATTAAGTGAAAGAAGTCCCATTGAGGTCAATGAGAAGTTTGCTTACATGAAGAGTGTAAGATAATGTCCATTAATGATAATTGTGCATGCACTGGAACAGAAATTGGTCCACAAGTTGTATATTCACAAACCATGAATGCTGAATTCTGTTGGATACTATCCAGTAAAATGTGAGTACATTTCATATGCCTTTTTTATATAGACTTTTGTTTTTCTTTTCCTCTTTCATTCCCTCCTAATGGTTTTCAGACTTGAATGTTGTTAATTCGTTTTAATGTTCAGTTCCTAATCAGTGTTTAGACAGCATATCTTGATCCTTTATCCCTAGTTCAGGTACCTTCCCAGCCATATCAAGTCTTTCGTTTACATGAAAGCTAGTTTAACCGAAAAAAGTAAGATCAAATTATGGCCTGCCTGCCACTAGTGCACTTAGATGGGAGAATCACCTCTCAAGCTCCAGTAGTTACAGTATTAGGGAGTGGCGGGACATGATGAAATGGCACTAAATATCAACTTGCAATGCACTTGCCACCATGGCACCCGACTGGTCTTACTATTGTAGATCTTTAAAACCATGTAAAGGGCACTTCCCCCTGGGCTCTTTTGGCAGTGCTGTCCAGTGTAAAGTGCAGGCGGTAATCTGCA
Source organism: Sternotherus odoratus (assembly GCA_032164245.1). Taxonomy (NCBI): domain Eukaryota; kingdom Metazoa; phylum Chordata; order Testudines; family Kinosternidae; genus Sternotherus; species Sternotherus odoratus. The sequence goes on from JAVMKO010000008.1 coordinate 58,979,886, forward strand.
CTCTGCCTAGCCATGCCTTGTTTGGGCCAGTAAGTGCAGTTAGCAGGCTAGCTGGCCTCCTAGATTTGAGTGCAGGTAGCCAAATAATGACAACCTCCTTCAGATGTGTGCTGACATAGTCAGGGTACCATGTACCTCTCCCCAACTAGCACACTTGCACAGGGCCAGCTGTTTTTTAGCATAGTTTATAGCCTGGCATCTCTATTTTTATATTGGTAGTAGTTTTACTCATTGCCCTCTGTTTCTATCCTTATGGATAGGCCCTATAGAATGTGATATGAATGAAATTATATGGATAAAAATTAAGTAAAGTTATATAGAAATTACTCTAAACAACTAGAGGCTCAGCTTCTCTATTGTGCTAGGATTTGCTCAATACAAGAAGAGGAAAGAGGAACAGTCAGAAGTCTTTTTTTTTTTTAAAATGGAGATATACCAATCTCCTAGAACTGGAAAGACCTTGAAGGTCATCCAGTCCAGTCCCCTGCCTACACTAGCAGGATTGAGTACTGTCCCTTGACAGATTTTTTGCCCCAGATCCCTAAATGGCCCCCTCAAGGATTGAACTCACCACCCTGGGTTTAGTAGGCCAATGCTCAAACCACTGAGCTATCCCTCCCCCCCACATGCATTGTGACTACCTTGGCCACAGCCCCACGGTAAACTAAAACAACCCAAAGGCTGTTCTAACTTATACCACTTGGCTGTGGTCCCCAAAGACCTTAGGCAGTAGGGAATTAGCAGAGCACAGACCCAGCAGTCCACGTGCTATTGCTGAGTTTGGCCAGACTTTTCTAGTCTTTTCTGACACTTTCTCTGAAATTGTTTAAGACTTTTCCATTAGTAATATAAATTCAGCTACCAAGTTCCAATACTAGCAGTTCTATTTAAAGCTATGTTCTGCACTAATCCCCAAGAACCCCTAGTAGCTTAAACGCACCCTTTACCAAGAAGTGTGAAACTTCTGGAATCCTTCAAAAGACCATGTGATAGGAGTAAGATATAATATATAGATATTTTGCACAGAGGTCTAACATATTATTGCTTTTTATTTAATCACTCAAGACATTAATACAAAAATCATCAACCCTCATGCTTTTACTTGTCTCCATTTTCTCACCATTCCAGATCATTCTTTGGCAGGGGTTAATATCCTTCCCCTGCAACTGTATGACTTCTTTTCTGAAACATGAAGCTGCTCTTCCAAGGTCACTTTGCTTTCTCTGACTGTGGCCAGTCTGTACCCTTCCTTCCTCTTGTCCAAATGTCCTTTGTATCTTCCCCTGAGCCTTCCTCCTGGGAGTCCTTTTATAACTTTTTGGTTTGTTCACTTGTCTTTGTCCTGTTTAGATCATTTTCACTGTGCTCGAATTCCACACTCCCCTCAGACAGGAGGAGGAAGTATATTCTCCCAGCAGGAGCTAACACATTAACCGAACATACTTAACCCTGGGTCGATGGTTGGTAAGTCCTAATGACACACCATTGCCCTTTGTCTGGAGTGTTCTTGCTGCAGGTCCTTTCTGCAGTGGTGGAGTCCACATTTACATAGGGCACTCAGTGATACAGCAATTTTCAGAGCAACAGCTCCATAAGAGCTTCATAATAACCACAATGATAAATTGTACAGACAGATTCCCCCCCCCCCCCTCTGATCTCAACACCATCTCTTCCCCTGCTTCCTCTCGGAAGGGAGACATTTCAGGTAGGAGCTGGCTATTGTGTATGCTGAGAGCTCTGTTAGTCAGAAGAAATTCTCAGGTGGCTACATTCTGGCCAGAATCTGCCTGAAAAGTGCCAAGTGGTTGAAAGAAGGGAGATGACACTCATAGAGTTAAACTGAGAACGAGATCCTTTACACTGATTTTATTTTTAAACTATCCTAAGGAATGCTAGAGTCGGGATCTCATTCACTATTCGATAGAGTGGGTCAAAAAAAATCTATTCAGAAGTTGCCACTTTTTCTGAAATTGTTTAGGACTTTTCCATTAGTGATACAAATTCAGCTACCAAGTTCCAATACTAGCAGTTCCATTTAAAGCTATGTTCTGCACTCTACTGCAAGCTTCCATTAACGTCAATGGGGGCTGTGCATACACATCTAAGGGCACAATTTGATTCTAAAGGGTATGTTTGACTTTGATGTTCGCAGAATACATAACCCTTTAAAGTTAATGGAAGTTACAGATTCCAGTATACATAAAGCAGAAGATATTTTCCCCCTAGTTAAATGGAATTAAATTTCTCCTCACCTGTCAATAGTGAGCAGAATATTCATGTTGCTGAAGAATGTTCTCCGACAAGGGTATAAATACTGCTGTAACTTGGAAAATCACGTTTGCTTTCATTTTTGTGTGTAGGAATAGGAAGGATATGTACTGAGTTGGTCCATAGTGATTGGCACATAAATGATAGGTTTTTACAGTACATGGGCAAACCCTTGGTACAGTATGTCATCAGTTTTTAAGTCTATTTAACTGCCAGCTGCATACTAGAATTCTGAGTGAAATATAGAGTAAAAGGGACAAACTGGTAGCACAGAGTGATTGCTCTTATGAGTGTGAGAACCTGTGCAAATAGGATTCTTTTAAGAATTATACATCATGCAGGCCTGAATAGATTTTGCATTATTATCATTTATGTTCCCAAAATAGAATTTCATAGTAATTTCCCATAGTCCCTTCTACTGTGTGGGGAGGGCAGGGGGAGATGTGCAGGCATGTGTGTGCACACACTCACACAACGGCACATTTCTGAAGGAGATTATGTACCTTTGACAAACTCCCCTCCCCCCCCCCCCCCGGGCTATGAGACCAACCAACATTTAATCTCATGAAATGGAAAGGTTATCATGTATCACCTCTGAGCTTTTACTTCATAAATGCTCTATTTCTGCTGGTTATTTTATTATTATTTAGCATATAATAACTAATTCATAATGTAGACAGTCAGTGCACCAGCACTGAAAATGACACAGAGCTGGTGTTTACACTAGAAAATGGGATATCATTTAATCTGACAGCTCTGGGGCCTTCTGTATGCAACACAAATTTTATACTGGCCAAGCAATGCTGCAGCAGCATCCTGCATCTGCTTCCTCTCTGTTGCCTGAAAGTGATAGTAATTATTAACATGAGAGCTAATCAACAAAAGTAGTTGCCAGACACTATTAAATGGCCTCCAATTTCTCTCATCCAGTAACTGAAGACATGAAAGAGAAAACAAGTCTGCAATATGTTCATCAGCTGCAATATGTTCATTCTTATCTCTTTACTTGGAATCCAGCAGTACAGTTCCAGGGGAGCTAGATCAGTGATATTAACAAGAACCCAGTCTATGGCACTTGTTAAAAGGAGAATAAAAACAAAGCCTGCAGCCACCACTAATTTGTGATTATCCTCCTATAAAAAAATTACCCCAGGGACCTTACACTATAGTTGTAAACAAGTGTTATGTAAACTACATGGTATGAATGGTCATATTTAAATCAGCAAATACAAATCTATTAAGGGCAATGGCTTCATATTTTAAACAGTATTGCCACCTTGTGGTTCAAACTAGTTTTATTTTTCTGTTTTTTATTTTTACAGTCTCTGTTTCTTTACTGTATTGCTAAAAGCTCCTAAAAGAGTAAATAATATAAATTTGCCATGACGGCGCATCTTCCTATTTACAAGAAAATTAATACAAAATAAACTTTTAGAAGAAAATTACACCCAGCCCATCAGTCTGAAAGTCTGAAAGATAAGAAGCCTTTGTCACCTTCAATCGACAGAAAAGTATTGGAGAGGCAAGGTTTTAATTACGAGAATCACTTCTGAGATGACTGGTGATGCTTCCCAACCAAATGATTTCCCTCTATTGACTGGGAGCTCAATCCTTTAGAATATATTAATACATGCTTTTGGGATCAGGAATTGTCATTTTCTGCATGTTTGAACAGCACCTACCACAATGGGGCTGCAATCTGATTGGCTTCTAGCTAGCAATACTAAATAATAATAATAATGTACAACTCCCATTGGCTTCAATGGAAGCTTTGCCAGAGTAAGGAATGCAGTATTAAGCCCAGTCTGCTCGTTACAAGAGTCCAATCAATACATCAAGGTGCTGAGTCCCTCCTGTGAACTGTTGAGCACCCTGAAGCCTCACGGCCTGACTAAGGGATGGGCTGAGCACCCACAGCTGCTTCTCCGGGAACTGGACATCTTCACAATCTCCGAAAATCAGGCACTCTATAACTCTGGCATATTCTTGCTAAGTACATTTAGCTCCGCACACAGCCTCCAGCTAATGTTCCCTCTAATTTTTGACAGGCCGTGCAAGCAAAACATTTCTTCTGTTCAAATTTTTGTGCGTGCAGTGTTCTGCTCGGTGCGCAGGGTTTAGGATCTGTGTGCACATGCACACAGCTTAGAGGGAACAGTGCCTCCAGCATTGGGCCCCACAAGACTTTTTGCAAATTTCCATCTCGCTTTACAAATTTCTTTAAAACAAGAAGGGGGAAAACTTTAATGCTTAGTATTTAATCAAATGTTTCCTTTCGCCTGACAGTCCCATTGACAATTAAAGCAGGACAGAGATTGTTTTTCAATACACGATCATTTTTCTGCTTGAGTCACCATTGAGGTGATCACATTGGTCAAGACTATGCCCTGGAGGTACATTTATAGATCTCCCACATCCAGTACTAAAGGTCAGCTACCATTCACTCTTCCCAGAATCCCTCCAAAGGCACTCTGCACAATGGTTTGAAATCCATGCAGTGGAGCGAACTGGGAGGTCTGCTTCTGGATGGAAAAACTCCCTCTGCTGCAGCAATTTCCCTTTAAAGGTCAGTCCCAAGGCAGTCATGGCCAAAGGGGGTCCTATAGATGGGAAACATGGACTGCACTGTAGAGAGCAGAATCTGCCCCACTGTATAGACAGTCCAACATGTAAATAGTAATACAGATAGGTAATTAATGACATACATCCGGATGCATACAACGAGTTTAGAGCATGTTGCTGCAAGCAGCTGAGTACCTTCTCTGATGCTCTGAACACCTTCTACTCCTACTGACTTGATTGGAAGTGAAGGGCACAGAGGAGAGGTGCTGAGTACCTTGCAAAATTGGATCTTTGCCCTCTGGTGGTGAACAAGAAGGGCTCTTCACAGATTAAACCACAGGGGGTCAGAGGAAAGTCATGCAAGGATTCTTGTGCATCCTCTGCATGTTGTGGGAGGAGTCTTTTCACCTGCTATGTGTAGGCCAGTATTATATGTACAGTGGAACCTCACTATAACGCGAGAGATCGGAGCCAAAAAATCCCATTGCACTAAATGCGGGGTCGCGTTGTAGCGGGGTTTCATTCTTGGCAGGCAGGGAGCTGTAGATTCTCTCCCCGCTGCCCAGCAGGGGAGAGAAGCTACGGCCGCATGCCTGACAGGGCAGAGAACTCTGGGGCTGCAGACTGCAGTCCAGGAGTTCTCTGTAGAAGCCACTGCCCCTGCGCCTGCCAGGGAGAGAAGCTGCCTCACACGCCTGCCGGGACGGGGGACTCCGGGGCTGCAGGCGCTGCTGTCTCCTGCCCCTGGCTCCTGAATGCAGCCCCAGAGACCTCTGTCCCGGCATGCACGGGGCAGCGGCTTCCTTCTCTGCACCTGCAGCAGCTTCCTGCCCCACGCCTGCCAGGACAGGGGACTCCGGGGCTCCATGCAGCCCCGGAGTCCCCTGTCCCCGCAGGCACGGGGCAGCAGCTTCCAGGGAAGCCGCAGCTCCCCGCCTGCTAGGACAGGGGACTCCGGGTTCCGGCAGGTGCGGGGCAGCTGCTTCCACAGGGAACTCCTGGGCTGTAGTCTGCAGCCCCGGAGTTCTCTGTCCCAGGCAGGTGAGGGCCCCAGCTTCTCTCCCCTGCTGGGCAGCGGGGAGAGAAGCCGCAGCCCCCGCCTGCAGTCCTGAGTTCTATGTCCCTGGCAGGGGAGGCTGCAGCTTCTCTCTACGCTGCCCAGCAGGGGAGAGAAGCTGTGGCCCCCCAGCCTGCCAGGGACAAAGAGCAAGGACTTGGGAGCCACGGTAGAACCGCGCTATAACCGAACTCGCGGTATAGTGGGGCGCATTATACCAGGGCTCCACTGTACTTCTAATACTGAGTGATGGCCTACTCCAAGGAATGCAACTGACTGGCCCCAGATGTACTGCATGCAGGGTGATCTATGTGAAGAGGCAGCAATAAATGTCTGTTTGTTGGAACTGCCTGGAGTTGTATGTTTCTGTCTGATACCGTATCTGGGACATTACAGTCAGAGTTGAGCAAAATTTGAATTTCTTTTCCACAGGAATTTCTGACATATCACTATTTGTTTTTCTCCTGAAACAGCATAAAAAGTTGAAATTTTCCACAGACTGAAACTTCCTAAATATTTCCATTCATACATTCTTGATCAAATCAAACATTTCAACATTTCCCAAATCCAAGTGTTTTGTTTCTATGTGTTGAAATGATCGGAAATGCTTTGAGTGATTTTAGCCTTTTCTTATGGTGGCAAATTGCCTATGGAACAGGGTGGCTTGCTCTTGGGCTGAAGAGCCTGGGGCCAAGCCAACCCTGGTTACAGAATGAGCCCCACCTCCTGGGAATCAGGGGAATCAGGGGATTTCCAATCAGGAGCAGAAGGTGGCTTCAGGAAGTGGGGAAGTGTAGGAGACCACAAAGAGTGAGAGAGGCTTCTGAGGGGAAGACTCTGAAACTAGGGGAATTGCTGTGTCCCAGAAGAACTGAGAGTAGCCTTTTAGGGCAGAAGGATGACTCTGCCTGGATCATGGGAGTTTGAGTGTACCCGGCTAAAGGAAAGACTATTGTATTTAGTTTTAAACTTTAAATTAATAAATCTGTTCCTAAGGAGGGATACAGTGTTTGGACTGGAAAACCCTGTAGGGAGTTTATTGGGGGATCCAAGAAGGGAAACTGAGGTGAGGGGCTGTGTGTAGGGTGGTACTAAGACCTACAATACGAGATGGCCACTAATCTGCAGCCTTAAGGGAGCTATAGATCAGGCAATAGATTTCCACCCCACCCCACCCCACCCCACCCCACCCCTCGTATGACCAGGCTCTATGGCAGGACTACATCTCCTACAATATGCCCAACATAATATAACTGCCAAATGCACCACACAGCTTGATCAAAGTGACATCAGTGCATTGCTTTACGAGAGATGTAATCTTCCAGGGAGCCCGGTCCATGAGAGTAGAACTACAACTCACATAAGGTAACGTGCCACAATAGGTAAATGCGGTTTATTGTTTGTTGAACTGATTTAAAATGAAATGCTTCAGGTCACTTCAAAAAAGGTAACATTTAAATTTGATTGGAAAGGACCCCAAATTAAATATTTCATATTGATTTTCTCGGTGAAAAAACTGCATTTTTGATTTTTGCAAGAACTGCATTTTCAGACTGAAAACTCTTGACCATCTCTGATTACAGCTGTGGAAGGCTTCAGTGGGGGCAGGGAAGAGCAGAGACTATGGAATCTGTATTTACGCAGTATGTAAGTTAATACAGAGACACCATAACCCCTCCACATCAGCTCAGATGCTGGAGTAGCAGCTGTAGAGGAGCTGTGTCACATATACATACTTTTACCCCAAAGCTCAGGAGCTGATTGTGAATGTGCAGCTTTTCATGGTACGAATAGCTCTCTATAATCAAGATAATTTGCTTTACACCTCTATCAGAGGTAACTGCAAGATTCATGTAATTTTTATATTTTCCGATGATGAATCTGGAGCAGGAAACAAGACAGAATTCTTTTCACAATAGAGAGGTTAAAAAATGAAGAGCTCATTCAGAAATATACTGCAGATTTTATGCAATATTGCAACGCACAAACAAATAAAAGTGACAAATTAACTTTAGTAGAAACATCAGATGTCTGTCAGAAAGAAAAATCCCCTTGTTTCTGAACATGGTAATACTATCTGAATATGGCAAATTATTCAGAATCTTGGTTTTAATACTTTAAAATGGATTCATTAATGTTGTTTTAAACTGGTTACTTTGCTTATGGAATATTTTATTCTTTTGTAATATGATGTTACTACTTGCACCTTAGAATCCAGGTTGCAAAATTAAAGGATGAGGATTAGGTTTATTTATGCATGAATATAGTGAACATCTGCCAAAATGTATCTGGTTATTTTAATTCTCTGTTTCAAAAAGCTGACCATCTGCTCTGTCATCAACAATGATCTTGTTCTAAAAACTAAATCAAAAGATCACCTGTCTTAGGCACCTTGTTCTCACTTAATACAACACAAACAAAACTTTAATGGCATCCATCTGTAGCTATGATTGGTGACCTGAAACTGGTAAATACGCAGCCATTCTGACAACTCCATCTCCAGCTGCTAAATTTTGACTCAATTAAAATTTTCAAGAATAAAATGCATAAAGACTAGTGTACTGCCTAAAATAATTGTTCCATGTAAACACAATGCATAATCTCCTAATACCTCTAAAACCAAAGGACATAGATATTAAATTTAAAATATTAAAATGTACAGTGATATTTCCAATTTAAAAACAAAAAAGCCAGTGGCATGTTTTTGACCTTTTAACTCTTGTATATTTTGAGATATAAAAATGTCAAGACAAAATGTTTCAACACTTTCAGAACCTCTTTAGCAAAACTTTTGAGTTGAGAAATTCGTTGAAATTGACCTTTGCATGTAAAAAGCTTTGGTTTTGATGAATCTGCATTTTGGTGGGGTGAGAGAGAGAGAGAGAGGGAGAGAGAATCTCAACCAGCTCTGCTTGTAATTATTGCAAAATAGCAAGAGCAAATTCTGGACCTGAAGCCAGGAGAGGACATAAATGTGGCAAACAAATAACTTCAATTCAAGATGCTTACAAGCTCTGCTGGCAAAAGCAAGCAATTGAGTTGCATTCAATGATATTTGAGAATGCTCAGTTTCTGCAGAGATAAAGAACATGGGTTAGTATTGGGTTTCTCAGTTCTATAGAATTTGTATTATATGTTTAAGGAATATATGAAACTTCTCTCTGAAATCTGATAGTATGTGGTTCCTATAGTTTCTTATAGGGTCAGGGGAAATTATTCTTAGTCTAAATTTACTATCAAAATAGTGAAAAATTATCAAGTTATTGACAGAGAACACAGAGGGTCAGATTTTTCTCTCAGTTATATCTCTGCTACCCCAATGAGTTAGTGGAATTACTTGGGTGTAAATGAGAGCAGAATTTGGCCACAGAGGGACCCAATGTGAATACTCTTCTAGATTCGAGCTGTAAGCTCTGAACGATCTCTGTAGTGAACTGTATGTAAACACTGAATATGAACATCCCACACCTGGAGAATGAACGTACTTGGATCTGGTTTATGATACTCCTTAAAATTTTAGAATATTTGTATCCAGTAATTGGGTTAAGTTTGCCCCACTGTAGAGGTATAAGGTTATATCCTAAACCCACTGAAGTCAATGGGAAAATTTCATTATCTTCAGAGGACCAAAATTTTACCCAGGAAGCTTGGATCTGGATCTGCAGACCTGGGATTTTAGATATGTAAAAGTGGCCCAACATCAAAATTGAAATTGAACATACAATAAACTTCAAACTACTTCTGTGAGTAATGCTAGCACAGTATGGCCACAAGTAGCTATAAATTGTGGATACTTGTCACTTAGTGAAAGAGACAACTTTTCTGCTATAGTATAAGAATCTATCAGATTAATTATAACTGTTAGTCTTGCCTTGGGGTGAAGTGTGTTTCTTCATTCAGTCAATAATATTTGCAGCAAGAATTGTGACTCCAAAGGTCTTTGTACAAACCAACTAGTGGTATTTTCAGCAACAGTCCTTGGGTATGTTTTCACTATGAAATTAGGTCGATTTTTGTAAGCTGACTATATAGAGTCGATTTTGTGCGTCCCCACAAAGCACAGCAAGTCAGCAGCGTCTGTCCACACAACTGTGGCAAGTGTCGACATAGCGAGTGGTGCACTGTGGGTAGCTATCCCATAGTTCCCAGAGTCCCCAGCAGGCACCATTTCGAGTGCTGCACTGTGGGGAGGCATTTCATTATTTCATGCCCTTTTTTCACATCGCTGACATCATTTTGAGCGGTGCACTGTGGATAGGTATCTCATTATTTTGCGCCCTTTCTCCATGCAGCGCTAACACCATAGCAGTGCAAGCATGAAGCCTGGTCAGGTCACCGCTGCAGTACTGGCCGTTGTGAACACCTTGCATGTTGTTGTGGACTTTATGCTGCATCGTATGCAGAGGAGTACAATCAGGAGACAACTGCGCTTTCAGGAAAATGACAACAGTGATGAGGACATGGACCTGGACCTGCACATGGACAGGACACTGACGTTTTTGAAAGTAGGGGGTCCCACAATCTGGCAATTTTGGTGGCAATGGGGCAGGCTCATGCTATGGAACACCGATTCTGGGCCAGGGAAACAAGCACTGACTGGTGGGATCGCATAGTGCTGCGGGTCTGGGATGACTCCCAGTGGCTCAGAAACTTTCACATGCGTAAGGGCACATTCATGGAACTTTGTTACTTGCTTTCCCTGGCCCTCCAGCACAAGAATACTAAAATGAGAGCAGCCCTCACAGTTCAGAAGCGAGTGGCGATAGCCCTGTGGAAGCTTGCAACGCCAGACAGCTACCAGTCAGTTGCGAATCAGTTTGGAGTGGGTAAATCTACAGTGGGGGCTGCTGTGATGCAAGTAAGCAGGGCAATCATCAATCTGCTGCTGTCCAGGGTTGTGAACCTTGGAAACGTGCTAGCTACAGTAGATGGCTTTGCCGCAATGGGATTCACTAGCTGTGGTGGGGCTATAGATAGGACTCATATCCCTATCTTGGCATTGGACAATGAGGGCGCAGAGTACAGAAACCACAAGGGGTATTATTTTGTGGTCATGCAAGCACTGGTTGACCACAAGCGATGTTTCACCGACATGTACGTGGGATGGCCGGGAAAGGTTCGTGACGCTCGTGTGTTCAGGAACTCTAGCATATTTAGACAGCTGGAGCAAGGGACTTTCTTCCCAGACCAGAAAATTACTGGGGAGGGGGGGTGTAGAAATGCCGATCATTATCTTTGGGGACCCAGCCTACCCCTTAATGCCCTGGCTTATGAAGCCCTACACAGGATCCCTGGACAGGGGTCACGAGCTGTTCAACTACAGGCTGAGCAAGTGCAGAATGGCAGTAGAGCTTGCATTTGGCTGCCTCAAAGCGCACTGGCGTACATTACTCACTTGCTCAGACCTCAGCGACAAAAATGTGCCCATTGTTATTGCTGCTTGCTCTGTGCTCCACAATCTCTGTGAGAGCAAGGGGGAGACATTTATGGAGGGGTGGGAGACAGAGGCAAATCTCCTGTCCATTGCTTACGAGCAGCCAGACAGCAGGGAAAGTAGAAGAGCGCACTGGGAGACGCTGCGCCTCAGAGACGCCTTGAAAAACAGTTTTATGAGTGCCCAAAATGGTGTTTGAAAACCCGCTCCCTTGCTCTGCTCAGCCCTAAGCCTGCCGCCCTTGCACCCTCTTTCCCTCCCTCCCCCCCAATGTTTGCAGAGGAAATAAATTCACTGTTTTAAAAACCATGCATTCTTTATTGCTTCTTCACAAACACGGGATCACTGGAAAGGTAGCCCAGAAGGGGTGGGTGAGGAGGGAAACCAGCAGTCGGAGTGGTGGATGATGGGATGGGAGGGGTGGAAGGGGGGGGCAAGACACAGCACCTTTTAAAACTTTTTTGATAAACTCAGTCAGCTGTGCTTGTGCTGGCTTGTGGGGTAGATTGGGTCAGTCGCTGGAGCCACACACACTCACCAGAGGTGCCCTCACCACCCTGTGTGGAACAATCTTGGGAGGGTTGGGAGGCTACTGGATCCAGGGTGATAAACAGCTCCTGGCTGTCTGCTAACAGGGTGTCTCCCCTTGCCTGCTGCAGCACGGTATTTTCATCCTCATCAGCTTCCTCGACATCTGAATCCTCATGCCTCAGGAGTACCCCATCAGTGGAGTCCACGGACACCGGTGTGACGGTGGTGGGGGCGTCTCCCATTATCTGATTCAGTTCGTTGTAGAACTGGCATGTCCACGGCGGTCCCCCAGAGCATCCATTTGCCTCTTTGGCTTTCTGGAACGCTTGCCTCAGCTCCTTCATTTTCACCCGGCACTGTTGGGCGTCCCTGTTGTGGCCCCTTTCCAGCATGGCCTTGGAGACTCTGGCAAATGTGTTGGCATTCCATTTGTTGGAACGGAGTTCCAACATCACGGATTCCTCTCCCCAGATAGCGATCAGATCCAACACCTCACACGTGGACCATGCTGGAGCTCTTTTCTTCTGGTTGGTCTCCTGTGCTGCTGAGCTCTGCATGGCGGCTTGTGCTGATGAGCTCTGCATGGCGAATGACCTGTGCAGGTGAGCTCGCCACGCTGGCCAAACAGGAAATGAAATTCAAATGTTCCCGGGGCTTTTCCAGACTACCTGGCCAGAGCAGCGAGTTGAGAGTGCTTTCCAAAGCGGTCACAATGGAGCATTGTGGGACAGCCCCTGGAGGCCAATAACGTCCCCATGCATCCTCACTAATCCACAATCGACTGAGAGAGGTCGATTTCAGCGCTACTCCTCTTTTCAGGGAGGAGTACAGAAATCAATTTTGAGGGCCATTAAAATCTTCGCAAATGGCGGCCATGTGAGGACGGGTGCAGTTTTAGGTTGATTTAACTATGCTAAAATCAATGTTAAGCCGTAGTGGGGACCAGGCCCAAGTAGAATAACTTTTGGAGTAAGTGGAGGTACTAGGTTATCGGTATTTGAAATTATCCTTTGATCATGAGCCAGAATTGGGCAATATAAGGACAGTGCCACCAAATATGGATGTGCCAGGTTTTTCTTGGCAGGCTTTCCAGCTCTTTGAGCAAATAGTCACTAATCTTATTTAAACTCGCATATGTATTTCAAGAATTATTTTAATTATATTCCTTCATGGCATATGGAAACAGGAATTTGGTCATAGATCCGTGAACTGTTCGTACCATTTCATTTTCATTTTTTTCACTACACGCATGAAATCATTAGAATATTGATTAGGCATGTAAACCATTAATAGGAATACACATGGGAACTAGGGAGATGACCTTTAAAAAACCTGAAAAGGGGAGGAGAGTTATGTAAGGACACTGATATATCTATGCCATGTAATAAACAGTTTGGATGATTTTTTTAGGCAAGATGCTATTCTTGGAAATGACGGTGGTAGTAAGGGGATTAGTGTCCTAAGGGTGGAATGAAACCCCTAGATATTTATTCATCTAACTTTTTAATTATTTTTTTAAACTCTTCACCTCTATGGGCCTGAGCCCAAACCACTGAAGTATAAAAAAGAATCTCCATTAATTCAATGGGCTTTCAAGCCCATAACCATTCCACTTGTCTTTATCCTCTCAGCACCTAATTCCCACTCAGCTTAAATTCATTTTCACTAGGCCTTACTCTGTTTCTTCTTCACTCTTTTGCTAGTTCACTTCAGTTAGCCTCTCAGCTTGAACTTACTGTAAAAATGAGTCTTGATATTTAATAAATACTGGATGCAATTTTCACTTTACACAAAATGGCGTGTTTGAATATATCTCAAATGTTCAAATATATGATATTAGCATACTATGTCTGAACTAACCATTTTCCTCTCTTCCAATGTTGTCCAGGTAATGATAAAAAGTAATTTTGAAGGTTATATTAAGTATAATTGAATGCATTCAGAGCACAACTGCAAAGCTGTTGAAGCTGTTATAAACCATGCAAAACTACTTCCTCTGTTACAGTTTGTTGAGCATATAAATGGAAATCAGAGAGCCTAAGCTATCTATTTCAATTCAGTTAGATATTTTGCAAATCTTACAGTTCTGTAACTCACTGTGGAAACTCAAACTCTGCTAAATATATACAGACTTCAATAACTCTTTTTTTTAAACGCTATGTTAAGAGAATGTTAATGTTGCATAATTAGGCATCCAAAATCAGGAAATGACAAATTTAAATCTTGTATATACACTCTTAACTCAGCCGTTAATGTTCAGTTTGTAATTGCACCATAACATGCATTTCTCAAATAGTAACAGCATGGTCTAGTGCAGTGGTTCACAACCAGGGATACACAAAAATCTTCCAGAGAGTACATCAGTGCATCTAGATATTTGCCAGTCTTACAACAGGCTACATAAAAAGCACCACACAAAAAGTCTGAACAAATTAAAATTTCATACAACCAATGGCATTTATACTGCTTTATATACTATTCACTGCAATGTAAATACAATATTTATATTCCCGTGGATTTATTTTAAAACTATCTGGTAAAAATGAGAAAGTAGTAATTTTTCAGTAATAATGTCTGTGACACTTTTATATTTTTATGTCCAATTTTGAAGGAAGTAGTTTTTAAGTGAATTGTAACTTGAGGTACACCAAACAAATCAGACTCCTGAAAGGGAGATAGTAGTCTGGAAATGTTGAGAACCACTGCGCTAGTCAATAGGACACTGGATTTAGACTCAGGAGACCTAGTTTCTATTCTCATTCTGCTACTGATTTGTTGTATGTCCTTGGGCATGTCACACTCTGTGCCTGTTTCTCACACCTTTTTTTGTGTCTTGGGTGTTTACATTATACTCTGTTTAGGGAAAGGACTGACTCACAGCCCTGATTTAAGAAAGTGCTTAAGGTCATACCTAAGTGCTGTCTTGAACAGTTCTGCTTTTCTGAATCAGAACCTATATGTTTGGAGTGTCTGGCACAATGGAGCCTTGATTTCACCAGGGGCCTCTATGTGCTGCAGTAATGCAATTAAATATATAATTATTTCTAGAATCAGCAAATTTATGGCTGGGTGAATGAGTCAACTTCTTTTAAAGATATGTTCTTATATGCCCCCCCTCACCCAGTATCTGAGCATGTTACCCGCATTAATGAATTTATCTTTACAACACTCTTTGTGAAAAAGTGACAGAGTCCTGTTGCACCTTATAGACTAACAGATGTACTGGAGCATAAGCTTTCGTGGGTGAATACCCACTTCATCAGATGCATGCTCTGATTTGTGAGAAAGTGTTAGCCCCATTGCATGGGCAGGGAATGAAGACACTGAGAGATCAAATGACCAGCCCAACATCACATAGGAAGTCTGTGGCAGAGCTGGAAACTAAACTAGGATCTCTTTAGTTCCAACCTTCTGGCTTAACCACAATACCTTCTTGAAGTGGGATTTAGGACCTTGAACTGGATTAAATCCTTGTCTCAGAAGGTATCCCTTTCTCCCAATTTACGGTCATTTGCTAAATTAAGAATAAAAATCTGTGTCATTTCCACAACTCTTCCTGTTGGGAACCTGGTGGCCAGTCATTGCTATCTTAATACTATTCTTGCTACCCTCCACTTATTCCACCCCCCTAAAAATGACATGCATTGAGTAAGTGGTGCAGAATTAGCCATCCATAAGGGGAGACAACCTTTTCAGGGGAGAAGGCCAGAAGTACCAAGTAAGCCTCTAAATGTAAGGTTGAAAAAGGAACAACAGTTCCACTAATAAAATTATTAAATAATAACTTTGTTTTAAAAAGAGAGAAAAGGGAAAAATCAAAATACAGGTAACTTCATACAGAAAGGGTGATGTTCTTCAATACAATTTTCTACTCGCACACTAATTTCTTAGGATGAGTTTGAATTTAAATTCCATTTGACCATGCAATCATCTCAAAAGCTGAGTAAAAGAGTTCAACATTTTCTAGGGAAAAAATGTGTAAATAACTTGATTCTATCAAACCAATCTGGACCTAATCCTGTTTTTCATCTATCTGAATCTTCCTTGGACTTCAGTAGAAACTTTAGGTGCACAAGGAGTGCTTCACCTAGACAGATATTTTCCTGAAATAAAACCTACAATGATAAACTATTATGGCAGAAATTCAACAAAATTATATCTATTAGTATTTAATTGGACATAATTTAATATAATTTCTACCTGAGAGCCTATGAAGGACTGAGCTGGTTGTGAAGGACTAGGTTGGTTGTGCCTCAGCTGGAGAGCAGCATATGAATGGACTTTGTGCCAGAGGAGTTAGTGGGTTTTGTGCAGGGATTTTCTGTGAGGTTTAGGAGCCACGGAATCCTCCCCTTAGAGTGCTGATCACTAAATTGAGCTGCTTTGTTGCTACTACTATGACTATAATGTAACCCAGGAATCAACAACCCAGGATAAGCACCCAGGATAAGGCCCGGACGGTTTGTTTACCTGCTACGTGTGCAGGTTCAGCCGATCACGGCTCTCACTGGCTGCGATTTGCCGCTCTTGTCCAATGGGGGCTGCAGACAGGTAAACAAACCAGCCAGGCCCATCAAGGGTACTTATCCTGGGAGGGGCCATGTGCCAAGGTTGTTGATCCCTGCTGTAAACTTAGGGTCCCTGATCCATACCTTAGGGTAGCTGACCACAGAATCCATGGACTTGCAGGTCCAATGGCTCTGCCTCTAACGTTCCTCCTTCTAACCCCCTCTGCTCTGCCATGGATAGAGCCCAGCTGGAGCAGAACTGCAGAGTGAGAACATGGACTCCATTAAAGCAGGCTCAGCAAGATCTGCTCAGTGTTTTCAAGGCATCAGTAAGTCCTATTACCGCTGTTCTGAGATGCAATCTTCAGCTACAACATGAAAGGAACAAATCCTATGTACAGTGCATAAAAAAAGTGACTGCAGAGTCAGTCCCTTTCTGCCATCCTCTTTGGTGTTTCCATCATTTGTATTTGTTACCCATGGATATGCAGCTTCATCTGTTAACTGAGTAAGCCAGAAAGTTTTGCCTGTGTTCTATTATTTGTATTCTATTCTATCATTTATGCTATTTACCTTGTCATGTCACCTATTTGTCAACAATAATATGTATTTATTCTTTTATCAGCTCTTGCTCTGCCATGCCAGCTATTTGTCACTAAATAACCTGTCATATCGCTGTCACTGCTGTGCTTTGCTCTGCCATATCAATTGTCACTAAAGCTGTCACTATCTAGTAAATAATAGGTTAAAGAAGAATTTGTAGAAAGGCAAAAAAACCACGCATATAGCATGTTACCTTTATTTTCCACATGTGAGATGGGATTAAATTACATCCTGCTACAGTTTTGCTTCATGAGTCTATAGCATCTGTATGCCACAGAGCACAGCAATCGGGGCTCCCTCACTAGAGAGGGCTGTATGTGTGTTTTGAGTGTGCAACAACTCTGTTATTCCCCTGTGGGGGCAAGAAGTTTTTCAGGGCATAGTTGTCATCAGTTTTCCTGCTACTACGCTGCAGCCTTGGGGAAAGATTCTTTTCCTCCCTCCTTCTCGACATGCAAATTACAACCAGGTGTAAAGTGTAATCCAGATCAAAATTGCGAATGGAATGTATCATAACAATAGATAACCATGGAATACTCAGACACACTTCTCATGCAGAAACATGTTCTGTGAAGTTGCCTCTGTATTCTGACAGTTCATTTTGTTATGGAGCTTGAGTTTTTTTATATACATATATATATATATAACACCTAGATAGAATGACTAGATAGGTAAGTAGAAAGTAATTTTGATAGATTTATGTTTATGTTTGTTGAAAATTATTTTTTAATCAGCTATTGCCTAGATATACACAAGTCACAGATATATAATTTTTTGTGGAACAACTTTAATGTACATTATTTGTTACTAGGACTAGTGTCCTTTTTCTTATTTAATTTAATATCTGAGCCCAAATTCTAAGCTGTGTTCTGACGGATAGGTAGATAGAACAATGATGTTGCTTCAACTCCTGTATTAAAAAAACTAAACTGTGACCCTGTCACTTCTTACCAAATGTCCAAGCTCATTTATTTTGCTGTTCTTTCTAATTTAAAAAAATGAAGAGGTTTCAGCTGTGCACCCTTAGCTTTAGCACCAGCCTTCAGTCGGGTAGGTGGGTGGCTGTAATCCAGTTTTACTACAGGGTATCATACAGGTTTATTAATCTGATCAGTTTAATAATTCTTTCATCCTGCATTTTTGAAATGCATTATGGCTTTTGGAAACCAACAATACAGAACAGTATCTATATTACCTAAACCTAATCAACAGTCCTTCAGTAACAG